>CM061559.1:113348812-114598395 GCA_030864225.1 Capsicum baccatum var. pendulum
AAGGAGTTGATGGGACATGTCCCCAACTAACTCTAATCGATAAACTAATAAATGAGATAATAAGGAATAATCATGTCCTCAAAAGATGAGGAATCACTTCTAACTCTGACTGCTGAGACTGGAATCTACTGCTGCTCTGGAGCTCATGTCTATGAACCTATAGTATAAGACACCATAGTGTGAATGCATCAGTACTTTGAATATACTGGTAGACGTGTGAGGTAAGCTAAGTGCATGAGGTTCATATGCATGAACAAAAATAATTACAGACTGACTATCATGATTGTGAGAATACATGCATGAGACATAATAACTGACACTGATATTGTGGTAACATGATTACTAAATGTGAATACTGATAACATGATATACTGATCCTGATCTAACTGATAACATAAGTGACTATATTTGACAGTCTTGAATCTGATGAAACTATCTGAGTTCCGTACTGTATCTGAGTTAATTATATCTGGCATTCTTAAATTCTATAGAACTATTTAAGTTCTATCACTGAGACTGATTAACTACATCTGACAGTCCTGATTCTATGATGTGAAACTATAGCAAATAGTTATCTAACCAACATGCCCTATATGCTCCATAATAGCTGAAATGGATCCAATCTGTCCCCTGATTGGAAGGGTGTCAATACCGCACCATGGGTAAGGAAAACATGTGAGTAACCCTCATATAACAGGTAACTCTAGTGAGAACGCTTGGAACCCTCATATAACAGGTTAAGCCACCTTATCTACCCTCATATAGTAGGCTATGATATCTCAACCTATGTTGGCTACAAAGTTCTGGAACGCAAGGATTGCTTTAAAGAATTACACCCTCATAGAACAGGTGAGTTCCCAACCTTGGGTTCACTCAGTGCTAATTTCTACTCCCATCTGAATAGACATTGAACATGATTTACTAAACTGAGCATGAGTTGAGTTACTGAATTCCGTTGACTGACGAAATACTACTGATATCTGACAACTGACTGAGTTTATGAGATCATGGATATTTCCTAAGTCATAAGACTGTCTAAAGTCTAAGGATTCATAGCTTGACTGAGAGTATCATGAAAATATGACATGGCTCTAGGAACACAACTAATATTTCGGGTACAAGTACACCCAGGACTCGATAGAAGAAAACTGATAGAGCATGATTTACTTGAAATACATAACTAACATCATAGTCCATACCATATTTATAGATGCATTTCATCATATGTGTAATAGGCATAAACAAGTACATTCATAGGGATTTTATGGTATCATTCTATTTAGGCACTTTTCATTTATCTAGGCATTTAATCAAACATATTATAGGCATAGTACATGTAAACATCATTGTACAACAATTAAACATCATGGACATATTCTAATTTAATCACTCAAGGCTTTAGTCATAGGTTTGCATGAATCTATATCTATAATAATTAAACCCACATAGAAATTATCCCCCCAACCTGTAGTGGAATTCAACTTCTCATTTATCAAAATGAACAAGAACAGCCCAATAATGAAATCATAAAGAAAATCCATAACTTGAAGTTGGAAAAGAGATTCTTAGACTTCATGGATGAAAGGAGTCCATGAATGAACACTATGCATACATGGGTTGAGTTTTCTTGATGTTCTTGAACTTGAGGAATTTGAATCTCTTAGTTTCTTGGAGAAGATTTGGATTCTTATTCTTGGGGATTAATTTCAGTAAGAAACCCTAATGTTGTTGTTGAAATAATAATGAACAAAATAGGCAGAAATTGGATATAATTGGGTATATATAAGTTGGTGGTAAATGACCCAAATACCCCTATTAAAATGACTTTAAAAAAACTAAATGGGACCTGCGATGTTCCATCGCTAGGTTGACGGTCTGTTGGACTGACCATTGCACATGGATCTGAATAGGGTCTCACTACCTAGGCTGTGATGGCTTGGGAAATGGACCTGCACAAGTTCGATTGTCTGTCAACCTAATCATCGCACCTTATCTGGAAGGTGGCCTCACTGTTTCCCTTACGACGGCCTGAGCGATGGTCTGTTGCTAATCCGACGGTCCATCGTCCTAGGCCATCACTCTAAGGCAGAAGGTACTTCTCACTGCCTTGGTACGATAGTCATGGGAGATGGTCTATCGCTAGTCCAACGGTCCATCAACCTCACCGTCGCATCTGGCCGATTTGTACTGCCTTTGGTATTTTAGTCGTAACTTTCTCCTCCGATGCCGGATTTTGATGAAATTGGTATCATTGAAAATATAATTCAATTTTCCACATGAAAAAAAGTGAAAATATTAAAAATACCACATGTACAAAACTGGATTCATATTTCAAAGAAATCTTCTAATATTCTTGAGATGATTTCAAGAGAAGAAAAAGTACGGGGTATTACAATATCTCCCCCTTAAGAACATTCATCACGAATGAGATTGAGAGTGAAGGGAGAAGATAACCGACGTACATAAAAAATATAAATAACTAAAACATGATCTCATGACTAACATGACTGATAACTAAATATATATCATACTGAGCATGCATATCTGATGCATGTGTAACTGGTTCATGAATGCATGACTAGATGTTCTGAGGAACTAAATTTCTCACGATGAGAATGCATGTCTATTGCATAATTATATAACTGAACTGATACACGAATGCATGACTGGATATGCAATGATCTTTAATAACAATTTTGTGATGAACACTAAACATGAAACTAAGTAAGCTTAAGGAGAACTGTTACCTTGAGCTTGATTTGAGTTGGCAGAGAAGAGGTGAGGATACTTGGTATGCATGTCTACTTCTGCTTCCTAAGTAGCTCCCTCAACGGATTAATTTTGCCAAAGAACTTTAACTAGAGGGATATTTTTGTTCCTCAATCTACGACTCTGGTAGTCTAAGATTTCAATAGGAAACTCTTCATAAGAGAAGTTGTTCTGAACACCTATGCTCTGGATAGAGACTACAACTTCTGGGTCACCTATGCACTTCTTAAGTAAGGAGACATGAAAGACTTGATGAACGAAGGCTTGATCTGAAGGCAATTCGCGCTCATAAGCTACCTTGCCAAAAGAACTGAGAATCCTAAAGGGACTGGCATATCGGGGACTGAGCTTTCCCTTCTTGCCAAATTGCTTCACTCCCTTCATGGGAGAGATCTCTAGTCACCAATCTCAAACTTGAGATCCTTTCTATAAACATCTGCATAAGACTTCTGTTGTCTTTGAGCAGCCCAGAGTCTTTCTCTGATGAACTAAACATTTTCTAAGGAGTCGAATACTAAGTCAGGCCCTATAACTGAAGCCTCACTAACCTCGAACTAACCAATTAGAGATGTACATATCCTACCGTATAGAGCTTCTAATGGAGTCATTTGAATACTAGAATGATAGTTTTTGTTGTATGCAAATTCAATCAAAGGCAAGTGGTCATCTAAACTTCCCTTGAAAGAAATTGCACACGCACACAGCACATCTTCTAAAGTCTGAATGGTCCTTTTTTCTTGACCATCTGTCTGAGGATAAAAGGTTGTACTGAGGTAAACTTGGGTACCAAGACCCTTTGGAATGCTTTCTAGAAATGAGAGGTGAACAAGGTACCTCTTTCTGAGATAATAGATAATGGAACACTGTGCAATCTTACCAACTCTCTAATGTAGACGTTGGCGTAATCCTCAGCTGAATAAGAGGTATGAACTGGAAGGAAATGAGTTGATTTGGTCATTCTTTCTACAATGACCCAAACTAAATCATAAAGATAACGAGTTCGAGGTAACCCGTCACGAAGTCTATCTTCACAACTTCCTACTTCCAAGTAGGAATACTAAACTCCTACATGGACCCACTAGTCTTTTGATGCTCTATCTTAACCTACTGACATGTAGAGAACTTAGCCACAAACTCTGCAATATCTCTCTTCATCCTACTCGATCAATAGATTTTTTAAAAGTCGCAGTACATCTTTGTCGCCGCTGGATGAATAGAGTAGCACGAACCATGCGCTTTTGCAACAATTAGCTGCCTTAAATCATCTACACCTGGAACACAAAAACGACACTGACAATGGAAAACACCATCTCCCCCTTGGGAGAAAACCTCTACTTTTTTATCCTAAACTGACTCTTTCAACTTGACAAGGGTAGGATCTCTATCTTGCTTTTCTTTCACCTTAGAAACTAGGGATGATTCTGAACTACTCTGAACCCACACAGCACCCTCATCTATATCGAATAAGAGAATGCCTAGTCTGGTAAGCTGATGGATTTCCTGAGCTAACTTCTTCTTACTGTCCTCAACATGAGTAACACTACCCATAGATAGTCTACTGAGACCATCGGCCATTATATTAGCCTTGCCCGAATGATAAAGGACACTCATGTCATAATCTTTTAAGAGCTCTAACCACCTTACCTGATGAAGATTGAGATCTTTCTGAGAAAAGACCTACTGAAGACTCTTATGATCTGTGAAGACATCTACATGAACTCTCTAGAGATAATGCCTCCAAATCTTCAAGGCAAAGACTATGGCTGTTAACTCAAGATCATGAGTAGGATAATTTCTCTTATGGGGTTTAAGTTGTCTGGAGGCACAGGATTTGACCTTACCATGCTGTATCAGGAAATAAAACAAACCTACCCTGGAAACATCATAGTACACTATGAACCCATCTGGACCATCTGGAAGAGCAAAAACTGGAGCTAAGGTGAGTCGAGTCTTCAACTCCTGAAAAATCTTCTCGAAAGGATCTGACCACTGAAATTTGACTTTCTTCTAAGTCAATCTGAACATAGGGGACGCAATAGAAGAAAATCCTTTAACAAACCATCTGTAATAGCCATCCAAACCTAAGAAACTCCTAATATCTGATGGAGAGACAGAGAGAGGCCAATTTCTTACTGCTTTGGTCTTTTGAGGATCTACTCTAATTTCACCACTAAAAATGACATAAGAAAGAAATGCTATTGACCTTAGCAAAAATTTGCACTTACTAAATTTAGTGAATAGCTGATGATCTCTGAGAGTATGAAGTACTATTCTAAGATGGTCTGCATGATCACGCTCACTGCGGGAATAGACCATAATATCATCTATGAATACTATGAGAAACATGTTTAAGTACTGCATGAACACACGGTTCATCAAGTCCATGAAAGCTATGGAGGCACTGGTAAGACCAAAGGACATAACTAAGAATTCGAAGTGACTATAACGAGTATGAAAAGCTATTTTTGAAATGTCGCATTTTCTGACTCTGAGTTGATGGTAGCCGGATATGAGGTATATCGTAGAGAAATAGCTGGCACACTGAAGTTGGTCAAACAAGTCATTGATTCTAGAAAAAGGATACTTGTTCTTAACTGTGACCTTATTAAGTTGAGGGTAGTCTATAGACGTTCTGAGAGAACCATCTTTCTTGCGCACGAATAATACTAGAGCGCCCCATGGGGACACACTGGACCTGATGAATCCCTTATCTAAGAGATCCTTTAACTATTCTTTCTGTTCTCTGAGTTCTGCTAGTGCCATTCTGTGTGGCGGAATAGATATAGGCTGAGTATCTGGAAGAAGATCAATGCCGAAGTCTATTTCCCTCTTGGGAGAAATTCTTGGAATATCTCTGGGAAAGACATATGAATATTCATTCAAGACTAGGACTGATTCAAGACTAGGAGTTTCAGAACTAGTGTCCTTAACTCGAACAAGATGATAGATACATCCTTTAGATATCATTTTCTGTGCTCGAAGGTAGGAAACAAGCTGACCTCTAAAAGTGGATACACTACCATTCCACTCTAGGATAGATTCATTTGGGAACAAAAACTAGACTTTTTTATTTCTACAGTCGATTGTGGCATACCATGAATGAATCCAATCCATGTCGAAAATGACACCAAAATTGGTCATCTCTAATTCGACCAAGTCTGCTGAAGTAACTTTGTGAAATATCATAAATAGTTAGTTTTTGTATACCCGCCGAGCTATGATGGTTTATCCACTGGGGTAGAAACTGAAAAGGGCTCTGCTAGAATTTCAAGAATAATTTTAAAATTGCCTGCTATTTAGGGAGTAATAAAAGACAAAGAAGATCCTGGATCTAGCAAAGAGTAAACATGCACATGAAAGATCTGTAACATACCAGTAACCACATCAGGAGAATTTCCCTGATCTTATCAGGACTAGATAGCATTGAGTCGATTTGGGTGTTGCCCACTAGTAGCACTGGAAGTGTCCCCTTGCTGATTTGGGCAATTGAACTGAGTTGAGGGACAGTTCTTCTAACCCTGAGGACCTGTCTAATGACAATCTCTGACTCTATGGCCTGGCTTGCCACATCCAAAACAAATACCACTACCAGCTCTATAAATACCCTGCCACAAGTCTGGCAACGAGGATAGGTACGGGCACTGCTAACACTACCCTGGGACTTGGAGTCTAGCACTTTATCTTTGTTACCCTCTCTAAACTTAGGAACTGGAGAACTGGTTGAAGAAAGAGCTAGAACTGATGACTTACTCATCTTAGTCATGAGTCTGGCTACAGTCATGTCACTATTCAACATGGTGGATCTGTACTCATTAACCACGCTATCCTTCACCCCAGAAACAAACTTACTCATCATGGCCCTGCTATCTGCAACCACCTGAGGGGTGTATCTGGCTAATTGAGTAAACTTTAGAGAATACTCTTTCACTATCATGTTGCCTTGCCTAAGTTTAATGAATTATAATACCTTAGCTTCTCTTAGCTCTAGGGGAAAGAGCCTCTCTAAGAATGCGGTGACAAAATCCGCCCACTCTATAGGCCTTGCATCATCTGGCCTTTCTGACTTCCACTTCTTAAACCAAGTGTGAGCAACATCTTACAACTGATATGCAACTAGCTCAGCACTCTCATTAGGAGTAAACCCCATTATGTCTGTAAGATTTTGCACCTAATCTAGGAATTCCTGAGGGTCCTCACTCATTTTAGACCCAAGGATGGAGGATTCATTCAGGTGAAGTCCTGAATCCTGGATGCACCTAAATTGGCCACTGGGTTGGCAGGAACGATAGCTGGTCATTTATTCTAAGGAGAAACTGACTGAGCAAGAGTAGTGACTGCAGCTCTGAACTCTGCATGAGAAACGTATTCATACAAGGGATCTTCTTGGATAGGATAGGTTCTTCTCTTGGGAGGTATGATCTAGAATAAGGAGAAGAAGCATATTATACTGAGAGATTGACTTAAGATTATGCTCATTGGCACGACATGAATATGGAAAGAAGGGAAACTGCTCCTAAAACATTCCATATCCTTTTACACATTAATGTGGTGCACAACACACCTATGTACAAGACTCTAATAGATGCGGCTTTTAGACTTCATAGGACACTATTGTACCTTAGGCTCTAACACCAAGTTTGTAACGCCCCAAATCTGGTACCCTGAATGCTACACAGTTCTTATGACCCCGAAGGACCACAAGCTAACCAATGACTGATATTTGTACCTTTATACTTCATAAAATACTGAATAATTCAATAACAAGAACTGAAAGACCATAAGGTGCACATATCTAAAGTAAAACATAACATCTGAAAAGGGGTATGAAATACCCAAAACAACTGAAATAACTGTCTGATCATAATAGTTTAGAAAGCCTCTAACTTACTGAACTGTCTGAGTAAGGAGTTGATGGGATATGTCCCCAACTAACTTCAACTGATAAACTGATAAATGAGATAATAAGGAATAATCATGCCCTCGAAAGATAAGGACTCACTTCTAACTCTGACTGTTGAGACTAGAATCTACTACTACTCTGGAACTCATGTCTCTGAACCAATGGTATAAGACACCATAGCGTGAATGCGTCAGTACTTTGAATGTACTGGTATGCATGTGAGGTAGGCTAAATGCACCGGGTTAATACACTTGAACAATATTAATAAAAGACTGACTATCATAAGCGTGAGAATACATGCATGAGACATAATAACTGACACTAATATTGTGATAACATGATTAATGAATCTAAATACTGATGATATGACATACTGATGTTGATCTAACCAATAACATGAGTGACTATATCTAACAGTCCTTAATCTGATAGAACTATCTAAGTTTCGTACTGTATCTGAGTTGACTGTATTTGACAGTCCTAAATTCTGTAGAACTATCTGAGTTTTATTACTAAGACTGATTGACTGTATCTGATAGCCCTGATTCTATAACGTGAAACTGTGGGAAGTAGTTATCTAACCGACAGGCTCCATATATGCTATAATCGATGAACTGGGGTCCAATCTGAGCGCTGATAGGAAGGGTGTCAATACTGCGCCACTGATAAGGACAACATGTGAGTATAAGAGGTAACTCTAGTGAGAACGGTGGTAAACCTTAGATAATAGGTTAAGCAACTTCATCTACCCTCATATACTAGGCTATGATATCTTAACCTATGCTGGCTACATAGTTCTGGAATGCAAGGATTGATTCTAAGAATCATACCCTCATATAACAAGTGAGTTCACACCCTTGGGTTCACTCGGTGCTAATTTTTACTCCCATCTGAATAGACACTGAACATAATTTACTGAACTGAACATGAGCTGAGTTACTAAATTTCGTTGACTGATAGAATACTACTGATATCTGACAACTAACTGAGTTTATGAGATCATGGATATTTCCTAAGTCATAAGACCGTCTGAAGTCTAAGGATTTATTGTTTGACTGAGAGTATCATTAAAACATGACATGACTCTAGGAACACAGCTAATATTTCAGGTATAAGTACCCCCGGGACTCGATAGAAGAAAACTGATAGAGCATGATTTATTTGAAACACATAACTAACATCATAGTCCATACCACTTTTTTAGAAGCATTTCATCAAACATTTAGTAGCCATAAACTAGTACACTCATGGGGATTATATGGCATCATGCTATTTAGGCACTTTCCCTTCATCTAGGCATTAAATCAAACATGTTGTACGCATAGTACATGTAAACATCATTGTACAACAATTAAACATCATGGACACATTCTAATTTCATCAATCAAGGGTTTAGTCATAGGTTTGCATTAATCTATATCTATAATAATTAAACCCACATCGAAATTATCCCCCTCAACATGTAGTAGAATTAAATTTCCTATTTATCAATATGAACAAGAACGGCCCAATCATGAAATTATAAAGAAAATCCATAACTTGAAGTTGGAAAAGAGAATTTTGGACTTCATGAACAAAAGGAGTCCATGAATGAACACTATGCATACCTGGGTTGAGTTTTCTTGAAGTTCTTGAACTTGAGGGATTTGAATCTCTTAGTTTCTTGGAGAAGATTTAGATTCTTGTTCTTGGAGATTAATTTTAGAGAGAAACCCTAATGTTGTGGTTTAAATAATAATGAACAAAATAGTCAAAAATCGGATATAACTGGGTATATATAAGTGGGTGGTAAATGACTAATATACCCCTGTTAAAACGACTTTAAAAAAAAACTAAATGGGGCCTGCGACGGTCCATCGCTGGGTTGACAGTCACCGGACTAACCGTCGCACATGGATTTGAATAGGGTCTCACTGCCAAGGCTGCGATGGCTTGGGATATGGTCCCTCGCAAGTTCGACAATCCGTCAACCTATTCGTTCTACCTTATCCAGAAGGTGGCCTTACTGTTTCCCTTGAGACAGCCTGAGCGACAGACCATCGCTAGTCCGATGGTCCATCAGCCTTGGATTTCACTCCAAGGCAGAAGGTAGTTCTCACTGCCTTGCTACGACGGTCGTGGACGATGGTCCATCACTAGTCCGATGTTCCGTCTGCCTCACCATCGCATCTGGGTAGTTTGTACTATCTTCCATATTTTGGCCATAACTTTCTCATCTGATGTCGGATTTTGATGAAATTGGTATCGTTGAAAGCTAATTCAATTTCCCACATGAAAAAAAGTGAAAATATTAAAAATAGCACATGTACAAAAGTGGATTAATATTTCAAAGAAAGCTTCTAACATTCTTGAGACAATTTCAAGCTAAGAAAAAGTACGGGGTATTACAGTTTATGAATGATAAGTGTTAAAGATAACTCCACAAAGGTGTTTTATGGTCGTGGGTCTTAAATGGGTAATGAAGAAAATGTCCAAAGTGCCCTTTATTAAAATTTGAAAAATTGTCGCCAGTGACTACGGGTCACTATACGACTCGTCAAGTGACCTTACAACTCCTAGGGTCCTAGTCATTATCAAGACAAAAGTTTTTGGGTACTCACTGGTCAACCTATGATTGGTACCTTACGACTCGTATAAAGAAACTACAATTTTTTGAGTCTAGTCATGATCAAGGCAACAACTTAGGAAAACTTTACTAGTCAGGCTACGATTTGGGACTAAACGACTTTTATAGAGTCTTTATGACTCGTGACCCCTAGTTGTAGTTGTAACAGAAACTTCAGGCTATCATACTGGTCTAGCTATGATTGAGGTCTTTAAGACCTGTATAAAGACCTTACGACTCATATAGGGAGTCATAGGTTAGGCAGAGACCTCAAAGCTCAGGAATTTATGTAGGACTAAATTTTGGGGTGTTACAATCTCCCCTCCCCCCCAGGATCATTCGTTCCCAAATGATAAGACAAGGCATCCGTTAGAATTATTTAACACAAAACACAACCACACTTTTCTTTAATAAAGATAGAAAACAAAGATAATAACTAAGGAATACCAATATCTTAAGCACGATTATCCGAAATGGTGACAAGAATGGATATTTGGACTTCATGTCCTCTTCAGCTTCCCAAGTAGCTTCTTCAAACTTTTAATTCCTCCATAAGACTTTCACCAAAGCCAAATACTTAGTCCTTAAATGAAGGACTTGCCCATCCATAATCCCAATTGGCACTTCCTCAAAAGACAAGGAATTTGAAACACCAACACTCTCCAAGGGAATAACCAGGGAAGGATCACCCACGCACTTCTCCAACATAGAAACATGAAACACCAGATGGATAGAACCCAAACTTAAAGGCAACTCCAAGTCATAAGCCACATTTACCACTCTCCTCAAAATTAAGTATGGACCAACATAACGGGATCTAAGCT
Source organism: Capsicum baccatum var. pendulum (assembly GCA_030864225.1). Classification (NCBI taxonomy): domain Eukaryota; kingdom Viridiplantae; phylum Streptophyta; class Magnoliopsida; order Solanales; family Solanaceae; genus Capsicum; species Capsicum baccatum. The sequence goes on from CM061559.1 coordinate 113,359,911, forward strand.
TCCCCTTCTTTCTAAACTTCATCACCCCTTTCAAGTGGAACACCTTTAAGAATACCCAATCGCAAATATCAAACTCCAACTCCCTATGCCTCATATCTGCATAGAATTTTTTGCTTCTTTGGGCGATCTTAAGACTATCCTGAATCACCCCCACCTTCTCCATGGCCTATGAACTAACTAAGGACCAAACAAACTAGTCTCACTGACTTCAAACCACCCAATAGGAGAATGACATCTCCTTTCATACAGAGCCTTAAATGGAACCATCTGAATATCGGAATAGTAGTTTTTCATATATGAAAACTCTATTAGAGTCAATGATCAACCCAACTACCACCAAATCAATCACAATGGCCCTAATTACATCTTTCAAAGTCTGAATAGTGCTCTTCATGTGTCTATCCATATGTGGGTGAAAAGTGATTCTAAGGTTCACCTTAGTCCCCAAACCTCTCTAAAATAACCACCATAAGTGTGATAAAAATTGCATGCCCCAATTAGATATAATAGAAACAATTTCTCCATGTAACTAGACGATTTCCTCAATGAAAAGCATAGCATAATTCTACACAAAATAATTAGTCCTTACTGGTAAGAAGTGAGAAGATTTAGTAATCCTTTCCACATTAGTCTAAATCGAATCGAATGGACTTCAATATATCGGAAGACCATTAATAAAGTCCATGTTAATTACTTGACACTTTCACACGGGCAGCTCAATTTCTTGAGATAAACCACCAGGAACCAAGTGCTCCACCTTCACTTACTGGCAAACCATACCTTGGCCACAAATTAGCCACATCCCTATTTATGTTGCTCCACCAATACATCTCTTTTAAATCATGGTACATCTTCGTTGAACCAAGATGAACAGTGTACCTTAACTCATGAACCTCATCCAAGATCCTTTCCCACAGTCCATCAACATCAGGAATGTATAGTCCTTCTTTGTATCTTAGAATACCATCACCACTAATCTCAAAAGCCATGAATTTCTATTAACCCACACCATCCTTAATTTGCATCAAGATAGGATCCAAAACCTTCTTTTTCATCTCCTCAACACCAATCGATGAATTTGATCCCTCTTGAACGATTGCACCTCCATTCTTAAAGTCCAAATAATGAACTTTAAGATTAGCCAAATGGTAAACATCCTTACCCAGGCCTCTTTCTCCTCATCAACATGGGATAAAATTCCCACAGATAACCTTCTAAGAGCATCAACAAACACATTAGCTTTGCCTGGGTGATAATCAAAACTCATGTTGTAATCCTTGAGTAACTCAAGCCATCTTCTTTGCATGAGATTCAGCTCCTTCTAGGTGATCACATATTGCAAGCTCTTATGGTCTAAATATATGTCAACGTGAACTTAATATAAGTAATGGCGCAAAATATTCAAAACAAAAAAAAGAAAAACTCTCAACAAACCTTATATCATACCTAGCTAAACCCAAGAGGCTCTAAATATTGATTGGAGTCATGGGTCTATGCCAATTCTTAACTACCTCAACTTTCTGGGGATCCACCATGATTCCCTCACTAGAAACAACATTACCCAAAAAAGTAATAGCATTAAACCAGAACACACACTTTAAAAACTTAGTATACAACCATTGATCCGTATGAGTTTGCAGTACTATATAGAGGTGATTTGCATGATCTGTCTCACACATAGAATATACCAAAATATCATTAATAAGCACAATCATAAATATATCTAGGAACTGACGTAACACCAGATTCATAAGATCTATGAATACTGTTAGAGCATTAGTCAAACCATATCACATCACCAAAAAATCATAATGACCATACAGAGTATGTAAAGCAGTCTGGGATATCTATCTCCCTAATCTTTAACTAATCATAACCTGACCGAAGGTTAATCTTAGAAAAAAACTTCCCCTTGAAGTTGGTGAAATAGGTCATTGATCCTAGGAAGAGGATACTTATTCTACAAAGTTGCCTTATTGAACTATTGATAGTGTATTTACATCTGAAGGGAACCATCCTTCTTATGCATGAAAAGAACAGGGGCACCCCATAGAGAAATACTAGGGCAAATAAAATCCTTATCAAGAAGATCTTTCAACTGCTTCTTGAGTTTTTCAACATATCTAGACCTATTTTGAAAGTAGGGATAGAGATAGGATGGGTATTTGAAGGGATATCAATCCCAATGTTTATTTCTCTATCGGTAGGAATACCAGAAAGATCATCGGGAAATACTTCAGGAAACTTATTGACAACAAAGATGGATTGCAGGGAAGGGCCAACAGAATTAGAATCCTTAACCCAAACTAGATGATATAAACACCCCTTGGAAATCAATTTTCGAGCTCTAACATAAGAAATAAACCCTCCCTTAGGCACCAGGGAAATATTAGTTCATTCGAGAATTTGAAACTAACCTTTTGGGTTTTACAACAAAGAGACGTATAGCATGAATGGATCCAATCCATCCCTAATATCATATCAAAATATAACATATCTAATTAAGTCAAATTCACCAACATCTCCCTACCACAGATAGATATCACACAACCTATAGACAATTCTAGCCATAACCGACTCAACTATTAGGGTAGACATGGAATATGTATCAGAAATACATTCAAGACCTAAACCAACATGAATAGCCACATAAGGGGTCATATAAGAAAGAGTAGACCCCAGATTAAGCAAACAATACATAGTATGAGAGAAAAGTTGTAACATACTAGTGACAACATCTGGAGAAGCCTCAGATTTTTTATAGATGGCAAGAGTATATAGATGATTATGACCAATGTTGGTACCAGAATTAGCATCGTTCTATGCTAGAGCTGAAGACATTGCAATACGAACCTTATTAGCTTTAGTAGTGACATCACCTGTAAGACAGTTACACTGAATATGGCTAGGCTGGCCCCATCTGAAGCACTTATTTCTCCCATCATCACTAAAAACATGGTGCAACTATCCAATAAATTTGTAAAGAGGAAATAATGGAACTGACTTGGCCCAACTAGCCTGAGATTAGGCCCCCTGTTCCTTAAACCTATTGTTGCTCTTAAAATATCGATCACCAGAATGCTTAGGATATGGAGCACTAGCTGTAGAATATAAACCAGATTTCCACACTTCTTCTTAGACCACTTCTTTCCATCCCTAGAACTATTTTGCTGGCCTCCACCCTAATCAAAATACCTAAATTTATTACTCTACCTTTCCCCTATTTTGGCTTGTTTTTTTTCATCCTCCACCTGATACATATATATCACAAGCATAGAGATATCCATGTCATTATTTAGCAAGGAAACCTTGCACTCTAACAGCAAATCCTGAGATAAAAGTGAAGGAAATTTCCTCATCCTAGCCCTCATACATGACACGAACTCTAAAACATTGAGAGACAACTTATGAAACTTTAAAGCATACTCTTTCTCTGTCATCCAACCTTATTTCAACTTCACAATCTCCTCAGCTTTTGCCTCCCTCAAGTCATGAGTAAAAAATGATCAAGAATGGTACTAGAGAAGTTGTCCTATATAGCTTTCTTAGCATCTTCGCCTCTCAATTGCTATCACTTTTCATACCACTTATATGCCATATTTATTAATTGATATACGGCGAACTCTATACCCTCAAAGTCAGTTGTGTGCATTAACTAGAAAATCTCTTCTGTCTCATCTACGAAACTTTATGGATCCTCCTCAACCTTGGAACTAATAAAGGTAGAAGGACTCAACCTCCTGAACTAACCAAACCTTGTATCCTTATATAAAGGAATAATAAGGGCAATGCTCTTAGACTGGCATTATTGAGAGGCCACCAACTGAATAACCAAATGAATTGACTGGAAAAACTAAGCATTAAACACATCCCTCTAAGGAATTGGGGCAGAAGCAACATTAACTCCAGAAGGACTAGTAGGGATCGATTGAACTCCATGGGGACAAACAAAATTAGGGACCGTACACTGGGTTTATGCCTCATAAATGGGATTATTTCCATCCATGTTTTCCTCAGGTGGGACAGTAGAGTTTCCCCGAGCATCAAATCTTTTGGAGGGTATTATCTGAAATGCAAACAACCAGAAATTAAAGGATATTTTAACATCCTAGACTCCACTACCTAAAAGTAAAACTCAAGAAAGAGAAACAATCCTAAATGTCCATAACCTCTCTCTTATAAGTGTGGTGTACTTCACACCTATAAAAGAGACTTGACTTGAACTTGGACTTGGCTCTAATACCAACTTGTCATGACCTGAACCAGGGCCTAACTATGACAGGTATCTCAAGTCCACCGAGGATTGGAGATCACCCCTATTCCTAGATAAAAAGAACACAATACATCTAGCAGCTGATAATTTCAAACATATAACAAGATAGAATAAATGTAAGCTCAAAGGATTCTAAGAAATCAACAATAATACCCAATCTATAATTATTGAAAAAGGCTCTACAAAAAAATTAAATGTAATCTAAGTCGGGACATGCCCTTGATGATAGCCAAAGAAACCATGAGAAATAGTCTATGACACAAAATAAACCACGTAACAGCCTTTTGGGAGAAGGTAGCTCACCACTTCAAGCTAACTCACAAATGGTCCAAGATTACCTATCATTGTACAAGAAAAGCAGAAGTGTGTTCAGTTCCTGCATCGCGTGGGGATATAGCATCCTAAGACAGTTAGAAGGTTAAGCATTAGCATGTAACTTAGGGAAGGGATAAAATAATGTCATGTCAAAACCATAGTAAAATTACATGCACATATTGTACATATATATATATATAACATGTTGGGATAAGGAACAACATTTAGCATGAAAGTAAAATATTAGCCTGGACTGTGTAGTTTAACCATCATAAAAAGGCACCCACGGACTATATGGTTTAGTTTCCCTGCTGAAAGGGCCTCGGTGCGTATTAGCTGCACGAACCAGAGGTATCAAGAAAAGACCATGGAATGCCCCAACCCCAGTCAATCTAGTATACAAATATATGTATATATATATAAAGAGTATCATATCCAGACGTTTACCAAGACCAACCCTCACGTAGGAAATGTGAGTTTTGAGTATCAGTCCTCCTAGGACATCCACTTTCATGGCCTATCTACACAACCCCCTTTAATCCCGTATTAAAATAAGTTTCACATAGTCCATCTATTTGACCAAGGATTTGACCACTAAGGCACACGATAGGTATTTTCATACTCTTACTCTTACAATCTTATAATTATGCCATCACAATTTCATTAACTTGGGGAAATCCTTGACCCCTTTTGTTAATTAAATCAATATAGGGGAATGCCACGAACCCCTTTGTTTATTATATTAAATTTAGGGAATGCCTCGACCCTTTTTTAGTTATCAAATCAACTCGGGGGAATTCGTCAACCATTGAGCTTCTAATTTATTATCAAAAACATGGACAACAAGGTTTTCAAAACCACTTTTTCATCCGTTCAACCTTTTATGCAATACAATCATATAAGTGATTAAGCTAAACCATGTGACAAATCATATTCAGATCCAATTACATAAGTGGGTTGAGGGAACACTATTTACAAAACCAAATTTCAAACTAAAATCTTCAAATTGGGGGAATACCTCAACCCCTTTTTAAATTCCCATACCCATGCACCCAATTTGTTCAAAAACCAGTGATAAAGCACAAACAATGCATAGAAAGTCATGGGAGTTCAATTCAAGTAATATTTATTCCTAAACCCTCAAAACCATATTCATAAACCATAATTTAATCACATGGGTAACAATCTAAAAATGTGATTACAATAAAATAAGCTTTGGGGAATAGTAACATGCCAGAGATGTCAAGAATTACAGAGAGAAATCAACCCTTGGAAGCTCTAAATGCCAAATTCTGTAAAACCTAGCTTGTTTTTTCCTTAGGAATTTGAGAGATTGTTTATGATTAATAAGTGTTGAAAATTGAATCTCTAAAGGTGTTTTATGGTCGTGGGTCTTAAGTCAGTAAAATGTCCAGTGTGCCCTTCATTAAAAGTTGAAAAATTGTCTCCAGTGACAATGGGTCACGATACTACTCGTCAAGTGACCTAGTTATAATCAAGAAAAAAGCTTTTGGGTACTCAATCATCACCCTATGGTTGGACTTATGACTCGTATAGAGTCACTATGACTCACTGAGTCCAGTTGTGATCAAGGCAACAACTTAGGTAACCTTTACTAGTAAGGCTATGATTTTGAACTAGATGACTTGTATAGAGTCTTTATGACTCGTGACCGCTAGTCGTTGGCATAATAGAAACTTTAGGCTAGCACACTAGTTTGGCTATGATTGGGGTCTGTAAAACCCATTTAGAGACCTTACAACTCATCTAGTAAGTCATAGGTTAGGCATTGAACTCAAAGCTTGTGGATTTTTCAAGGACCAAAATCAGAGGTGATACAAGAATAGACAACCACGGAAACTACATCCATATATGAGTAGGATAAAAAGAGTTGTTGAACTACCACCATACCTATAGAAATTTCTACTAACCTGCAATATGACTATACCCCAAATGGAGATGTAGTAAGTGTAGTAGTAATACAACCGCATGTACTGGTAGGTATTGTTGAAACCATAAGGGTTTCACCACAGAGTGAGGGACCAGGTCCCTTAAAGTCAATCATAGTCAAAAATACAATATAACAACTAGGAATAAAAAGACAGTGCAGGAAGATTAAAAACACAAGATTTTAAGATGGACCCCCTTTCTCAAGGAAGGAAAAACTATAGCTTGCCCCTCACAAACTCTCCAAAATCCACTAAAATCATAATCTTGATTATAGATTTTAATGAACCTAGCTCTAGGTTCCTTTTACTTGTAATAAGACTACTACAATCTTATCTTAACAACTCTGCCAAGGACACACCCTAATATTTATTAACTCTAACCAATATCTACCTTAGGTAACTCTACCTAAGATCTCTCTCTAAGCAAAGAGAAAAGTTCATTACCCTTATAGCTCCAGTAATTCATTTACAAATCAAGCTTCACTCAAGAAGAATTTTTATTTAAGTACAAACATATATATAGGAACTTAAGGAGTAGTTTTTGCCTTTTTCCTCTCTTCACTCTTTGGATTTGTAAGAACTATTGGATCAAGAAGAATATTTTTCCTTTTATAGATGAGTTATGATTAGGGCTGAAATATCATTGGACCAGGTGTCCAAATTAGTATAAGAAGCGCCTGCCATTTTGTTATAAAAATGAACAAAGTTGTGCAGACGTATGCCATCTGTACTGTTGCCTTGAACATCTAAGGACCTGGTCCTTTGAAGACATCTGCTCATTATCAAAACAACATATAGAAATTTTCCCCTTTTTGATGATGAAAAACCAACCACAAAACTTTGAGCATCAATTCACATTCATCAAATTTAATCTGTGTGATAACCGCTACTGAAGATGAATGTTCCCCCTATAATCATGTTTCCACCATTATGCAACATAAGGACATGGTCCCTTGTTGTCATTTGCTTCAAAAACTTTGAGCAAAAACTCTCAACACATAAGCACATTTTCTTATCCCTGTAACTACTCCTTACCATATTTTCCCCCATTAGAATGCACAACCATACTTCCCCCTATCAGCATGCACCACAAAGGTATACATACACACACGTATGGTCCTTACACATGAAGTCGGTATTTCCTCTGTTTGCATCATAGTAAAAGATTAACAGTAAACCAAGAGTAAAGATGAGTACAGGCTAATTAACTCATCACCACTGGGACAACATTACCGTAAAGAGTAGATTTAAAATAAAGTAAACAAATGAAGCGTAAAAAAAATTCATTTATTTATAAAAGTTATCACCAGCATAGTAAGCTAAAATAATAAACATAAAACAACTATATTTAAAGGACAATATTACCATCAAGTCAAGAAACTAACTCAGTGTTGATTGGGAAAAGGTGATAGAAAAGCTTAGGTTGTAACGACCCAAAATCACCCCTTGGGATGCCACAGGTGCCTAGGGTCACAAGTGACCCCAAGATAACCGTTCTATTGGCATAACTCATAAGCAACTGAACAAAGTGCATAAATCAGAAAGAATAAGGCAAAAATAACTCTATTATGAATTGGTTCAATACAAAACTGAAGTCGCAAGGTTACAACTCTGCTTTTACAATAAAACTGAAACTCAATGCATCAACTCCTACTGACTGCCTACGAAGCATCTACTAGTACTGACTACAGGTAGCTGGGTCAGGACTCCCAACCACCCCAACATAATATGACAGAATAAAGAACATACAACATGATTCAACTTTATCACTGACTCGAGCCCTTGAATAAAAAAAGAGATCCATCACCTGCTGACTGGAAGCTATGAATTGACTGGATATGGTGCATGCGCTACAAATCTTTGCACCTACATTATGAGACAATGTAATGCATAGATGTATATGTGGATCAGCACTTGGGAATGTACTAACTAATTGGGGGTGAATGCATATGTATAAAATAGTATCAATCTTCTTTAATCAAATCATGCATTAAATATGGGATGACTTACATGGCTTGAACAAGTATAAAATGTAAAGCTCATAAGTCATGCAAGATGAAGCATGCAACACAAATCTCATGAGTCATCATACTTTAATGTTGAAATCAAAAATCCTCTCTTATTCTCAATCCTCAAGGCTAAAGATACTTTAAATGGTACTTTCAAATCATTCATATATCTCATGGAGAGTAGAGCTTCTTTAACGCTCAAGATCTCATAACTCTTTTGAACACAAATACTTGGAATTCAGAATCATATAACTTTGAAACATACTTGAAGACATTCATTCACTTTATGAAAGTATATCATTTCAAGCTTTAGGAAAATCACTCAATCTCATTGGAAAGATACTCGAGTTTAAGGAAATAACTTATCTCAAAGCTTCATGGAAAATACCATATCAAGGAAGAATACTTTCGTTTAGAGAAATAACTCATATCAAGGAAATGCTTTAGCCTGGGAACCATTTTGCAACTTTACCATTAGTAAAATAGCTCATATGAAGGGAAAATACTTTCATTTTCAAAGAAGCACTAATCTCGAAGTTTAAAGAGCAAGGGAGGTTCTCTTAACCGACATAAACCATGCGAGCTACATGGAGTCCAATGTTTTATCCTCCTAAGGATGAGAACCCACGTTGGGGAGGAGCATCATACTCTTTGCCAGGGAGTATAACCTAGGTCTAGTGATCACTAAAAAAACTCGGCTTCGGGCCCAATATAAACTTGACCTTAGGCACAATAATAATCATAACCCCAGCCTCAGGCCCAACCTATGGTGGTACATATTTTTGGGGTAAGAAATTGTTGTAACTTACCCAGTCGGTGCTAAATACTGCTCCCTTTAAATTATCTGCGCTCATCTTGTAAAAATCTATTTTTAGAAATAATCTCAGGGTTCTCCACGAACCCAATAATCAAATTTATACTCTCATGTAGGTAAGTGTATTTCAAAGTTCAATGACCATTAGGTCAAAACATTTCTCAAAAATCTCAAAATACTCAAATCATAGGTGCTTATAGCACAAGATTTCATAAAATCTCAAGTCTCAAGTAGGGCTTAGTAACCCATCATTCAATCTTAAGTTAAAACTCATCAAAAGCATAATAGATAGTATAAATTCATAACTCATGTAGAATTCTGGAAATCTCATCAATTTATCTCAATATACTCATATACTTCAATGTTTCAAACATTTCAACAATTAACTTCTCAAGGATTAAAATCATGAGGTATAGACCCCAGCTGTAATTTCTTAAGAAAACATGCAGAAATCATTCCATTTAACTCTCAATTCATGGAAAATATCAAGATAATGCATTCAATAATAATGGGTGAAAACCCTAGTTCAAATTCATGAAAAACCTCAAAGATTTTAGAAAAATCATGATTTAAATAAGCCTTTGGGCAAAAGGGTGAAAGGGTTACCCTTGTTCAAAACTCCACATACCTTGGGTTATGGAATTGGATGAACAAGCTTTCTCTAAACTTCTTCTTCTTACTCTTGGGAGAGGGCTCTTGATGCCCTTGAATTGGGAACCTTGAATCTTGACTCAATTAAGAAAATCTATGGTAGATTCTTGAGATTCTTGAAAGAGGTTTTAGATACTTAGGGTTTTTGTTGAGAGAAAACTTGAGAAGAACTTCATAAAATTTTTGTAAATGACTTTGATTTGGTGTTTGCATGGTCTAAGAGGCTTGGAAAAAGTCCAAAGTTCCGTTTTTAACTTCAGTACGAAGCTGAAAAATTGAACTGGGAAACCGATTTTATGGGCCACCGCGATGCGCCATTATCGCGGTGGCTGATTGGAAATTAACAAATGGGAATCTGGGAGTCACCGCGATGTAGAGCCATCACGTTGTCCTGCTGGTTGGGACCTGGAACTTTAGTACAATGCATCACAATTTTAGTAGGCCACTGGAAATTGACTATTGACAAATTGGGGTCCTTCGTGATGCGCCACTATCACAGAGTTCCACTGGAATTTGATAATTGTCAAATAGACCCTCTCCGCAATGCGCCAAGCACTAAAATGATGCTGATTTACGACTAGGACTTAAATTTTCCATAACTTCTTACCCGGGTATCGGATTTGGGCGAATCTTATATCGACGGAAAGCTTATCAAATTTCCCATGGATAAAAGGTCAAAATTAGGGAAATTCTATATGATTAACACGATACTCACTTAGGAAGTCACTTCTCAATCTTTTAGGGACAAAATCACGCCTCACTTGACATGCCCTAAGGCTCATTCTATGAAAGAATTTTGCAGGGTCTTACAATATCTCCCTCTTGAAAACATTTTTCCCCAAATGTCACTAGCTAGACTAAGAACATATGAAAAAGTGAGTATACATAGCTGAAGAAATATGCTAAACGAGCTCAGAATCTTTCTAAACTCTTAAATGCCTCAAAAATTGCAAGAACCCATGTAATAATAGATACATAGTTGCACTTTAGATTAGAAGGGTTGAGTTCTAAGAATTATGTCTCGACTGAGATTATCGCAAAAACTGACATGGCTCTATATGACAGCTAAATTATTGGGTATAAATACCCTTAGGACTCGATAATATAAAAGTAAAACATAACCATTCTTGAATAATCAAGACTATGGACAATCATTCACCATCACAATCACTAAGGCATCACTTCAAGCATTTAGGAATCGTAAACATGTATAATATAGAGGGACATGCTATTGGATCATACTCCATTCAACAAGGCCTTACATCAAGCACTTCGCATATATTTAAGTCCTGGCATGTACCAGAGAACACATAATTAGAGAACTTCATGCTATCATGTTACAATTAATTCATCAAAACACTTAGTATCTATTAAAGTCATAGCATGTATGAAAGAGCACATAACTGGGGAATTTCATGCTATCATGCCACAATTCATTCACTAAGGCTCTTCACCAACCACTTGGCATGCACGGGCTTACACATAATTGGGGATCCCTGGTCAACATGCCATAATGGCTCTAATTCCCTCACATAAGCATTTTATCAAAGTTACGGGGAGCATGCTTTGCTTATTCAACAATTTCTACACTTAATTGACATGAACACGCCACTTAACAAGCAACTTGAAGAGAGTTTATCATGAACATCAAATGAATACCACATACTAGGGTCAAAGCTTGAAAACCTTGTAAACAAACATGAATCACAATTCAGTAATAGCATGAACATCAATTTCAACTCACAGGAATCATGAAAACTCAAAAACATAAAAGCTTTGAAATTTAGAAAAGGGTTCTTGAGTTTCTTAGATAGAAGGGACATAAGAATAAATACCAACATATGACTATCCTCTCCAACACGACCTATTTTATCTCTCCTACCGGCACCACTATTCATTATATCTATCACAACCTAAGGAAGAGGTCGCTAAAAAGTTAGAACATGAGGACCTGGAGCATGAAGGGACATTGTACTTACTTGGCACTCAACTGAGGCTTAAGGTATTTAACATCATGAACTTATCAAAGTGGTTTACCCCAAGGACATACATGATATAAAACTAGACTTCACGAATCACTAAAAGCATCGCTTGAGTACTTAAGTCATTTGTTGTATGACCTGAATTTGGAGTTCAAAATTTATGGGATGTGATCCCGACTACCGAATGAACCAGAACTCCTCATTTAGGAACTAGGAGAGTACATAAATCTTTATCATATGTATGAACATGAATTAAGATCATGGAAAAGAAACGTAAAACATGACCAGGTAATACGACAACTAAAAGTGCGGAAATGAGATTGGGTCAAGCATCAATCTTACTCAAAGTTATTCTACAGTTCACTGGTACATCTACTAGAGTCTTAAGGTTTGACCTGGTTACCGGTTCTATCATATTCCCCTTAGACTTAAACCATCACTCCAAGGCGGTAAATGACCAAATAAATTCTAGTCTGCCTATAATCACTTTGCTCTAGAGTCGGGGATATAACAATGCATATGAACAGAAGAACTTGACCCGAATGACTACACTTTAGAGCATAAAATATCAACAACAACGGCAACAACAATAACAACAAACCCAGTATATTACCACATAAGTGGGACTTGGGGAGTAGATTGTACACAGTCCATACTACTACCTCTAAAGATATAGAAAGGCCACTTCTGATAGACCTCCAGCTCAAGAAAAAGGCAGTATACCAAAAAAATCAAAAGCATAAGACACCATAAAATGACATAGGTACGACATCCACAAAAAAATTGCACATTTCCAAGCCGAGGACACCAAAGTCCACCCAATTACTGCCTATAACTCATCCACACCCTTAGCCCTCTATTCTAATGCTTTTCCTCAAAATCTTCCTATCCAGGGTCATGACCTCAATCAGCTGTAACTGCTCCATGTCACATTTAATCACTTCACTCCTCAAAGCATAACACCCACTCATAATACTACCTCCTGAGACACACATCATCCTTATATGGCCCCAATAGTCATCATTCAATACTTAATGCTTAGAACGGGTACCTCCAATCCTATTGACAGTCCATGCAACTGATGTCATATCCTACCACTACATCGCCTATAAACTTATATTTCTAAACCATGAGAATCAAAATCATACTTACCATTTTCATTTACAACTCTTTAACTCAGCTATTAAAGATATCATTTATTATCTCACTTACCCCACCTAGCAACTTAACGTTACCACTAACCAAACAACATGCAGTAATCCTTAAAAATAATATCCCCATAGCATCTTGGGCGCACTTCTACATCATACTTACAACATCAAACTTGATTAAGAATCAAACAAACTTAAGCTCTTGCTTACACTGTTCAAGCCTATTAGATCACTCTCCGATAACTAGTACTATTAAACAAGAAATTGTCGCCTCCACTTTCACGACCACTAATCATTCAAACTTAGTGTATAGTGCTAATCTCACTCAGAAGCGATGAAATAAAACATCAACAATAACCGAAACTTTACATGGCCCACTCAAACTTCGTAATCAACAATAATCGATCGAATCATATGGCCCATCTATTCCCAATTCATTAAAAAATCCTTCTTATACATGTCATTACTATCCACCTACTTATACAGCCCCAACTTACCTCATAGCTCTATAAGTTTTAACTAAACTCTATCTTACAAATCTCAAGGACGCTGAATTTAACAACACCTATCCACCGAGTACTTTCATCAATAACCTATACTTTCCAACACAACAATTTTCATCAACAACTTTTTATACTTCAAACAAACAATATTTCTCCTTAACTAATGACCCCTTCTCTTCCTCTCACTAACAAACAAGCAAGGACATAATACTTCATTACTAGCCCCAACATATGCAACAAAATTCAGCTATAAATATATGCATATAAATTTAATAAATGTCCCTTACCACCTTTCTTGTCACTACAACTCTAAACCCCCAGTTTTAACCAACACAAGAACAATAGAATGCCTAACAAGTTACTAGTGAATCGAAATAGACCTCACACGGCTCCACTAGACTTTGGTTTTGTGTTTTGAACAAGAAAATAAGAGGAATAACAAATAAACTATGCTAGTGAATCGAAAGATCCCCACACTGCATCACTAGACTTAGATTTTTCATTTTAAAAATATAATGATAACAAGGTTACATATTGCAAGAGATAGAAACTTAACACGCAATATTCAATGATCTAAGAATACATATCTCATTCTGTCTCACTCACATGACTCATAAGAGTGAGGCAAAACTTTAAACTCGAGGGACTTACAAAATATTAGAAGGCTCCTATCGTGCTACTTTGTGCGACTTTTGAAGTTTCTTGCTAGCCAATCTGAGAACATTATCTGGGAAGGAACTAGAACTTACTAATCATGATATCTTAAAAATAATACATAGGTAAGGAAGCATAGCTTCACATTATTGATTCTGAGGAGGAATCTGAAAGTACCTCTGACTTGGGCTTAGTACCCAACTTTGATAAATCATGAATAAAGTACTTCAATCATCAAAACTCAAAAGCACTGATGGGAAACTTTCTAGCTTTATTACAATCCTACTACTATCCGTAAAGATTCAAGCTTGACTATTTTTGATACCTTGAAAATAAGGCGGAGATGTCCTGAATAGAGAAAGTTAAGGATCTGCGTAATCACATAGAGAATCTTTCTATAGCACGATTTAAGACTCAAAAGAATAGACAAATGTCCTAAATACCTTGTAGCCTCTCAAAAAAAAATTACAAATGTCTTTGTACCATTCTGCAAGACTCTACTAGACACGACTTTATTGACACCCTGGGACACTTGAACCTTGTGCTCTGATACTAAGTTTGTAATGACCCAAAATTACCCTCTATTGGCATAAATCATAAGCAACTGAACAAAGTGCATAAATCTGAAAGAATAAGGCAAAAATAACTCTATTATTAAGTGTCTCAATACAAAACTTAAGTCGCAAGGTTACAACTCTTCTTTTACAATAAAACTGAAACTGAATACATAAACTCCTATTGACTATCTATGAATTCTCTACTAGTACTGACTATAGGAAGCTGGGCCATGACTCCCAACCACCCCAACTCAATACAATAGAATAAAATAAATATGATATAATTCAACTATATCACTGACTCAAGCCCTTGAATAAAAAAAAGGGACCCATCACCTACTGACTGGAAGCTATGAACTAACTGGATATGGTGCATGCGCTACAAATCCTTGAACATACATTATGAGACAATTTAGTACATAGACGTAGATGTATATCTCATTTTATGCTTTAGGAAAAACATTCAATCTCAATGAAAAGATACTTTAGTTTTAGGAAATAACTTATCTCAAAGCTTCATAGAAAATACCATATCAAGGAAGAATACTTTCGCTTAGAGAAACAACTTATATCAAGGAAATGCTTTAGTTAGGGAACCATTTTGAAACTTTACCATTATTAAAATAGCTCATAGGAAGGGAAAATACTTTAGTTTTCAAGGAAGTACTTATCTCGATGTTTAAAGGGCAAGGGAGGTTCTCTTAACTGACATAAACCATGCAATCTACATGGAGTCCAATAGTTTGTCCTCCTAAGAAAGAGACCCCACGTTGGAAAAGAGCACCATACTCTTTGTCAGGGTGTATAACCTAGGTCTAGTGATCACTAAACAAACACGGCCTCGAGCCCAACATCAACTCGGCCTTAGGCCCAATATAATCATAAACTCGGCCTCAGGCCCAACCTACGGTGGCACATAGTTTTGGGGTAAGAAATCGTAGTAACTTACCCGCTCGGTGATAAATACTATTCCCTTTAGATTATCTGTACTCATCTCATAAAAATCTACTTTTAGAAATAATCTCATGGTTCACCACGAACCTAACAATCAAATTTGTACTCTCATATAGTAAAGTGGATTTCAAAACTCAAAGACCATTATGTCAAAACATTTCTCAACAATCACAAAATACTCAAATCATGGGTGCTTATAGCATAAAGGTTCATAAAATCTCAAGTCTCTAGTAGAGCTTAGTAACCCATAATTCAATCTTAAGTTAAAACTCATCAAAAGAATAATAGATAGCTTATAGATTCATAACTCGTGGAGAATTTTGGAAATCTCAGCTATTTATCTCAAAATCTCAACATACTAATATACTTCAATGTTTCAAACATTTCAACTATTAACTTCTTAAGGATTAAAATCATGAGGTATAGACCCCAGCTGTAATTTCTTAAGAAAACATGCAGAAATCATGCCATTTAACTCTCAATTCATGAAAAATATCAAGATAATGCATTCAATAATAATGGGTGAAAACCCTAGTTCAAATTCATGTAAAACCTCATATGTTTCATGAAAATCATGATTTAAATAAGCCTTTGGGCACAAGGGTGAAAGGATTACCCTTGTTCAAAACCCTACATACCTTGGATTATGGAATTAGATGAACAAGCTTGCTCTACACTACCTCTTCCTACTCTTGGGAGAGGGTTCTTGAAGCCCTTGACTTCGGAACCTTGAATCTTGACTCAATTAAGAAAATCTATGGTGGATTCTTTAGATTCTTGGAAGAGGTTTTGGATACTTGGGGTTTTTTTTGAGAGAAAACTTAAGAAGAACTTCATAGAATGCTTATAACTGACTCTGATTCAGTGTTTACATGGTATAAGAGGCTTGGAAGAAGTCCAAAGTCCCCTTTTTAACTTCTGTACTAAGCTGAAAAAAATTAAACTGGGAAACCAATTTTATGGGCCACTGCGATGTGCCACTATCGCGGTGGGACACCTGAAATTGACAAATGAGAATTTAGGAGTCACCACAATGCGAAGCCATTGCGTTGTCCCACTAGTTAGGACCTGGAACTTCAGTGCGACGCGTCACAATCGCGCTAGGCCACTGGAAATAGACTATTGATAAATTGGGGTCCTCCGTGATGTGGTACTATCGCGGGGTTCCACTGGAATTTGACAATTGTCAAATAGACCCTCTCCGCAATGTGCCAAGAATTGAATGATGCTGATTTACAACTAGGATTTAAATTAGTTATAACTTCTTACTCAAGTATCGGATTTGGGAAAATCTTATATCGACGAAAAGCTTATCAAATTTCCCATGTGAGAGAAAGTCAAAATTAGGGAAATTCTATATAGTTAACATGATACTCACTTAGGAAGTCACTATCAATATATTTCAGGGCAAAAATCATGCCTCACTTTACATGCCGTAAGGCTCATTCTACGAAAGAATTTTGTGGGGTCTTACATAGGTAGAGGGAGTTTTAGGGGAAAGAGACTTAAGCATCATCTTTATTCTTGCATTTTTAGCATTCTAGGCATCTAACATTTGCTTAGTGAAAATCTTTACTTTAGAATTCATTTCTTGAACTTCACCAGTTAGTTCTACCATTTTTCCTTGAGTTCAGTATTTTTAGCTGTAAATTCATTAGTGGTACCTGATCCCACAAAATATAACTTATGATTCTGCAACTTCAGGTGCACTACTTTAGCTTCTTTGGCACAACTTGATCCTTAACTCCTTTATTTCCTTTTCCAACCTTTCTTGAATAGCTAGCAACTCAAATACTTGAGACACAAATCCAGTTTTGCCCTCTATCTATTCATTCTCCATAAGAGTTTTCAGATTGAACATCTATTTGGATGTTCTAGGTGTTCCAATAGTTCTAACCATACCATAAAGTTCAAACACCTTGTTCAAGAGATATCCATATGGAATTCTATATTTGTCTTCTTTTTTCAAAAATCACTTTATGTATATGCTCTATCATTAGAATAGGAAGACTTACCAATTTAAACTTGCTCAAATATTCAATCAAGAACAGGTCAACACTTGATGCAATTGTTCTTTTTTTAGACCTTGTCAACAGGACCTTGTTTATAAACTCAAATGCCAGCTGACAATCATATTTTAGAAACTATTTTTTCATAGTAGTTTTTGATTTTCCTCCTACATTTGATACTTTAATCATAAATTTAGTAGTAGGTTGTTGATTTTCCATTATTCTCACCTCAACAATGGGTACATCTAAGATTCTCCCTAGTGTTTCTTTATCCAGGTATATCTCTTTCCCTTTCACTAGACTGGTACACTTATTCCATCTTATGAGAAATTCATGGTGTAATAATGTTTTCTAACTTTATTTTCAAACCCATAGGAGATAATTATTTAAGTTATTATAGCCCACCTTGGTGTTTTAAATATCCCACCAATTCCACAATACCAGGTTATTCTTAAATCTTTGGATGAAATACTCTCCCAGACAAAACCTTTTGTGTTCTCAGGTTCCTAATCCTCCTTTCTTTGGACATGTCTTTCTTTTTCTAATTCTTTTTATTTGTTTTAGGCTCACTACTTATCTCTCCCTTTTCATTAGTTTTTCTCATTTTGATACCAGGTCCCTCAGAGTATTTTCTTTTCTTGAAAGTTATATGTTTTTGCCCCATTCTAGTAGAGATATTAGTCTTTGACTTAGACCAGATAGTCCTCTCAACAACCTCAAATTCCTTTCTTCTTTCTTTGGTAGCAACATCATCTCCTAAATTCAAGTTCTCTCCTTCTTCAACCTCTATAACTTCAGTGTTTTGTTCTTCTCTACTGCAGTAATTTTCTTAAGTGTGCTTCTTTTTATGGTTGATGTCTTGTTATCATTTATGGTATCTTCCAACAATTTATTTTTAGATCCTCTTAAATAATAGCATCTAGTAACTTTTACCTCAAAGTCTATCACTTAAACCTTTTATCAACTTCTCCTTAGTTTCTTCACAGACCATCTCAGAGGCAGTTCATCCTCATGCTCCTTATTTGGAGTTAACAATATATTTTTTCCCTTATTCACTTCAATATTATTGGCTACTTCCTATTCCACTCCACAAACTAAGCTTTCTTTGGTGTCATATGTAAGCGGGAGTAAATTCTCAGCTACCCAGTTCTCATTACACGAAAGATCAACCCTTTTACCAAAATTTCTTCACTAAATAGATGAGAAAAAATTATATTTAAATCTGAGGATATAGGAGAATCAGGTGCTTGTAGTTTTTCAAAGGATTCAGCTTTTTCATATTTTTCATATGACGAAGGAAATTTGAAGTTTTCAGGTAGTTTTGATTTCCCTGGAGAAAGAGAGTTTCAGATTGAGAAATTTCATTTTCTATTGGTGACACAAACCCTTTGTTTGACTTATCTACCATGATTAGAAGAGCATAAACTTCCAAAGTTAAGAAGCGTTCGATGGATATTGACTCGACTGTGAGTTCTATACTTTCTAAGGATGATTTAGTTAGAGAAGTTGATGCAGGTTGTTGTTAGAGACTTGAAGTGATGTTTTCCATGGTTTCGATTTCTAAAGAATCAAAATGTTCAATTTAGATATGTTCAGTTTAATTTTCTAAAATTTTATCTACTTCAGGATTATTAGCTTGGATTGAGAAAGTAGTATATCATCCATTTGATTTTGAGAAAGAGAGATAAACCTCTTTGGTTTAGAAATAATTGTTGATTTAGGTGACCAATGTCATAAAAAGATGTTCCCTTTTGAACTAACACTTTTGAACCTAATAAGTGTAAATCTTTATTTTGCAAATGAACTAAATGATTATTGCATGGAAATAATGACACATGGCCCTTTTCAGATAGAATTTTATGATTATTACGGCATCATGTATAAGTACTAACCTAAGATGGACCAGGTCTTTCTCCTTTTGGGTGAATTTTAAAATTTGTGCTTGCCACATTTGTCCATTTTCAAAGTTGTTCCCTTGGGTGTATACCTTCAAAGGTATGATACTGAGTTAGACCAAGATGCATCTATTTTACCAAGGATACCTGTATCCTAGACATAGCAAATTTTTAGGAATGACACTAAATCATATATTATTCATTTTGCTGAAGCTTCTTCTTCTTAAATTGATTTCCTATAAACCAGGTCCCTTAAAATCATCTATTTCAAAATGAGACACCTCCATCTTAAAGTGTCTTGAGAGAGAACACAGCCAGACCTTTCATCATTAATATTTGAACCCTTTTAATCAATGTGTTATTTCTTACTGCAATACCCTTCCTCATGGATAGAATCATGACCACAAGTTGGATTTGGGAACCCACTTAAGTTTGAGTTCCCAATAATAGGATAATAGTGTGATCAAATTCTTCTTATCCCATCTAGTCAGTGATATCTTCCTCATCACCTTTTTAGAGACTTAAAATCCTTAGGATGTGCATTGTCTTATTAAATGTATTCAGTACTCCTCAATTTAGCCTTGAGATAGTGTTGACATCTTTCTTTCAAATGTGCATCTCTTTCATAGTGAGTGCATAGGAGTTTGTGCCCTTTGCTTTTAACATAATGAGCAGCCTTTCCTTTAGACCTAATAGGTTGGAATTCTCCTTGATAGACCAGAGCTCTTCCATCAGTAACACCTCGACTAGTAAAATTTGAAAGGATTTATGAAGAAATAGTCCATTTATGAGATTTGGTAAGTGATACTTTCAAATGGACCAGGTCCCATTCTAACTTTTCATTCTTGTGAAGTACTGACATAAGGTGTTTTTGTGAATCATTCAATTTCTACTCTAGATCATTTTGAAGCCTTAAGTCTTCCTTCATTCCTTTACCATAAATAATTTACCTTCTTCTGTTGACTCATACAATTCAAATTTTCAAAATTTAATTAAGTGACCAATACTTTAATTTCATATATCTAAAGAATTAAGGAAATCAATTCATGTTCTTGATTTTCTAATTTCTCTTCTAACATATTTTTCTCAATAGTCAGTTCACATACAAAGTTAATAAAGACACTATTAATCCTTTTTATCTTTCTATCAGTGTA
Source organism: Capsicum baccatum var. pendulum (assembly GCA_030864225.1). Classification (NCBI taxonomy): domain Eukaryota; kingdom Viridiplantae; phylum Streptophyta; class Magnoliopsida; order Solanales; family Solanaceae; genus Capsicum; species Capsicum baccatum. The sequence continues at coordinate 113,380,781 of CM061559.1, forward strand.
ATAGTTCTCCTTAATATAAGAAAGAGTTACCTTATTTTTTTTTATCTTCTGATTTGGCCATAAAGGAAAACAAGGAACCATAGATAACAATATTATCTTCCTCATCTACCATAGAAACATCTCTAGACTTCTCATCTTCATCAAATTCACTGAAGACACTCCACATACTGCCAGTGCTTGCTTTACTGCATACTTAGCTACAGTCTTTCTTCTTGAATTCTCAAGGACCAGGTCCTTGTGTCTTATTTTGTCTCCTTTAGGTTTTAGGTAATCTTGGTAATCCATATTTTTCATTTTATAGTTATTAATTAATTGCTCAGGACATCCATATTTGTGACAAACCTCAACATTGCTTCCCTTGTTACTGCTAATTCCTCTTCATTTGAACATACCACTCCTTTTCAAGGATCTAACAATTTTATTTGCCTAATAGGCAACATCAGTACATTATTCACTTGAATCATGTTTTGAAGTCTTCCATGCCAGATATTTTTCCCTTTTAACTTCACTCTTCTCCAGCCCTTTGTTCTTTCTTAAGCTCATGAGCTGTCAGATTTCTAATCAGTTCATCCATGGTAAGGGTCTTTATATTTCTGACTTAAGTTATGGCATCCACATTGATTTCCTAAGACTTAGGAAGAGCACCAAGAATTCTCTCCTGCTTATACAATGGAATCACTTCTCCTAAGCAATAAAGCTTATTAGCGATAAAACTGAATCTTGTATACATTTCTTGGATAGTTTGTCATTATTTCATAGTGAAGGTATCATACTTAGTATTCATCTTGTCCACTTCTGAATCCTTCAAATCAGTGGTACCTTCATGAGCAGTCCTCAAGAAATACCAAATATCTTTTGCATTTTCATAAGAAGAGATTTTATTATATTCACCAGGCCCTAGACCATAAACTAGCAACTTGTAGGCCTTGCAATTCTTCTCAATTTTCTTCGTCTTTATCATCATACTCTCTTCTACTTTTAACATCCATTCTAGTTATATATCCTTCTTTCAATTCTTTAACAATAACATGAGTACCATCAAGGATTATGTCCATATTTTCACTATCCTCGGCCATAATAAAATCAAACATCCCAGTTTTCCACCACCCATAGTACTGCCCATTGAATATTGGTGGTCTAGAGCTAGATTACCCTTTTTCTAGATTAGATAGAGTGGCCATGCTATCCAAGATGCTCTAGGTGTGAACCTTTTAGAGTGAACCATCTTTGATACCAATTATTAAAACCCTGAGTGTTGCACCACACAATAAGGGACCAGGTTTCTTAAATTCAATCACATGCAAAAACACAATATAGCAACTATGAATAAAATACAGTGCAGAAAGATTTAAAACACAAATTTTTACATGGAAATCCCCTTTCTTAAGAAAGGAAAACCAATGCTTGCCTTTATAAGATCTCCAAAATCTACTATAATTAAACTCTTGATTATAGACTTAAATGAACCTAGCTCTAGGTTCCTTTGGCTTGTAATAACTCTACTACAATCTCATCTTGACAGCTCTGTCAAGGACATACCCTGATATTGCTTAAGTCTAACCAATATTACCCCTAGATAACTATACTTAAAATCTCTCTAAGAAAAGGGAAAAGTTCAATACTCTTATAGCACCAGTAATTCATTTACAAATAAGGCTTCACTCAAGAACAATTTCTATTTAAGCACACACATAAAACTAGGAACTTGAGCAGCATTAAATATGAAGTTTTTAACTTTTTCCTTTCTTCAGTCTTTGGATTTACAAAAACCATTTGATTAAGAAGCATTTTTTTTCTTTTATAGATGAGTCATAATTACAGCTGAAATATCATTAGACCAGGTGTCCTAATTATTTAAAGCAGCACCTGCCAGTTTGTTAGACTAATGGATAAAGTAGAGCAGACGTAGGCTAGCTATACTATTGCCTTGAACATCTAGAGACCTGGTCTCTTGTAATCATCTACTCATCATCAAAACTACATATATTAGGTATCATTGGCTAATCAAGATTAGAAAGAAATAACAATAATAGATAATATGAAGGAAATCATGGAAACAAGCAATATTCCAAGCAACTAACACTCTCAAGTCTTTTTTAGTAGGTTCCTTAACTATCATCGTACATTTCTCATATACTACTGTAATACCCCAAAAAATTTCTAAGAGTAAGTCAGTCCTTTAGGCTTGTCAAGGGATCCCAGACTTGGAAAATTCTAGTTAAGATTTCAAACGTAATTTATTTTTGGCCTTCGAAAGTTGGCAATCTTATTTTGTGACCTTAATGTCTGTTAATTGTCCATATTTTTGTTGATTCATTATTAGAGAGGTTGATAGGTATTCCCAAATAAGTTTCAGATTTTTTGGAACTTATTTAGACCATATTTGGTGTTCCAGAATAATGGACCAACCTGATCTTAGCATGCCGCATTGCCTATAATGTTGGTTAATATTTTTCCAAAGACTTCCAGTAAAAATAACTGAGGCCTGGAGAAATCATGGTGCGATGCGTAGGGTATCACTTTGATGCCATCGATGCACCGCGTTGCTAATAGCGTCGATGCCCAGTTTTCTGTCATTAAATATCTACATCTTTAAGGGCAAAAGGGTTAATTTCCCACCCCTATATAAGCCTATAACACGATATTCAATTAGGTTTTCACCAATATATAGTTGTTTCTCTCAAATTCCCTCAAGAACAATCTAGGGTTTTAAGTGAAGGTTCTAATCCAGGAGATTCCACCGTTAATCTTCAAGAAAATTCCATCTAAGGAATGTAAAGTGTTGATTCAAGGGTTCCTTTCACCCATGAAGCTCAAGAAACCCTTTCAAAAATATAAATTTTAAATTACATGTTATGAATTAAATCATATACATGTTTATGTTGTTGCATGATTACCAAGTTGAAATCTTTAATACATATAAGAAAATTATGTTAGCATATGGTTGGAATTCTTGTATTTAAAGTGAATAGTGTTGCCATGATGTATTACTTTAATGTTAATGCTTGAGCATCCAGTTATGTATGCAAGGTGTTTGCTAAAATGCCTAAAAGAATAAGAATTATGCTTTATGACTCAATTGTAACCAAATTAATGAACCCATGCTTTACCCTTATGGTCACAATGACCTCCATGTTATTGTTATGTATTGTAATGGTTTGGTGGAATGCTTATGAGATTAGACTTACGAAATTATAACATGTTTATATGTATTCCTATTTATGTGTAAGCTTATGACATACAAATACTTCATGAAAACCCCCAACGGTTATTCTATGAATTGTTGACTGTGGTCATGTGTTCAAGAAGTGTCATGTCTTGTCAGTTTCTTTCTATCGAGTCCTGGAGATACTTGTACCCAAAGATTTTGGTATGTGCCTAAATACAATGTCAGTTTAATGATAACCTCAGTCACACCATGATCAGTAGTATTCTCAGTTAGTTTAAGAACTCAATAAAATTCAGTCAGTTACTTGACTCAGGAAAACTCAGTAATCTCATGAACTCAGTCAGTTAACAGAATTCAGTAATATTCCATTAGTCCATGAAATATAGTTAAATCAGTCTAGTTCATCTAAGTATAATTAGTTTAGTGTCTATTCAATTGGGAGTAGGATTCAGTACCAAGCGAATCCAAGGATGAGGGCACCCACTAACAGTAGAGGGTGTGATCCTTAAAAGAAATCCTTGCGTTCTAGAACTATGTAGCCAGCATAGGTTGAGATATAAACACTGGAAGTTGAGCGTTGATGAGGTGGATTAACGCTGCTAGTTGAGGTTCCCACCGTTCTCTTTTGGGGACACTACCAGAAGAGGGTCACTCATTGCTTATCCTTACCAGTGGTGCTGTATTGACACCCTTCCAATTAGGGTTAGAGATTGGACCCCAACTCTATACAGAAAAGGGGAATGTCAGTTTGATGACTACTTCCCATAGCCTCAGTCTTAGTCTTAGTAAAAGAACTCAGCTAGTTCAATTAGAATCAGGATTGTCAGACATAGTTACTCATTTAATAGTATATTAGTTATACAAAACTCATGTTATCAATATTTAGATTAATTAGTCACTATTATCATGATATCATTTATAGTTACGTATTCATGCATGTATTCTCATGTTCATGTTATTCAGTAAGTTAGTGTTGTTCATGTATATGAACCCCATGCATTCAGCCTACCTCACTTCGCATAACAGTATATTCAAACGTACTGACACATACTTTTATTCTGTGCTATGGTGTTTTATGCCATAGGTTTGGATGCTTAAGTTTTCAATCGCACTTAGCTTCAAATTCAGCCAGCAGCAGTAGATTTGTAGTGAGTCCTCATCATTCGAGGATAGCATGATTATCTCATTACTTCATTATTTACTTTATTAGATGGGGTTAGTTGGGGACATTTCCTATCAACTCCACAGTTTTCAAATAGTTTAGAGGCTTTCAGACTAGCATGTTCTGACAGTTTATTTTAGTTTTGGTATTGATATACCATATTTCTCGATGTTATATTTTATCAGATATTTGAATCTTATGGTCTTTCAGCCCTATTATTCTATATTTATATAGTATATTATGCAGTGCTCAGTTATAGATATCAGTCATGGGTTGGATTGTGGTCCTTCAGGTTTGCTAGCATCGTGTAGCATTCCGGGTACTAAATTCGATGTGTTACAAACTTGGTATTAGATCTTAAGGTTAAATAGTTCCTAGGAAGTCTGAAAAGCCATATCTAGTAAAGTTTTGTGCATGGGTGTGTTGCGCACCATATTTATGTACAGGAGGCGACAAGATATTTTAGGAATAGTTTCCCTTCTTTTAGTATTCATATCGTGACAGTAAGCATATCATCAAACATAAACTCTCAGTCTAATCTTCCTCTTTCTTTAATTTACAGAACATGCCTTCCAAAAGGACTAATGAAAAAAGAACCAGGAATCAGTTAGCACCTTCATCTGTTCAGGCAAATTTCCTAGGAGAGCATTTCTTTTATGGCGAATTTAGAACTGAGTCCCTTACTTTATCTTACTCAGTAGTAGCTCAGAGCAATCAGTAATTTGTTATTCCACCTAGGCATATGACTTATACCCATCAGATTACGGTGGGGAAGAATAGGGTGAGAGATAATAAGAGAGCAAGAATAGGTAATTTCAAATTCACTTAGTCTAAGTCAGAAGGTAGTAATAATTTAAAGTTCCTCCTAAAATCCTTAGTTCCAGCTCCATTTTCATCCAGTATACTGCCTAAGTTGAATATTGACAGTCATAAGGGGGCACCAGGCTCCAAAATCTAGGGTAGTGTGAGCAGGGGTCTTACCTATCCACCTTGAAAAGAGTGTGGTAAGAATCATAAGAGTTAATGTAGAGCTGGGTAGTGATAGGTGTTTTGGATATGGAGAGTCAAGCCACAAAGTCTGAGAATGTCCTAAGCCCGGTCCATGAATTCAGTATAGTCATCCTTCAGCTCCATCCGGTCGCCCGAATCAGCAGGGTGCTACTTCTAGTGCCGCCAGTGGCAATGCCCAAGATAACTCTATGCACTTCATTCCCAACAAGATCCGGAAAGTTCTCCTAATGAATTCAATGGTATGTTAGTGATTTTTAATTTATATATTTATGCACCTTCAGATCCATAAGCTTCTTTTCTTTTATAACTCTGTGCATAACAGTCAATCTTAACGTCATATCAAATATTAATAGGACCCTCCTTAGTCTCCACCTCAATGGGTCAGTCTATCATAGCCCGACAGGTATACAGGAACTGCTTAGTTATGATATCTCAAAAATATTAGGCCTTCAGATTCTATTAGTAATGTCAGTATGTGTAGGAAATCAATAAGGAAAGGTAATTCCCGACCTGTTACTAGCTCAGTACAAAGTTTTTTACTACAGTCAACACAATACTTACGCATGCTTCACGTCTCAATTCCATGAACATAGCTCATATTCACACATTTTCTATAGAATCTAGTACATTTTTAGTTCCTAGTATGAGGAATCCCAGTTCACTTAGTATTCCAAATCATGTTCCATGAATGCAGAAAACCCCAGACTTAGGTCATGCAGCTCATAACTCATGCACTTAAATCAACCTTTACAGTATTCTCATCCCTTATGATCATGCTCCACTCCCAATGATAAGCCAAACTTAGATTATATCACGTATACCCTCAGTTTAGATCCCTTGATGAATCTGTGGTGTTGATGCTCTATTCCTCATGCCTCAGTTATAGCATCAGTTAAGTAATCGATATTTAGTCAAGGACTTAGATAGCCTTAAAGAACCATGGATTTCAACTATCACTTACTTAGCCATCCCAGCTCAGTACTTTAGTACAAGTTTAACCCTCAACTATCCAAAACCAGCCTCTAGTCCCAGTTACAGTCTTATCTACAGTCTTCAATACAGTATTAGTTATAGTGTTAGTCTCAGCTTCAATTTAGTAATCAAATCAGTAGCTCAATTTAATTTTATATTTTCTCGACCATAACATACAGTTATTAGTTACTCAGTTATCAATATCTCAGTATCTTAGTTTATAGAATGTTTCAAAATCATGTTATGCACTTGGTCTTGTATTCTCAGATAATACAATTTTCATGAATAGAGGCTCAATTATCTCACATTTCCCAGTTAATACTTACCTCATATGTATAATGATCCATAATTATAGTCCATCCATTCAGACTAAGCATAATTCAGTCTTACAAGCCTAGTATTCAGCTATTAGTCATGTAGTTAATCGGATAAGTTTGTAAGTTCATGCATTTATGCTCAGCGCCCATGTGGATATATTTAATAGTCTCAGGTGAAGTATCTCACTAAGGTAGAAAGTATAGTTGGGTTTAAGTTTCAGTATAAGTTTGTCCGTAAAACTGGTAATTTAGTTTGGCAGTCAGACAGACAAATTCATATATTGTGAGTTCCCATCTTTTCATCCAACCACCCTATCTGAAGTCTCATAAATGTAATCATTCTAATATATCCTAAATAGGTAGAGGCGTGTCCAGCTTAATTCATAGATCATGCCTTAGTTTCAGATCCCAGATATTCAGTCACAATTCAGTTCATAGGTGCCCTGTGCATCGCCTTAATTTTCCCCAGTATCTCAGCAAAGTAAGCATTATTAGAGGGACATAGTGTCCCAAGGGGGATATACACTATAATACCTAAACTTCCATGACCTAGACCTTCTATTTTCTTCCTTACACAATGAACCCCGCTTGGAGTAGGGGGTATTTGTAAGTTGACCCTTAAATTCTAATATCAAACATAAGACATGCATTCATGGGCTTAGTTCAGTTCACGATATTTAGTTCATGTATCACATTCCAATCTCAGTCATGTTCTCATGTTCCCGTTCATGCATACTCCTAGAATTACTATGGGTTCAGACTAATTCAGAATTATCTTTAGTTTCTGAAGTTAAGGAAGAGCAAGATAGAGATTCTAGTCTAGTCAAGTTAAAAAAGCCAATCAGAGATTAGAAAGTAGAGGTTTTTTTCCCAAGGGGGAGATGGTGTTTTGCGTTGTTAGGGTCGTCTCTGTGTGCCAGGTGTAGACGACTTAAGGCAGCAAATCCTTGCAGAAGCACATGGCGTGAGTTACTCGATTCATCTAGGGGGCACTAAGATGTACCATGATTTGCAGGAGATCTATTGGTGGAATGGAATGAGAATAGATATTGCAAAATTTATGGCTAAGTGCTCTACATGTCATTATTTTAAGCTTGAGCATCAGAAGCCTAGTGGGTCCATGTAGGAGTACAGTATTCCTACTTGGAAGTGGGAAGAAGTAAAAAGGGGCTTCATGATGGGTTTGACTCATACTCATCATCAGTATGATTCAGCTTGGGTTATTGTAGACACAATAACAAAGTCAGCTTATTTTCTTCCAGTTCATACCTCTTATTCAGCCAAGGATTACGCCAAACTCTGTATTAGAGAGTTGGTAAAATTACACGGTATCCCATTATCTATTGTCTTAGTTTTTGGAAAGCATTCCAAAAGAGTCTAGGTGTTCAGGTTCATCTCAGTACAGCCTTTCATCCCCAGACAGATGGTCAAGCAGAAAGGACCATCCAGACTTTAGAAGATATGCTGCGAGCATGTGCAATTGATTTAAAGGGTAGTTGGGATGACTACTTGCCTTTGATTGTGTTTGCATACAACAACAGCTATCATTCCAGTATTAAAATGGCTCCATTCAAAGATCTCTACAATAGGAGATGCATATCTCCAATCGGTAGGTTCAAAGTGGGTGAGGCCACATTAGCAGGGCCTAACTTGGTATTCAATACCTTAGAGAAATTCTATTTGATCAGATAAAGGCTCAAGACAACTCAGAGCTAATAGAAATCATACGCAGATATATGCAGGAAAGATCTTGACTGTGAGATTGATGATCTTGTTTATTTGAAAATCTAGCCCGTAAAGGGAGTGAAGTGGTTTGGCAAGAAGGGAAAGCTCATTCCCCGATATGTCAGACTCTTCAAAATTCTTAGCCGCTTTGGCAAAGTAGCTTATAAGCTTGAATTGTCTTCAGATCTAGCCTTAGTCCAGCCAGTGTTTCATGTTTCCTTATTTAAGAAGTACATAGGTGACCCAGAAGTTCTAGTCCCTATAGAGGGCATAGACATTCAGAACAACCTATCTTATAAAGAGATTCTAGTCAAAATCCTTGACTACCAGACTCGCAGAATGAGGACCAAAGAAGTTTCTCTAGTCAAAGTTCTTTGGATGAATTAGTCCATTGAAGGAGCTACATTGGAAGCAAAAACAGACATGCAGACCAATTACCCTCACTTTTTCTCCGCAAACTCAGACTCAGCCCAAGGTAATAGCTTTCCTTAAAGCTTATTCATTTTCATGTTCAAATTTCAATTACAACTTCGTATTCAAATTCATGCTTAGATTTTCATTATAAGTTTGGTATCAACTACCATTACATATTCAGTCATGTGTTCATGCATTATGTAAGCCATGTATTCATGCATTATATATTCATGAACAAGTGAGTTAGTACTCCCAGTCATGCATCCATGTATCAGCTCAGTCATGAAATCATGCATCAGATGTGCATGCTTAGTATGAATCTCAATAAATCTGTAATGTCAGTCATATACTCATATTTTAGTTGTTCATGATCAGAATATACTTTAGCTTATCATTTCTCCCATCTCTGTTAGTGTCATTCGAGTATGAATGTTCCCAAGGGGAAGATATTGTAAGACCCCATAAAATTTCTAAGCTTAATTCAGTCCTTTAGGCTTGTCAAGGGGTCCCAAACTTAGGAAATTCTAGCTAAGATTTTAGACTTAGTTTATTTTTGGCCTTCAAAAGTTGGTAATCTTATTTCATGACCTTAATGTCCCTTAATTGTCTATATTTTTGTTGATTCATGATCAGAGAGGTCGATAGGTGTTCTCGAACGAGTTTCAGATTTTTTGAAACTCGTTTAGACCACGTTTGGTGTCCCAAAATAGTGGGCTAATGTGATCTTGGTGCGCAGCGTCACCTATCACATTGGTTAACATTGTTGGGGGAACTGCAAGTAAAAACAACTAAGGCTTGGAGCGATCATGGTGCGATGAGATAGGTATCGCGTTAATGGCATTGACGTGCAGCATCACCAATCGCGTTGATGCCTAATTTTCAATCATTAAATTTTCGTGTCTTCAAGGGGAAACAAAGGTCAATTTCCCACCCTATATAATCCTATAATATGAGATTCAGCTAGGTTTTCACCAAAATATAGTTTTTTATCTCAAATTTTCCTCAAGAACAATTCTAGGGTTTTTAAGTGAAGGTTATAATCCAGGAGATTCCACCGTTAATCATCAAGAAACTTCCATCTAAGGTATGTAAAGTGTTGATTCATGGGTTCCTTTCACCCATGAAGCTCAAGAAAACCTTTCAAAAATATAAATTTTGACTTCCATGTTATGAATTGAATCATATCCATGCTTATGTTGTTGTACGATTACCAAGTTGACATCTTTAATACATATAATGAAATTATGTTAGCATGTGGTTGTAATTCTTATATTTAAAGTGAATAATGTTTCCATGATGTATTACTTTAATGTTCATGCCTAAGCCTCAAGTGATGCATGCAAGGGATTTGCTAAAATGCCTAAGAGATTAAGAATTATGCTTTATGACTCAATTGTGACCAAATTGATGAATCCATTATTTACCCTTATGTTCACAATGACCTCCATGTTATTTTAATGCATTGTAATGGTTTGGTGGAAAGCTCATGATATTAGACTTAAAAAATTATGACATGTTTATATTTATATTCCTATTCATGTGTAAGCTTATGACATGTAAATACTTCATGAAAATCCTCAACGGTTGTACTATGAATTGTTGACTATGGTTATGTGTTCAAGAACTGTCATGTCTTGTCAGTTTCCTACAATCGAGTCTTAGGGGTACTTGTACCCGACAATTTAGTTGTGTGCCTAGATCCAGTTCAGTTTCATAATAACCTCAGTCATGTCATGATCAGTAGTATTCTCAGTTAGTTTAAGAACTCAATAGAATTTAGTCAGTTACATGACTCAGGAAAACTCAGTAATCTCATGAACTAAGTCAGTTAACATAATTCAGTAATATTTTGCCAGTCCACAGAATTCAGTGAAATCAGTCCAGTTCCTCTCAGTATAATCAGTTTAATATCTATTCAGTTGGGAGTGGGATTCAGCACCAAGCAAATCCAAGGATAACTCAATGAACATTATAATTATCAATTATAAAAATAATTTAAAATATATCATACATATCATAATATTAAAATCATAGTATCAAAAAATTTAGTATCAATATGATAATTTGATAGCTATTATATCATGTCCATCCGTTGACGGAATATCAATAGGGGAACTTATTTCTTAAAAATATTCTTTTCTCAAAACCTATGTTGTTTTTCGATTGAATGAAATAATAACACAATATACTTTTTGAAAAAAAAAACATAAAGACACCACTGAACTTGTCTCGATTTTTTGAAAAGATACTTAAAGTTTGTGGGCATTCTATTACCTCACAAAACTATTTAAGACCATTACAAATACCCTTTTTGACCTAATTTCAACTCATCTATGTTATCACTTAAGAGACACACGTGAGTAAGAAATGTTTGTTACTTCAGCAAATTAAATAAATGCCACGTGTAATAAATAATTTGTTATAAATCAATCTCATCTTCTCTTCTTTATTTTTCTGCTATGTTTCTATTTCTTTTTCCTATCTGGTCATTGTAGGTGATTTTAGTAATTGTGAGGAAAAAATACTCAAAAATTATGATTTTATAATTATCCGATAAAAATCAAAAAGAATAATTTTCAGGTTTTATTTGGCTCTATTGTATCGATTGTTGTAGCTTTGTTTTGAAAAAAACAATGTTAATTTCTCATCTTTTTATTTTTTTAATAAAATAAAAAATTATTTCAGTGTCTTCTTTTTCTCTAACAAAAATAGTGATTGAAAGTACTGAGGTAGTGGGATACTCAATTTGAAGGTAAGCTGGGAAGATGGTGATTTTCATATCAAATTTAGTTTGGTGATAACTTAAGTATTTTGACTTTTATTAATGTATGGTAATTTAAGTTATTCGCATTTTGATTATTTAATTGGTTTGATTTTCATAAATTAATTAGTGGTAGTTTAATAACTATTTTGTCACCCCACAATAGAATTGGTGATTGTTCCAGCAATGGTGGAAGTCGGGTGGCTATGGTGGAGAAGTTGAGGGAAATAAGTATGAAAAATTTAAAAAGAATAAAACCATTATATAATGGGTTAAATTTAAATAAATAAATAATAATAATATATAAATAGAAGTGTATGTAATGGCCCTCAAGTTATTTTCTGTGTTTTAGCTCATTTTCGTTGTTTAGATTTTCTCTATAGCTGCTACAAGTCAATTATCACTTGTTGGAACTGATAGTTCAATTATCGTGATGTTTATTTAGGTTTTAGAGTCAATTCCCCATTTGAAGTCTTCGCTGGTTCAAATTGGCTACTGAGTGAAAACTTTTTACAAATGATCTTAAATACAAATTTTAACTATTTCAGCTACTCTAGAACATTACTTTTAGGCTAAAAGGAATCTTGGTTTAGGTACCAAGGCTTTTAGACTCATTTTGGACTATTGATCGGAAGTTAAGAAAATGGTGAGTGGGTGTGGGACCCACTTTACATTAAAACCACCTTGGATGGAAATTTCAACTATCACATTGAATTTGAAACATCTAATTTGATATATTTATGTAGTTCATTTGTGTATACGAGATTCCATATGAATCTCGTGGGGTTGGCAAAGACTTTGAATTTCCTAATCTTAGCTGGTGTTGGTGCATCACGTACGTAACAAGTCGGTTCCTTAAGAGACCTGGCTTGGCATAATGTTATTGTATAAGTGAGGTATATGTCATCTAAGAAAATGTCGCTTAAGATATACCAGGCTCTCTTAAGCGATAAATGCTATGTCAGCAAGTATTGCTTAAGTGACCCAGTATCCACTTAAGTGACACCTATGGACCTGGAAGGGTATAAATACCCCACTTAGCTTGATTCTCACTATTTCTCATCCATGCTCTAGAATATTTAACCTTAAAAATTTTTGAATTTTAGAGAATCATTTGTATGTAAGTTTAGAGCTTGGGTGTAGTTAATTTACACATTTCTTATTCGAATTTGTGGTAAGCTTTCATTAATTTCTTGATAGAATACTTCATTTTTTTCTAATATCCTAGAATCTTAGCGTCTTGATCGTAGCACCATTAGAGCTCAGAATTTGCCTATTTTTGAGAACAAATCTTCCTTGATCAAATTGAGGCATTGTGTTTGTTTCAAAAGAGTGATTCTGTGAATGTCCAGCTTGACTTAGGAATTCCTGTGATCTTCAACTATACGGTACTAGTTGCAGTTCACGCAACAGTAATGAAAGCATAGGAATAAGAAGTCTCATCTCAAGCTTCAAAGGAACAATCAATAGCAGCTCGAGTTTCAATCTTTCTTCCTAGAGCAGGGTTGTTCTAAGATATAGAAGTAGTTAAGGGCTTGACTAAGTAGTAGATATGGGATTGAGGGGCGCAGGAGTAGGGTTGTACTCTAGAGGTAATGGGCATTCCAACTGCATGAATTCCCATATTATCTATGTCACAGGTTTGATGATCGCTAACGCATATAAAACCAATCTCAGAACTTTTTTTTTCAGGCAGAAGGAAAGAGAAAACAAGTGAAATAAAGTGGAGTGAGGGGGAGGAAGGATCTACTTAGAATTGGATATTAGTGAATCCCAAGTATGACATAGATAGAGATAGGCGACATAGGTCTTCTCTTTTTTAAGCTTCCCAGGAGGATAAAATATGAATCCATGGATTTTCTCTCAGTTGTTTAAAATGTATTCTTCAGATAGGCCATCGGATAAAAGGGTGAATTCCACCTTTTTCAATCAAAAGTTGTTGCCCTAGAATCAAATCGATTTTAGATAAGGGGACGTTTTCTGCCCCTAAATAGAAGGCGAGGCGCCCTATAGGAGGTTTTTACATAATTTTGGACCCGAGCTACAATAGTGTAATATAGATATCATTATTCTCATTTTGATGAGTAGATTATGATTTTGATAGCCTGGTACCTGTGAAAGGTTCTCGAAAAGGGAAATCTGTAGTTTGGCGAATTCTTTGGGCTTTTCTTCGGTGCTCAGTTAGGCTAGGTTTACCCTCTTTATAGATTAATTTGTTCATAGTATAATTATGATATTATTCTAGATATAGAGTAAGATTTAGGTGTTGGGGGTATGATTAAAAATATTTAGGTTAGTTGGACTATTTAGGCAATCTTTAAATAGTTATTTAGGCATAATTGACTTAGTTTATCATGTTTTAGGGAGTATTATGATCTTTGGGATAATTATGGCTTATTTTACATCTAGAAATTAATTTATATACCATAGCCTAGTCTGGCGTAGAATTTGCCTAAAATGGATTTCAAAGATTAGAAGTGGGGCCCTCTAGTGTACCTTAGGCCAAGACTTTTGTTAGCTTTTGTAGACTTATTTATGCATTGCATACTCATATTAATGCTTATTTTTTGAATATGAGGAAATTTAATACTTATTAACTGTACTATTTTTGTAGTTGAGAGTTACTGTTAATTTCGGGTAAGGTCTGGCGGTTAAGTATTGTGAGATAGTGATATGGCTTATGATTATGGTTTATTTATATGGTCTAATATGAGTTTCGATTCAATTCCAAAAATTAATAAATATATTTATAATATAAGTTTCAATTCAAGTCTGGTAAATGATATTATGATGATGATATTATTGAGGATATTATGATGATAATGATATGAGTTTTGGTTTGAATTCGACATTGAAAGTTGGGATGATATGGTTAGGTATAGATGGGTTAATGGTTATAGATGATGTTCGATATATTTATGGATTTTTGGTTATTTATTTCCCTTCGATTGTACCCTTCAGGCTTGTGGGGGCCTACGTTGGATTATTTATTTTTCTACACTTATTGGCTTATGGGTCCCAATTTTTTTGTTATAGTTGTGTGATCTTTATTTTACTATTTTGAATTTATTTATTTATTCATAGACAACAGTGATGGAGCTTATTTCTAGGTTTGCCATATTATCTCGATTTAGTTTACTTTTTTCTGTATATTATCATGAGTTAGCTTAGTAGGTTGATGATGCCTACTGAGTACCAGTGTTTTGGTATTGATACTACACTGTTGTTCCTTTTTGGTGTAAATCTGACAACTAGTTTCCATTGTTGACGTGACGATCGTGAAGGGTTGATTTTAGAGTTTGTGTTAGCTCTTGGGGTTGGAGTTCACTTTTTTCCTTTTATTAATCTATGTCTAATCTGCCATTTTTTTGAGACATGTTGTATTTGACTATTTAGTACTTATAGTTCATTGATAGTAGCTCTTGTACCGATATTATTACGATCTTGGGATGGTTGTTTCTCTTTTGTATATCTATTAGACTGTTATGGCTACTTTATTATTGTGTTAACTCTTTAAATATTGATTTTTGGCTTTTAGGCCATTTCCCACCAAGTTAGCCCATTACATGTAGTTTTGGGATACAGTTTGGCTTACCTACTAACTTGATAAAGTAGGTGCTATCATGACTTATAAATTGGATCAAAAAAAATTTGTATCAGAGCCTAGGTTCATCAATATTAATGGTACAAGAGAAAATGTCGAGTAAAGTCCCACGGATCAAAAAGATGATGTCCATTTCTTATCTTCGGGAGGATTTAAGTCACTCTTATGAGTTCTTCATTCTTTCACTCATTTTTGGATAAGAGTCTTAGTTGGTTTCTAAAGCATGCCTTGTTTCACTTTTTCACAGATGGCTAGGACACGTGTTACTACTACACAGGATGAGGGTCTCGATACCAAGCCTATGGATCCTATTGCTGTTTAGGGATGACCTATAGGTTATTAATATCCTAGGGATATGTCCCCCGCTATAGTCTAAGATAGGGATCCTTGACCATACCCTATCTCTGCCCCCAAACTAGATATTTTTCTTTCCCCAGCCAGCGACGGGCCATTAACCAGCCCAGGCTTTATCGAGGTTTATTTCTCCTTCAATGCATAAGGATTCTTTAGTTTAGATTTTGGGATTTGTTGGTGGTTCCCTGTCTGATGGTGCATAGTCTATGAATCAAAATGGTGTTGAGGTGAGGGCGCAGCCTGTAGTTAAGGCTCCTAGAGTTAAGGTCCCTCTTGTGCTGGACTTTTCCCAACTGATAGTTGGACAGTCGGTGGTTTCCTAACTTGTTGTTTTTGTTAAGGAGTATAAGATGTTGTGTAGGTTCTTGAGATTGGCTTTGCCCATGTTTTTGGTGCACCAGGATAGGATGCATAGGAGTTCTTGATTGCTTGTGAGGATAGGCTTCGTAAGTTAGGCCTAATTGATACAAGTGGTGTGTATTGCACTACCTTATAGTTGAACTTGGCAGTTCAACGTTGGTGGAGAGGTTATCTTGATTCTTGTGTAGTTGGATCTCCCCCTTTGACATGGACTCAGTTCTCTAAGATCTTCTTGAAGAAGTATATGCCTTGCAATCTTAGGGATTGTTTAAGATATTAGTTCTTGAGGATGGAGAAGGGATCCATGACTATTGTGAATATGAGGCTTGATTCTATGATTTGGATATGTATGCTACTTCTATTCTGACTACTAAGTATGAGAGAGTTCTTCTTTGTTTCATGATTAAGACTTCGTCTTTATATGTCTACACAGAGTTTAGTTGTTATGGATAGATATTTTGGTGAGGTTTCAAATCATGCTCATGTTATGAAGGAGATGCATTGCGCGGCTCAAGAAGGCAGCGATAACAAGATGCGATATCAAGGTAGTTTTGCTGGGAGTTGTAATGGCCCACAGTTTAAAGCCAGTGGTTCTCACGGTAGGTACCTTCCATATTAGTCATATCAGCATTCGGGTCACTCTAGTAAGCCCTTTTTGGCTGCTCTTCAGATTACCAATGGAGTCTAGTCTAGTCGTAGTTATCGTCCTGGCGAGGGTAGTGATCAGTCTTCGAGAGGTTCATCTTCTAGTTTTTAGTTGTGATGGTTATTTCGGGTCAACTAGATCTTCTAGTTTCAGTACAACACCGGGGTATTGTGAAGCTTTTGATCATTTTTTGAGAGAGTGCCCCAGTTGTGGAGTGATGGTTTCTTCTGTTCAAAGTGTTGCACTGATTTGGAAAGTTCCTCTCTCAACTACAGGTGGTATACATGGTCGTAGGGGTGTTCCCCAAGGTCTCGTGAAGGTTCTTAGGCAGGCAGGATAGGAGATTAGTCAAGAGCCCAGCCAGGTGGTGGGCGTGTTCAGTTGTATGTAGCACCTACTAGACCCAAGGTTAAGTCTTCAAATACTATTATCATTGGTACGATCTTGGTATGCTGTCAGTCGGAGTTATCTTGGGATTCATTATTAATTTCATTATGTATATCAACTCTCATGGGTGATTCTTTAATAGTGGATTTCATTTTCAGATCATGTTTTGTGACTGTTCGAGAGTTCGATACTCGGGATGATCTTATTATATTTTATATGGTGGAATTCCTTGTGACTCTGTGTATGGACTGGTTATCGAACTATCATGCAGACATGACCCACCCAGGGGCCTTGTCATAATAGGCGTCCCAAGTAAGTTCGAGACCAGAGACCACCCCCATTATCCAACCCAACATCCATTCGCCAGCCCTGAGTTGGCTGAATTTCGAGCATATAACAAGACAGTGTAACAGCTCACATGAAGACTCTAGATAGGATTACAATCATGATCGGCCCAACCGAGTCCAACCATACCATACCAACCACCCAACCGTACCAAACCATACAAAACGCCATAAACCAGGCCATAACCAAATAAATTCCATTACATAATATGATTAATCCCAACACAAAATACGATGGAACAACCAATAATCCCGCCGACCTATGTCAGCCCCAATACTAATACCAATGACAAGGCTGATGCCAATACCGATCCCGCCCATTCTAACCCATAGCAGTATCACAAAGCCTCTAACCGAAAGAGTAATAAAATCCGGTTGGGATATGCCCAAACCATGGAAAAAAAACAATATCCAAAATAAAATCAAAGAGTCTGGAAATATCCATAACATGAAATGGAGCCTTTCGCAAGGATGGAAGCTCACCACTTCAGTCCAAATGCTGATCCCCAAGTCAATCACAATGTAGGAGGAGTAGAACGATCGGTTCCTTCATAGCGTGGCTATATAGCTGCCAATAAATGGGTTAGTGGGTGAACGCTAGCATGATCTTAGGATAAAAATAAAATAATGCCATTTATAAAGCCAAGTAAAACCATCTATACGCACACAATCATACAAATATATATATAACCATGCCGGAAAATGGGACTGGGTATAGCATGCAATTAAAACCTTTACCTGGGTAGTGTAGCTTTGTCGTCCTAATCCACTCATGGGCTAAATAGGTTAAGCTCCCCATGATGAAAGGGCCCCAGTGCATGAAGCAACACGACCAGGAAAGTAAACCTGGGATGACTAGTACATCCCCCAAATATAGTGTGACATCATGCACACGGTCACCAAGACCAACCTCATATCGGCAAATATGAGTTTCCAGTTTTGGTCCCCCTCCGGGACCTCCACCTTCCACGGCATTCCTAAATATCTATCCATTATTGCCCAATTAAAACCATTAAGAAACAACCAACCAGTATATTTTCAATTTATTAACCAAGGCCATTTAGTGATAGTGTCGTCATACCGACCATACTTGCAAGTACTATCCATAGCCAATCCCATATAAGTTTAAGGGGACTTCCAAGTGCCCTTCCATTTATCATATTAAATCACTTAGGAGATTTCATGTACCCCACAAGCATAACTATTTATCCACTTACCTTTCCCAGCCATTTAAACCATGCATAATTTCTTTACCAAGTTTTAAAACAAGTAAGAGTTCCATTAAAAGTACTCTATACAATGAAAACCTTATTATAGACATTTGTCAAACACATTAGGCGCATAATATAACCAAAACCAATTCCAATTACCGTCAAACCATTCCCGTGTAATCAAATTATAAAAAAAACCGTTATTGCACATAAAGCATAATCAAAACCATGGATAACCAACCATTTAATATCAACACCCCTAATTCATATTTGAAAAACAAAATCATACGATCAATGAAGTCTTGAAAACATTCATAAAAACCATGTTTCTAGTTAGAATTAATGGTGAGGGAAGATAACATATCTTAAACAAAGATGATGATGGAAAGAAATCACCAAGACAAGCCCCAAATTAATCCTCTAGTTGAAACCCTATCTTCCATTGCCTAAAAGCTTTTGAGAGAATTATAGAGTGTTTAAAAGAGTTTATAAGTGCTAATAAATGGAATAATAGGGTAAATAACCTCCCAAGTAGGTTAGAAGTCATGGGACTTATTAGGATAAGTGGAAAAATATCCAGAATACCCCCACTTAAGTTGCACAAAATCCAATCCCAGGGGTATGACTGACCCTCATGAGTCGTACCCTCAAATACGATTGGTACCCTCCAATCGTATCCTAGCCCCAACTATTTGAATCAAATACTGTCCATCATACAACTCATCCAACCAAATTATCTCCAAAGCATATGATTTGTACCCTTCATCTGTATCCCTAGCAAGATAGAATTGCAGATGGTTTGAACACCGTTCACCACACAAGTCTTAAGTAGGACTTGTACCCTGGCTTATGGCTTATGCTGAGCCATTCGTACTTAGATCCAACCTAAATAACCAAGTCTACGATTAAGTTAAGGAACCAAATGATCTGTACCCACCAATACGTCTTTTACCCCTAAGTAGTATCCATTCCAGTAACCAAAATCCATCCCACCAACTAATACTGGTTAGCGTACGCTGGACCTTAACATTTGTACCCAAACATACGGCTCGTACCCATGAGTCGTATTGGGTCCAGAGATCAAAATTCTAGGAAATTTTCCAAGGGTCAAAAACCAGGGTGTTATACTCTCCCCCTCTAGGAACATTTATTCCTCAAATGACAGATAAGGTAGGGGTAGCCACACGCACGAGTTTTTTGCATTATAAAATATATTCCCAATCTTTAACAAAGTTTGAAATCAAAGAGGCAAAGATAATAATCTTTCCTTTAACAAACTAAAAAAATAAAGATATGTTGAAGACATATCGTCCGCATAAATCCCAAGAGTAGATGAGGATACTTGGACTTTATGTCCTCCTCTGCTTCCCATGTTTCTTCTTCCACCTTATGGTTCCTCCACTGAATCTTAACCGAAGCCACATCTTTGGTCTATAACTAACAAACCTGTCGATCCAAGATCTCAACGGGGATTTCCTTATAAGAAAGAGAATCCAAGATACCCAATAGTTTCTAAGGAACAACCGAGGACAGATCATTAATGCACTTCCTCAACATGGAAACATGAAAGACCGTATGGACAAAGATCAAGCTAGAAGCTAACTCCAGTTTATAAGCAACATTACCAATTCTCACAAAATCTCATAAGTACCAATATACGGGGGAATGAGCTACCCCTTCGTTCAAAACCTCATTACTCCCTTCATGGGAGATACCTTGAGAAAAACCTTATCCCCTACCTCAAACTCCAAGTCTCTAAGCCTAACATCCATATAGGACTAGTGGCGACTTTGGGCAGCCTTGAGCCTATCCCAAATCACCTTCACCATCTTCATAGCTTGGTAAACCAAGTCTGGACCAAACATATCTACCTCACCAAGCTCAAACCAACCAACAGGAGATCTATACCTCCTACCATACAATTCCTCAAAAGGAGCCATACCAATACTAGAATTATAGCTATTATTGTAAGCAAACTCCACCAAAGGTTGATGCTCAACCCAATTGGCACCATAATCAATTACATAAGACCAAAACATATCCTCTAATGTCTAAATATTTTGGTTTCCATATCCATCCATCTATGGGTGAAAAGTAGTACTCAAACTCACCTTAGTCCACAACCCTCTTTGAAAAGATCGACAGAAATAAGATGTAAATTGCATACCATGATTAGAAATAATAAAAACAGGAATCCTATACAGCTTTACAATCTCCTGAAGATATACCTTTACATAATTCACCTCCAAGAAGGTAGTCCGCACTGGAAAAAAGTATGTAGACTTAGTCATCCTTTCCAAGATGAACCAAACTGAATGATATTGATTCTGAGACCGAGGAAGACCAGTAATAAAGTCTATATTGATCACTTCCCATTTTCATTAGGGCAAATCAATTTTATGTTACAACCTCCAAGCCTCATGTACTCAACCTTAACCTGTTGACACATCATGCACTTGGCCACAAAATCGGCCACATCCCTCTTCATGTTATTCCATCAATAAATATCCTTGAGATCATGATACATCTTCGTCGAACCGATATGAACAACATAGAGTGATTCATGTTCCTCAGAAAAAATCCTTTGTCAAAATCATCGACATCAAGAACACACTACCTCCTTGGTACGGTAAAGTACCATCACCACTGATCTCAAACACCACTGCCTTTTGCCTACCAGCATCACTTTTTATTTTCATCAATATAGGATTTACCACTTGCTTCTCCTTAATCTCTATACCAAGAGATAATATAACCACTTATTTCACCACCACACCACCATCCTTAGAGTCTAAGAGTCGAACTCTAAGATTAGCCAAGCGGGGAATATCCTTTACCAATTCCTTGTTTCCTTCCTCTGGATGAGCCAAACTCCACTTGAATAACCTTCCAAGAACATCAGCAACAACATTATCTTTACTTGGGTGGTAGTGAAGACTTATATCATAGTCCTTAGGAAGCTTAATCTATCTCCTCTGCCTGAGATTAAGCTCCTTCTAAGTGAACACATATTGTAGACTCTTACAATCAAAAAATATATCCACGTGAACACTATACAAATAATGCCGCCATATTTTCAAAGTAAATACAACTGCCAATAGCTCCAAATCATGAGTAGGATAGTTCCTCTCATGCACGTTTAACTTCCTATAAGCATAGGCAATTACCTTCCCATGTTGTATCAACACACAACCAAGACCTACCCAAGATGCATCACAATAAACCATAAACCCATCATTACCTTTCGATAAAGTCAGAATCAGATCCGAAGTTAGCTTACTTTCAACTTCTCAAAACTCCCTTCACAAGCATCTAACCAAGAAAATTTGACCTTCTTCTGAGTCAACTTAGTCAAAGGAGCAGCTATCGGCAAAAAGCTTTCCACAAATCGCCTATAATACCTGGCTAAACCCAAGAAGCTATGAATGTCAGATGGAGTCATGGGTCTAGGACACCTCTTCATCACAGCAACCATTTGCTGATCCACCATGATACTCTCACTAGAAATAATACGACCCAAGAAAGTTACAGTATTCAACCTAAACTCAAATTTAGAGAACTTAGCATACAATTGTTGTTTCTATAGGGTTTGAAACACCATCAGAGGTGATTAGCATAATCCACCTCACTCTTTGAATAAACCAGAATGTCATCGATAAACACGATAACAAAGAGATCCAAATACTGACAAAAACCCCTATTCATTAGATCCATAAATACCATAGAGCATTATTCAACCCAAATGACATTACCAAAAAACTCAAAGTGCCCACACCTAATACGAAAAGTCATCTTAGGGATATCTACCTCCCTAATCTTTAGTTGATGGTATGCAGATCGAATATCAATTTTAGAAATGAACTTCGCACCTTATATCTAGTCAAACAGATCATGTATGCATAGAAGAGGATATTGTTTCTTGATCATCACCTTGTTCTACTACCTATAGTCAATGCACATCCAAAGGTAACTATCATTCTTTCACATAAATGATACGGTTGTATCCCAAGGAGATACACTAGGATGAATAAACCCTTATCTAGAAGATCCTTAAGTTGCTTCTTGAGTTTCCTCAACTCATCCAGAGCTATTTTATATAAAGGAATAGAAATTGGACAAATGTACATTACTATATCAATACCAAACTTAATTTCTCTATCCAGGAACACCAGAAAGATCATTCGAAACTACCTCTGGAAACTCATTAACCACTAGGGCTGACTGGAAAGAAGGACCTTCCAAGTTAGAATTTTTAACCTAGACCATGTAATAAAAACAACCTTTGGAGATTAACCTCTGAGCTCTAAGATAAGAAATAAATCTCCCCCTAAGAGCTAAAGAACCACCCTCCCATTCTATAATTGTCTCACCTAACAACCTAAGGACTATCTTATGGGTCAGATAATCAAAGGATGCATAAATAGAGTGAAAACAATCCATACCCAGAATGACATTGAAATCCACCATATCCAACTCAAATAGATCCACGAAGGACTGCCTTCCACCAAAAGATACCACATACCCCTTATAGACTCTCTTAGTAATAACTGAGTCACCAACTATGGTAGAAACAAAAAAGAGATCTGAAATAACTTCTGGATCAAAACCATAAGGTACAGCCATATAAGTAGTCATATAGGAGAGAGTGGATCCTGAATAAATCATACAATATACATCATGAGAGAAAAATTGTAACGTACTAGTAACGACATTAGGTGATGCCTCAGATTCTTGTTGGGATGCCAAAGCATATAACCTATTCTTAAGAACACTAGAACTAAGGGCAATAACATAAGTAGATGCAATACCACCTGGTGTAGGAACAGAAGATAAAGCCACAGGAATCTTATTTGCCCTAGTAGAAACCTTATTAATTGGACAATCCCTGAGCCGATTGCCTACCAGGATACACTTGAAGAATTTGTCCCTTTCTTCATCATAATAACCCTGATGAGGACGACCAAGAACCAACAAGGAAGGCATGAAAAAACTGACTGGCCTTTGCTTTCCTGAGAGTGGGCACCCAATGCCTTAAAATTATCATCACCTTGATGACGCCTGTCACACACCTGGTAAGGAGCACAAGTAGAAGAGAAGGAACCAGAACTCCCCTACTTTTTTTTCTACTATTTTTTACCATCCCGACCACCCTGAGACTAAACACCTCCCTGGTCAGAAAACCTACTCCTCTTATCCTATCTATCCCCAAACTTTGACTATTTTCTTTTCTCATCTTATACCTGCTATATATGAATAGTCAACCTAGAGATGTCCATATCTTTAATTAGCAAGACAGTCTTGCTCTCCAAAATAAATACTGATTCAACCTAGAAAGGAACTTCCTCATTCTTACCTATATGTTAGCCACTAAATTAGGATCATACCTTGAAAATTGGTAAAACTTCAATACATATTTCTTGATAGATATACTCCCCTACTTGAGGTTCACATACTACTCCATCTTTGCTTTCCTCAACTCTTGGGTGAAGAAATGATCTAAAAAGGACTTAGAAAAAGTATCCCATAAGATTGATTCTTCCACATCACCCCTATCCCTGTCCTATTCTTCATACCACTAATATGCAATATTTTTTAGTTGATAAACTATAAAGTTTACCCCCTCCACATTGGCAGATTGTATCGCCCAAAATATGTTTTTTATTTCATCGAAGAAGCCCTATAGATCCTCCTCCACCTTTACTCTAAAAAAAGTGGGAGGACCCATCTTTATAAATTTTTCAACCCTTATAGCCTCAGAAGACAAAGCACCAGTCGCACACCACTCAGCCTATGCAGCGACCGTTTAAAAAATAACATGAATAGATTGGCAATATTCCATATTAGTCACCTAGCCTTAAGGAGGACTAGTAGCAACTAGTGGAACTCCAGAACTATCAAGATTAGAATAGTGAGATCAAAGATAAACCCCAAAAGTAGGATGCACCCCTATGAATTACCCTCAAATAGGATAGAAGAATTTTTTTGTGATTTAAATATACGAGGCATGATCTGAAAAATGAACAAAAATGGATTAGAAAATATTCCAGGACTGAGATTCCAAGCATGAAAATTGAATACCAAGAAAGTGAAACATTCTTAGAAGTCTTATAGCCTCCTTCTTATGAGTGTAGCTCTTTATACACCCTTAAGTGATACTATACCCAACACAGCTTTGTGGACTCCAAATTGACCAGGAATCTAGGCACTGCTACCTACTTGATATGACTTTCACAGGGGCCTTGTCGTAATAGGCGTTCCAAGTCCATTCTAAATCGAAGACTACCCCATTACCCAACACAACCTCTAGCCATCTGCCCTAAGTTGGTTGAATTTTGAGCATATAATAAGATAGTGTAATAACTCACATAAAGACTCTGGTATAGGATCAAAATCATGACTGACCCAATTGAGTCCAACCATACCACACTAACTTCCAAACCATACCAAACCATACCACAGGCCATAACTAAATAAATTACATAACATAATATAATTAATCCCAAAATAAAATATGATGAAATAATAAAAATCCCATCGTCCAGTGTCATCCCCAATACCAATACAAATGCTAAGGCTGACATTAATACTGATCTTGACCATTACAACCCATAGCAGTACTACAAATCCTTTAACCAAAAGAGTAATAAAATTTGGTTGTGATATGCCCCAAACCATGGCCAAAACCAATATCCAAAATAAAATCAAAGTTTCTAGAAATATTCATAACATGAAATAGAGCCTTCAGAAAGAATGGAAGCTCACCGCTTCAGTCCAAATATTTATCTCTAAGTGAATCACTATGTAGGAGGAGTAGAACAGTCGGTTCCTGCATAGCGTGGGTATACAGCCGCTAGTAGATGAATTAGCGGGTGAACTCTAGCATGATCTCAGGATAAGGATAAAATAATGAAATCAATAAATCCAAGTAAAAACATCCATATGCAAACAACCATACATATATATATTTATAACCATGTTGAGAAAGGGAACCTAGTTTAGCATGCATTTAAAACCTTTACCTGGACTGTGTAGCTTTGTTGGTCTAATCTACCCATGGGATATATGGGTTCAGCTCCCCCTGCTTATAAGGCCACACGACCAGGGATGTAAACCTTGGATGACAAGTACATCCCCCAAATATAGTGCGACATCATGCACACGGTCACCAGGACCAACCTCACATTGGCAAATATGAGTTTCTAGTTTTTGTTCCCTCAAGATATCCACCTTCCATGACTTTGCTACACATCCCTCCATTATTGCCCAATTAAAACCATTACCAAACAACCAACCAATCCATTTACCATTTATCAACCAAGGTCATTTAGTGGTGGTATCATCATTTTGACCATACTTGTAAGTACTATCCATATCCAACCACATATAGGTTTAAGGGGACTTCCAAGTGCCCTTTTATTTACCAAATTAAACCACTTGGGGAATTCCATGTACCCCACAAGCATAACCATTTTGCCATTTACCTTTCCAATTTATTTAAACTATGCATAATTCTTTTAACAAGTTTTAAACAAGCAAGAGTTTCATTAAAAGTAATCAATGCAATAAAAACATTAATATAGCTATTTTGTCAAACACATTAGGGACATAATATAACCAAAACCAATTCCAATTACCATTAAACTATTCCCATCCATCCAATTATCCAACACTACCATTAATTCACATAAAGCATAACTAAACCATGGAAAACCATAACCAATCATTTAATATCAAACCCCCTAATTTATATTTCAAAACCAAAATCATACAATCAATGAAGTCATGAAAGATTCATAAAAACTATGCTTTTCGTTAGAACTAACAATGAGGGAAGAGAACATTCCTTCAACCAAAATGATGATAGAAAGAAATTATAAAGAAAAGCCCCAAATTAATCCTCTAGTTGAAACCCTAGCTTCCCTTTCCCAAAATCTTTTAAGAGAATTATAGAGTGTTTAGAAGAGTTTCTAAGTTTTAATGAATGGAATAATAGGATAAATAACCTCCCAAGTAGGTTAGAAGTTGTAAGACCCTATTAGGATAAGTGGGAAAATATCCAAAATACCCCCACCTAAGTTTCACAAAATCCTATCCCAGGGGTACGACTGACCCTTACGAGTTGTACCCTTTAATATGATTAATACCCTTCACTCATATCCTAGCCTCAACCATTTGTATCCAACACTATCCAACATACGACTCATCTAACCAAGTCATATTTGAAGCATACGATCTATATCCCTGGTAAGATAGAATCGCAGAAGATTTAAACACTGTTCACCATACGAGTCTTGGGTATAACTCGTACCATAGCTTATGACTCATGGTAAGCCACTCATACTTACATCCAATCTAAGTAACCAAGATTAAGTTAAGGAACTAAATTTTCCATACCATCCAATATGACTGTACCCCTAATATCCATTCCACTAACCAAAATCTATCCCACCAACCAACACTGATCAATATACGACTGGACTTTACCATCCATACCCCAATATATGGATCATACCCATGAGTCTTATTGGGTCTAGAGACCAAAATTCTAGGAAATTTTCTAAGGGTCAAAACCCAGGGTGTTATACATGCGAGCTAAGACTGTTATCTTCAATATTCCCAGAATAACCTTAGTCGTATGGTAGGGAGTAGTTAGCCATGAGACAATGGAGATTATTTCTTATATTCATACTAGTAGGATTATTTTAAGGGGTTGTGATTCTTATCTCTTATATTTGTGATGTTAGTTTGGAGAGTCTATCACTTGACTTTGTTCCTATAGTTTGGGAGTTTTCTAATGTTTTTCCTATCGATCTATGTAGTCTTCCTCCTAAGCTTGATATAGTGTTTCTTATTGATCTTGTGTTTGAAACTCGACTTATTTTAATGGACACCTTATAGTATGGCTCCTACCAAGCTTATGAAGCTGAATTCTCATCTTTAAGATCTTTTAGTAAAGGATTTATTAAACCGAGTGTGTCTCCTTAGGGAGATCCTGTGTTATTTGTAAAGAAGAAAGATAGTTCCATGCATATGCTTATTGATTATAGGCATCTTAATAAGGTAATGATGAAGAACCGATATCCTATGCCTTGCATTAATGATTTATTCAACCATGCTCAAGGAGCAACAATGTTCTCTAATATAGATTTAAGGTTTGATTACCATTAATTGAGGATTCAGGCTGAGGGTATTCCAAAGTCAGCCTTTAGAACTCGTTATGGTCCTTATAATTTTTAGAGATATTTTTTGGGTTGACCAATGCCTCAGCCGCATTTATGGATTTAATGAACCTTGTGTTCAGACCTTATTTGGATTTTATGATTTTGTTCGACAATGATATTCATATGTATTCAAGAAGTAGAGAGGAGCATATGCAACATTTAAGGGTTGTACTCCAGATATTGAGATATCATATGCTTTTTGCCAAATTCTCTAAGTGTGAGTTTTGGTTTGAGTCTGTGACATTCATTGGGCATGCGGTGTTTAAGGATAGGAATATGGTAAACCCGATAAACATTGAGGCAATACATGATTGGGCCAGGCCTACTTCTCTGACTAAGGTTCATGCATTTATTGGTTTGGTCAGTAAATATAGGTGGTTCATTGGTATTTTTGGTACCATTAAGGTGTTGACAACCAAAATGAATCAGAAGGAGGTTTTTTTTTATGGTCTGAGCTGTATGAATGAAACACCCTAAACTTTGGCTCTTTAAAACTTTTTGAGTCTTAAAACCTTCTGTCCATCATATGACTCACACCATGACTTGTATGGTGTATTTATAGGTCTAGCGACCCTAGTCATATATTGGGCAGTGTGATAATAGATATGTTCTATTCTAGGTACTAGAAGACTCCATATGAGTCATATGTTTAAGTAAAGAGTGATAGGGTTCAAATCATATATTTTCTAGTGTCTAGCCTTTGATGTTCTGCTTAGGGTATGACTTAATTATACTAGTCATATGGTGATGATATGAGTTGGGCAAGGAATTTATATGTTGGACAAAATATGGTGTCCAACTTTCTGATTTGGTGATGAGTTAAGGGTACCACTCATATGATATACATATGTGTTGAGGAGTCCAATCGTACCCACCTACGTTTTTTTTGAAGATTTTAAGATGAGGGTATTTTGGACAATTCCCACCCCAAGCCCTTAAGACCCCACATCTTATAACACTTTTTTGGCTCTTATTCTATACTTCAAAAGATTGAACCACTACCTGAACACTCTCTTAAAAATATTCAAGAAGATTGGGCTAAGGTTTCATCAAGGTGGTAACCTAGAGGTTTAAGGATCAAAATCTCTTCGTAAATCATTGTAACCCAGTTATGTGACTATTCCTTCATTGTTAGTTCACAAAATCATATGTTTTAAACATTATTCTTAAACCATAAATGGTGGTTTTGTAATCCATGGTTGAGGGTTTGAATTCATATTATTAAGTATTGTACTCTCATGATATAACTGGTGTTTATGCATGTTTTAATAATGGTTTTACATATGTGGGTTCTTGAAATTATGATTTAAATAAGGGGTCATGTTTATCCCTAACTAGATGGTCTATGGCTTGAATAATGGTTTGAAAATAGTATTCCCTCAACCTATTTGTGAAAATGTCAATGAGAGGTATCTTGTCACATATAAATTGTGTTTTGAACTATGGCATTGGTCTATGAGTGTTGATGATTGGTAAATGGTTTTATGGGGATCTTGATTAACATAAAGTTATTTGAATCATAACCTTGAAGGGTTTAATTGGATAAATGGGTTTGAGTCCCTAAATGTTGAATTACATTGATGTTTTTGTTTAAACAATGGGTTCGAGTCCCAAAGTTAAATGTTAATGGTTATGGCATGTTGTACGCTTGCAAGTGGGGTTTGTATGACAATACCAATATGATGCCTTTGGTAAGTAATTGGATTAATGATTGTGTACATGTGTAATAAATGTTTTAAATTAGGATTTAAAGAGAAATGTGTAGTCGGGATGTTAAAGTGGTGTCAGAAGAACTAACACTTAAAACCACGCTAGTCGGTGTGAGTATCTATATGACCGGAAAGTTTGAGTCCCCTGAATGAATATATGAATGAGAGTTTCGAGTACCTCATACTATTTAAATTGGTGATTAAGTCATGATGAAATTGGTGTCCGAAGAACATTATGTTTTCATTTATAATTATTAGAGCCCTGGTTCGGGTCGTGACAAAGTTGGTATCAGAGACTAGGTTTGGTGTCATTGGGTTTCTAACAAAGCCGTGTCAAGTAGAGTCTCTTTTATTAGTGTGTATCACACTACACTTATAAGAGTGAGGCTATGAGATATTTAAGAATGATTTCTTTCTTGTTGTCTTAATTTTGAGCTATAAAGTCTAAGACCTTGAATTCTTTTGATTTTTGTTTGCTCATCTTTTAGATCATGACTCCAAGAAGATCTAATGTTCATGAAAACTCTTGCATCTTATCTGTAGATAAGATGGATGGAGCTCATCTAACTTCCAGGATCCAGACCCGATCAAGGGTCGCTGCATCTGACTATTCTTATGGGGTCCCACCTATCCCCACTAATCCTACTCTTGAGGGTGACACTCATACTCAGCTGCCTCCCGATGAGGTTACCAATACTAAGTTTCGTCGGTCTATTACCCTATTAACTCATTTGATGATATCTCAGTCCCAATAGTTAAGTTTTGTTGCTACTGCTATGGGTTTATCTTAGGCTACGAGAGTTGGCCAATATATAAGGTTGCATCCTCTAGCGTTTACTGGTACAAAGGTTAAAAAGGATCCTTAAAGCTTCATTAATGAGATAGAGAAAATCTTTTGGGTTATGCATGCTTCAAAGGTTGAGGGTGTAGAGTTTGTTGCCTGCCAATTGAAAGATATGGAATACCAGTGGTATAAAGAGTGGGAAAAATTGAGAGGTAAGGATGTTGGTTCTGCCTTATGGGATAATTTCTCTAGCACATTTTTGGATCACTTCTTTTCTCAAGATTTAAGGAAGGTGAAAGCAAAAAGAATTTATTAACTTGAAGCAAGAAAGGACGATAGACAAGAAGTATGCATTAAAATTCAATAAGTTTTCCAAGTATGCTTCTGAATTAGTATCTAATATGAGGGAATGGGTAAGAAAGTTTGCTTCCAGATTGTCTCGTGGGTTGATTCTTGAGAGTAAGGCAGCCTAGTTGATCAAGGATAATGATATGTCTAGATTGGTTATGTATATGCAGCAAGTCAAAGAGGAGAAAAAGAAGTAGGATAAGATTGGTGAGAGGCAAAGTAAGAAATTCTGATATTCAAAATAGAGTAGAAGCAAATAGCAGAGCAGTAATTGGTCTAAGAAGAAGAGTTGAGGGAGTTCTAACTCCTATTTGATGGCTAGTGCTCCTTACCCAAAGTTTTCAGGTGACCGAGACCGATGAATTGTATTGGGTCCAGAGACCGATGATGCCTACTAAGTACTTATGGTTTTGTGAAACACCCTAACTTTTGTACCTTAGAAAATTTTTTGGAATTTTGGTCTTTGTACCCAATACAATTCATGCATATGAGCCATGTGTTGGGGTGCGAATGGTATGGTCCAGTTATATGCTGACTAGTGTTGGTTGGTAGGATAGATTTTAGTCACTGGAATGGGTACGACATAAATAGTATGAGTTGTATGGTTGGATAAGAATCATTTAGTTTAGGTTTTTCATAGCTTAATCTTAGACTTGGTAACTTAACTTGGATCTGAGTATGATTTGCTCACTATAAGCCATAATCCAAGGTAGAAGTCATACCTTAGACTAGTATAATGGTCAGTGTTCAAACCTCCTAGATTCTATCCCGCCAGGGGTACGGTTTATGGGTAACAATCATACACTTGAATACAACTTGGGTTTGGGTATGTGGTACCTTGGATA
Source organism: Capsicum baccatum var. pendulum (assembly GCA_030864225.1). NCBI lineage: Eukaryota > Viridiplantae > Streptophyta > Magnoliopsida > Solanales > Solanaceae > Capsicum > Capsicum baccatum. The sequence continues at coordinate 113,412,125 of CM061559.1, forward strand.
GTGTTGGGTCAAAGAGGGAAAGCCTAGGGTATGAGATATGGGTACCACTCATACAGGTTGGGTACGACTTGTAAGGGTCAGTCATACCCTATGATGAGAATTTAATGCAGTTTACGTGAGGGTAATATGGAAATTTCTCCACTTATCCAAATAATTCTCATAACTTATATTGCACTTATGAGGTTATTTGTCCTATTATTCTATTCATAAACACTTAGAAAACACTCTTAAATCTGATCTAGAGTTCTTGGGCAAGGGAAGCTAGGGTTTTATCTTAAGGAGTAAATTGGATCTTGTCTTGGTGATTTCTCTCCATCATCATCTTGGTTTAAGGCATGTTCTCTTCCCTCAATATTAGTTCCAACTAAAGGCATGGTTTTATATAATGTTTTTATGATTTGAGTATTGTATGATTGTGGGTTTTGAAATATGATTTGGGGTTTTTTGTTATAAATGTTTGGTTATGGTTTTTCCATGTTTTAATTATGATTTTATATGCATTAAAGGTGGTTTGGGATAATTGGTTTCATGGGAATGGTTTTTTGGTAATGCACTTTGATTTTGGAAATACTATGCCCCCAATGTATTTGATAAAATCCCTTTAACAATGTTTCCACTATTATATATGTTTTTCAATTGAACTAATGCAAGGTTTAAATTTGGTAATGGAACCCTAAATGATATGAATAGTTTAAATGGTTTTTAAGGGATTGGAAAGGCCTTGGTGGACATGGTTTTGGTTAATTAAAAATCATATGGGGTACATGGAAATCCCCTAAGGATTGGCTAAGGACAATAGCTGCAAGTTATTATTGTTATGATGATACCACTACTAATAGCCTTGGTTTATAATAATGGAATAATAGTTTGGTTGGAAAATGTCTTTAATTGGGCTTAAAGGGATGTGTATCAAAGTCATGAAAGGTGAAGGTCCCGAGGGGATCTCAACTGGAAACTCATATTTATCGATATAAGGTTTGGTCCTAGAGACCGTGTGAATAATTTTAAACTATATACTTTGGGATATGTACTAGTCATCCCATGTTTTCTTCCCTGGTCATGCAGCTTCATGCACTGGGCCCTTTCAGTAGGGGAAGCTGAACCCATATAGCCCATGGGTGGTTTAGGACAGCAAAGTTGTACAACCCAGGTAAAAGTTTTAATGGAATGCTAATCCCGATCCCCTTTCCTGGAATGGTTATATATATATGTATGGTGTGTGCATATGGATGGTTTTGTAATGGAATTATTTTATCCTTATCCTGAGTTCATGCTAGCGTTCACCCACTAACCCATCTTCAAGCGTTGTATCCCATGTGATGTAGGAACCAGCCGTTCCACTTATTCTACTTAATATTTGGATATTTGGGGTCAGCATTTGGATTGAAGTGGTGAGCTTCGATCTATTTGGAAGGCTCTATTTCATGGATATTATTTTATACTTTAACTTATTTATAGATATTGGTTTTGGCTGTGGTTGGGGGCATGTCCCAACTAGATTTTTCTATTATTTTGGTTAGAGAATTTATGGTACTACTATGGGTTAGAATAGGTGGGGTCGATATTGGTGTCAGCCTTAGCATTGGTATTGGTATTGGGTTTGATATTGATTGAATATATTGTTGGTTGTTCTATCCTCTTTTTTTTGGGATTAATCATATTATATTTTTGAACTCATTTGGTTATGGCCTGGTTTATGGCCCTTGGTTTGGTATTTTTTTGGCTTGGTGGTTTGGTCGGTACGGTTTGGTGAATGGGATGACTTGGTAGGGTTGGTCTAGGAATAAACCTATCCCAAAGTCATTCCTTGTCCAGTTACGCTATCTGGTTATATGTTTGAAATGCATCCAACTCAGGCAGGCTGCTGGAAGTTAGGTTGGGTAATGAGGGTGGTATGGTCTCGGTCGAACTTGGGATGCCTAGTACGACAAGGCCACAGCTTGGGTCATGTTATGTTGGTATCAAAGCTTTAGTTTTAGGGTAAATTGGGAGTCCATAAAGTTGTGTCTGGTAGAGTCTCCTTTCAGGGTGTATAGTATGCCATACTCATGAGAGATAGGATATAACGTATTCAGGAATGTTTCACTTTTTTGGTATTTTATTTTCAAGCTTGGAGTCTATGTCCTGGAATTCCTCTCTAATCCTTGGCTGCTCACTTTTCAAATTATACCTCGATGATCTGAAACACAAGAAAACTCTTCAGTCCTATCTAAGATAATGTTGATGGGGTACGTCCTACGTCTGGAGTTCATCTTCGATCTCATATTCCTATCCCTAATAGTTTTGGTGTTCCACCGATTGCTATTAGTCCTCCTCGAGGTGAGGTGACTAGTACAGAATTTCTTCAGTCTATTCATACTATTGCTCAGTTGGTTATTGCTCAAGTTGAGGAAATGCGCCTGGTGGGTTATCTACTGAGGCTATAAGGGTTAGTCAGTTTATAAAGTGAATCCTTCTACTTTTAATAATGTAAAGGTGGAGGAGGATCCTCAGGGTTTCTAGGATAAATTAGAGAAGATATTCAGGTGATGCAGGCTATAAATATGGAAAGTGTAAACTTTACAGCTTATTAGCTCAAGGATGTTGCATACTAATGGTATGAAAAGTGGGATAGGAAGAGAGGTTATATGGAGGAGTCATCCTTATAGGATACTTTTTGTGGTGCTTTTATAGATCGTTTCTTTACTTAAGAGCTGAGGTAAGGAAATTGGGGGAGTTTGTGGATCTTAAGCAAGGTAGAATTTTTGTCAAGGAATATGCCTAGAAATTTCATCTATTGTCAAGGTATGCTCCTGATTTGGTGGATAACATGAGAGAAAGGATGAGAAAGTTTTTCTAGGCTATCTCAGGATTTGATCTTAGAAATCAAGACTTCTTTGCTAATCAAGGATATAAACATTTTGAGGTTAGTTGTCCTCATACAGCAGGAGGAGAATGGGAAGACAAAATAAGTAGAGTTCGGAGATAGGCAGGGTAAGAGGAGCAGGTTTTCATATGAGGGAGGTGCTCAGTCGCAAAGTGGTCGAGATGGAGGTAAGTGTCCAAAAAAAATTAAGGGAGTTTAGGTTCCTTCTCTACTACTAGCGCTCTTTACCTGAGGCAGTCGGGTGATATACGTCAGCAAGGTGGTGATAATTTTTTGAAACAGGTTGCCTAATCTAAAATGAGTGGGGGTCAGTCAATTTCTTCATACCTTTCTTGCAGGTTTTGTTGCCATCTTCATTGGGGTTATTATGACGAAGAAAGGGACAAGTGTTTTAAATGTGGCCAGCCCAGACAAATGCTTAAGAATTGTCTGGTGAGTAAGGGATCTTCGAGAGCGGTCAAAGCTCCAGTTTCTTCATCTTTTGCTTCTGTGCCTAGTGGTACGGCTTTGGTGTCTGCTCATGCTTAGAATACCAACACTGGCCGAAACAGGTTGTATGCCATTGCATCTTGACAGGAATCTAAGGCATCACCTGATGTCATTACTGGTATATTACAACTCTTTTCTCATATGGTTGTATGTATTTTTTTATCCTGAGGTTGTTTCAGATCCTTTTTCTATTTCTAACCTGATAGGTGACTAGGTTATTGCTAAGAGAGTATATGGGGTGTATGGTATCTGTTGGTGGTAGGAAGACTTTGGTGGATTTGATTAAAATTGATATGGTGGATTCTTATGTTATTTTAGGGATAGATTAGTTACACTTTTGTTATGCATCCTTGGATTATCGGACTAGTAAGGTTGTCTTTAGGTTCCTTGGTAAACCGGTTATAGAGTGATAAGGTGGTTCCCTAGCTCCTAGGGGGAGGTTTATTTCTTATCTTAGAGCTCGAAGGTTAATCTCTAAAGGTTTTCCTTATCACTTTGTCCAGGTTAAATATTTTAACTCGAAAGGTCCTTCTTTTCATTTAGTTTTAGTGGTAAATAAGTTTCTTGAGGTCTTTCTGGATGATCTTCCTGGTGTTTCTCCGGATAGGGAAATAGATTTTGGTATTAATTTGGTTCCAGACACTCATCCAATATCTATTCCTCCTTATAGAATGGCTCCGGCTGAGTTGAGAAAACTTAGGGAGCAACTACAGGATCTTCAGATAAGGGGTTTATTTATCCTAGTGTATCACTATGGGGTGCACCAGTGTTGTATGTATCCAAGAAGGATGGTACCCTTTGGATGTGCATTGACTATCGGTAGTTGAATAAGGTAACGGTTAAGAACAAGTATCCTCTCCCAAGGATAGATGACTTGTTTGATTAGTTACAAGGTGACAACTTCTTTTCTAAGATAGATCTTTGGTCTAGGTATCATCAGTTTAAGATTAGGGATGAAGATATCCCTAAGCTGGATTTTCTTACTTGGTATAGGCACTTTGAATTTTTGGTAATGTCGTTTGGCTTAACTAATGCCCCGGCGGTATTTATGGACTTGATGAACAGGGTTTTCAGGAAGTTCTTAGATCTTTCATCATTGTTTTTATTAATGACATTCTGGTTTATTCCAAGAGTGAGGTGGATCATGTTAATCATCTTCGTATGGTATTGTAGACCTTTAAAAAACAATAAATATGAGTTTTGGATGAACGTTATGACTTTTCTTTGTCATATTATTCCTAGCAAGGGGATCATGGTGGATCCGCAAAAGGTAGTTGGGGTTAAAAGGTGGCCTAGACGCACGACTCCAAATGGCATTCAAAGCTTCTTGGATTTGGCTAGGTATTATCAATGGTTTATGGAGAGCTTTTTGATAATAGTGCTCTTTAGACTAGGTTGACTCAGAAAAAGGTGAAGTTTTCTTAGTCGGATGCTTGTGAGGGGAGTTTCAAGAAGTTGAAATATAATCTAACTTCGGCTCCAGTTTTGACATTGCCTGGGGGCATTAAGGGGTTTGTGGTTTATTGTGATGTATCTAGGGTGGAACTTGGTTTTCTCTTAATGCTGCATGGGAAGGTGATTGTCTATGCTTCTAGATAGTTGAAGGTGCATGAGAGGAATTATCCTACTCATGATTTGGAACTGTTGGCGGTGGTTTTTGCTTTGAAAATCTGGCGGCATTTTTTGTATGGAGTTCACATAGAGATTTTTTCTAGCCATAAGAGTCTACAGCATGTGTTCACTCAAAAGGAGCTAAATCTCATGAAAAGAAAATGGTTGGAGCTTCTCAAAGATGATGACATGAGTCTTCAATATCATCCAGGTAAGGCTAATGTGGTTGTTGATGCTCTTAGTAGGTTTTCCATAGGGATTTTGGCTCATATGAAAGAAGAAAGGCGAGAATTAGTGAAAGATATTCACCGCTTGGCTAATCTTGGAGTTCATCTTTTTGACTCCAAGGATGGTGGGGTGATGGTACAGGAAGTGGTTTGGTCATCTCTTAGGGCAAAGATTAAGGAGAAGCAAGAGTTAGATCCTATCTTGATGAAAATCAAGAGTAATATGGGTATGCAGAAGGTAATGGTGATGAAAATCAATAGTAATATGGGTATGCAGAAGGTAATGGTGTTTGAGATTAGTGGTGATGGTACTTTACGGTACAAAGGGAGGTTGTGTGTTCCTAATGTTGATGGGTTATGACAAAGGATCTTGGCTGACGCGCATGTATCATGCTACATTATACACCCTGGCTCGACAAATATGTATCATGATCTCAAGGAGATGTACTGGTGTAATTGTATGAAAAGGGACGTGGCTAATTTTGTGGCCAAGTGCTTGGTGTGTCAACAAGTTAAAATTGATCACATGAGACCTGGTGGATTGTATCAAGAGATTTTTTTTCCCAAATGGAAGTAGGAGGTAATCAATATGGATTTTGTTACCGATCTTCCTCGATCTCAAAATCAATATGATTAGATTTGGGTCATCGTGGATAGGATGACAAAGTCTGCTCACTTTTTTCCAATAAGGACTACTTTTTCAGTGGAGAATTATGTGAAATAATATCTTCAGGAGATTCTGAAACTGCATGGGTACCTATTTCGATTATCTTTGATCATGGTATGCAGTTTTATCTCATTTCTAGCGGTCTTTTCAAAAGGGATTGGGTACTAAAGTGAGTTTGAGTACTTCTTTTCATCCTCAGATGGATGGGCAAGAGGAAAGAACTATTCAGACATTAGAGGATATGCTTGGGATATGTGTGGTTGATTATGGTGAAAGTTGGGTTGAGCATCTACCTTTGGTAGAGTTTGCTTACAACAATACCCATTATTCTAGTATTGGTATGGCCTCTTTTGAGGCATTGTCTGATAGGATATGTAGATCTCCTATTGGCTGGTTCGAGCTTGGTGAGGCGGATATGTTTGGTCCAGATTCGGTCTATCAGGATATGAAAAAGGTAAAGGTGATTAGGGATAGGCTTAAGACTTCCCAAAGTCGCCAAAAGTCCTATGCATATGTAAAACGTAAAGACTTGGAGATTGAGTTTGGGGATAAGGTATTTCTCAAGGTATCTTCCACGAAGGGATTAATGTGGTTTAGCAAAAAGGGGAAGCTCGATCCCCATTATATTGCTCCTTATGTGGTATTGAAGAAGGTTGGAAATTTTGCTTATGAATTGGAGTTAACTTCTAGTTTGAACTCCATTCATCCAGTATTTCATGTTTCCATGTTAAAGAAGTGTCTTGGTGATCTTTCTTTGATTTTTCCTTTGGTGGGGTTAGGTATATTGGACTCCCTGTCTTATGAAGAGGTTCCGATTGAGATCTTGGATAGGCAGGTTCATCGATTACAAATCAAGGATAAGGCTTCGGTTAAGATTTGTGGTGGAACTGTAATGTAGAAGAAGCTACATGGGAAGCAGAGGAGGACATAAAGTCCAAGTATCTACATTTATTTTCTGCTCCTGGGATTCGTGCGGAAAGTATATGTCTTCAACATATCTTTATTTTTTGATTTTGTTACAGGAAAGATTAACATCTTTGCCTTATTATTTACAAACTTTGTTAAAGACTGGAAATATATTTATAATGCAAATGACAAGTGTGTGTGGTTACCCCTACCTTGTCCATCATTCAGGATAAATGTTCCTAATGGGGGAGACTGAAACACCCTAGTTTCTGGACCTTAGAAAATTTCTTAGAATTTTGGTCTCTGGACCTAATACGACTCATGGGTACGATCCGTATGTTGGGGTACGAAAGGTATGTTCCAGTCATATGCTGACCAATATTGGTTGGTGGGATGGATTTTGTTCACTGGAATGGGTACGACTTAAATAGTATAAGTCGTATGGTTGGATATGGATCGTTTATTTTGGGTTTTTCTTAGCTTAATCTTAGAATTAGTAACTTAAGTTGGATCTGAGTATGAGTGGCTCACCATGAGCAGTAAGCCAGGGTACGAGTCGTACCCAGGACTTGTATGGTAGTCAGTGTTCAAACCTCCTGGATTCTATCCTGCTAGGGGTACGGCTTGTGGGTACCAATTGTACACTTGAATACGACTTGGGCTTGGGTGTGTCATACCTTGGGCAGTGTTGGGTCTAAGGGGGAAAGCCTGGGGTACAATAGGTGGGTAGCACTCATGTGGGTTGGTGATAACGCTCAATCTACAGCTCTTGTGAGTGTAAAGCGGTCGTTTGTCAAATATAGAACCCAACCTGGGTTGGGTGTCGATCCCACAGGGAATAGCTTGGCCAACAAGTAAGCAAAATTACTAAAATTTTGGTGCAAGTCTCGTAAAAGGGGGGATTGTAATGTGTAACGAAAACAATAAAGTAAAAGCTGAAAATAATAAAGTAAAGAGAGAGAGATTGTTACGTAGGTTGACAACAATGAGAATTGAAGCGTTGGGGTTATGTCCACCTTCTGAGGTATACGTCTCTATTGCCTATGAGTGTGTAGAATTGTGACATGCATGTGCTTATAGAGAATTGTAGTCGATGGTAAATCCAAGCGTCTCTCGACCTGAACAAGGACTATTTCACTTTAACTCTCTCGAGCTTAAAGCGTGTCTAACGGTACGAATTCTCCAAGAGGTTAGTCCAGTTACGGCACTAGCTTTTTAATAGGAAAGGGTGTCCTACTACCTTGACATTATCTCTTTTCCAGACAAATAACCTTTCTCTCGCACAAGTTAAATGTTAGACTGGCGTATTTTTGCGTTTGCAACCGCAAAGAATGTGGATTAAGATGAAGAGAATAATGATATAAGCAATATACGTGTCACGAACTCACAAACTCACAGCAATAGATAGTATCTCATTCGGCTTCCATAACCCCAACAGAGAAGTTTAGTTACCCATTAATGCGAAGGAGATCACGATTTGCATTGTTATTGTTGAGTAATGGCGTGTGGATTAGGTGATAGGCGTGTGGATTGGGTGATAGGCGTGAGGCGTGATTCCTTAGCAAGTAACGATTCTCTTGTTGTGGAATTTAATTGTTGAGTAATGGAAAGATTAGAAGAGTGAATAGATGTATTGTTAAGAGAGGAATGTATTGAAAGATAGAAGAATGAATAAAAATCTCTAGCATGATAGGGTATTTATAATACCCATATCCTACTCCTACTAAGCTAATGAAATAAATAACCAAATCCTACTAGGCTAAAGTAATACTTAACCCAAATGTACTAGGTTAATGTAACATTATCATAATCCAAATAAACTAATGAAATACATAACCCAATTGTACTAGGTTAATGTATCATTGTCCAAATCTAGCTTTGTGTCTGTAAGTCCCCAAAGTCTTCAGAAATGTTGTTTTAGCCCGGGACAGATTTTCCATGCAACAGTTTTGGTCCTTAGGCGTGTAAACTTTCTTCCCTTCCTTTGTGAGCTTTCTTTTGTGTCAAGTAAGCCATAAAATGCTGTATTTTGCATCATTTATACCTGAAACTTTCCTAATCATGTTCGTTAGCTCATTTAGAGGAAAAAGGACTAAAAGTGCATGAAATATATAATTTGTTCTCAAAACTAGGCTAAAATATGGGCAAAATATATTGATATAGGCGGGTAATTTCGCCTATCATCAACACCCCACACTTAGAGCTTTGTTCGTCCTCGAACAACATATCATGTCCTTCTAAGCATCAACTTAGGGTTTTTACAGCAACAACACAAAACATTCTTCAAGACAAGCACAACAATTATCAACAGAGAGTAGCTTTCCGATTATAAGTAGAAACAATTTAACCTCTAGCATAGACTCGTGATGGTGATCAACTCACATGCAAACATTAAGGTGCATAGAATCATATACAACTATCCAAAGCTCATCAACCATGTGTGTCTCACAATATAGTACCCATAATCACTCATAAATATAGCATATTTTTCAAACATGGGTATCAAAGTGTCCTTGCTCTCACTCTCACAAAGAATTCATATGTAGCAACTGATGACCATAGGCTTGCCCTTAATGTAGTACTCCACTAAATGTCGAAATGTTAAGATTAGGAGTAGGTCTTTTGATGGTTGTAATGTAGGCTAAGGGACGGGTAGGACTATTTTGGCCAGGAATAGTGACTAAGCTCCTAAGCGCTTTAATACATCACTTTGTATCATTGACACTTTTTTCTTTCAACCTTTCTTCTTTCTTTTATTCTACCACCCTTGTTCTCCTTTTTTATTTTTCAATTTTAAGCACAACTCACTTTTCAGCTTTCTTTTCCTTTTTTCTTTTCACAACATACCTCTTATGATAGCACTTTCTTTTTTATAACATATTCAAGCACCATTTACAATTTAAAGCATCATACTCACCCAATTTCCTCTTATGTTGTCGCATGACTTTTTTAATTTAAAGCACTTAGGAATTTGGATCAAATTACGGTCTTGAAAAAAATGGATTAGGCTTACATACGAGGTTGTCAAAGAAATAGGCTAAAGGCTCAAAAGGGTTTAACTAGGATGATGTTCATGGGTAGGTAAAACTGAAGGTAAACAAATATAGGTTGCCAAAGAAATGCCTAAATCATATCCTAACTTACACTCCTTATTTTCGCTTTGCATATATACCAGGCAAGTTCTAGCATCAGCCACAAACATAGAATATACTATTATCTCACACACACAAGGCATATGGTCGACTTGTTTGGAAGTAATATAGACTCTCGACCCAACAAGTGAAGGAATTTAATCACATAATATCACATAATGAGTCACAACTAGAGCCTAAACGTCTCAATAGTCACAATTGTAACACATACTCTTGTTATAATCTCATGCTGCCTATCAAAAATAGTTTCATGCGAAGCTAGAAAAAATTTACTCCTAAAAAAAACTTAAAAAAAAACAAAACAAACTCAAATAAACAAAGTAAACAAACAAATATAGGTGCAAACAAAGAAGTATAGCATGCGATACCACCACCCCACACTTAGTGGGGACACTGCCCTCAGTGGAAAATAAATACGAAGAACCTGGTTAGTTGGACTCTTCCTCAATGTCGGGGGTCATACCCCCTTCGTCTGAATCATCATAAGAGTCGTCGTCAGAGTTCTCCTCCTCGTCAGAATCAGGCAAGCGTCGATCGTCATCAGTCGGCACATCATCCTCTAGAGGTTCCTCAAAGTATACGCCTACTCCACACATCTCCCATGCATGCATGTTCATTGGGTAGTCGTGGTCCAGCTATTGGAGCTCTTCAGCAGTTGGAATACGTCCACCACTCATCATAGTGAATCATGTCATGCCATAGAGATGATGGAAGAAACTCTCATCACGAGCATGTCTCTCCGCAGTAGTAAGGTTGACTCCATGAGTTGTTTCAGCATCTTTGACCTTGGTGAGGTCAACCTTCTTTGGGTTATGGGGGAGTTTGTGGTCATCTGGTTCCTCTTCGATATCCTCCTTCCGCAACATTGCTGTCAACAAATTGCCGAATGTGAAATGGGACCTTTTGTGGAGTCTGGCCTTCCTCATGGTAGATCGAATGATTGCCCCAAAGTTGATAGGGACATTCGTCATCAAAGCATAGACCAAACACACTCTATCTCTCGATATCTTGGTGTATTGAGTCCCAGGAATAAGACATGAGTTGACAATACGCATCCAGATTCGTGCTTCCCTATTTAGTGGAGCATAGGGTAAGGTGTTGTGTCGACCTGTTTCTTTATGTCTGCCCCACCTTGCCATTGATATACTTCCACAAAGCGTGTGTCGTATCGCTCTATAAGGAGGCCTGCTATACAGTTCTTTGAATGGTGCTGTGTCGACTGAAGGTAAGCCAAGAAAAGAGTTGATCCAATCCGCGGTGAGCTGTAACACTTGGCCTCAAATTTTGACTTCATTGCCTATTGTGTTCGGCGACCAGTTGGCATAAAACTCTCTTGTCAAGTCAAGATTGCACTCTCCCATGTCGCAGAAGATGAAATCCAGCTTCAAAGCCTTTATTTTTGCCAACATTTGCGGCTCCTTCTTTGCTAAGGTCTCCTTGTTGATCAAGTCGATGTGCACATATTTTCTTTCTTTGTTGCTGCTGTACCATGCTTTGGCTTCTTCCTCAAGAACCCATTTTATTCCGAACATTCTGCGTGGTAGGTGTGCTGAGGATGATTCTCCTTGGTCTTTTCGACTTCTCTTCTTGCCCTTTTGGGACGTGGTAGCCTTCTCCTTGCCTTGCCTTGCTTTAGGTGCCATTGTACCTGAGACTAAAAATAATGTAAGTTGCAGCACAATCTCACTTGGTACAATCTATATGCAAGCACTAGGGGTACCACCCCACACTTAATTTTGTTACGCAAATCAGTGAGGTGAAAGTAGTCGATTACTTCAGATTACGTCGACATACGTTTTAGGATTGTATTCTGACAAGAAAATCAGCATTGCATCACGTATTTGCAGCCATTGGACTACTTTCATGGTAGATATAGCAACACTACGACATAGGGGTTACCACATGGAATCGTTATTCTTACAATAAGCACAACCTCCTAAGTCGATAGGCACTATAATCTTATCCCGATGGCCGGGATAGTCTAACATGTAAGCATCCAAACAACAATCTTAAGCAATATTCATAGCCATATCAATTCCGCAAATATCATAACAATGCTATTGAAACCAAATTCAAGTCGGAAACAAGTCAAGAATTCCCTACGTACATGTTCACTCACATGATTTTGCAACAACAATCCAAACACATAAACATCACCAACAATCTTATATGATTTATCAATTCATAATAAACATGGCAATGAAGTATAAGAGAGTACTTACTTGCTTGAAACTTGTGGAGATGGTTTTGTGAATTGAAGGAGCAAAAGAAGAAAATTTTGAGAAGATTTGGAAGGTTATGCGGTGCCCTTAGGGTATTTTCTCATGTGGTTGTGTTATAAAACTAAGTCCCCTTTATATAGGAAGAGTATGGGTCGGGTTATGACCCATTTACAATCGGATTTGGAGACAAAAACACCACATATGCGCGCATAATACTCGGCATATCAATGACATATGTGGCGCATTGTCTATGCCATAATGGGACATATGCGCCGCATAGTCTATGGCATTTGTAGACATATGTGCCGCATAGTCTATGGCATATGAGATACTGAGACCAAATGCCATAGCATAGGCGGCGCATAGTCAAAAGCATACTTAGGAATAGGCGGCGCATAGTGTATAGCACTCTAGATTCCGAGACCTTAGGCTATAGGATAGGTTGTGCATCATTCGTGGCCTAGTTTTACCAAGGCCTAGCCTTTCTCGAAGCCTATTTTGTCGAGGAAAAGGCTTAATCCATAGCCTTATGCATCACCGCTCCTAACTTACCAACTTTACCATACAATGCGTCCAAATTGTCAATTGAAATCGATCTCCTCGTTGAACACTTCTCGCACCTATATTTGCTCAAAACAAATGAAAACGATTAGTATGATGGGTTGCCTCCCACCAAGCGTCTTGGTTTTGGTCGTGGCACAACTCTTATTTTTAGATTTTCTTTTATCACAAAAAAAAATACTAAAACGACGAAATGATAAAACGATAAAACAATAAAACGATGGGTTGCCTCCCATCTAGCGCCTTATTTATTGTCGTGGCTCGACGTAGTAATCTCGAGTACTTAGACTTCGTCGAGATAATTGATGGCCATGTCCTTCATCGAGTCAAGAGGACCGATATATGGCTTAACACGATGGCCATTCACTTTGAAGACGACACCCTTAATGCCTTCCAATTCGACTACCCCAGACGAGTAGACTTGGATAACCTGAAATGGACCAGACCATTTCGATTTTAACTTACCTGGGAAGAGCTTAAATCTGGAGTTGAAGAGTAGCACCACGTCACCCTTTTGGAAATTCCGTCGAACAATCCGCTGATCATGATACTTCTTCATCCGCTCCTTGTATAAATCCGATCGTTCATATGCATGGAGACGGAATTCATCTAGTTCGTTCAGCTGCTCCAACCTCAGATTCTTCACATCTTCCCAATTCAAGTTCAATCGCTTCAATGCCCACAATGCCTTGTGCTCGAGTTCAATGGGTAGATGACAAGCCTTTCCATAAACTAGTTGATAAGGAGACATGCCAATGGGTGTCTTGAATGCAGTCCTATACGCCCATAGTGCATCATCTAGCTTTCGAGACCAATCCTTCCGATTCGCATTAACCGTCTTTGCAAGGATTTGCTTGATCTCACGATTGGAAACCTCTACTTGTCCACTAGTTTGGGGATGATAAGGCGTAGCTACCTTGTGTTGCTTGACACCATCCTTGGCCAATACAGATTTGAACAGCTTGTTGCAAAAGTGAGATCCTCCATCACTGATGATAGTACGTGGGACTCCAAAGCGAGAGAAGATATTCTTCTTTAAGAACGCTACAACACGCTTTCCTTCGTTGTTGGCCAATGCTACAGCTTCAACCCATTTTGAAACATAATCCACAGCAACCAAGATGTACTTCATTCCAAACGAATTCACGAATGGTCCCATGAAATCAATACCCCACACATCAAAGAGTTCTACCTCAAGAATTTTGGACATAGGCATTTCATGGTGTTTTTAAATAGCACCTTGCCGTTGGCATTGGTCACACCTCCTCACATAGTCATATACATCTCTGAATATCGAAGGCCAATAATATCCACTTTGTAATATTTTTCTTGCCGTTCGATTGCCTGCATGATGTCCTCCAACTTGCGAAGTGTGGCATGCTTCCAATATAGTAGGCACTTCTTCATGGGATATACATCGTCGAATGATACCATCAGCGCATCTTCAAAACAAATAAGGCTCATCCCAATAGTAGTGCTTAACGTCATGCATAAACTTCCTCCTTTGGTGGTAAGATAAATTGGCGGGTATCATATTACTCACCACGAAATTTGCAAAGTCGGCATACCATGGTAATTTCTCCATTGTTGTCGCTAATATCTCCTCGTCAGGGAATGCATCATCAATCTAAATTTCAGGTTGCGCCACTTGCTCACTCTCAAGTCTAGATAGGTGATCAGCCACTTGGTTCTCGCAACCTCTTCTATCTTTGACTTCTAAATCAAACTCTTGCAGCAGCAACACCCATCGAATCAACCTTGGTTTTGTATCCTTCTTTGTCATTATATACCTAAGAGCTGCATGGTCTGTATGAACGATTACCTTAGTACCCAATAGATAGGCGCGAAACTTCTCAAACGCATACACAACCGCCAGGAGCTCTTGTTCAGTAACAGTGTAGTTCCTTTGGGATTCATTTAGGACCTTACTCGCATAGTAGATAGGATGAAATAGTTTCTCCTTTATTTGTCCAAGAACAGCACCAACGGCTACACCACTGGCATCACACATGACTTCGAACGGGAGCGTCCAATCTGGTGCTACCATGATAGGGGCTTCAATGAGTTTTCCTTTAAGGCATTCGAATGCCTTTAAGCAATCGTCATTAAAGTCAAACTTCACATCTTTCTCCAATAGTTTGCACAATGGACTAGAAATTTTAGAGAAGTCTTTGATGAATCTGCGATAAAACCCAGCATGGCCAAGAAAACTACGAACTCCCTTCACCGAAATTGGAGGTGTTAGCTTCTCGATTACCTCTATTTTTGCGCGATCAACCTCTATTCCTCTTTCGGAGATCTTGTGCCCCAGAACAATTCCTTCTTTTACCATGAAGTGGCACTTCTCCCAATTCAGCACAAGGTTAAACTCTACACATCTTTGCAATGCCATGCTCAAGTTTGCCAAGCACGCTTCAAAGGACTCACCAACAACTGAAAAGTCGTCCATAAATACCTCCAAAGTGTCTTCAACCATATCAAAGAAAATAGACATCATACAACGTTGGAAGGTGGTTGGGGCATTACATAGGCCAAATGGCATGCGTTTGAAGGCAAACGTACCATATGGGCATGTAAACGTTGTCTTCTCTTGGTCTTTGGGAGCAATACAAATCTGATTATAACCTAAATAACCATCCAAGAAGCAAAACCATCCTTTCCCCGCTAATCGATCTAGCATTTGGTCAATAAATGGCATGGGGAAGTGATCCTTGAGTGTCCAAGAATTCAGCTTGCGGTAGTCCATGCATACTCTCCATCCAGTAACGGGCCTGAGTGGAATAAGCTCATTCTTTGCATTCGCGACCACCGTCATACCTCCTTTCTTGGGAACACATTGCACGGGACTCACCCATGTACTATCAGAGATAGGATATACGACTCCTGCGTCTAACCACTTGATAATCTCCTTCTTCACCACTTCTTGCATTAGTGGATTTAATCGCCTTTGATTTTCAATGGTGGGTGTGCATTTTTCTTGAAGCTGAATTTTATGTGTGAAAATCCCAGGTGGAATACCAATAATATCCGCAATGGTCCATCCAATAGCTCTAATATACTTGCGTAAGATTGCAATAAGAGCTGCAACTTGTTGCTCACCCTAATCAGCTGCCACTATGACTGGAAGAGTGTTTCCGCTTCCTAACAATGCGTACTTCAAATGGCTTTGCAGCTCCTTCAGTTCTAACGTGGGTGGTTCTTCAGTATATGGCTTAGCTGGTGGTGTAGGTCAATTTTTGAGATCAAGATCCAGCTTCTTGGGAGTATAGCGATATGTCCCTAATCCCGATAGAGAACAAATATCATCTTCAGAAATTTCAGCATCATCATTCTCTCCGTTCATGAGCAAAATCTCCAAAGGATCTTCAAGAATTTGCTCTTTTGCAAGTAACTCTTTATCGTCATCAAAGACAACATCACCCACAGAAAATACACTCATATCTTTGGGTTGCTTCATTGATTTACAAACATCAAAGCGAACCACTTCGTCATTTATTCGGAATGAAAGCTCATTAGCTCTCAAATCTATGAGCACACTTCTCGTGGCAAGGAAAGGACGTCCCAAGATTATGGGAACCTCTAAATCTGCTTCACAATCCAAGATGACAAAGTCTGCTGGAAAGATAAATGAAGAAACCTTTACCAAGACATCGCATAGAATACCGACCGGTCGTTTTACCGACCTATTTGCCATAACAAGCCTCATATTAGTTGGTGTAGGATCTCCTAGCCCCAACTTCTTGTAGATCGATAATGGCATCAAGTTGATGCTGGCTCCTAAGTCACACAATGCTTTGGAAAAGTTCAAAGATCCGACGGTGCAAGGAATAGTGAAAGCTACGGGGTCGGCCTTCTTCTGAACTATCGATCGGGTAGCAATTGCACTACAATGATGCACATCATCCTTCATCTCATAACTTGCTTCCCTCTTTTTAGTCAAAAGATCTTTCATAAACTTCGCATACCCAGGTATTTGTTCAAGTGCCTCTACCAATGGAACATTAATGGTCAGTTGCTTCAGCATAGTCATAAATTTGCTGAACTTAGTGTCATCGGCCACCTTCTTCAATCTTTGGGGAAAAGGTGGTGGTGGGTATGGAAGTGTTCTCTCCACGGCTTTCTTCTCCTCTTGCTTCCGTTTTTCCACTTTTTCAGGCTACACGTCACTAGGTGAAACGTCCCTGATGTTGGGAATAGTTGTTGCGGCTTCTTTTCCTTTTGTAACGTCATTAGGTGTAATGTCCATGTCCACAACTTCGTAAACCACTTGCTTGCCTTTTGCTGAAGTTTCCAGCACCTTACCACTTCTGGTAGTGATGGCCATGCATGACCCATCATTCTTTGGGTTTTGCACAGTATCGCTCGGTAAGGTGCCAGCCTTTCTTTGATTGAATGCTGCTGAAAGTTGGCTCAATTGCCGCTCTATTTGCTTGATAGAAGTGGAATGAGAATCAACTAGTTGCTTCATGGAGGACAAATCATCAATCACCTCCTTAACTCCCGCGCTCGTTGCTTCCACTCCTTTTAATAACTTAGCCATCATGTCTTCCATACTCCCAGGATTAGATGTGGTGGTATCACGTCTACCAGGGGGAACGTACAAACCACTCTTTTCATTATTTTTCTTCCAACTACCTTGGTATTTGCTTCCTGATTTATCATAATAGTTCCGACCTTGGTTTCCTTGGGCATTTCCATGGAAACCCCCCTGATTGTTCAAGTAGTTGGCCTCCTTTTCAGAATCAGATTCGTCTCTTTTTTTTAGCGCTACAGCTTTCACTTTTTCGGTCTTCCCTGATAATAAGTGCTTTGTCAGAAGATCCAATTGTGTTTTCATGTGCGCCATGTCTTGCTCACGTTCTTTTTCTCTTCTTCTTTGGTCTGCAGACATGCCAATAGATAAAGTGGGGCTTGCTACCTCAGAATCCCTGGTATGCCAAGCTCTACTTTGCTTTGTCATGCGATCTAGCATATTGCTTGCTTGACCAAAGGTGAGGTCCATGAAAGAACCTCCAACTGCGTTGTCCACTACTAGTTTAGTTATTGAATTCAAGGCTCTATACAAGATCTCCATGAGGTGAACATTAGTCATGTGATGGTTTGGGTATCTCGCTAGCTTTGTCTTGAACCTCTCCCATGTTTCATGAAGAGCTTCAGAGGGAAGCTGACGAAAGTTGCTGATTTCATCTCTCAATTGAGCCCTCTTGGATGGCGAAAAGAATCTTTCTAGGAAAGCGTCTCTCAATTGCCTCCAATTTGTAATTGAATCAGGAGTCAGCCCATTCAACCATAGTGTTGCCTCCCCAGACAGAGACAATGGAAATAGGCGTAATCGAATAGCATTTTGACCAACACCAGGATTGTCAAAGGACTTGCATGTAGAAATAAAGTTGATGAGATGCATATTCGGATCATCGCCCGCTAGTCCACCAAATAATCCCTTGAGTTGCAATAACTGAATCATGGTGCTTGTGATGTTGAACTTGGCTCCGGGCGCTAATGGTGGTGGAATTATTTCTCCAGTGGCTCCGGCACCATCAAGATCATCATCATCATCGTCGAAAGCTGGTTGCAAAGGTTGGCGATCATACCTATACCGAGCTTGTCGACCTCTTCGGTTGGCAGGTGTTATAATTTCAGCATCACGCCTAGGATTTAGTAACTCGTCATCACCTAAATCTTCATCGTCAGGATTTGTTGCTCGCCCAGGATTATCAATGTTTTGTTGTTGGACTTGAGCGGCGGCAAGAGCAGCTAATCTTGCTTGCTCGTATTGAGCAGCCATCCTGTCGATTTCAGCTTGTGCTTCCATTCTTCTAATTCGTTATGGTTCAGGATTAATTGGTAATAACGGTTGACCAAAACTTCTAGTATGGGGCATGCACTAAAGTAAAAACCTACAATAAACAAAAACAAAAACTAAACGTAAAAGTACAAGAGTCTTTGACCAAAGGGTCTAGTAATTATCACGAACTTGATTGACACTCGTATTCCCCGGCAACGGCGCCAATTTTTGATAACGCTCAATCTACAGCTCTTGTGAGTGTAAAGCGGTCGTTTGTCAAATATAGAACCCAACCTGGGTTGGGTGTCGATCCCACAGGGAATAGCTTGGCCAACAAGTAAGCAAAATTACTAAACTTTTGGTGCAAGTCTCGTAAAAGGGGGGATTGTAATGTGTAACGAAAACAATAAAGTAAAAGCTGAAAATAATAAAGTAAAGAGAGAGAGATTGTTACGTAGGTTGACAACAATGATAATTGAAGCGTTGGGGTTATGTCCACCTTCTGAGGTATACGTCTCTATTGCCTATGAGTGTGTAGAATTGTGACATGCATGTGCTTATAAAGAATTGTAGTCGATGGTAAATCCAAGCGTCTCTCGACCTGAACAAGGACTATTTCACTTTAAATCTCTCGAGCTTAAATCGTGTCTAACGGTACGAATTCTCCAAGATGTTAGTCCAGTTACGGCACTAGCTTTTTAATAGGAAAGGGTGTCCTACTACCTTGACATTATCTCTTTTCCAGACAAATAACCTTTCTCTCGAATAAGTTAAATGTTAGACTGGCGTATTCTTGCGTTTGCAACTGCAAAGAATGTGGATTAAGATGAAGAGAATAATGATATAAGCAATATACGTGTCACGAACTCACAAACTCACAGCAATAGATAGTATCTCATTCGGCTTCCATAACCCCAATAGAGAAGTTTAGTTACCCATGAATGCGAAGGAGATCACGATTTGCATTGTTATTGTTGAGTAATGGCGTGTGGATTAGGTGATAGGCGTGTGGATTGGGTGATAGGCGTGAGGCGTGATTCCTTAGCAAGTAACGATTCTCTTGTTGTGGAATTTAATTGTTGAGTAATGGAAAGATTAGAAGAGTGAATAGATGTATTGTTAAGAGAGGAATGTATTGAAAGATAGAAGAATGAATAAAAATCTCTAGCATGATAGGGTATTTATAATACCCATATCCTACTCCTACTAAGCTAATGAAATAAATAACCAAATCCTACTAGGCTAAAGTAATACTTAACCCAAATGTACTAGGTTAATGTAACATTATCATAATCCAAATAAACTAATGAAATACATAACCCAATTGTACTAGGTTAATGTATCATTGTCCAAATCTAGCTTTGTGTCTGTAAGTCCCCAAAGTCTTCAGAAATGTTGTTTTAGCCCGGGACAGATTTTCCATGCAACAGTTTTGGTCCTTAGGCGTGTAAACTTTCTTCCCTTCCTTTGTGAGCTTTCTTTTGCATCAAGTAAGCCATAAAATGCTGTATTATGCATCATTTATACCTGAAACTTTCCTAATCATGTTCGTTAGCTCATTTACAGGAAAAAGGACTAAAAGTGCATGAAATATATAATTTGTTCTCAAAACTAGGTTAAAATATGGGCAAAATATATTGATATAGGCGCGTAATTTCGCCTATCATCAGTTGGGTATGACTCGTAAGGGTCAGTCGTACCCTATTACAAAAATTTAATGCAGATTAACTGAGGGCAATTTGGACATTTCCTCACTTATCCTAATAAGGTCTCACGACTTATATTGCAATTGGGTGGTTATTTTCCCTATTATTCTATTCTTAAACACTTGAAAAACACTCTTAAATCCTCTCTAGAGTTCTTGGGCAACGGAAGCTAGGATTTCATCTTAAGGAGTAAATTAGGGATTGTTTTGGTGATTTCAAATATGATTTGGGGGTTTTGGTTATAAATGCCTGGCTATAGTTTTTTCAAGTTTTAATTATAATTTTATATGCATTAATTGTGGTTTTGGATAATTGATTGCATGGGAATGATTCTTTCGTAATGGACTTTGGTTTTGGAAATACTATGCCCCTAATGTATATGTCTTTAACAATATTTTCACTATTATATTGATTTTTTAATGGAACTTATGCATGGTTTAAACTTGGTAATGGAACCCTAAACGATATGAATGGTTTAAATGGTTTTAAATGGATTGAAAAGGCCTTGGTGGCCATGATTTTGGTTAATTGGAAATCATGTGGGGTATATGGAAATCCCCTAAGGATTGGCTAAGAACAATACTTGCAAGTTATTGTCGGTATAACGATACCACAACTAATAGACTTGGTTTATAATAATGGAATAATGGTTTGGTTGGAAAATAATTTTAACTATGCTTAAAGGAGGGATGTTTAGCAAAGCCATAGAAGGTGGAGATCCCAAGAGAGCTAAATTGGAAACTCATATTTGTCGATGTGAGGTTTGGTCATAGAGACTGTGTGCATGATGTCACACTATATACTTTGGGGGATGTACTAGTCATCCCAGGGTTTTTTCCCTGGCCGTACGGCTTCATGCACTGGGACCCTTTTAGAAGGGGGAGCTGAACCCATATAACCCTTGGGTGGTTTAGGAAGGCAAAGCTATACAACCCAGGTTAAGGTTTTCATGACATGCTAAATTCGGTCCCCTTTATATATATATATATATATATATATATATATATATATAGTGTGTGTGTGTGCACACATATGGATAGTTTTCACTTGATTTTTTAAATGGCATTAATTTATTCTTATCCTGAGTTCATGCTAGCGTTCACTCGCTAACACATCTTCGGGCATTGTATCCCCACTCGATGTAGGAATCAACTGCTCCACTCCTCCTGCTTAGTATTCGGATATTCGAGGTCAGTATTTGGATTGAAGTGGTGAGCTTCCATCTATTCGGAAGGATCTATATCATGGATGTTATTTCATACTTTGACTTATTTATGGATATTGGTTTTGGCTATGGTTGGTGGCATGTCCCATCTGAATTTTGGTATTTTTTTTGTTAGAGGTTTTGTGGTACTGCTTTGGGTTGGAATAGGCGGGGTCGGTATTAGTGTCAGCCTTAGCATTGGTATATGTATTGGGGCTAATACCGGTTGACGATATTGTTGGTTGGTCCATCCTCTTTTATTTTGGGATTAATCATATTATGTTTTGGAACTCATTTGGTTATGACCTGGTTTTAGCCCTTGGTTCGGTATTAGTTTGGCTTGGTGGTTTAGTTGGTACGGTTTGGTGGACGGGATGACTTGGTAGGGTTGGTCTAGGAATAGACTTATCCCAAAGTCAATCCTTGTCTAGTCATGTTATCTTGTTATGTGTTCAAAATTCAGCCAACTCAGGACAGGCCCATTTGGAGGGGGGTGCGGATAACTAAGCTGATAAAGAGATTTATAAATAGATCATTTGGAGGGGGGTGCGGATAACTAAGCTGATAAAGAGATTTATAAATAGATTTATTATAATTGATGAATCTATTCTTTTTTGTGCGTGGTTATTTTTTAGATTTTGTTTTAATAAGTTATTCTTTTTGTTAGATGTATTCATTAATTTTAAGTTTATTATTTTATCCTGTAGTAACTACTGAGTTACAAATTTCTGTGTAATAACTTATTCTTTCTGTACTGTAGTGTATATCTAATTCTAGATTTTCTATGTCATTTATTATTTTGTGTTGTTCTTCTCGTAGTGAGTTTTTTATATTATATAAACTGTTACATGTACTTTTTTCTAAATTTTCTAAGGTTTTTTCTATCCATATTAACTTTTCTTTTAGATCTTCCATTATTTTTCTAATTCGGTTTCTGTAATTAATTTCGTTATTTAGATTATCTTGGTTTTCTCTAGTTTTTCTAATATATTCTAACATCCACAATCTTGGTCTGAATAATATCCTTCTGGGTAAATGTCTTCGTATATTTGTGCTGTGGCATTTATCATTTCTATTTCATAGTTTATTTCATAGTTTATTACTTCTTCTAATATCATTTTCTTAATATCTATTATTTCTATATCCTTAAGTATATATAAGATTAAAATTCTAAGGTAGTCTAAATGGGCTATATTTTTTTTTTTAAAATTGATATTTTATAGCTATTTGTTTTAGACTTAGTAGTTTTTGCATATTTTTATTAAGAGATTTTATATATTCTTTATTTTCCATGTATTTGTCTATATTTATTTTTATCTGTTTTTCTAGTAACTGTATTTTTTGCGTATCTTTAAAAATCCTACGTAATTTTAACATAATAAATATTTATAAGAGTAGTTAGGTATGTGTGGTATATAATTTATTCTATCCGTATAATTTTGTCCATATGCTTTTTCTAATATAACTTTTCTTATATCTGCAACATCTATATCTCTAAGTGCATACAAAACAAGTATCTTAAATTTATCTACCATGACATCAGATATATTATCATTCATTATCATAAAATTGCTTTTTCAAAATATTCCCTGCAATCATATATATAATAAAATATAGTCATCTCAGATTACTATATACTAGATTATTCTTAAATAACATGTTCTTCGGTCACTACTAGCATGGTAATTCGGATACTTTTCCCTCAAACAGCGCCTCAACTTTGGTTACTCCCCGCCACGGCTTCTTGCCTCATTGGTTTCACCTATAGGATGGCATAGTTCCTTGGGATTTTTCTCCGTTTCCACTTTGCTAGTAAACTTCTTAACATATTATTTTTCGAATAATTCTACTATAAAGTAACTAATATGAATTTATTTTATCATATCATGATTGTCGGGAATTATGAATTTAGCTATTCATAATAGTAAATAGATATACCTGTTCCGGTAGCTTTGATATTTCTGAGGTTTGTTGTTCCATAGCTTTTTCCATTGCGGTGTATATATTTAATTAACTGGGCTAAATATTTTTGAATTGGAATGGAGAGAGTATTTTTGCTGAATGTTTGAAGGCTTGCCTCTGCAATGCCTCCTAAGTTCTTTATTTATAGAATGAAAAGTGTACTACATTTTTACATCCGTATTCAATAATATGCTAAAAAACTAAAAGACTAAAAAACTAAAAAACTAAAAGTCTTCTCCTACCTAACTAAAGACTTTCTATCATTTACTCTTTAATGCTAACTACTAAAGTTACATCATATTAAATTCTTATTTAACTTTTACGTAAACTTTGCAAAATAAGTCTTCCGTCTATCTGCCATATCTGCAAATAAGTCTTCCGTCTATTTTGTCATATCTGTTGTATCTCCATTATTGTTCTGATCTTATCTTTCCAGCTGTCGTCTTTATCTTCTTTTATTCTAACTGCACTGCTGGGACGTCATTATCTCCTCCATTACATTTTGAACATCTGTGGTCTGGGTATTTGTGTCCAATAGTTTTGCAATATCTGGTCAATAATTCTTCTGAAATAAATTTTTCTTTAATAGCTCTGGCGATAGGTTCTGTCTCTGGTTTAAGCAACGTCATAATCCATTGCCTAATTGTTTCCATATTTGTTTCTCGTAGCTCTTTTGAATTTGAATATATCAATACATGATTTCTTGAATAATAACTCCATATAGGATTTTGATTACAATATGTATTTGCTAATTCTTGTAAAATCGTAGATAGTCCGATAACTCTTTTATTCGCATAAAATTTTGGTATCTCGATTCTGGGTATCTCTGGCTGTGTACCAATATCTTGCGGTATGATCATATCTCTTGTCATTCCTATTTTTACAACTTGTATAGGTTTCTTTACTTCGTCAAATAATATCTCTGCTGGTGCCGTGTAGATTTTTATAAAAAATAAAGTACCT
This sequence comes from Capsicum baccatum var. pendulum, assembly GCA_030864225.1. Taxonomy (NCBI): domain Eukaryota; kingdom Viridiplantae; phylum Streptophyta; class Magnoliopsida; order Solanales; family Solanaceae; genus Capsicum; species Capsicum baccatum. The sequence goes on from CM061559.1 coordinate 113,436,446, forward strand.
TTGGTTATTCTTTTAAATATGGTAAATGCTTCATATATCTTGGGTATAGTAGATATCTCAGTTCCGTCTGTGGTATATACGGTACTAAGTAATCCATATTCGTAGAAAGTTTTTACTAAGCTGGGTCTAGTTTTGGGTAAGGCAATTAGCTTGTTGTATCCGGTTAATTTCTGGGTTATATAGTTCGTATCTGGTTCTTGGATATTTGTAGCTTTTGGGTTGCTATTTAAGAAAGTTTGTACGTTGTAAATATTTTCTATATATGTGCGGGCTGTGTAGTTATATGTCTTTTTGTCTTGATTTAGGCTTTCTCGATATGTGGTAACTTGTGGGGGTGTAAACATAGGGTCTTTTGGTATATTTGGTGTATATGGCTTGTCAAATAGCTTATTTAAGTTCATATTTTTTCTAACTCCTTTGCTTGTACCTGCAGAAGTAGATTGATAAGCGTTATGGGTTTTATGGAGTATCCCAACATCTCCTTCTAGCTCTGGAATTTTATTGTCTTCCGATCGACATAGCTCTGCACATTGCTGAGTTAGCTGATTCATAGCTATAGACTTCAGATTATCTTCACTAGTCTTTAGCTTTAGCTTTTCTATCTCAGTACCCATACTGTCTACTTTCAATGAAAGCATAGTCAGGGCGTTGAGTATCTTTTCATGTATATTTTCTTCTATCATTTCAGTTTGCGTAGCTTTGTCTTGATATGTAATCTGCAATAACATTTTTGTTAGTACTGATTACTTCTATTACAAATGTAAAATTTAATATATTTAAAACTAGTCTCCGAATCTCTTTTGTTGTAACTGAATTTTGTATTTTCTTTGTTAGCCACCAGCGTACCTGTGTATTATCTGTCCACACAATAAATTTGTTATATACAATATATGGCTCAAATGCTAACAAACATTTATATAATGAACATAATTCTTTCCTATTTATTTCCCATTTTATTTCTGTCTCGTTGAACGTACCTGAGTAGTATCTACAATGGTGTTCTATTTTTTCTGCTTCATATCTATATTTAAGTACTCCTCCATAACTATATTCACTGGCATCTGCTTCTACTATATATGTAAATTTTCTATTTTCATCCGAAAATTGTAATTTTGGTAAATCCTTGCAAAGTAATTTTATTTTTTGAACTTGTTTTTTATCTTCTTCATTATAATTATATTCTATATCCTTTTTTAATTTTTTCTGTAGGGGTTTTAGGTTTTCTGCTAATTTTGGGATATATTCTCTTACTTGGTTTACTAATCCTAAAAATGATTGTAATTTCTTTTTTGTATCTAATTCTTCTTTCGAATTTATTATTTTTTGTACTATATGTTGTTGCATTTTTACTCCACTTTTATCTATTTGTATTCCTAAAAATTCTATCTGGTTTTTCATAACTTCGGCTTTCTTTTCACTTAGACTTATTCCTGAATTTTCTATTATATCTGTAAATTGTTCTAATAATTTTATATGTTCTTCTTTAGTCTTTGTATATAATAATATATCATCTATGTATACTATGCAATTAGGTAATTGTTTAAAATAATTATCCATAAAATGTTGATATCTACCTGGTGCATTTTTATATCCAAATGGTAATACATTCCATTCGTAAAATCCTTGTGGTACCGTAAATGCTGTTAATTCCTTAGATTCTTCTTCTAACTTTAGATGGTAAAATCCTGATTTACAATCGAATTTACTAAAATAATTATATCCTTGGATTTGTCTTATTTTTAATATCTTATTTGGTATTGGATAATTATATGTTATAGTTTTTGCATTTAAATTTCTATAATCAATAACCATTCTACTTTTTCCTCTTTTTTGTTCACTATGTTTATTTACTATAAATGCTGGACTATTATGTTTACTATTACTTTTTTGTATATATTGTTTTTCTAATAATTCATCTATATGCATTTTAAATTCTTTTAAATCGTCAAAATTATATGTTAATGGTTTTTGGGTTATTATACTGTTTTTATCTATTAATTCAATTTTTATGGTAGTTTTATGTTTTTCCCATCCTTTTAATGGATCTTCGCTATATAATTGTTCTAGTTTTTTCTTAACTATTTCTATCTTATTTATTGAAAATATAGTTATTTCTGTTTTATTTATTGAAAATACTACTAATTCTATTGTATCTTCAGCAGTTTTTATATTTTCTAACTTTTGTGTAATTTTTTCACTTCCTTTTATCCAGTCAGTTTTCTTTCTTATTTTATTATTAACTCTTTTTGCTCTTACTTTTTGTTTACATGGTGTTGTGAACCACCAATCGTTTCTAGTTATTATATGTGGGTATAATTTATCTAAAAATGGCATTCCTAAAAGTATATCTTTTGATGTTAGTTCATAATTATAAATTTCTTCTATTGTCAATATTTTATCCCATATTTGTGCTTTTACATTCCTAGCTTTGTAAGTAATTAAGCTTCCTTCATTATTAAATCCTTTAACTATTATTGGTATTTTTAATTTATCCCATTTACTTTCTGGTAGGCAATTATATCTACATAAATTAGCTTCTGCTCCTGTATAAATCATAGGCGTATAATATCTACTATAATATCCTTCCACTACTATCTTCATTAATACATATATTTTCATTTTATGTTAAGGCTCTTCTTAAGAATAATCTTTCCCTATTATATGTTATGGCTAATTGTGTATGTTCTATATTATATGGTTTTACTTGTTCTAACCATTTTATTCCTAATATTATATCTGCTTTTTGCATTTCTTCTTTTTCCTCAAATTCTATTTTTATTTTTCTAATTCCTCCTATTATTATTTCTTTTTCTGCTATATCTTTATTATTTATTAAACTTCTCGGTAGATCTGGGCATATATCATTATCAGTTTTTATTTCTTCATTTTTTACTAGATATTTTGCTATATAATTTTCTTCTTGTCCTGTGTTTAATAGTATTAAATGTTCTTTTTCATTTATTTTTCCTGTTATGTAATATTGATTTAAATTACTTATTGGATTTGTTTCATAATTCATTCTTTTTGATGAGCTCGATGACTCTGGTTTTTCATTAGCTATTCTTTTCGTTGTGCTTATTCTATCATTTACTATTTCTGCTTCTTCCCAACTTTTTATTATTTTTGAACTAAATGGTTCGGGTAATTTATTAAAATATAATTTTCTTATTTCTCTACTTTCTTCTATACTATATGCTCCTTTATAATAATATTCTTTAAATGCGCAAGTATATTCATCTATATAACACATATTACATATTGTTAATTTTATCATTAAATTCCTATTTGTATCTTTTTCTTCGTCTTGTTCTTCTTTAAATGTTGTCATACTACCAAATTCATCTTTTATAGCTGTTTCATATTTTTTCTATAATTCTATAGGTGTTAATTTTGTTGTTGTTGATGCTGCTCCTTCCATAGGTTTATTAGCTCTTAATACTTTCTTACTATTTTCAGTTAAATTTGTAAACCATAATTTTACTGATCCTATTAGAGTTTTTTCTATGTATTCTGGTGCATCTGTTATGTTTATATTATTGTCTAATAATTGTTTTGTCATATATCCTACCCATAATTGTATTGTTTTTTCTGTATCTATTACACAGTCTAGATCTAAAAAGTTATAATTTTTATTAACTATTTGTTTTGGTGTCCATTTGTCATATTCATTATATCTTGTAAATTTACTTTTGTAATATATAGGTTTTCTTATTTCTGTTGTTTTGGGTATTAGATTTTCATCTTCTTTTTTGTCAAGAGTATTTATTTTTGTATTATTATTTTCTAAGTTTTCTTGATTAATTCTTTCTTGTTTTTCGTTAATTTCTAAATCTTTTATATTTGTTAATATTTCCGTATATGTTTCACTATCTTCTAAATCATAATTATCCGTTTCTTCTACCTCTATATTATTTATTTCTAATTTTTCCTTGAATTGATTTATCTCGTTTATTAATTTTTGTTCTTTATCTTTTTCTTCTTTTTCTTTCTGTCTTTGTTCATATAACTCTTTTAACATTTGTAATTCTTTTTCTAATTCAGCAATTCTACTATTTTTAGTTTCTTCTATTTTTCGTATTTCTTCCGTGGATTGTTGTTTAATTTTTTCTATTTCCTTTTTTCTATCTATCTCTTCATTTTCTTTTTCTATTCTTACCATTGCTGTTAATTTATCTTCTAATTTTAATTCTTCTTTTTCTAACATCAAATATAAATGTTCTCTTATTTTCTTATACCTTCTTCCTAGATTAGAAAATACTATTTTTATTTTTGTACCTTCGTGATTTTCGTATATTTTTTCATCTATTATAAATTCTTCTTTATTCATTTTATTGTGAATAATTCATGTTGACATATATATTCTAAACTATCTATTTGAGATTCTAATTTTGATATTTCATCTTTTTGTATATTTATTGAATTCTTACTAACTCCGGCAAATATATTGTAATGTAATCTTTCTTTTCTTATTTTTAATTCTTTACGTTTTTCAGATATAAATTGTTTTAATTCTTTGTATTTTTGTTCTTTATTCATCTAAATTATGTTTATAATATTTTGGTGGATATCTAAATCTAATTTTATCATAATTAGGTGGTATATGTCTCATTCTTCTAGATTTTAAATGGATTATTAATTTTGCTTCAATACTAGATATTAATGTAATTAAATAGGATAATCTTTGTGGATTTTCTTTTGTTTTATTTAAACTTATATATTCTGAATAATTACTAACTAAATTTTCTTTAATTTTTCTAAAAGCTTCTTTATTTTTAAATGGTCTTCTCATAATTAATTTAATAAATAACTAAATCTAATTTTAACTAAATTTAACTCTAACTTAACTAATTTGTCTAACACGTATATCACTTCCGTATCTTTTAAATTACTGTGCTCTGATACCATTTGGAGGGGGGTGCAGATAACTAAGCTGATAAAGAGATTTATAAATAGATTCATCATAACGGGGGTGGTCTCCGATCCCGGTCGGACTTGGGACACCCAGTACGACAAGGCCATAGTCGGGTAGTGTCATTTTGGTACTCACACTACACTTTTATACTTTTTTGGTGCAGATTCGAGTACTATTCATCGCCGTTGACGTGATGCTTGTGCGAGGTTGATTTCCGTGATTGGGTGAGTTCTTATAGTGGGAGTTCCCTTTTTCCTTCTATTTATCTATGTCTAGTTTGCCATTTTTCAAACATATTGTATTTGACTACTCAGTACTTATAGTTCATTTGTAGTAGCTCTTGTACCGACATTATTAAGGCTTGGGATTGTTGTTGCTCTTTTATCTATCTATTAGACTTTTATGATTGCTTTATTGTTGTTTTAACTCTTTAAATGTCGATTTTCAGCTTTTAGATCATTTCCCACCAAGTTAGCCTATTGCTTGTAGCTTTGGACTACAGTTTGGCTTACCCACTGGCGAGATAAAGTAGGTCCCATCATGAATTGTAAATCAGATCGTGACAGTATATTACACGTGCAAATGATAAAACTAAAGCTGGTGAAAAAATAAAACAAAAGGGTATTTATAATGGTCTTAACTAGTTTTATGGGGTAATAGAACCTCTGCAAACTTAAAGTGTATTTTTGAAAATTCGAGACAACTTCAGTGATGTCTTTATGTCTTTTCTCTTCGAAAAACTAGAAAGTCTTAAAGAATAATGCAATGATAAAAAATTTATAGGTCTCAAGTTGGTGTCAATTATCTACAACAGATACGCTAGAACATGATAAGACTAAACTCGTGTTTGATCATACAATATGAAATTATGATTTCAAATCATGATATGAAATCATTTGAAATGAAGTTAAAGTTTTGTCTCAACAATCAATTTGAATCTCTTAAATTATTTTTTTCGCATAAACATGAAAAAATCACTTAGGTTAAGAAATTATCAAAATTCCATAATTCTTATACAATCTTAACAAATAAGTGAAAGTTGATATAAATTACTCCCTCCGTTTCATTTTATATGTCTCCTTTTGATCAGACACGGAGTTTAAGAAATGAATGATGACTTTGTAAAGTTTATAAAATTACCTCTTTTGAAGTTTACTTTTTAGTTGTCTTTTCTTATTAAGTGGGACCCCATAAGGATAAAATGAGGATGTTGCCATTAAATACTTACCAAATAAGGAAGGATGATATTCTTTTTGAGATGGACTAAAAAAAAATGACGACACATAAAATGAAACGGAGGGAGTAATAAATATGATAGGATACATTCTACTATCCTCTGTATGTATAATTTCATTAGCTGGACTAAAGTATCCTCTGCTTATGTCATCTTCGTCACCACACAAATATATCTATGTAGAATTTCATTAGCTGGATGGACTAAAGCATCCTCTGCTTTATGTCATCTTCAACACAACACAAATATATCTAACAACTTGTGGATCTTTTCTGCAAAATATAATTATATTTCCATGTTTTTTTCTATCACAGATAAATATTTGTGATCACAAACTTTCAAATATACAATTTATAAATATCTACCAGTCAAGAATAATAGTAATTAGTCACTCTTCCATGTAACCGATAATTTGTTATTCTTTAACATAACCTTTTCACATGACACACGACACGAACAATCTCTTTAGGCCGAACATGAGCCTTTATTTTTATAAAATATAAACTAATGAATCAAATTTCAGATTTAAAATAAGTTAAAATCATGATTTGGAATGATATCTTTTGAAAATTTAAAATTTCATCACATGATTTAAAATCATGAAATGAAATCTCACATCCAAACCCTGATTCCATCTCTATTTCGCACCCCCAAACGCCTAGTTAAAGGTTATAAGTTATAACCCATTTGGCAACTTGCCAAGCTACGACAATCATCCATATATTTGAAAAATTGGGAACTGAAATGATCAGAAACAAGATAAAAGACAAATGACATGAGAGCTTTATATTCATTTTTTGACCATCAACCGTCAGTATCTGATTCTATATTGTTACACACAATTGACATTGTGAATATTTTCGCAAATCAGTGCATAATAGTTATATATCCATATCTCTACGAGACGTGCTTTCTCCCAGTTATATTCTACAGTTGACACAGACAGTGTAACCAGCCACTTTGTTCCTCAACTAGACAGGAACATCAGTTGTTCCTTAAGGTTCGGGACCATTATCACTCTTTGAGTCACCTGAACCCGGAGGGAGCAGCTTGAGCACCTGGTCCGCCTGGTCTCTTCATACCTCTGGATTGGGCGAGTATCTCTTCATAGTTCTGATTACAAAAATCACTGTAAACAACATGAAACAAGAAAGGAAGTATGGTATCTAGAGGTATCTTAAGTAAATTACCCGTTTCTCAAATGCATCGTCTCTTGAATCGATAATCTTATCTGCAATACCATAGTCAATGGCCTCTTGTGCACGGAAATATTTGGGGCGTTGGATATCTTTCTCAATTTCTTCCTTCGGTTTTCCAGTTCCTTGTGATAATAGTTCAAGGTAATAATCCGAGTTTGACTCTAGTTCTTTGGCCTGTGGAGGCAAAGTAGCAGAATACTTGAGTGACAAATGGCAGATCTGGATATGCAGGTGTGATCATACACGTTGCAACCTTATTTGATCCATACGTGCAAAATATAAATTCAAACGACCAATTTCATTAGTGCTTATGATGCACATATACACATGGACATAGCTAGAGAGAGAGACCAACCTTTATCCACATATCTATTGCTGCTCCACTGGATTTGCTAACCTTAGGTAAATACAATTTGGCTGCAATCCATCAATAACATCAATACCCAAAGTAGTAAACTGAACTAGAATAAATTTTGCAGTCATGAGAGTGTGGAGGCCTTTGACAGATATACATAGAAGATAGTTATCATGCGTCAAGAAAAAGATATGTTCTGGTTCTAATCTTAACCTTCCAACTGGCCACCAACCACAAACTAAAAAGGAAAGCAAATAAAAGGATGGAGGAAATGAAAGAACTAGCATAAAGGATTGACGAATAGTAGAAAGTTATTATGAAAGAAGTATAGCAGCTTTTGTTCTACACTCAAGAACCCTTGATTTATCATATCTATGCTTCTCTGTCATTACATTAACTATCAATATATAGCAGCACTTGTATGATAGTAAAGTTGAGAAGCATTTCTACAAACCATCCTCACACCACCATGGATTATCAAGTTAATTATGATTCAACTCGTCATGCTTGTACAGATAGACAACCTTAGCAAACATCTGCGCTTTCCCGTATATCATTGGTATCACATGAATTAGAAAACGAGAAAATTATATGATTATACAGTTGCCAGTGTTAGATCAAAGATATTGAGTATGAAAGTTGAGCCTTACTGGATGAATTTGGCTGCATAGCACGGAACCCCTTTTTTCCTAGTGACAGAAGCATTGCTGCTTGACCAAATGCCATGCCACAGTTCACTGTATAGATATCTGATTTGCAGTACTAGTGACAATTAAGAACACACAAGTGATAAGTTCGATGAATGAAGATCTGAGTCTTGGGAAACTTACACATAGATAAGTTGCATCAAATTGCTCCATTCCCTCCTCCTATAGGTGCCTGTTTTACTGTTATGGATAACTAGGGGTGACTTTGATCAATTTCTCATTGCTTGTTCTAAAACTCAGCGGTAGCACAAACATTAAACTCCATAACACGCATACATAAGTAAACATAAAAGTCTAGATCTGAACCCTTGGAAACATACAGACAGAAGTTTTGCATCTATTTATTCATCCATTCCCTCCCCCCACAGGTGACTGTTTTACTGTTATGGATAACTAGGGTGGCTTAAGATCAATTTCTCATTGTTTGTTCTAAAACTCAGTTGTAGCACAAACATTAAACTCCATAACACGACAAACATAAGTAAAAATAAAAGTCTAGAGATACTTACTCTCATAGTGTCAGCAATGGCATATGCTTCTGTTTCAGAACCAGCAGTCTCCATATTCTCATTCTGGGCAAAGTATAGAAAGAGTGCATCAGCATGTAAACATTAACAAAGTGTAAAGTGTATGTTTCGTCAACAAATGGGATGACACGGATTTTCACATCCCTCATCCCTGTATTATAGATTCTTGGATGACTATGGTCCAGGGAACACATCCTCTATTGCATTTTGGCTAGTGTGAGATAATTATCTGGATTAGGCATATCAATGATCCCATTTTATGTTTGGAATTTGAACGCCAGATAAATCATAATGAGCAAAACTAAATATGTTATCCTTACTTCAGAAAGAATGTACTTTCATCTGCAGACATGATGCAGCAAGTATATACCTAGTACAATATTACTAGTATATAATTATTTGAACTCCTCCAACAGACTCTCTGCAGTAACCTTTTTCGAAATGTGACTATTTGCAATACATAGTTATTTTGAGAAAGGAAAAGAAATAAAGATATATGGGCCAAACCCATCGGTGGCCCCCTAAACTTGTAAAGGAAAAGAAATAAAGATATATGGGCCAAACCCATCGGTGGCCCCCTAAACTTGTCACGATCTTTCACTTAGGCACCTCAAGTGGACGTTGTTCACTTTTGGCACCTCATGTAGCCATAAAGTGTGTCACTTTGACACTTTTTACACAATCTGCTATAAATCTTCACGCGCATGGCTACACTCGCTTCTTATGTGGATTAATTGGCCAATTATATTATGCCAACTCATTTTAATTATCCAACTCATTAATATATACACAATTAAATTAAAGAATAAAAATACATAATAAACTAACCAATTAATTACTGACACATGGCATTTTCTCAATACAACAACAACAACAACAAGCCCAGTGTATTCCCACCTGGTGGGGTCTGGGGGGGTAAGATGTACGCAGTCCATACCTCTACCTCTAAAGAAGTAGAAAAGCTGTTTCCGATAGACCCCCGGCTCAAGACACAAGATACCACACAAATACAAATACAAATACAAATACAAAGTAAAGCACCGAACAAGGTTACAAGATTACATAACATAACATGCATAACATAGATACGGCACCCATAAGTAAAAGAAAAAGAAAAGAAGGAAAACGGAGGAAAACACCCAGATTCGTACAAAAACAAGGAACAAGTAAGACGAAATCATAACCAAGATACTACCCCCAGCAAGAATTCCCTACACTAGCGACCCAAACTGGTCCTAGTCCTCTGCCCTAATTCGCGCCCTCCAGACCTTCCTATCTAGGGTCATGTCCTCGGTGAGCTGTAACTGCTCCATGTCCCGCCTGATCACCTCACCCCAGTACTTCTTCGGCCTACCCCTACCCCGCCTAAAACCATCGAACGCTAGCCTCTCACACCTACGAACCGGGGCATCCATGCCCCTCCTCTTGACGTGTCCAAACTAGCTCAATCGGACTTCCCGCATCTTGCTCTCCACTAGAGTAACACCAACCTTCTCCCTGATAATCTCATTCCGAACTCTATCCCCTTTAGTCAGCCCACACATCTAGCGCAACATCCGCATCTCTGCCACCTTCATTTTTTGGATGTGGGAATTCTTAACTGGCCAACATTCCGCTCCATACAACATGGCCGGACGGACTACCACCCTGTAGAATTTGCCTTTAAGCTTGGGCGGCACCTTCTTATCACATAACACCCCCGACGCAAGCTTCCACTTCATCCAGCCCGCCCCAATACGGTGCGAGACATCCTCGTCAATCTCACCGTTACCCTGGATCACGGACCCGAGATACTTGAAACTATCCCTCTTACATACCACCTGTGATTCCAGCTTCACTACCACCTCATCCTCCATCCTTACGTCATTAAACTTGCATTCCATTTTCTCAATAATTATAAAATTATTTAAAACCTCCCCCTCCCCCACAAAACCCCCTAAGTCATCTTCTCCATACCCCCTCCCCACCCCCACTCAAGTCATCCTCTTCAACATGCCATCCAAGTAACATTTCTAGCTACTCTTGATATACTACTTGTATACCTATTTTCCCCAATATTACCTGCCATTGACACTTCTTGAGCAACAATGGTGAAATTTTTTAATTCGATCAATGGTGAAAATTTTTTCTTGATTTTCTCCTCCTTTTTTTCCTGTTATAATTCGATCACTGAACAGAAAATCATTTTAAGAAGGAACCCATTTTAAGAAACAAGAATGGTTAAAATCAACATAAAGGAAAATCAACCATTCTTATTTCTTGATTTCTTGTTTCTTAAAGAAGGAATTTTTTTTATTTTTGTTAAAATTAATCATTCTTATTTCTTATTTCTCAAATAGCGAATTAACTGAACAAATCTGGCAGCTGCTTGAAAAGAAAAAAATGGTGGAAAAAAATGGATTATTGAAAGAGTGAGGAAGAAAGAGAAGGAAGATGAAAAATTACGAAAATGCCCTTGAAACGCGCTTAAAATGCATGTCACACATGCACCATGATGACTCCGCAAAAAGTGTCAAAATGACACATTTTTCTTTCTTTGAGGTGTCAAAAGTGAACAACGTCCACTTAAGATGCTTAAGTGAAAGATCGTGCAAAGTTTAGGGGGCCACCGATAGGTTTGGCCAAGAATTATTTATTGTAGAGAGTCCACATCTGAAAAATGTGTAGATGCACATACCAGTTATGCATAGTAATAGATTATTTAGGTGAATTAATGCATATACATATGCATGGTATCTAAAGTTTTCACTGACAGAACCCAGAAGCATTAGGATGCATGGACATCTTTGAGTATTCATAAATGTATGCAAGCATGCAGATGAATACAAATGATTTTCAAGGTTATTTGTCCATAATTCATTTGCGTGTAAGGGATTTTGTCATTTGGTAGACAAATGCGACTCACAGGTCTCTATGTGCAGTCGCCACCATGTGTCATCCTAAGATCAATCATCCAACCCTCCTTATGAGTGTCTTTGATAACTCATCTTATGCTCCAATTAAGCAACCAAAATGAAACATGAGCTCGACGAATCATTCTACCCTCCTCATATTAACTCGTTCCAGAAAATAAATTGATTCAGAGAAATTAAGTTGGAGGCAAACCGTCTTACCTGGGTACCAAATGAGTTTATATATAGGTATACAGGCTTTGTGGGATTGTCATAATCCAACCACATAAACTGAGCAACAAGAAGCTCAGTAACAGCTTCTACAATCTGTGGAAATCAAACGCTAAATCAAGATGAGAATCAGGATAAGAACAATGCAAATGTAAAATGAACTCAACCGGTTAAAGGGAGGCAAGATCTAGGAATAGGTTAGTACAGGCATGCCCAGATAGACAATTCTAGCATCTAAAAGCAAAGATGGCAAATCAGGAGGCGCAGTATCGGGTCTTTCAGATCCTCTTGCTCCTCCACGGTACATGCTGACGCTCATGCTGCATGTTGAAGGGTGTCGTCCTTTCATGCCTGACATACTCCACATTCCACCATTGTTCAGATAGTTATTGGATGAAGATATACTCTCCTGTAATCAAAATACATTAAATTTCTTTTTTGTAAAAAGAAAGATTTGGGAATGGGACATGTAAATGAATTCAACAGACCTAACATCATAAAGACAATAAAATACGTAGAAACCAATCAAGAAATGAGTATACAAAAGAACTTACTTCAGTGATTCTTTCTGACTGCCGCTGGGCCGGGTTATCTTCTGTCATGAACATATCCATCTGTGACGGACTAAGGCCATAAAGATACTGAGGGGCATTCTTATAGTTGTTCAGTACTACAAAATTATAGAAAGCATGATTAAGATCAGAAGCTGCAGAACAAAAATTCCAGCAAAATCTTCACAAACATAGGAGATTTAAAAGATAAAAACATAAGGAACAAAGTAAATCTAGAAAGTACAGTGAAGAAGAACAAGGAAACTGCTGTAAGGGTGCAAAGAACCATTTCACAACCACCAGATTCACTTGAATTATGACCATAGAGTTCTGAAACATTTTTCCTACTTCAGAATACATAAAGTAATTCCCTCTTTCTCTTCCCCCTTTCTTTGTGTTTTTACACTATGCTGCTTGGACTCTTCAAAATGGTTGTCGCCGCCAGCACCCGTGTCGGATCCTCTAGAAGTACACTACTTTTGGAGGATCCAATACGCACCTGTCGACACTATTGAAATGTCCGAGCAACATAGTTTTTACATCAAACTAATATGCGCTTGAATTTCTTCAGCCAATATAGAGGCACAAATACCCTCACTCAGATCTCTGTTCCACAATTTGGAAAACCAAATAACAAAACAACCTGTGAGAGTTTAAAGCTTAAGCAACACAAACAGCTACATATATTCATAAGTATGGAAAAACTTGAGATATATTACAATTAATAAACAATGTCTATAAAGAGGCTGTTTCATGGACCATGGATTATCTGCTATAGGAGCATTTCTTGTAGAAAAATATATACCCGTATGCATGTGCCATTAATGATTAATCAATACCTTTTTCTATAATGCCAATGTGGACTCTTCTTTTTTTTTCTTTTGATAAGTAAATATGGGTGCTGCTTGATAATTGCCTGTTAACTCCTAATTGAGTTACCAAGCCCCTTTTTCTCCTCCCTCTTTTTCTTAATAAGTGGGCTCTTTTCCCTTTTGTGATTTTATATTTTTGCTTTACAGGATTACTCTGAGTTCGCCAAACTTGCTGGAAATAGCTTTAGTGAACCTGGCAAGATGCCTATTTGTATTCCAAACTCAGTTTTTACACAAACTGCATATAATGTACATAATTCACATTTAAAAAATCACTACTAGATTATTCTCAGAAGTTCCTTACTTCACTGAATCGAGTAAAGCTTCGTAAATTTTCATGGATAAACCTTGACGGTGAAACAAAAAAGGAGAGCCAGATAATTGCATTGACTATACTACTGAAATTTACAAATAATTGCATTCTAAAGTAAAACATTATGATCTTAGGCAAAGCACATATTGAATGAGGCAACCCCTTCCCCTCCCTTTCTTTATTTATATGTTAATAACAACGAGAAAATACAGAAAGAAAGCAAGTGCGGTTTCAAGAGAATTCCTAATAACGTTTAAAACTACAAATGATTTCAGCAATAAAGAACACTAACACCTCATTTGTTTGAACTTAATAAGAACATAATCTTAATTATTAAAATTTCAGTCATTAAGTTTATTTTTTAGATCTAAATTTAAATCATTCAAATCATGCATTTTTCTTGCTTTCACAACCATTTAATGGGTCTAAATTGAATCTAACCAATTAAGATCTATACGAAAATCTTAATGTCATTAAGATATCTATTCAACAATTCTATAAAGATGGAAGTTATCACTGCTACATCTACTTCCACCCACAACCACCACCCCCTCTAGTCACCGCCCAAAACCATCAACCATCATCGCATTCACTATCACTACCGACAATCACCACCATCAACTACCACTATATATTACTAACTACCGTTAAATGTCACCACTTCCATTAACTATTACACTCATCCACCACAATTACCAATTGCCGCAACAAACTGCCACCATCAACAACTACCGTTAATCACTCCATTAATCACTACTGTAACCCACTATCGCCCCTAGGCCCTAACAATCATTTGCAACTAGGGGTGGGCATAGTATGGTATATACCAAATTACCATACAGAACCAAAACTTTTGATACCGTGGCTTTGGTATTATGGTATATGGTATACATTAAATTTTTTTGGTAATCGCCATACAATATGGTATTTGGTATTTATAGATGGCATATAGAAATACCGAATACCACACCAAAGTATATAGCAGTATAAATAACTTATATTATTATTAAAATATTAACAAATATACAACTTAGTATTAGTATAAAATTAAATGTTTAGACATTGGAACTTTTGCTACTCTATATTTGATTGAAAAGTCTTTTTATGTAACTGATTAACAAAAGTAGTAGCTTGTACTTTCTTTTGAATATATATTTCTACATGTGTAATGTGTTAGTATGATACAATTGATATGTGTTTTTGGAAAGTTCTAGTCAAAATGCTCTATTATACAAGTATTATTGTTGATGTTGAACAAACTATGGTTACCGATTACCATATTGCAAAATATCAAAATTGAAGTTCAAAATATCAAACCATACCGAATTAAGCAATGGTATAGTATTTTTAAAAATCGAATACCGAAATTACCATACCAAAGTTTCAAATACCATACCATAGCATGTCCACCCCTATCTGCAACCACCATTAAAGATCAACTACATCCCAATCATGAGGATAATATCACTACCACCAATCACCATATAACTTTTTAAAATATTTGATATGGTATTAGATTAATTTATTATTTTATTTGAATTTCATATTTATTACTCCATTTAAATAAAGACAATTTTTACACACTGAATTGTTAAATATTAATATTCAGATGGAGATTTTTCAATCTTAATAAAAACAAATGAGGCCTAAGAAGATATCCAAGAAGGAAAACATAAAGATAAGAGAGAAGACTATAAACTCTAAAGCTTCAGAAAACGTGTTCCGGAGAAAGGAAAATCAATCAAGTAACAAAGTCTCAATCCAAATAATCTGACCCGTTTCATTTCAATACTAAATAAACTGTCTTTAAGGCAAACTAGAGGTACTTACGTCCATCTTTGAGATTTTCTTGTCTGAACTGTTTGGGTATATGGTCCACAGACTTAGCTACTGGAGACCTGTAGCAATACCCTCGAACGCCGTTTGTTCTGCGATTGTGATCAAAAGTTGCAGAGAAGAACTTGGGACTGGAAAGGAAAGCTGAGCCCCGCTCGCAATTATCAGGAATAGTCGCGCAAGAAAGGGGACAGAGAAGCAGGGAAGAAGCCATGGACAGACACTATTTCGGTCAAAAGAAAACACACTTGTCCTGGTGTATACCTCCTGATGAAGGTCGAGGAAGAAGCGTGTGTGGCTGGGAAGCCGCTCCCTTTGCTTACCACTTTATGGGCCTCATTGGAGAACGTGTAGCCCAAAAGAAGCCCAATTCTTCTGGTGTTGTAGTGTCCAATTTAATTGGATAAACTTCATAAATAACCATTTCTCGGATTACTAATAATGGCAAATTAACAATTTATATTTACTTTAAAGGGGAAAAGGATCAATAATTATCCTTCAGTTTAAAAATTGATTAAATATACCACTCGTTATATTTTGATATTAAATTTATCCTCGATTTCATACTTTGGGGATAAATTTATCCTTATTGTTAAAAAACTTTTTAATTATGTCATTCTTTTAACCAAAAAGCTTAAATCAACGTTAAATGCTAAATTTTTCAAAAATACTACACACCTTAATCTAACCTAGCCGATCCGATCCGACCCATAAGAAAAAACCACACATACCCCTCCCTCAATTCTGTTCGGGGAATTTTTTCAATGAGCAAATATACTTCTTTTTCAATATGCAATACTAGTAAATTATTTATAAATAAATAAAAAATAATATGAAATGGGATAGGACAAAAGTATAAACTAGAGAAATTGTCTAGTATTGACTTTGCTCCTGCACCAGTTATGCTCAAACTTCAAAATTTGATATGCAGTTTTGTGTTCATCTAAATTCTAGAACTAGTGAATAAATTTTCTGAACAAATGGTATGATAAAAAATTCATGTAGATCAAAAGTGTATATAGAGACATAAGAATGAAGATATGTCATGATTGACACATAGGGAGACCTCTAAACTCAATCATCCAGAGAACTATACAGTGAGCCTAATCTGTTGCATTTGGTTGCTAAACGTCATTTTTTATGAGATCAACATTGATGCGAATCCGTGAATTAATGAAAAGGTATATTTATTTCTATTTGCACTTATACATATCAATTTTCACAAGCTATGTACTGATAAATATCCAATAACCTAATATCATTGGAAAAATTTGACGAACAAAACTAGGGGGAGGTATATTTATTTATGAATTTTTTGTTGTTAGGTCAAGTTGGACGGATTAGATTACGATGTGTTTTATTTTTTAAGCAGAAGCATTTAACATTGATTTCACCGTTTATGTTAAAGGAAGATTTCATGCAAAAAGTTTCTTAACAATAAGGGTAAATTTGACCATAAAGAATAAAATTGACTAAATTTGATCCAAAAATATGAAGAATGTTATATTTAACCAATTTTTTAAAGTAAAGAGGTAACTTTGACCCTTTTGCCTATTTTAAGCTTAGAAGTGTTGTTGAACTTTTTCTCTTTTATTTAAAAAATTATGGTAGATAAAATTTTTATTTTTTTAATTTAAATATTAGGTCTATTTTTGGACCATTTTATTGATAATCAAAAACAAAAATAAAAGGCGAAGCCCAGTTTGTATTTAAAAAAAAAAGGACCAGGCCCAAAGCCAAAATATAGTAAAAAAAAAAGACGAAAAAAATTTCCTAAACAATCACAAATATATGTCGGTTGTCCAATATTACTCCGTACTCTTCATCTCCCGCACTCCCCGCCTTTGCAAAATATTTTCTTTGTGTTGGGTTTGACACTTCATCTTGTACCTCATCTAGGTTACTTTCAAGCTGGATCCTCTTCTAGCTTTGGTCGTGCTCTTTCTATTATCTTCACTTGCATCTGGTAAGTTATGAACCCTCTATTTCCATTTGCTTCCGACACATAGATTTGATATTTTCTTTATTTTTCTAGGTGGTCAAGGTTTATACCCTAGGACTGAAGTATAGAGATGTATTTGCTCAGATTTTTTATGATTCATAAGTATTTTTTAGCTTTCTCCTTTTTTTCCAGCTCTTTTTTCCTTTTGATCCTGATGCTTTGCTTGCACTTTTTCAAAAGTTGGTGGCTCACATTTTGCTCCTCCATTAAGTTTTCAAGACTGAGTTGTTGTGATGGAAGGCTCTATCTACCCCTCTTTTAGCGATGTTTTTTGGTAGCCAAGGGATCTAGCTAAGTTTAGCACAGATTCATTGTCATCTTCCTATCAAAAACTATTAAGTCTATGCTCATGCTTCTTCTTTGACCTTGTGGAAATATAATTAATTAGACCCATTGTAGCCTTTGTTTTGTTATGTGACTACCTCTCCTTTCTTTGCATGTTTTCTATTATCCTCATTGGATGTTTATTTTTTGTGTCCTCATCCTCAAATTAGGGATTTGAGATTTATTTATGTTTATGTCCTTTCTTACTGTTGTTGGTAGCTCATTAAAATCGTGGTAGTCCTTTTTGACTTGTGCATCTATTAGCTCATTTGTTAAAACATCTGCTATTATGTTTTCTTCTTTGAATGTATGGTTAACTTGTTCTTGAATCATTTGTACCTTGCATCTTATATCCTCTATTTGCTCAATCAGTTCCCAAGGTACTTGCCACTATCGGTTAATCATATTCTTTAAAGATAGAAAGTTTGTTTCAGTTATCACTCCATTTGACTCCTTTTCCAGACAAAACTCCAAAGCCTCTTGGATAGCCCTGGGTCTCTGCTTCTATATTTATGGCTATCCCTAAGCCCATCACCTTAGAAAAGATCAGATTCCCCTTCTCATATCGAATGTAAAAGACTAATACACTAACTTTTAGATTGCCTCGACATGCACCACCAGTGTTGCATTTTAATATGCATTTATCGACAAATTTTTAAGTAAGACTATGATACTGTAATCTCGGCGTGTAATCCCTTAACTTTTTCACAATTTAAGGCCAATCCTCTTTTTTTATCATCAACCAAGGATATAACATTTTCAATAGCTTTTTTATCATGTTTTGAATTTGCCACTTCATTTTCGTGAAGTTATTTTCTTCATGTTTTATCCTATTTCTTCTCTTTCATATGGTCCATATTAAGATTGCTGGTATAGTTTTGTATACTGCCTCCAACTTTGGTGTTGACTGTATGTCCACTAGGTGGTAATGATTTGTTGCAAATACATCTCTTCAATCTTTAGCCTTGCAAACATAGAAATCTGTCTCCATAGCTTAGTGGTTATGGGTATTGTTAAAGTATGCAGGTCATTATCTCCTCCTCCTTTACTTCACAACACCATAATCTTGAGACAATATTAATCCTCAATCTCTTCAAGTTATCATCAATTGCAATTCTCCTTTTCCAAACTTTCCACATGAAAAAATTAACCTTAAAGGCAATCCTTTTACCTAAATTTTTTTATACGTCTCTTTTGTCTCATTTTTTGCCTTAGAATTTCCCATGTTAATTTGATAGTGACTTTACCTTGATCATTCCTCATCCACCAAGGAATATCATTCATTTGCAAGTCTGTAGGTGGCTTAATGTCTTTAACAATGTACACTGTCATTTCTTCTGATAACTTGCTTCTTAGCCTCTGTACATCCCATTCTCTGTGTATGTCATTCTCTATCCTTAATAAAATCCCTTACTTCTAGTTATTTTTCAACTGTATTGTCTCCATCTACATAATAAAGGCCCCCTTTTTAGTCCAATTGTCAAACCAGAAGCTTGAAGCGCCTGCCTTCACTTGTCATCATATGTTATGTTCTACCTCTTCCCATACTAATATCATTTTATCCAAACATTAGAAACACAATATCCTCTTTCTATGATAGCGTGGAACTTTTTACAGTATTCATTCCACATGAATTTATGCCATAAAGAGGAAGTGAAGATTCTAAAGTTCCACCATAACTTAGCAAATAAGGCCTTTGAGACAACACGTAATGATTTAAAGACAACTCCCCTTCTATCTTTAAGATAGCACACATTCTCCCATGATACCTAGTGTTTATTCCTTGGTCTACTTACATTAGCCCAAAATAATCTAGCAAAAATTTAATGTAACTAATTGATGACACTCTCTCGAGGGTTCATTGCTCATAGTAGATATATAGGTATAGATGTAGCATATATGCTATCAAAATGTATCTCCCTCCAAATGAAAATAGTTTATTGTGCCAAAGACTCACTCTTTTCATTATCTTTTTTATCAACTCTTCAAAATGACACTTATTTTTTTCATAGAAAATAAGACAACTAAGATATATGAAAGGTAAGGAGCTTTGTCTCACTGCTATAATTCTCTTAATCTAATCACATACTCTAATTGGTACTTTCTCATGTAGAAAAACAAGGCTATTCTCTAAACTAATCATCTTCCCTAATACCATTTCATAATCTCTCAATACCTTTATTATCTTTTTCATAGATCCAAGATGACTCGAACAAAATAAAATGGTATCATTTACATAAGACAAGTGCTTTATTTTTGGACTCCACTTAAGCATCCCATATCCTTTGTGTTTAGGGTATTCAAATAAAATATTTAAATTCCTTGATAGTACCTTAGCAGTAATGATAAAAAGTGTAGATGATATGGGATCACCTTGTTTAAGATAATTGGAATATTGACAAAATCCAAAAGATTGGCCATTCATCACAATTGAGTACCAATTACTACTTATAATCCTAACTATCATTTCAATGATTCTTTTATAAAAGCCAAAGCTTCTCATCGCCCTCACTAAAAACATCCATAACACCCTATCACATGCCTTGGATATGTCAAGCTTAACCACCACATTATGCAACTTGTTTCTCCTATAGAAGTCTTTTATAATCTCCGGGCTAGTAGAATATTTTTATTAATACTTCTACCTTTAACAGAAATAGTCCAATTAGAATATATTAATCTAGGTAGCACCTTAACAATTATCTTATGAAGTACTCCTGAAATGATCATATTAGTAAAAGTTCTTAAGCTAATAAGCCTCAAATCTCCAAATTCAGAGCAACTTCTTTCTTAGGAATGAGAGCTAATTGGGGTGAGTCATATACCTTAGTAGCTCTTTTCCACAAAAAAAATTCCTTCACCATATTAGTTATGTCATCACCAATGATCTCCCATCTAGATTGAAAAAATTATCCTAAAAAACCATCTGGTCTATAAGCACTATCTTCATTTAGTGAGAAAAACATCTGCTTCACCTCTTTTTTTGTAGGCATCTTCCCTATCTCTTTATCTTCCTTCTTAGTGATTAAGTGAGGGATACTATTAATCATCACAACATTATTAACCTTCATAGTTTCTTTGAACTTCTCCTTAAACACATTTACTGCCTCCTGCCCTATGTTCTAAGCAGTAGCAATTATATCCCTTGCCTTGTTTTTATTTCATTAATTTGCATTTTTCTCCTCTTTTCCTTCACAAAAACATGAAAAAAATTAGTATTTCTATCTCCATTTGTAAAACATCTCATTCCAGCTTTCTACCTCTAGTATTCCTCCTCAATGTGTTGATTGATATATTTTTAAATTTCTTTTTGCTTTACTGAGCTCGCTTCTATTAGCTTAAATAGGTGCTATTTCTAACTACACTCCCTTTGCTTTCACTATATCTTTCAAAGTGTCAATATTTTGGAAAATATTACCAATGGTTTTCTTATTTCATTAAACTTGAGCATTTTTCACCTTTTTATTAAGGCATGAACAATAGAAAAAGGAGACTCGTTCATCTCTTCATTCTAGCTTTCCTTCACCAGTTTAGTAAATTATTTATGCTTTGCCTAGATATTCAAAATCTAAATAGTTTGACCATCTGTTCTAGTGATGCATTGAATAACATAGGTAGAGGTGCATGATTAGAGCCTTGTTTGATCAGGTGGTGAACCTCACCATTGGGAAGTAACTATGTAATCTCATTATTCTTAAGAACTCTGTCTAATCTCTTGAGTATACTATTCTCTTTAAATTCTTTCATTCCACCATGTATTACGACTTTCTACAAACTTGAACTCATTTAATGCACATGCATTGATGCAACAAGAAAAAATTGTTATTTCCTACAGTGTTACAAGAAGACCTTTTAGTTTCTCTGAATCATCTATAACTGTATTAAAATCTCCACCTACCAGCTAAGTAGTAATGATTTGGTCTACAATATTCTCTAAATCCTCCCAAAGATGCAATCTTTCTAGTGCACTACAGCTAGTATAAACACCTAGAAAATATCATTTTTTCCCCTTAGCTAATAATTCATGGCTAACTATTAAATAGTATCTCTTCAACTTTTCTTCTCCCACTCCTCCAAAAAAATCCAAATTTTGGTTGAACTATTGACCTTCATATTAAGAATTCCTAATTTGCTTCTATAGGTCTCTATATTAATAGGTCATTGGAAAGGTTCTAGTAAAAAAATAAATGAGTAATGATGTCTCCTGTGCAAGTCTAGTAGTCTCTCAAAAGAATTTTGAGTTTTAACAAACCTAACATTCCAAAATATGACCTTATTAATTATTTATCAGAGGTAAAAGATGAACCCTTTTTCCTCCTTGTATTCATTGGTTGTGGTTGAACAAGCTTTGTCATCTTCTTGCTCTTCTTTTGATTTGCTCTATCTGCCTTGGTGACAAGTCCGTACTTTTATTAATCTCCTCCACATTAACCTCTATACTTCATCATTTATTAAATTTTGCTTGTCTTTGATTTTTCATTTGTTAAATTTGGATTTTTGGGATCTCTTTTTTTGGCTCTCCTCTTTCTTCCTTATCCCACCATCTTCTGTATTTGCTTTCTCATTTTTTTTCTTTTTCTATTTCTGAGGTGAATTTATCTCTAATCACCTGCTAGATCCACTACCTCCTGACTTGTTTTCTTTTATGACTTTTATGATTATCGTAACTTATTCACCGCCTATTCATTGTGTATCATTTTTAAATAATTTTTGGTCATCCTTTTATTTGTTGTTTCTACTTGATTCAACCTAATGAACCATGTCATTCCCCATATGTGGCTAATTTTTTTCCTTGTTATCCTTTTCCTTCTCACTGACTTTCTTTGATTCATTTTTTTCTGGTGTTATATCTTTGTCCTACTTTTCCTCATTATTATCTTCTTTTTTGTCCTCCATATTCCTAAACCTATTTCCAATAGGCAGCTCTTGGCCCTTTGTTTGTGGTCTTGGATTCCACTTTCGTTCTATTCTACCTCAATATGGCGGTCTACCTTTTCTGAAACCTTTTTTCCTTTTTTGTTCTTGAAATTGTTTACTTTTTCCTTGTTTGCTTTGCCTTTATCTCTTTTTTTATTCTCTTCTCCCTCCTTATTATCTTTTGTTATTAGATTTCCCCCTTCCTTCTCTTCCTCTTTAGCTTCTTCTTTATTTTATCTTTTTTCCTCATCTTTGGGGTACAATTTCGAATGAGTAACAAAACGTTCTTTCTCATTGTTCCCATATAATTTGTATGTCCTACAATATTTAGGCACATAGTCATATCTAACTGTCACCTAATTTTCTTTTACCTTACTATTTTTCATTCTCATTTCCACATTAATCCCTTTTGAAAATTCCCTAAGTATTCAACTTTCACTTAAATCCTTGCACATCTTGTCCTGGTTTTATTTTGACTGGCAAAATGTACTTGTAAAGGTTTTCCAACTACTGCTGCCAAAGAAAAGACAATCTTTCCCAAAGAAATTTAAAGGCAGTGATGGAAAAGATATCCATGCTATTGCTATTGAAGTTTCCTCCTCTAGATCAAACAAAGGATACCATTTAATGGTACCCATGGGATATGACCAATCATTATGAGTGTTGAAAAATTATGGTTTTGATAATAGACTCACATAATCATTTAATCTCATAGCCCTTGTTAAAATGTCCATATTACTCAACAAGCTTATGTTAACTTCCCCTTTAAATTTGCATTGTTTCAAAGTTACCCTCCTTAAATGTAGAATCTTTGGCCATCAATACGTGAACTTCCCTATCACTGCATTCTAAAAATACTCATTAATAATCATCTAATTTACGTCCCCTTCTCCCACATTATTCGTGGCTCCCCATATAAGTATGCTACCGGTTTAAGTAGAATGGTTTATGTTTTGGTTGAGATTGATTGGGCTTTATCATGTTAGCATTAGTAGTCTTCTTTGTTTTTTGAGTCGCTACAGGTGCAGTTGGCCCAACTAATACCGATAGCGGCTAGCCATCGGCCATGTTTCTGGTGGTCATAGGCAACTTTTAGGGTTTGACGAAAGGCTTTCTAAAGAGCATTTTTTAAAGTACTATTTGTAAAGTACTAAAATTTTATTAGTGTGTATGCTCTGCAAGTGGGCTTAGATGAGGAGTTTAAGAAACTATTTATAGAATTTGGATGAGGTGGTGAGAGAAATACCAGACACCAAAAAGATATTGGTGATTTTAATAGCCACATTAGAGTTACTTGTAGTGGTTTTGATAGGGTCCATGAAGGTTTTGGTTTTGGGGACAGAAATAGTGGTGGAAACCCGGTTCTGGATTTTACTAAAGCCTTCGCGATTGTGATAACTAATTTATAATTCCCTAAGAAGGATAATCACTTGGTTACCTTCCGTAGCATGGTGGCTAAGACTTTGATAGAAACCTACTCTTATGGAAGAGTGATAATGCTCAACTTTCATGTCAATTTAAGTGCAAGGCAATTGTGTTAATATATTTACCCAACTATGGAGTCAGGATCGAATCCATGAGGAACAATGCGAGTGGCGATTAAATTAATTCGAAATGATAGATACAAGTTAAATTTAAACAAATGGTAGAAAAAGATAAAATGAGGGATAGGTTCCTACACTAATGTTTCTTTTTGAGTTTTTCTAGTATAAATTTGGGGCTACGAATAATTAGAGTTTTAACAATTATGCACGAATCTCGGGATTATACATTACTAAGGGAGTAACATGTGGGAGTTAGTAATCAACATCAATTTAGTAAATCAAATATGGGTAGGCTTGGTTACAGATTTTAATGCTAGTCTTTAGGCAAAACACCAAACTTTCACGTATTGATTCTTTCAAATACCTAATAGGTGTATTCAACAATTGGTAACCACAACCTCAATCTAGGCATCCCTATTTCTAGGATGATACCCATGGCATAGTCAACCTCACATTCACCCTTATGTCTAAGATAGTGAAAATTTAACAAACTACAGATATAATTATCTATCATTGCTTTGGTCTCTACATCCTTCTTTCGAGGATGATACGGATTCCTACACTTCACCCAAAACCTTTTTTTTGAAGATGACCTTCTAGAATTTGGAGCTTTCACTCATCAAACCCATGTGGATATTTAGGGCTTTCACTCATCAAATCCCAACCAAAATAGCATAGCAATGATAAAACCCATAAATATGAACTACCAAATAGATGTTAACAATAACAACCCACACACACTTAAACCTCTATTCACACATAACCCCAAGAGGAAGATTTAGCTACATATAAGATAAATAAGCATAGATATACCCATAATCTCCATTGAAATGAATTCTTAAAGAATTAAGCGAATGTTACTTCAAACTTGGCTCTCCTACAATATCAACAATGGAAGTGAGAAAATCTTCCACTTAGAAAGTCTCCAATGTATTATTCACCCAAAATTTATAAATATTTTCTTCTCTAAAAATTGAGGCTATGAAATCTAGAGCTAAAATCTAAAAAATTTGGGAAAATAGAAAATTATCTCTAAGGCTAGGGTTTAAGTCTTTTTGTCAAATTGGGATCAACACGTGTATTTACAATTTTGCCCTTGGTCTGAATACTTTCGCTGAGCCACGATCACACCAACTTGACCATGACCACAGTTATGCAACCACATCTAACTCACACGACCATATTTGATTGACCTTGGCATAACTGTGATAATCGCAGTTATCTGACCATGACCGCGGTATCTGTGGCTCTTCTGTTGCAGGTCTTTGCAGTTTCTTTCTCCCTTTTTGATCATTTTAAGATCCAATCCATACCGTTTGATCTATTCAAATTTATGCTTGTAAAGAGCGAATATTAGTGCATTTACTCACGAATATGTCCCATTTATCCGTTCAAAACAAGGTAATATGCATGAATCATAAGTGCGAATGAGTGGTAAAGTTACAACTCATCAAAGAGAGATAGATGCATGTGTAAGGATTGTAAGATTTCCTAAGTGAGATCCTTACTACCCAACAAAAGCTCTTGGTGATGGACTTAGAGATAAAAAAAGTAGGAAGAAGAAGAATCTTTATGGCCGACCACTAATTAAATAGGGTGGCTTGATCCCTGATCCATCTCAAGATTTATGGGAGAAGTTGATGGAGATGGGGGCTTGAAGGATTAGTAGGGATGCAAATAGTATATTGGAGAAAATAACTATCTACATTTGAGAGACAACTAAAGATGTTCTTGGGACAGAGAGGGACAGGCTCAATGGTTATTAAGGGGATTTGCAGTAGAATAGAGAAGTTCAAGGAAAAGTGGAAGATAAGAAGGCAACCTATGTTAATTGGGTGGAATGCAGGGATGAGAAAGAAAAGAGTATAAATGGTATCTATTAGGTGGTTAGGACAATATCTAAGTTAGTAGTCACTGAAGCTAAGAAGACAAAGTTGGAAAGACTTTACCCAGTACCAGGGAACAAAGATGTAGATAAGAAATTTTACAAGCCTACAAAAATGAAAGAGAGAAAGACCTAAGACTTGGATCAAGTGAAGTGCATCAAGGATGAGGATCGAAAGGTATTGACAGATGACATGCTCATCGAGAAAATATGGAAAACACACTTTCACAATGATTAAACAAAGTAGGTGATATAACTATTGTGCTAGGGGATTTGGAGCACTTGAGAGATGGGGATTTTAGATATTATGGATGTACTACAATTGAGAAAGTGATGTATACTATTAGTAAGATGAGTAAAGAAAGACCGACTGGGCCTGATGAGATTTTGATGGAGTTTTGAAAGAGCTCTGGTAAGGTAGAAATAGAGTAATTGACTGAGTTATTTAATGTCATTTTTAAGATGGGTAACATGCCTGAGTTATTTAATGTCATTTTTAAGATGACTTAAGATGATCAAGTTATTCAATGTCATTTTAAGATGACTAAGATTTTAGAAGAATAAAGGTGGGGTACAATGGCCCGATTGTACAAGAATACGAGTGACATCCAGAATTGTGATAATTTTTAAGGTATCAAGTTGTTAAGTCACACTATGAAAGTTTGGCAGTGGGTTGTAGAGATAAGGGCGAGGAGGGGTATTTCCATATCCAAAAACTACTTTGAATTCATATGGGGGGTGATCAACTATGAAAGTCATCCATTTATTGAGGAGACTAATAAAGCAATATCCATAAGAAATGCGACTTACGTATGGTATCCATTGACATTGAGAAGCCCTACAATAAAGTTACAAGAAAAGTTTTTAGAAGATGCCTGGAGGGTAGAGGTGTATTGCTAGCTTACATTAGGACGATAAAAAATATGTATAATTGAGCTAAAACACGGGTTAAGATGGTAGGAGGAGACTCAAACCATTTCTATGTGAAAATAAGATTGTACAAGGGATCAACTCTTAGTATTTTCCTCTTTAATATGGTAATGGATATATTAATTCAATGTATCTAAGATAAATTTCCTTGGTGTATTTGCATATGACATAGTACTGATTGATGAGATGCATAACGAAGTGAGTGATAGGTTGGAGATGTGGAGAAAAACTTTATAAACTAAAGGGTTTAGGCTGAGTAGGACCAAAATAGAGTATCTAGAGTGCAAATTTAGTGAGAGGTTACATGAGGAAAATGTAGAAGTGTTTTAGGAAACACATATTCTCCCTAGGCACGATCGTTTCAAATATTTTGGCCCTATTGTCCAGGGTAGTTGTGTCATATATGATGATGTCACTCATTGTATTGGCTCAACATGGATGAAGTAGAGGCTTGCCTCTGGAGTCTTGTGTGATAAAATGATACCACCAAAGCTTAAAGTTAAGTTTTATAAATTGGTATTAGACCAACATCACTATATGGGATGAAGTGTTAGCCAATTAGAAATTGCCATGTTCAGAAGATGCATGTACAGAGATGAGGATGTTGAGATGGATGAGTGGACATAATAGGTGTGATGGAATCAAGAACGAGGTTATTTGAGATAATATAATAGTAGACTCTATGGTGGAGAAGATAATAGGAATAATATTGAGATGGTTTTGACATGTGATGAGGCAAGGCCAGGTGCCCTAGTAAGAAGGTGCTAAAGGTTTGACATAGTATGTACAAAGAGGGGTAGAGGTAGGTTGAAGAAGTATTAAGGTGAGGTCATTAAATAGGACATGCCACATATTAAGGTTATTGAGGATATGACCTTAGGTAGAAGAATGTTGAGGATG
This sequence comes from Capsicum baccatum var. pendulum, assembly GCA_030864225.1. NCBI lineage: Eukaryota > Viridiplantae > Streptophyta > Magnoliopsida > Solanales > Solanaceae > Capsicum > Capsicum baccatum. The sequence continues at coordinate 113,464,576 of CM061559.1, forward strand.
CATATTAGAGTAGAAGGTTAGTTGGGTAAGAGTGTTGTTGTGCATAGTATTGTGTTAGCTTAGGGTTAATTCGTATATATCTATCATTTTTGTTGTTTATTGTGTTTCTATTATCACACTATTTTATGGATGTTATTGTTTTTCTAGTAGATTTTATAATGTTCCCTTGTAAGTTGTCATATTTTCTTCACTATTTTCCTCTTTTGTACCTTGATTTGATACACTTGAGCTGAGGGAATTATTAACAACAAAAAGCAAGAATTAAGATTGTAGATCAAATACTATAAATTCTTGTCATGCTATACGTTTAAGCACTCAAGCAACCAAGTCCAAGATCAAGGACAAAAGAAAATATCAAGATGTTCAAGATCAAGTTACTCGTTCATATTCATAGTTGTGGAAACCATCTACATGTTCAAGATGAACAGTTTAAATCCATTTGAAGATAAAGATTCAAGATCAAGATATTCAGGTCCTTGAATACAAATCATATTAAAGTTCAACATATTTCATATTATTTTCTTTGAATGAATTAGAGGGTCATCATAGAAATTGTAATACTTACATTATGTGAAATCAAATACTACATTTTATAACTAAATTTTACCATCTTTATAATCATTTTTCTTGACTTAAAATTTTGTTATTTACAAATTTTGGCATGCTTAGTGGGATATTTTCTATCTCTCATCTCTTTACATTAATGATTATATTTCAAGAACACTGAAATGCCATACAAAAGGTTTTGCTGCAAATCTATTGTCCCCAAGGCTACTTACTCAAAGTTTTTCTCTGAGGCAAAAACCATACTTGATTCTATCATGGGAAGTCTGGGATCCATAAATAGGAATAAAGCAAACTTGTTAGAACAATAAGCACTGGAAGTGTCGTCCAAATTAGTTCCTTTCTTTGATCATCAAATAAGAACAAATTCTTTCTGAATGAGTTGGAAGAATGGAAACATATTGCCTAGATCATTTTCAAACGAGAGCAGATTTTTTCTTAATAAGTATGAAGCATGGAAACATATTGCCGAGATCATTTAAAAGTCATTGACTCAACTTAGCCCATTCGGGTCCAATGATTACATTGCAAGATAACGATGATGTATTACCCTTAAATTTTAGTTTGACGGAAAATCTATGCTTTTCTTCATCATCTTCAATGGTCATCCTAACACTGGTGACTAACACCTCAACTATTGAAGAACAACTTATAAGTTTGACAAAGGTTATTGAAAGCATAGTAAAATATATGTAAGATTAGGATAATCAAATTGTCAAGTTCACAGATAGAGGTGAAAGTGTGATGAAAAGAGACTTAAGTTATGCACCTAAAAGTGTCCTATGGAACAAGAAAAAAGGTATTCATCTATAAATCAAGTACATCTTACCAATGACTTGCAAGTATCTACTCTAGTATTAATTTCAATTCATAAATTTAGGGACTTAATTATGGAAACCATTGATGATGCTCAAATTACACCCCAAAGGTATAAATGATCATCATCAATAAAGTTAACCCAACAAGTGTTGGGGTCAAATCCTCAAGGAACGAGAACACAAAATTCAATCTCAAGTGTTAGGAGCGACTAAAGGTTGGATCGTAATGCTATGTAAATCAAACGACAAAGTAAAATGGGGGGTTTGTTTTGAATACATTATACCTAATACTTTATGATGGTAGGAGTGCAATTCTAAGATTAAATGACAAGAGTAGAAAACAAATGTGGAATGAGACTTGGGGTTATGCTATCATAAGTGTGGTTTCATGTATTGTTAATTAAACATTTGTCTATATTTAGCAAATATTCATGGGTTGGCTAGATTTCAAGGATTTAGTGTTAATTTGTCAATCAAACACCAAAATCTCACAAATGGGTTCTTTCGAACACCTCACAAGTGTAGCAATTTGAGTAATCTATAACCATAATTAGTATCCTTACATCTAAGAGATACTATTAAATGATGTGAATCAAGTTAATGTTCACTCCCATTCATCCCCCTCACCCCTTTTGCGAAGAATGATTAGGATTCAAGGGTACACTAGAGTTTGCAACCTCTAATTATCATTTTAAACATGGAATAGGAGTAAAACCCATGTCAATTAGCTAATTAGAAAGATAAATAAACAACACCCATACAATAAAAATTACAACTTATTCAAGCATAACGTCAAACGAAGAAATTAGCTACTCATTAAGAGAGAAAGATAAAATTTACCCAAATTCTTAGTCCATTGTTCCATTGAATCAAATATTAATGCAATAATAAAGATCTAAATTCAATAAAACTTAAGAGAAACTCATTAGTTTCACACTTAAGGTTTTACTTTAAGTTTTCAAGCACAAAAAAGTATAAAGATGGAGATCTAGAGCTGAAAAATCCTATTTTAAGCCCCAAATTCACATTATGCAATATTTATGCAAAAAAGAACCAAACTGGTCACCTGCTACCAGTGTAGGTGAAAGACCTGCATGTGCACATCATGTTTGCAGGTGCCACGGGTTGCCTTGATTAAGCCACTTACATGCGCAGGTTAGGCATATGTGTGCGCAGGTGGCTCCCAATGTGCCCAAATGAAATTTTTAGCTCTTTTTCTTCACTTTCTGCACTTTGAATGTCTCGTATAGCTAGATCAACCTTGTTTTATTCTCCACCTACACAAATAAGAATTATAACATCATAATTATCTTGAATCAACGGATAAACATGATAATTCAAGCTTAAAAAGTGCCAACAAGTCACTAATTTGCCAACTTATTAATCATAAAAAATGATTATGATGTTTCTTCCAAGCCATCCCTTACAGAAGCCAAACCATGCACTATAAGAATCAAAGTTTTGAAGATGCCTGCAAGTTATTAACCTCTAAAATTTCAATAATTTGATGGTAAGGAAAATTCAAAGAAACACATTGCACACTTTGATGAAACTTGAAATTATGATGGAACCATAGAGATTATATTATTAAATAATTTTTGCGCTTCTTGAAAGGACATGCCTTAGACTGATATAAATATCTCAAGGCTGATTCCATTTATAACTAAGAATTACTTGAACATGATTTTCTTAGTCATACCTATAGCATGAGGCACATTGTAAATATAGTTGCACTCGCTAAATATGCTAATAAAATGGTGAATATGTCATTGAGTTCAACAATTGATAGATGAATGCGAGCCTAATTGCAAATACAGACTTAGTGAGACTTCTGGATAAAAATGTGCTTTCAAAGAATGTATTAGGGACTTCATTACATCCTATGGGACATTAAGCCAAAGTTATTTAAATTAGTAGCCACACATGATCATGATACGGAGTTGAGAATATTCTCAAGTAAAATTTAAGGACTACTTATTTATGAGCCTCGCAAAAAGTATCCACTTATGCTCATGATAGTGAGTCTATATTTATAATATGAGAATAGAGGTTAATAGAAATCTATACTATTTGGAAACTACTATATACCCATGGTTGAAAAATCTTTCTCATAGTTGGTCTATAATAGTAAAGATTTATTAAGCTTACACCCCTTTTATTGAATTCAAGATTGTTAGGTGGAAGTGTCCTACTCAGGGTATGTTTAAATGCAATACTAATAGAGCTTCAAAGGTAACCCAAGTGCTAGTTCATATGTTTTTTGTATAAGGGGTGATGTAGAAGAATTCATATATGCAGAGACTAGTGGGTGTAGAGATGTAACAATTTGGATGCTGAAACTATTTCTTTTGAGAAGTGGATTTGAATGCCACATTTCTAATTTGATGCCTGTTATATTAAAGACTAAATGTCTTACTCTTAAAAAAGTGTTGGATGGAGATTGGGAAATATCTTGGTGCATTAGTATTTAAAGTAAAAAAGATAAATAGGTTGAGGGTAAGAAGAAGAGTATAATTGAATACATATGGAGGGAAGGCAACTAGTTAGCAGATTATTTTACCAATTAATTTTCTATTTTTCAGTATTCATATATCATATATAACTCAGTCACATAAGTTCCAAATAAAGGGAAAACAATTATAAGCATGGAAAGAGATCAGATTCCCAATATTAAGACATCAAAATGCCAAAATAGAAATTTCAATCACCAATAAATGGGTACTTAATAAAGCTTGACAATATACAGGACAAGTAACTACACAAACAAGTAATATAAAGCAGGAAAGATCAATAAGAGTGCAATAACAGAGCAGTACTAGAAAATATGAGTTTTGGAGTAAAATTAAGAGTCATATACTCATTTTAGTTGGAAAGTTTCTAATGTTCCTTTATCTTTAGTAGTGGTATTAGCTCCCAAAGGGCTCAACCTGCTAAGAAAAAGAAAGGTTAGGAGCTTTTCAGCTAAACACAAGATCAATTTCTACAAGAAAAGTAAGAAAGAGGGCTTATCTCATGTTAGGTGATCAGAACTTATTATATGGAGTTGAAAAAAACTTCTTTTATACTGGCATGGCATTTACCAGACTTGTGAATTTATAAGGTGAAATCTATCCAAACTCAAGTTAAATTAGATTTGGATTAAAAAACACAAGGAAAGCTAGCTTAACTCTATTAATCTTGTGCAACTGCCATCTCCAAACTTAATGGAGATGCCAAATGGAGTTATTTTTTGTAGAAGGCATTAGCTCATTAATAGAATGAAGGTGTTGAAAGCGCATTAAACTTGTCATAACCTAAAACAGGGTCTGGCCATGATGGGTATCTCAAGTCCACCGTGGACCAGAGACCACCCCCTTTACCTACTCAAACAAAACATAATACCCTTGCAATGGATGAATTTTGAACATATAAAAAGATAGATAAAGGTAAGATCAAAGGAATCTAAGATATGTTCATAACCAAAACCCAATCCACAAACCTCTAAAAGAGCCAAAACCAATTTTTTCGGGACATTCCCCCAATGATAGCCAAAAAATAGTCCGAAACAAAGTCTATGACAAAAGAAAACCAAAACATAAAATGAGGGTCCTTCAAAGTATGAAAGGTCACCATTTCTTGTCAACTGATGATACCCTAAAACCTGATGTCAATAGCATAAGAACTTATCTAGTACAACTCGAATCTAAAATAAATACATAAGATGTCCAAATATAAGAGAAACTTTATCATTAAAATGAATGCAAGAACATAGTCTATATGAAAGGTAGTAGAATACATCACAACACCTAAAAGTTACCCATTACCTTAAAAGCATCAAATATCACCCGAATCAACCAAGCTGGTATGGATTTGTATTAGGACCTACACTGAAAGGGAACAGTAGGCATAGGAAACATCCACTTGTACTCAATAGGTATCATAGGCTGATTGAGCAAAGTGTATGTAATACCCTGCATTTTGGGCTAGAATAAAAACCATCATTTCTATGCATAGATAATCCAAAAGCCATAAATTCTATGAAAATTTGGTATGTTAATCAATTATGTAGTGTGTGAACCTATTTAAGCATGAATTGAGATCATAGAGGTCCCATAACTCAAGGATGAGTTGAAAGATTTCCTATCATTCGAGTTTGAGTGATCGTTGAAATTTTGGTTAACTTCAATCGACCATAACAATTAGTATATAATTAATTAGAGGGCCTATTTTATATAAAATAAAATCTCTTCGAATTAGATTTCCAATGATACCAATTTCACCTAAATCAGATATCCGAGCGAAAAGTTATGGCCATTTTAGTGACTGAGATAATAGCATCATATGATAAGCGTGCGACATATGCCCCATCACACGCACCAAAATTTTAGGTTCTATTTCTGCATTTTTAAGGGAAAAATAGGTATCTTCCATCCCTTATCCAACTATAATACGGGATTAAAAACACCAAAATATGATTATTTTCCTCAAATTCATCAAGAACTCACCCTAAGGTTTTAAACTAAAAACCCAAATATCTCAAGATTTAAACATGATTTTTTCTTAATTCTTCACGACTCAAAATCCCCATTGCGAGGGCTACAAGAGGCACCCATCAATCGTACATATAGCATCCCAAAATAAAGGGTTCATTCAAAATCTTCTAATTTAAGGTACGTGGGGTTTTCCTAAAATCTAATGGGTATGGAAATCTTGATTTTAAGAAAGAGTTTTTCAGATTTATGAATATATTCATGCTTTAGAAACATTGATGATATTGTTTTGGCCTTTAGGCTTTCCCTCTAATTGATTTGAAATTATATATACATATATATTATAAGCGTGTGTTTTAAGGTTTATGATTGAATTGAGAGCATGATTCATGAAAAATCCCTCTCTTGTGATGATTTTCATTTACTTATGATATACTATGAAATCATTTGAATGCATCTTGAAAAACATATTATGAAATGTCTTAAATAATGTTATATTTGGATTATGATTTTGATTTCAAAAGAGAGAGGGTTGCTTATGTTGATGAATGTTGAACATAATTACATAATGAGAATGGTTTCATAGTTTGTTAAAGATTACATGACCACGACTTGTTTATTGAAAGGATGGGAATTTTGCATAGTTTTGACTTATGTTTTTGGAACATGAATTTTCTTTGTTAAATTGCATATTTGGGTGGTCTGAACTATGTTTTAATGAAAGAATCATGCATGATGTATTGTGGGTCATAAATAGGACTTGCAAGTCTTGGTGTGATGACACCAATCCAGATAATTTCATGGTAATTCAGAATAGAATAGAATGCATATTTGAAGTCAGATTTTTTAGATATTGAAACTAGAATAATGCATAATTCAGAACAGGATAAATTAGGCATAAAGAGAGATTATGTAGTTTTCCAAAGAAGGCATGAGTTTGTATAACTTATTGCCCAAAATCGTGATTTGCTGATCGGAGTATATTATTATACACTAGCCTAGTCTCCTATGGCGTGTTAGACTCAAACACTCCAACCCTTGCGGCACACTTGAGTTGGGGGATTCTCCACCGAGTCAATGGCAGATTCCATATAACCCATTGAATATCAGACTTGTATGGGACTACCACCTAACTTAGAAGTAATATAAAAATCAGAAACTGCTTTTGACAGAAAGTTTTTTTTTATGTTTTTTCAAGAATACCCATGTGTTTTGAAAATTTTATCTTTCATGATATTTATGAATAGCTCTCAACTATTTTATTTATATAAAATCTTTATTTTGGATTGCTCTGCATACCATTACATCTGTATTAACCCCCCTCTCTTCAGGTTCTAAGGCATAGTCTAAGGGTCCTGATAAGTAGTAGATTTCATAAGACAGGTGTGAAGAGTACCAGTTGGTGAGCCTTCTATATTTCAAAAGGCCTAGTTTTTTTCAAACAGTTATTATTTATTGTAGTTTTGGTCTACTAGGGGACTTATCCTAGTTTTTAGACAGTTGTTATTTGATAATGTTGTAGAGATTTCCCAGACGGTTTTCATATGGTGTTTAGTTGATATTGGATTTTATTCCTCACTGTTAAACTAAATTTAGATTATGACCCTATTTTTATAGAAGATTTTATTTCCATATTTCCTATTTATATATAAATGGTGTATATGATTATAAGTTATAAAGGCTCTCGAGCCTTCATGGTTCAGGATATCTATCATGGCCAAGGCCCTAGTTTGGGTCGTGACAAACTTGGTATCAATGCACGATTCATGGCCTAGGGTGTCTACAAAATCGTACCAGTTAGATTCTTATTTATGGGTGTGTAGCGCGCTACACTTATTAGTAAAGAGCTACTAGGCGTTTAGGAATGTTTCCCTTTTTTCATGTTTTAGTTTGTGCTATTGGGCCAGAATGTTCCTCTTCCATACTCTAATTTATGCTATGGTGTCACCCTTACGAAATTAAAGTTATCCTAATTCTTTCCTTACATTGATGTGCCCAGATATGTCTCATTATTGGGGTGATTCAAGTGCAGAAGTTTAGAGTCTAAATGGTATGGTCCTTTCTGATTGAGCCATATAAGAGTTTAAAATTTTTGCAAGGACTTGAGAAGAGTCCATTAGTTCTTCAGAGTGTATTGATTTTTGTGTGAACTTTGATTCTGATGAAATCATGTTTTTCGTCCTGCGGTATTAAGAGTATTCCATCTCTTTTCAAAAATTTATATTGCAGATGTCATGCTTCATGGGGAATGATATATAGCAGAACGTTGGAACTGTATTTCCACCTGATTAGTGGTATAAGTTAAAGTATCGGTGTCATGACTTATTGGTAGTGAGATTAGACCAAGAGGTTGGTGATATGAAGTTAGAAAGTTAGAAGTCAGAGTGAGGGTGACTTTTATGTAACTAAATATTTTAGTTGAATAACCGATGTTTGAGGATGATTTACCACTTTGTAGTGATGGACTAATGTGGTAGCTAGTAGCATGTGTCGATTGTATGATAGTCTGTGGGGGAAGTGTTGGACTTAGATTTTTATTTATATAGAGTAAGATGTGTATCCATAGATCATTGAATATTATGTGTCAATTTTCTATCTCTTATAATATGTAATCTTGTTATCATAGTGTTTTTGTAAAAAAAAAATCAAAGTCTAGTGAAGCTGTGTGGGGCTTTTTTGATTCACTAGCATAATTACTTTGTTATTCATTTTATTTTCTTATTAAAAACACAAGAATCAAAGTCTAGTGAAGTCGTGTGAGGCCTATTTTGATTCACTAACAATTTATTGTTCAACTTATTGTTTTTGTGTTGGTTGAATATATGTATAGTCGAATCTTTTCGCATGAGATTGAGTTGGTAATGAAGTGATATGTCCTTATATGTTAGTTTAGTTGAAGGTAGAGAAGGATTTATTAGTTAAGGTAAATTATTGTCTGCTTGAAGTATGAAAATTGCTAGATGAGCCAGTAAGTTATAATTATAGATTCATAGTTGTTTGTGGAAGTTAAAGGTAGTCTATATGTATGCTTGGGTATTTAAGTGTGATATGAGAAAGCCATATAAGTAGATAAGATTGTATGGGGTTATAATATAAGATAAGGTTGACCATGTCTATTATGTGACTTTACCCTCCTTGACCTTCTTTTCATTGGTAGTTATAAACTAGTACTACTTGTGAGAAGGTATGCAGTAGATTTTTGAGGTATTTGAATAGAATGTCCCAATTTGATGGACTAGTATATTATGTTGCCTTCTTCATTGGTGGTAGATGATTGATGCTAGAATATTGGCTTGAATTTAATGTAGGATATGAATGTAAGAATAATGGCTTAAGATTAATGATGAATGTTTTGTGAGAATTGTGTGTCAGGTTAGGTTGTAAATCATGCTTAGCACTAGACATTATGTTTGAACAGTTGATGTCCATAAAGGTAGATGTAATGATTTCTTGGTTAATGATACTAGTTATATAGAACTGATCTAATAGGCTTGGATGGTGTATGCAATAGATTAAGTTTATTTGATTAGTAACAAAGTATAATGTTGTATGTATGAGGTAGAAGTATGCCCAAGGTGATATGGAGTTAGGGCCTTTTCTAAGACTATTACATGTTGCGTGTGGCTAGTGGACATAGTAGTACCATTGAGTTGCTATGTAGAGAAAGACTAGTATTATGATTTATTAAAGGTTTGGTGATATCCATGATTAAGTTTTATAATCTAAGTTTGAATATTTAAAGGTTGAACCAACAGAAATAAGAGTTGAAGCGTTGTAGGGTGTGTACTCTGACTGTGGGAATACTCATGAGGATTTGAAGTTAGTAAGTGTTTAAGTATTTTTTGATTGACTATTGGGGATATAGAAAGATAGAGTGTGTCTCAGAAGGTAGGATTAGCAGTGGGTTTTCCCCTTCCAAGTGCAGCCATTCGGGTTAAGTTCTATTAATTACGTGTATTGTCGTATTCCAGACCCTAGAGTGCAGTGAGTGTACTTCAGTTTAGAGTCTAGTAAGGTATCTCTCTAACTTATGATGATGACTTAAAGATAAGGGGGAAATGTTAGAACAAGTAACCAAGTCAGGCTCTCAGATTCTAGTAGTGATGTCTGTATGATATAGAACATCAGAAAGTGAGGGTGAGACTCAACCCAATCTTATCTCAGTATTTTTTAGTGATCCTAATACCTACTCATGCCTTAGGTTTCAGTTCCATGATCATAGTTCATGTTCATGTATATGATAGAGAATCATGTGCTTTTCCAGTTCTAAAATGAGGAGTTCCAGTTTATTCAATAGTCGGAATCACATTTCATATGTTATGAACTTCAAATTGAGGTCATGCAGCTCATGAATCATGTACTCACTCTTTATAGTGTGCTCAATTCCCATAAATTATGGTATACTCTTTATGATTGATGAGATTCATCTTATAGTTATGTATTCCCCAATTTAGATCACTTTGATGAATCTTTGATGTTGATTTGATATTCTTTCGGCCTCAATTAAGTGTTAAGTCTCGTATAATATCCTCCCATGCTTCAAGGTCTTATGTTCTAATCTTTTAGTGACTCCTTCTTATGTGATGATAGTGGTGATGAGTAAATGTTTCTTATTAATGGAAGATCATAGTATGCTTGTTTTAGATAAGGTCATAAGTGTGAAGTAAGATCTGGGGCCAAGTCTTTGATATATGTGATGGTTAGTGGAAATTTGTGTGTGTATATTCTTAGGGTAGTGCGTGGGAGTTATATTGATTGTGGATTAGAGAATATGTGAAGTATATCCTTATGGGTGTTTGCCTTGGAGTTCATATGTGGTTATAAAGATAGGCTTGAATGACATGTTGAGTTTTGAGTAGAGGAACGCAATATGCGCTAGTGAATCCATAGTAAGAGATCATAGTTAGTCATTGAAGTGGTAAGGCATGATATGCTTAGGGTGTGATCTCTAAAAAAAATATATATAGAAGATTGAATCATATGGTTTAGACTAGTATCATGGTGTGGAATATTGTATTTTGTGATTTGAAGTTAGGCTTGATCATGATGAGAGGACTTATGTTACTTTAGGCATTAGTAGAAAGATTTATCAATGCCCATATAAGAATTCTAAGTTGAATCAAATGAGTATGGTATTTAAAGGGAATAATATAGTTAAGGGAGTATTCGAGAAGTGTGCTAACCTTGAAAGTAAGAAGTTTCATTGCCTAAGGCCTGATAATTCTATCCTAGTTTATGAGTTATATGTCTATATTCCATGCTATAGAGTAGTGTCACTGTTGTGATTCCTTAGTTGCGTGTCTTGTGTAACTCATGCCCAAGATTCTTTGCTCCCGAATGCTACTAGAAACATCTGTTGCAATTGGTGTTTAATATATTTAATTATTTCCAACATACTCTATATTTATTGCTACAGATATGGAATACGCTATAATTGATGTATAATCTATTACAGATTATCAAATAGATATAACAGTATGTGTCAATAGATATAGGCATCTATTGTAATAGATGTTTAATTTGTTTGATTATTACCAAGATAATCTACATATATTGTAAAAAATGTGGAATCTAATGCAACCGATAAATAATTTATTGGAAATAATAAATAGATATATACATCTGTTGCAATAGATGTTTAATATGTTTGATTATTTCCAACATACTTTACATATGTTACAACTGATGGGAAATTTGATGTGACAGATGAATAATCTGTTAGAAATGATCAAACGAATATAGACATTTGTCACAACAGATGTGGAATCCATTGCAGACCTTGGTGGATAATTGCTTAAAATGATCAAACTTCATTCAACCATATTTAGAAATAAAAAATTATTTAACTATATTTAATATTTAAGTAATAACTTTCATTACAATCTTCATGAAGTTGATGGTAATCTCATGGTGAAAGATGATCAACTTAGTGTATTCATCCTAAATTGAATGATTAATTGGCCAATTTGATTTAAATTGCTTTGTTCAACCATATTTAGTAATAAACAATGTTATTAATCTATATTTGACTAAACATGGTTAAATCAAATAGTTCAAATCAAATCAGAAAATTGATTACTCCCTTCAGGATGAATACACTAAGTTGATCATGTAATTACTATGTATTTCACCATGTATGTAACTAAAGTTATTAATTGATAATTTATCATAGTAAAATGATTTTTCTCATTACTAAATATGATTAATCAAGTGGTTCTCATCAAATTAATAAATTGATCACTCCAAGCAGGACAAATACACTTAGTTGAGTATATAATTTTATCTAATTCATTAAGATTATCATTGACGTTATTAACTGATAACTGATTAGAGTTAAATAATTTGTTCATAACTACACATTATGGGATAACCTAGTTCACATCAAATTTTTTGAATCTGTTGCAACAGATACGATCAACTATTGGAACAAATGTAGAATATATTCGTAATAATAAAATGAATTATGCATCTATTTGCAATAGGTTCCCTTAGTTGTTGTAATAGATGTAGAATTCTTTCAGATATAATCAAATTTATTATACATTTGTTGCAACATATTTTATTACTATCTATTAATTTCACCATCAATTGGAAAAGAATTGATTATTCAAAAAGATTTTACATCCATTGCAACACATAGTGTGCATGTTGCAATAGAAGTTGGAAATGATATTTGTTTTCCTACACATGCAACAATTGTTGGATGAATACCAATAGATTAGATATTTGTAACAAGATAAAATATATTTTATATTAATAAAAACTAAGTTGACTAACATACATCACCAATAAAAATCATCAAGTTCAGAATAAAACTAATAATAATACTAATACTATTACAATAGTTATGGAGCATTTCAATCTTGGCATATATATCTTTTGTGGACAATTGTATTTTATATTTAACACTTGTTTTTTCTCATTGAGAAATGTTTCTAAAACTATACACCTTCTATTTATTTGTCTTCTTCAAAAAATACATGCCATGACATAATTTCTCTGGTCATGATGACTCATACTATAACCCACTAAAAGTTAAGCTAATCTATAAGCCAGAACGGCAAGTAATAGACTACCAAGAGAAAAGAAAAATCCAACAGAAAATAACCCCAATAAAATACAAATATAGAGAACCAATCCAAAAACCTGGTGAAGTCAGTACCTGAGATACTTAAAGACAAGAGTGAAATGTAAGAATAATGTAAACATATACAAAGCCATATCTGCGGTAAAAAATATATATCCATTCAAAAATTTAGGAAGAGTAGGAACAACTTAGGATGTCAGGAGTTCATCTGAAATATTTGATCCGTAGTTGCTCCACATGATGCACGCTTCAACAACGAGAACTCATACAATGATTTGCAGGATCTAGAAGTATTGTAGGAGTATCTAACACAAGATACTCAGTAAGAACTAGCAGTCTAAGATCAAAAGATAATGTAAATATATACAACATGTAAAGCAGGAATATAAGCTATAGGCAACTATTTAAAAATGAACTTGATAATGCTAATAAGAGGTAATGATAAACTGTTATATATAATATACAATAATAGGTTAAAAAATAGATATACAATATAAATAATAGTAGGAAAGAAGGAAATAATATACAAATAGTAATTATAGATAAGTGGATATACACTACACTATACAGATAACCAAATATGAAGGTAATACATTGAAGGAGCTAACCTAACATCACCAAGGTCATAAATTATAAGGGAGCTAATGCATGCACATTTAGAGTCTCTCATTGTAAGATGGAAAATCATAACATAATTAACAATAATAACCTTTACCATAACAAAGAGCAAAGGAATTAAAAAATATACCAACAATGAAATGTACAAATCCATAACCAACCTGCCATGAACTATACAATAATAACCAAATAAAAATGTAATTGTCTAGCCAAGACAACCAATAACCTAACCGAGTAACTATAATACTAGAAGCCACAATAAAGAACTCAACAACCAACAACCATAACCTAAACCTATACAACCCTTCATATGACCGATAGTTAGAGGCACCAAGAAATTATACTGGTAAAAAGAGATGCATGAAAATGATTGATAGTAACAAAAGAACCAGATGATACAACATTAATCAATTATCATATCTAACATAAGCGTATACACCTCATCCTGCTCAATAGCTCGCAATATAAATATGTACGTAAACTATCCTTATCCTATACTATGAATAATTGCACATAGGGTCCCATAGATGACTTGAGATATCCATATACAGTACCTGATCCTAAATTAAGACTTTTATGGTCCATCATAATAGATGTACTCCATAAAGTACCAGAGAAAAATAAGAGTACAACAATTGCTCGAACTTAAACCAACGCTAAATAAGTATAAGACTGTAAATCCATTGCCTGAAATTATTTTTAGAATTAAAAAGGTAAAAAATGTAGAAAAGGTCAGAATATCCCTCGATCGAAGTGAGTAAAAATGAGTGGATCAATAACAGACCAAAATCCATCTAGATTCGTATTTTCAAAGTAGTATGTTTAGTGTGAAATATCATATTCCAATGATAAGGGTGGTATGAATTCAAATTTAAAAGATTAACTTTAAAAGTGAAAAAGTGAAAATAAATCACTTTTAGAAAATTATAATTCCCTAAGACTACACCCTGGGCATCACAGGGTTCTTACAATCCTGAAGGAGCACAAGCTAACCCATGATTAGTATCTGCTATGAGCACTGAATAATAATCATGAAAATATATGCTGAAATAAAAATAAAAATGCCTTAAGGTTTATAAAACTAAATCAATACTGAGTATATCTGTAGAATAACTGCTAACTGAAAATGTTTGAAAGACTCTAATATTTGAAATAAACGAGTTGAAGGGAAAGATCCCAACTAACTCCAACTACTGTCTGATAGTAACTAAAAAACTAAAATACAGTAAATAATAAAAATAAATAATTGAGTGTCACATCCTCAATGTGTAAGGATTCACTACTGTAGCTGATGCTGATAGACTAATCTGGTTAGGTACGATCAGGTGCTCGAGTGTCCAAACATATGATACGAGACATCATATCGCAAAGAAAGATTATGCGTCACTACTTTGAATGTACTGGTATGCTAGGTGATGTTAGGCTGATATGAATGGGTTCACTTGCATGAGAATAATAACTAAATATCATGAATTAACTGGATGAGAGGATATGTAAGACCCGGATAACTACAAGTACTGAACATACAATAACAAGAGTATATTATCCGTCTGAGTTAGTCTGAAGCTAGTTTGAAGCTGAAGAACTGAGTTTATGATAACTGAATAACTAATAACTATAAGTCATAATTGTGTAGAACTGAACTAAGTTCTATACTTAATACTGAATACTTGATACTGATTACTGAATATTGAATACTGAAACTATAACTGTGGGAGTTATCATTTAACTAGCATAGCCCGATTATGGATTGATTTGGTGTCCAACTTGTAACCCCAGTTGGAAAGGTGTTAGCACCGTACCACGGGTTACTAACAGTAGCTGGGTCAACCCTAATCTGGCAGGAAGACTCATGAGATATATATAGTTAAGTCAACTCTAGTAAATACAATTTACCTAAGCTGGCTACGAAGTTCTATAACTCTGGGACTACTACTAAGGGTCAAACCCTTTACTGGTAGGAATGCCCCCATTCCTGGGCTCAATCGGTGTTGAATCCTACTCCCAACTAAATCAACACTGAACTGATCATTAGACTATACTAGGCTTGACTGAACTAACACTTGACTATATTAACTGACAGAATGATCTCGCTTATGGTATAACTAAATTCATTTGGTAGACTCTGGAAAACTAGACAACAGATAAATTTCATGTATTTAATACCCCCAAGACTCGATTTCATAGATAATCGAGGCCAAAAATAATACTAAGTGTCAACACTTGGCTGAATTTTTGAAGTCTGGGACCTCTTTAGGCATGCTATATGGGGCTGAAATGGGATAGGACTTTATGGAGTCCTACAATATTACCCCCTTGGAAACATTCGTCGTCAAATGAGACTGATTAAGCTAAGAGGCTCTGAGGTACTGAGATTATATTGACTTGTATAGCTGAAACATGACTAAATCTTGAGGCATGACACATGACTAAACTGATCCATGACTGCATGAATGATATGCAACTGAAAATAAGCCTAGAACAGAGTAAATCTAAGAAATACTATTACCTTAGGCTGAGTCTGAATTGGCAGAGAAGAGATGACGGTACTTGGTTTGCATTTCTGCTTCTGCTTTCTAAATGGCTCCCTCAACAAACTGGTTCCTCCAAAGAACTTTGAACAGGGAAACTTCTTTGTTCCTTAGTCTGCGAGTTTGATGATCACAGATTTCAACTAGAACTTATTCATAAGATAGACTATCTATACTCTCCATAGGGACTTTAACTACTGGGTCACCTATGTACTTTCTTAGTAATGAGACATGAAACACTATGTGCACTGATGCTAAGTCTACAGGCAACTCAAGTTCATAGGCTACCTTTCTGAAATGACTCAGAATCCTATAAGGACCAACATATCGGGGACTAAGTTTCACTTTATTACCAAACTAATTCACTCCCTTTGTACGAGAAATTTTCAAATACACAAAGTTGCCGATCTCAAATTCAAGATCTCTCCTTTTCATATCAGCATACAATTTCTGTCGAGTCTAGGCTGTCTTAAATCTCTCCCTGATTAGGTGCACTTTCTCTAAGGCATCAAACACCAAATCAGGCCCTACTTCTGTGGCTCACCTACTTTAAACAAACCAAGGACAGATCTATATCTCCTTCCATAAATAGCCTCAAACAGAGCCGTCTAAATATTGGAATGATAGCATTTAGTATACACAAACTCAACGAAAGGTATGTGGTCATCCTAACAGCCCTTAAAGTCAACGACACACGCTCATAACATTCTTCTAAAGTATTAATGGTTCTTTCTTCTTGACAATCTATCTGTGGGTGAAAGGTTGTACTGAGATGGAATTGGGTACCAAGACCCTTTTGGAAGGCTTTCCAAAAGTGAGAGGTAAACTGTGTACCTCTATCTGAAATGATGGAAAATAGGACACCATGTAACCTAAAAAACTCTATGATATAGAGCTGGGCATATTCCTCATCTGAATAAGAAGTATGAACTGGCAAAAAATGGGTGAACTTGGTCATCCTATCTTCGATAACCCAAATCAAATTATGGTTGCGACGAGTATGAGGAAAACCTGTCATAAAGTCCATATTCACTTCTTCCCACTTCCATGTGGGAATACTAAACTTCTGCATGGAACCACTAGGCTGTTGGTTCTCAATATTCACCCTCTGACAAGTAAAGCACTTAGCCACAAACTATACAATGTCCCTCTTCATCCCACTCCACCAAAAGATTTCCCATAAGTCACGATATATCTTATTGTCTCCTGGATGAATAGAGTAACACGTACTATACACTTCAACAAAAATTCTATGCCTCACATCATCTACACATGGCACACATAGCCTACCCTGGCAAGGCAACATATTATCTCCCTATTAGGGGAAGACATCAACCTTCTAGTCTCTAACTGACACTTTCAGCTTAACTAAACTCGGATCCCTATCCTACTTTTATTTTACCTCAAAAACTTAAGAAGATTCTAAACTATTTTACACCCAATCACTACCCTCATTCGAGTCAACCAAACAGACAACTAATCTTGAAAGATGATGAACTTTCTGAACTAACTTCTTTTTTCCATCCTCAATATGAGCCACACTAACCATGGCCAACCTATTGAGGGGATCTTCCATCACATTGGCCTTGCCTAGATGATACAGAACACTCATGTCATAGTCTTTCAACAACTCTAACCACTTTTTTATGATGCAAGTTCCTACCTTTCTGCAAAAATATGTACTATAAGCTTTTGTGATCAATGAACACATCAACATATACCCCATATAAATAGTGCCTCCAAATCTTTATGGAAAAAACAACAGATGCTACTTCAAGATCATCGGTAAGGTAATTCTTTTCATGAGGCTTAAGTTATCTAGAGGCATAGGTCAAAACCTTACCCCTCTGTATCAACACAAACCCTAAAAAAACTCTGGAAGAATCACAATACATAAAAAACCTATCTGAACCATCTGGTAATGTAAAGACTGAGGTTGTGGTTAGTCGAGTCTTCAACTCTTGAAAACTCTTGTCACAAGAATCTGACCACTGAAACTTAACTTTCTTCTAAGTCAATCTGGACATAGGGGACGTAATAGATGAAAACCCTTCAACAAACCACTAGTAATAACCAGTCAAACTTAAGAAACTCCTAATATTTGATAGAGATATGGGTCTACACTAGTTTCTTACCACTTTGGCCTTTTGAGGATTAACTCTAATGCCATCACCGAAAATAATATAGCCAAGAAAAGATACTGATCTTAGCCAAAATTCACACATACTAAAATTAGCAAACAACTGATGGGCTTTGAGAGTTTGTAATACTTCTCTGAGATAGTCTGCATGGTCTTTCTTATTACGGGAGTAGACAAGAATATTATCAATGAAGAATATGATGAAAATGTCTAAATATTATTGGAAAAATTGGTTCATCAAGTCCATAAAGGCATCTGGGTCATTTCTGAGACCAAATGACATGAATAGAAACTCAAAGTAACCATACCAAGATCTGGAAGCTATTTTTAGAATGTCATATTTCCTTAATCTGAGCTGATGGTAATGGGATCTGAGGTCTATAATAGAAAAGTGAATGACACCCTAAAGTTGGTCGAATAAGTCATAGATTCTAGGAAGTGGGTATTTATTCTTGATGTTGACTTTGTTTAATTGATGATAGTCAATACACATTCTGAGAGAACTGTCTTTTTTACGCATGAATAGAACTGGTGCACCTTAAGAAGACATGCTGGGCTTGATGAACCCTTTGTTTAAGAGGTCTTTCAACTGATCCTTCAACTCTTTAAATTCAGCTGAAGCCATTCTTTATGGTAGAATAGAAATGGGATGAGTATCAGGGAAAAGTTCTATTCCAAAGTTAATTTCCCTTTCCAAAAAAACTCGGGGAGATCTTTGGGAAACTCATCAGGAAATTCACTTATGACTAGAACTGACTCAAGACTGAAGTTTTGGAACTAGAGTCTTTGACTTGCACGACATGATAAATACACCCTTTGGATATTATTTTTCTCACTCTAAGGTATGAAACAAGTTAACCCTTAAGTGCTGTGGTACTACCCCTCCATTGAAGGACTGGTTCATTCGAGAACTGAAAATAGACAACTCTGTATCTATAATCAACAAAGCATAGCATGAATGGAGCCAATCCATACCAAAAATGATGTCAAAATCTATCATCTTTAGCTCTATCAGTTTGCTAAAGTAACTTTCTATGACACCATAACCAGACTAATCCTGTATACCCGCTTAGCTATGATAGACTTACCCATAGGGGTAGAGACTAAAAAAGGATCTTTTAGGATTTTGGGACTGACTCCGAAGTCGATGGTTATGTAAGGGGTTACAAAAGACTGAGAAGCTCAAGGATCTAACAAAGAATAAATATGTAAGTGAAAGTCTTGCAATGTACTAGTAAATGCATCAGGAGAACTCTCCTGATCCTGTTAGGACTGAATTGCATACAGAGTGTTTGGTTGTTGCCCAATAGTAGCATTGGAAGCGGCACTCTGCTGAGATGGGCTGCCAGACTGAACTGGGGAACAATTATGCTAATTCTTCGAACCCACCTGAGGACATTCTCTAATCCTATGGCCTGACTTACCACACTTGAAACACACATTGCTGCTAGCCCTGCAGACACCTTGATGGTTTCTACCATATTTCTGGCAAAGAGGATTTGTTCGAGCGTTGTTCACACTACCCATAGATTTAAATGCTAGCTTCCTATCTTTATTATCATTCTTGAATTTGGGCATCGGTACATTAGCTGAAGACAGAGCTGGGATGGAAGATTTTAGGTAGAACTGAGGATGGTTACCACCTTTTGACAAGTCATATATTGGTTAGTGTGAAATTTGACAAGTTCTATTCTTGATAAAAAAATATTCCATACGATTAATATGTAAATAATACGAGAAGTATAGTGCCAAACCATATGTTGTCCTGTGTCCTGCCCAGATATTGCTCCTTAGGGTACGACTTGAAGGAACTAGCAGTTTGGTTAGGGTATGAGTTAGGCTAAGGAGTCTTATGTTGGGAAGAGAGTAATTTCCAACTTTTTTGACAAGGTACAAGTAGAAGGTGCCACTCGTATGATGTGGGTACGAGTAAAGGGGTCCAACTGTACCCACCTATGAGTCTCCTATAACTTTTAAGATAAGGGTATTTTATACTTTTCTCCTCAAAAACCCGTAAGACACCACATATTATAACCCTATTTGGTCATTTATTTTTACTTAAAATATTAAAAATTCTCTTAAAGCACTCTCTAAAGATGTCACAAAAAGATTGGATAGGGTTTCTTCAAAGTGGTCATCTATAGCCTTAAGGATCAAAATCCCTCGATGAATTATCATAACTAAGGAATGTTACTCCTCCTGCATTGTTAGTTCAACTAAATATATGTTTTAATGAATTGTTTGTATGGAATTATTATGGCATTATTTTATTTGTGAAATATATGATCGTTTTTTTTGGGTTTATGGTTTGATAATGCTTTTCCATATTTTACTTATGGTTTTCTTGTTATATTTATGGTTTTGAATATGTTATTTCATGGGAATGGTTAATTGCTACTTGGTTTTGCTTTCGAAAACTATATGGCCTCAAGATATTTATTAAAATGCCTATGAAAATGATTTTGTCACATAGTTTAACTATTATTGACAACTTTGTATTAGATAATATGGTAATGGAACCTAAATTAGTTTGGTTGATTATTAATGGTTTGGAAAGGCCTTGGTGGACATGGCTTTGGTTAATTATCATTTTGAAAACCTTATGGGTTACAATAGAATCCTTTAAGTGAGTAATCTATGAAAACCATGTGGGGTATACGAGAGTCCACAAGTGATTTTAATAATGGAGTTTCGGGTATATGGGATTCCACTCTATGTTGGCTAATAATATTTCTTACAAGCTATAGTCGGTATGACGATACCACATAATATTACTTTAATAATTAACTCCTGCATTGGTGGTTTGGTTATGTGTTAAATATTTTAATTGGGTAATAATGAGGGTTTTGATAACTAGCCATGAAGGTGTGAATCTAAAAGGTTGACACTAGAAACTCATGTTTTCCGACATGAGGATTGGTCTTGATAACCACGTACTTGTTGGGTATAAGGGAATCCCCTAAGTATATACTCATACATATGTATCATAGAGGGAGAAGGGTACAAAGGAATACCCAGCCACCTACAGTATCTCCAATTCATGTGGCTACATGCAATGGTGCCCGTTAGAGGTTAACACTAGACTCATATAGACCTACGTAGATTATAATGGTAAAGCTACACCACCCAGGTTAAAGTTTTAAATGCATACTAAACTTGATTCTCTTTTTCGGCATAGTATATATGTATGCTTATGGTTGCATATGGTTATTTACTTTGGTTTAAAATAATGTTATTATTTTATCAATATTCCTTAGTACATGCTACCATTCATCCACTAACCATTTTCAAATGTTGTATCCCTATGCGATACAGGAACCGACCATACTACTATTCCTCCTTCTCAGTGACTTGGGTTTTTGGGGACAACCTGAGTCATGCTGAAGTGGTGAGCTTTCATTCTTCGAAAGGACCACTTTATTTTATGGTTTATGTTATTCTTTACTATTCCTTTGACATTGGTTTTTTCTATGGTTGTGCGCATGTGCCGATTGGATATTCTTTGGCATTGTTTAGAGGCTCTGCATGGATTACTATGGATTAGGGTATATTATGGTTTGTTTGGTTTAAGTTGGATAGTGTGACTTGGTTGGGTTGGTCTCGGATGTAGATTTATCCCTAAGTCATTGAAATTTTAATACTCTATCTTTATATGTTCAGAATTCATCTAACATAAGTTGTATATTAGTTTGTTTGGTTGGTCTCGGATGTTGACTTATCCCTAATTCATTGAAATTCTAATACTCTATCTTGTTATATGTTTAGAATTCATCCAACACGAGTTGTATATTAGTTAGTTGGATTGGGTATAGGAGTGGTAACTAGTCGTGGTTGGACTTGAGATCCTGACACAACTAGTCCCTGGTTTTGGTTGTGTCAGATTTGTATCAAAGCCTAGGTTTCAGGGTCATGGAGTGTCCACAAAGTTGTGTCCAGTAAAGTCTATTTTATGGGTATGTAGCATTCCACACATATAGGAGAGAGGCTATGAGATATTTAGGAATATTTAACTTTCTTATTATTCTATTTTTTATATATAGAGTTGAAAGTCTTAAACAGTGCCCTAAATCTTCTTTTGTTTACCTTTCAGATCATGCCCTTTCGATGATCTGAAGCTCATGGAAACACACTGGTCCCATACGAGGATGACATGGATGGATCTCATCCAACTCATGGGGCATATATTAAGTCAAGGGTCGCAGTTTCTGATTTCCCTAGTGGAGATCCACCTATGTTTATTGACCTTACCCCGAAGGGTGACACTTATACTCAGTCACCTCAGGGAGATGTTACCAATGCATAGTTTCAATGTTTGATTTATCTATTGATCTAGATAGTGGAATCTCTTTCACTCCTATCCGATCCTATTGGTTTGAGAAAGAATAAAAAGAGGTCGAGAAATAGGCAGAGCAAGAAGTCTCAATATTAAGATTAGGAGATGGGTAAAACAATAGTGGTAGGAGTGGTGGACAGTAGTCTGATTAAGGGAATTTGGGGAGTTCCCATGTGTTTATCAGTGTCCCTTATCCTTAGAATTATGGTGAATATCATTTTATAGTTGGTGGAGCTCGGGTAGCCCTCCTCTATCCTCTATGCCAGTTTTATAGTTTGGTATTATGTGTATTGCTATAAGGGGAGGAATCAGTGTTTTAGTTGTGATCAGTTGGGTCACAAGCATCAGAAGTTTCCAGAAAGGATTACATTTGGGGAAAATAGGATCCCAATTTCCATTTCCCTAGCTCCTGTTCCGAGGGGTGCAGTTTCTGGTTTCATTATTGGTTAGGACTTCCATTATAATCTTACTAGCTGGCAGGAGTCTGAAGCATCAAACAATGTTGTGAATGGTATGTTGTAACTCTTTTTCCATGCATATAGGGTACTCTCTCTCTTATGTGACCCCATTTGTGGCTTTTCTACCCGAGTGGGTGACTCTCTGGTGGCTAGTAAAGTCTACATGGGTTATGTGGTGTCTGTGGGTGGTTGGGAGACTTTTGTGGAATTATTTGAATTAAGCATGAGTGATTTTGATGTCATGTTGAGAATGGATTGGTTGAACTCGTTCTATGTGTTCTAGACTATTGAACCCATAAGGTCATCTTTAAATTTCCTATGTAGTAGGTTATTTAGTGGGAAAGTGGTTTCCTAGCTCTTAAGGGGAGGTTCATATCGCATGTTAGAGCCCATAAATTAATTTCCAAGGGATGTCTTTACCATTCGATCAAAGTTAAAGATTCCAACTCAGAAGGTCCTTCATTACATTATGTTCCTATGGTTAATGATTTCCCTGAGGTCTTCCCTGATGACCTTCCAGGTGTCCTACTCAATGGGGTAATTAATTTTAGGATTGATCCACTTCCGAATACTCATTTTATCTCTATACCTCTTTGTAAAATGACTCCAGTTGAGTTGTAGGAGCTTAAGGAATAGTTGAAGTATCCTTCTGATAGGGGTTTGTCTGCCCTAACATTTATCCATGGAACGCTTCCATTCTTTTGTGCATAAGGGGGATGGTTTCCTCCGAATATGTATATTTTATGTGCGTTACTCATTTAGTAGTGCATGATGGTCAATAGACACTAAGTTTGGACCTTAGATGTTAATTTTGGTGAAAGAAATATGTTAGCTTAAGGATAGGAATACGAAATTGGTGTGGGTAGATTGGTAGGATATGTAAGGTGTGGGAAAGAAATGGGGTTTATGACTTAGGGAATATAGGGGCGGGTAAGGTTTCGATATAGATGTCGGAGGTCCAGTTTGAACTAATTGATTAGGGATAAGTTATCTGAGACCCACATCTTCAAGGCTTAGCTACGTAAACTCTATTAATCCTAATTAAAAAAAGATTCACCTAACCTATTTATTAACCAAAGAATTATACATTAAGGCACACCACAGGTATCGTCATACCATTTAGCTTGCAAGCTTATAACTTTGCCATTACCATTCAATTAACTTAGGGGAAATCCTTGACCCCCTTAGTTGATTATTAAAAGCATATCTAACAAGGCCTTCAAAATCCATGTTCATTCTTTAACCATTTATGAAATGAAACAGTGTAGGTGAGTAAGTCAAACCAAGTGACAATCCCATAATTAATAGTCATTTACACAAGTGGATTGAGGGAAAAATATTATTCTAAACCAATTCCAAGTTCAAAACATCAGCTTAGGGGAATACCTCGACCACCGTTCCAATTTCCCCACCCATGCACCCTATTAATTCAAGAACATTCAATTCAAAGAATAAACAACTCATAAAAACCATGGGAAAACAATTCAAGAATCATCCATTCCAAAACCCTCAACCTACATCAAAATCCACATTCAAATCCACATAAACCAACAATTTAAACACGTGATTTTCATAAATAAAATTTAGGAAAGAGTAACATGCTTGAAAGTATCACAACTATGGACAGAAATCACCCTTGAGAGCTGTAATTAACCAACTTCTTGGTCACTTTAAGTGTTCTTGACCTTGGGGATTTGAGAGAGTTTATGAAGTTATTTTGATATGTTTTTGAGTGATAATGATACCCTAAAGGGGTTTTAAGTCATGGGGAATCATTGGGGAAAAAAGAAAATGTCCAAATTGCCCTTAATTAAAAGTTGAAAAATTATTGTCAGTGATTACTGGTCACTATACGACTCGTGAGGACACATTACAAATCATCACCACGAGTTGTAGTCAAGGTAGAAACATAGGGTTTCTACACTATTGACCTTACTAACCAGACCATAGGACCTGCCAAGTGACCATATGACTCATAGGGTCTAAGTCATAACCAAGACAAAACAATATGGGTAACGCATTTTCAACCATACATTTAGCACCTTATGACTCGTATTGAGTCACTATGACTCATGACCCCTAGTTGTAGTCACAGTATAAACTTTAGGCTAGTATACTGGTCAGGCTAAGATTGGGTCCTTAGGACCCATATGGAGACCTTACGAATTATAAGGAGAGTCGTAGGTTGGGTAGTGAGCTTAAAGCTCAGGAAATTTTCAAGGACCAAAATCAGGGGTGTTATACGTAAGTCACCAAAGCATAACTCCATAACAAAGTATCTATCTAAACCGTATTATCTCATACATAATTGCCAATGTCGGACTTGATCTAGAACTCAAAAATGGTATCATCATTATCATTATTTGTCGAACTTGAGCCGGAACTCATATTATCAAGGTCATAATCAACTATTGGAAATGAACAAGAATTTTGATTTATAAATCATATCAATGAACCATATCAATAAGAAGAATCAATAAACTAACTTAGTAGACTAAACCAATTAACTATAACTATATACCATCCTTTTTACTCATATCGATACACCAGACAAAGACTCAACACCATAAGTCATATCGGTACCCACACCCATAAACCATACCAATACCATATCTAATAAATCATTCCAATAACCATTCCCATAGGCCATGCCATGTCTATATATTATTTTAATAATTATATATAGAAGTCATTAATCATATTCATAAGCTACTAATCATATCTATATGACATTATTCGTATCAATAAGCCATTAATTATATGTATAAGCCATTAATCATATCTAAACTATATTATTAAGTATGTTGATAGGCCATATCATTAAGCATATTTATACACCATATTAATAATCATATATATAAGCCATAACATTAGCAACACCCAAAATTACCATCAATCTTTCAATATCCAACTAATATATTCATTGAATATATTCAATCTCCTCAAGCCCCAAGAAAATCATTAATAAGGGTATATCAAGCGCAAATAAGTCTATAAGGATAACACAAGTCTTTCCCTAAGGTGGGATTACGGGGCCCACTTTTAATTCCTGAAATTGATTTTAGGAACCTTCTACCCCAGACTAGGCTAGGGAATCTAAGTTCACTTCTAGATGTTGGTTAAGACATAAATAACTCTAAGATAGTAAATCTTCCTAAAAATGACAAAATAAGTAAATCCCACATAATATAATAACAACTAAGGCAATTTCCCTCAACTTAAGTGGCTAAGGCCAATTCCACCCTAAAAATTAATGAATAAGGAAATTTCGCCGAGCTTAAGTAACTAAGGCATTTCCATTCTAAACGTGAGCAATTTAGCAAAACTCAGCTAAAACATGAGTAACTAAGATAAATACACCCTAGGCTATGGTTTCAAGATACCCTAGACAGTCCAACTAGTCCAAATATTCTCATTCAGACTTCTAACCCTAAATCTCATCCCATATCTAGCATGATATCATAATCATACTATGATATTGCTCATCTGCAATGAGTGTAAACCTAGCCTACTTGGATGTTAAAGAAAAGCCCAAAGAATCTACAAAATCACTGATTTTCCCTTTTGACAAGTTATTGCAAGGTGCCATGATATCAAAATTCGAGTCTACTCATCAATATAGGAGAAATGATAATTGTATTGCACTATTGTACTTTGGGTAAAAAATTACATAAAAATTCTATGTGGGGCCTATTTATGGAACCGTACATTTGAAGCCAACAAAACATCCTTCTATGCTCAATGAATATTTACCCTAAAAATGGGTGAATTTTGAGCTTTAATGGTGCTATATCAAGCCACCAAGATTTGAGGAATTTTAGAAAAAGATAAAGGATTTAATTCTAAAATAGATGGAAGCTTACCACATATTCGAATGAGAAAAGCATAAATAAACTATACCAGAGCTCCAAAATCACCCATAATTGTTTCTCCCAAGAGTTACTAGTTTTTAGGCTTTAATATTCTAGAGAATGAAAGAAGAATGGTGGAAATCAGGCTAAGTGGGTATTTATACCCTTCCCAGTTATGCGGATACCACTAATACATACATTGGACCACTTTAGCAGACGACACTAAAGAGTCAAGTTGAACGCTAAAGCAGTCTCTCACTGACATGGCAGGCCGCTGAAGCGGTTGGTTGGCATTAAAGTAATGAGAGCTTTAGAAACCTATTATCAGCTAAAGAGGCACTTTTCAAGTTGGTTAGGGCCACTAAAGCACCCAAAAGGTTGATTTAGCAGTTGTACCAGATTATCTTACAATAACTAGACACTTGGAATATCTTAAGTCTTCGCCAACCCCTCGGGATTAATCAGGAATCTTTTATTTGCAATCAAACTATGCTACACTATAAAATTCAATTCTCGAGACTTAATAACACTGTATTTTCCATCCAAGGTCATTTCTAAAAAAATTGGGTCCTACGCCTATGTTCCATTTTCTTAACTTTTGGGTCAATAGCCTAAAATAAGTACGGAAGCCTCGAAACAAAATCCAAGGGTCCAACTAACCTAAAATCGAAGTTCAAGATCTTTTTAAACTATAAGAATAAGCATACAAGGTTTCTTAATTAAATTACTTGCTCGATAGATAATTTGAACCAATAAAGGTTTCAAAATAAGTAATTGGTTCTAAAAATCAAATGAAGTGCTTGGTAACCAAACTATCAGTTTCAACAAGTCTTAAATGACTTGGGAAAGCTATAGGAAAACACTAAATAGTGAATAGTAATGGAAATATATAAAATGACCTAGAGAGTCATCACACTTTTTCCCCAAGGCCTCACCTCAAATATGTTTAACAACCCAATTGGTGACCTACTCTTCTACCATATAAGGCCTCAAAAGGAGTCGTGTCAATACTGGAGCGGTAGCTATTGTTGTAGGAAAATTCAAATAATAGTAAGTATTGGTCACATTGACCCCCAAAATCCATAACACAATCCCAACTCATTTCCTCAGGCATTTGGATGTTTTATTTTGATTGACCATTGATCTATGGCTAAAACGTTGTGCCTATGTCCAATCAACAACCCAACTTTGACTGAGTCCACTCCCAAAAATTAGAAATGAACTGGGTACCCTGTTTTGATATAATGGACACCAGTACCCTGTGTATCCTCACAATTTCCTACACAAAAATGTTGGCCAAGTTTGCCACATTATAATCGACTCTTACAAAAATAAAGAGGGTAAACTTAGTCAACCGATCAACACTAACCAAAATGGAGTCAAATTTTTTAAGGTTTTCAGAATACATACCACAAAATGCATTATTGTCCATTCCCATTTCAATTCTGAAATAGGTATCTACATAAAAGTACCACTAGACTTCTGGTGTTTGTATTTGCCTTGTTGGATGTTTTGACATAGAACGAAAAAATAAATAATGTCACACTTTATATTTTGACACAAATAACGTTGTCTCAAGCCTCTATTCCTTTTGTTAGAATGCCAATATATGGAGTACATAGAATTATTAGTCTCTGCTAGAATAGTTGAAATCATGTCACCTACCCGAGGTACACAGAATTGACCTCAAATTTTCAAGATCCTTTCATTATCAGGAATGACCTCCTTTTCCTCCCCTTGTAACACCTTTTCCCTAAGGTTGTTCAATATCTTATATTTAAACTATCTACTCTTGGTCTGGTCATATAATGTGGACCTAGCCTCCATGTGTGCCAAACCTTTCCTTTACTAGCTTCTTGCAATCTCAGAATATTATTAGCCAAAGATTGTACCACTCTTTCCAATGGTCACACAGATACCTCTAGAAATGCTAAGCTCTCCATGCTTACTGGTTTTTGGCATAATGCATCCACCACCCATTGGCTTTACCTGGGTGATACAAGATTAAGATGTCATAGTCTTTAATTAACTACATCTATCTACATAATCTCAGATTCAAGTCCTTCTTGTTTCATACATGTTGTGAGTTGTTGTGGTTTGTGAACAACTCACACTTCACCCTATAGAGATAGTGTCTCCAAATTTTTAAAATAAACTTCACGATAGTTAATTCTAAGTTACTCTATGTTATGCTCTTTTTTTCTTGAATCATATGCAATCATATTTTTACCTTGTATAAACACCACACCTAAATCTAAATGTGAGGAATCCAAAATACAATAAAATATTTACCTACAACAGGAACTATTACTAGTGGAGCTAAAGTTAACAAGGTTTGGAGCTTTTGAAAGCTCTCCTCACACTTTTAATACCATTCAAATGGAACTACCTTTTGAGTCAGGCAGGTTATGTGCAAATCTATGGCATCAAAACCCTTAATAAACTTATAAAAATTACTGGCCAATCCCATGAAACTATAAATTTCTGTCACATATATCATTCTAGCTAAACTTTTACCTATTTCAACCTTTTGTTGGTGCACCATACCCCCTTCTTTAGAAACCATGTACTTCAAGATGAAGAGCCGAGAAAGCATGAATGTGCAATCACAGTACTTAGCATACAAGTGTTTTTCCTTAAACAAAGTATGCACATGAGCTTCATGCTCTTCTTTACTCTTAGACTAAACAAGTATATCATCAATAAACACAATATTGAATTAATACAAAAGGAACTTAAAAATTCAATTTATCAAACTCATAAAAGCAACAGGGGCATTAGTCAAGCCTAAATAAATAACAATAAATCATAGTTCCCATAACAGTTTCAAAAGGAAGTCTTTAGAATGTCCTCTGCCCTGATTTTTTAGTTTATAATAACCCGACCTTAAATTGATCCAAGAGAACATTATAGCTCCTTGTAGTTGGTCAATTAGGTTAGCTATTTTAGGCAAAGGATACTTGTTATAGATGGTTAGCTTATTTAACTGTATCATATATGCACATTCTCATATAACCATCTTTCTTCTTCAAAAATAACAATGGTGCACCCCAAGAAGCAACAATTGAGCAAATAAATCCCTTTTTTAATAATTCCTGCAATTGGAATTTCAACTCTCTCAATTCTCTAGATGTGAGATGATATGGAGAAATAGAAATAGGTTTATTCCCCAACTTTAAGTCTATACAAAAGTAAACTTCCTATCTAGAGTCATATCTAGAAGTTTATTCAAAAATACTTTTAGCAGTTTACATACAACTAGATTTGACTTTATAGGGGGGACTACAAATATATGTTCAAGAAGATGGGCTAAAAGTACCTTACACCCCTTTCTTACTAATTTTTATCCACAAATTATAGACACAACCCTCACTTGATAAGAATTAAATATACCTCCTTCTCTAACTTCATTTCCTTAAGCATTGCTATAGTGACGGTTTTGTCATAACACTAAAGAATAACATAAAAAGAGGACAACCAGCTTATCCCTAATACATGAAATTACTCCATGTCTAAAATGAATTAAGTCTTCTAGGTTCTCAAACCCCATTAATATTAGAGAATATACATAATATACCTAATTAACATATATACACCCCAATCTATGTAGACACATTCATATGAGCATCAAGATATTCACAGTTTAAGTCCCAACCTATAGAAAATTTTATAGACATATAAAAAATGTGAAACTAGGATAAAACAATATATATGCCATATTATCACACACAAGAATAGTACATGTGATCACCACATCAGAAACTTCTACCTCAGGGCAAGCTAAAACAAGATAGAGATGAGCTTTGCCACTACCTTGTTTCCCACCTCTACCACCCTGAGCTTTATTTCTACCAACTTGTCCCTAAATGTGGTTGTCCTAGTTAGCACCCCTTACTTGACCACCGCACCCTAATTATGGATGACCTCTACCATTTCCTACACTACCACAACCTATTAGAATTAGGTAGTAGATGCTAGTTGCTATGTCAAATGACCTATAAATAAGAAGTTAAGGAAATGCCTTCTGACATGTCCCATACCTCTACATTCAAATTTATTGAGTCCCATAAAATTCTTTTGAACTAAAGAGGAAGAAGGTCTGTAGCTGCCGGGTTGGGAAGGTAGATGACTTATTTAAGAAAGACCCCTTATAGACACTAGTATAGCAGAAAGGTAGGGGTTAAAAGAACCACTCCCTTTTAAAAAATTACAACTGAAGTGGATTAAGGTTTAGCCTTCTTCTCTTCTTTCTTTACTGCTCCCTATTTCTCTTGTACTTTAAACTTCTTGGCAAATTCAACAACATCTTGAAAAGACTTACCAGTCACTCCCATAGATAAGGTAGCCAACTGAACCCTCAAATATAGAACCCTCTAAAAATAACTAATCTGCTCCTCCTATGAGTTACTCAACTATAGTGCATAGAGATATTATGCATGTAACTTTGCATTATAGGTCGCCACAGACATATTACCTTGCTTCAAACATAGAAGCTTATCATTCTTTTATTCATAATAAGTTCAGGGAACATATTTCTTAAGTCTAAAATTAATACCAACTAATTAGATTTAAGTAGCCCTGCACTCTACAAATGACCTCCATCATTGATTGGGCTTATTCTGTAGCTTAAAGAAAACAAGCTCCACCATATTCTCTTTAGCGATACTTTTTTCATATAGACGTTCATGACAATCTATTAAGAACTCCAAAGAAATCTTAGAAACTGTACCTTGGAATGTCAGGGGCTTTATCTTTATAAACATACGAAACAACACATGCTCCTCATCAGTCATTATCGGTCCAAGTACCTATTGGGAGTACACACTTGTTTTAGACACTACATCCATCCTAGATACTAAAGTAGCAATATATTGCAAGGCTATGGATGGAGCAGGCAGAATCACTATAGTATAGGTAGTGCAGCAAAGCTACTCTAGAATTGCAACACTTATTGATTCACCTCCGCAAACAAAGGCACCTGATCTATTCTATTTGGTGTTGGCACCATATTCTTTGGATCCATTATTTCTTCTTACTCAATAACCTCATCTTAATCCTAAGCATGACATGGAGCATTCTTTTATAGGGAAGGAGACCATGATCTCTGCCTTGTTGACCTCCTCGAAGTCAATGCCCCACCTCTAACAAGTGTTGCTCCTAGTCCCTCTATTCTACTTTTTCTCTAACTCAATGCCTTCCCTAGACTATGACCTCAGCAATCGATGAAAGTGTTATTGTAGGTATTGCCACTGGTGGTACTGGTGCTGCTTTGGTAGAATGAATACTCATCATCTGCAAACAATATTGAAAAGACTAGATACAAATTTTAGTAGCCAGATTTCAATTGTAATCAAGTTATAGCATGAAGGAAAGAAACAAAAAGAATTCATTAATAAGGTCTTATACCCTCCTAAGGAAAAGTACAAATATCTCTATACCATTTCATAGGATCCTATTCGATATGTTCTATGATAAGATCTATGAACCAAGTGCATTGATACTATCTATATCATAACCCAAACAACCATGATTTGATCCTACCCTATACTATGGAAGGAGGACCATACTACACTCACCTTTACTCACTTAAATATTATTCTTACATTCTTGGTAATATTAATTCATATTTTTAACAAGTACTAAAATAGTCTCATTCAACAACTAATAATCAATCGATGACATTAACATCCCTAAAAATGGAGTATAGAATCCTCTATTTATTGCATCAAACCTCGGGACTCGAAGTCACTATTCAATAAATCTAAAAAGAACTAAGTTACGAAATATCAAAAATATCTAAGAATATAATAAGAGAAAATTGTCTTGGTCTTGAAAACAAGAGACGTCAACATCATTAGAGGATCTAAAGTTTGACCAAACATGGTGCTCACTATCAAAATCAAGATTGAACCACTATTTAGAGCCGAGGTGATGTGTCAACTACTGGAAGATGCTCTGTACTCAACAAATAGAAAAGTATAGGTAACACCAGTACATCAACAAGTACCAGTAAGCATCATAGATAGAATAACTCAACCATGTACGAGTAAGCAATTTAAACAAGTGTAAAAGTGATCCTAAAAAAACCCATAACCAATGATATCAACCATCTCAACATAACATATATCATTAATAAAATTATAACTCACAAATTTTCTTTCACACGCCTTCACACTTAATCCTTTTTTATCAACAACAAATCATCATGTAATATCATTAAAAGGCACCCACTATATATATATAAATAGTATGCAAGATGTGTGCTTCATATCTTGCCATTCTTAACCTCATCATTATCATCATCGTGTATTAGCATGGTACCTAACCCATGTCACATTCATACCTGTGTGATACCCAACTCATCATAAGAGTACTCGCATGGTATCCCATCCATTATCATAACAGATCAACATAGTACAAATGAAATGAAATGCAGTTATCAAATCATAAGTCATGAAAGAAGGCAATCATATATGTCAAGTCCACAAACAAGCACAATGCTAATAAGGTCTAATGCTATAGTAAAACCATAACGTATATCAACTTCTTTGCACAAATCACCCTTAAGCCTTACTTTTTCCCTTTCAATCTCATTCTTGATCTATAACATTAAGATTATTCAACCATTTCACTAATTATTTTTCTTTTTAAGCATTAGGGACCAACAACCTCAAATTTAGCCATAAACTCACTCTATTTGATCATTTTAGAATTTTCTATCTCTTAAACCTCATGAATTTTACTTGATATAGCATAAACAGAAATAATTCTAGTCTGATTCGTCATTTTTAACACACTAGAATCATTACATACTAAATTTATAAGCAATTCCACCTTTTTTCATCAATTTTCAAAATTGAAGGTTAAATCATAAAACCCACCATTAGTCCATTTCTAGTGATTTCCTATGTTGAAAGAAGTAAATTTAATTCTAGAATGTAATTACTTACCTCCACAGATAAAAAACACCACAAACCCTATGAAAATTACCTTTCCTATAGCTCTATAGTATTTTTCAAGAGAGTGGAGTTTAAAAATATTTTGTCTTTTAAAAACTAAAACTATAATATGTGTTATCATTGAAGCAAATAATTACCGCTACAACAGTTAAAGTTTTATTTCACTAGCTCGCACCTTTTTCACGGAGGTCGGCACGACATCTTTGTTACCATCATAGTGGTGACACATTCTGTTTTACTGATCTAAGACAGAAACTCAGGACCTCTCCTTTGTTTACCTCATTTAAACACACACAAAATGAATTTCGACATCATAAACTAACACCACCATTATAAATGCTACAATCAAAGTTCTATAACTTTTTTTCTTGTGTAAAAAGTTACAATGATGTCTTTTACTCATTGACTACCTAATTATCGCAAAAAATCTCACTGCGACAAGACACATTAATATTATATTTTATTTGATCATCATAACCTGAAACCAAGACAATACTAGACTAGACTTGAATCCTCAAGAATTAACTAAAGGAACTCTGCAAATGTTACCTCCTATTTAAGAATAACAACATTTAGGGTCATAATAAAAATGTCACCCATATTAGAATATAAAATTCTAGGTTGAAAATTGGATGTAAAATGAGGCATGGAGCCAAAAAATGAAATTCCAAAATTCAATCCATCATGAGATCCCTTGAAGGACAAGTAATGTGTTCTAAGATGTTGAGGACAAATGGAGACTCATATCGGCCCAAGTTAAAAGTAAAGACAAGAAAGAAATTGAGGAAATTAAAGAGAATTACGGAAGAAACAAACAAAGAAATTAATAGGAAATGATCAGTTCAACGTCCTCTACTCACCCCAAATTCAGAATATGGTTTCCTATAAGTTCATGAGCTATAGGACCTTTAATGGTAGAAAAGGTTAGAAAATGGTAGAATGGGATTTTTGAAACTCATCTTTGCATAAAAATCATGAGAAATGGAATAGGTATTCTGAAAAAATGATCCATATGAAGTTATAATCACATAGAAAATTATTATACATGAAAAAAACATTTAGAATTGCCAAAAGCAGAGCTTCCTAGCTCCCAAAATGTCACAAATATGTAATAGGTTTGGTTTAATCTAAAATTCAATGATTGCATCTTACGAGGCTTGTTTTCCACTTAAGAGGCCGACTTAATGGGTCAAACTATTTCTAATAAATCCAAATGGTCGCTTGAATAGCTCAGTTAAAGGTCCAATGGCCACTAAATTGTCCACACTATCATAACAACTTCGAAAACATATTTTTGACCCTTGTAATTCATTCGAAATCCTATGAACATGAACCAATAGTGAAAATTGATGATAAAACAATTACTAATTGAATAGAATTGTCAAATTTATGAAAAGAGTTACAATAAGTTAACTCCTTGGAACCCTTTACTCTATTTTAACTAAGTTTTATCAAAAGACTCAAAATGAAACATAAAGGCTTGGGATAGAACTAACAATGCTACTAAAAAAAGGACATGAAGCATCTAATGAAGCTAACAAAATCACCATCCGAGGTCGTTTCAATAAAAATTATACCCCACACCGAATATTCTATTTCCACTAAACTACACCAACGGCACAAAATGAGTTTGGAAGCATCGGGATCCAAACCAAGGGTCACCCTAGCCTAAGATTTACTTTCTAGAGCTAATGACAATGTCAGAGTTTTCATCTAAGGCCATACACAAAATCCTTTGGTCCAACACTGATTTCTTATCTTTTTTTTTTTTTTTTTTTGTTTTTTTTTTCAATTAAAGTATCATCCAAGGTTCGAGAGTTTTTGGGCTCTCTTACCCGAGATGATCAGGGGTTGAGCCATGCACCCCCAAGCCTTATTATTAATAGACGAATTATAAAAACTGAAAGTACACGGAGGGGGACATAAACCTGACCTCCAAACCTATGGTGGTTTCAAGTCAACTGATCCACGAAAATCAGTCGACTCGTCCCCAATACTAAAATGGAAACCTAGTGCTATGCACCTACATACGAGGACTCCTCGCGGTACAAGGTAAGCTAGGTATAAATAAATGAGGGAGACTCTCCCCTTACAAGTAAGAGAAGATTCAAAATTAACATGACGACTACAAAAAATCTGAATTCCGCAGAAATACAGAACAAAGAAAAAATTCGTTAAAAAAAAAAAAAAAAAAAAAACCGCGGGACAGCAGAAGTGCTGAAGTCATTTCGATACCTGCCATGGAACAGTGAAAGTAATCGCCTTCGTTGGAGGAATCAAGGTGGTTTCTTTATTCTCTTAAGCTTTCTCCGTCGAAAGCTCATCGTGCCAAGCTTATCCAGAATAAAGTACCCTTTTGCTGCTCTAGGCAGCTGCTGATGAGTGTAGTACTGCTGAGTAATATCATAGTGATGACTATACTTAGACAAGGCATCTGCAGTGTAGTTAGCCTCCCGGTAAACATGGCGACTCTGAAATGACTCAAGCTGACTAACGAGTTTTTGAAGCTCCAGAATGTCAGTATCAAGTCTCCAAGGAGGTTGGATATGGTGAGTGAGCCATTGGATAAGAAGCGCGGAATCCACTTCTAAGATAAGCTTAGTATATCCATGTTGGATGCACCAAGTGACTCCGAAGATAGCCGCTTTTACCTCCGCCTGGTTATTCGTGCCAATGCCGAAAGGAGTGGAGAAGGCATAGATTAAATTGCCATGATGATCGCGGAGAATACCCCCTCCACCAATGCTGCCCGAGTTCTGTAGTGCGCTCCCATCAGTGTTTAACTTATAGAAATCAGCCGCGGGTTTTTTCCAAGTAATGCTGGTCACTTTAACATCATGTCTACATTTTTCAACCATGGAAACCATATCGTTCCAGCTGGTCGGCCAACTTATCTGAGGGAAAGAAGCAGCAAGTAGGAAGTAAATGTCCTTGAAAACGAGGAATTTAACTCTTGCAATATTGGACTTCTTTCCCCCATATTTGCTAGCACAGCGGTTCTTCCAAAGGTTCCAGCAGATGAATATAGGAGTGGCATGTATCAGCAGCTTGTGGACATCATTTTTATGCTCCGTAGCCCACCATTTGAGAAGAAAAATATGCAACGGATTTCTTATCTTCAAGCTCCAAAAGAGGGAAATAGGCTTAAAATCCAAATAAAATGCCTAAAAACTGAGTCAATGATCCCTACGAGTCATAAATGACCTATAGGCACTATGGAAAGGCATAAAACACCAAAAATGCATAGAATTAATAAAATTACCTTGAGGTTTATTACAATATCAACTACTAAAAGGACTTTTATACTCAAATACCAATGGATAGAAAGAGCCTAAAAGCTCAAAATAACAAGGTACTATGCCCACATGGCTCGAGCAAGACTCTTAGATAACCTCTAAGGCAAACCAATAATTCAATGGGATTTTACTAAAGGTATCCCTTTTTCCTTCACATCCTAACTTCACTTTCCAAATTACAAACAAAATTATCCTTCACAACTAACTAGCCTCCAACTAAATCTAGCTAGAGTGAAGCAAGAAAAATGTAAACCATATAATACTAACATCATATTGGCATCTCACTGACATAAGAAAAACTAAGTTGATACCAACCAGGCTAAACCCAACCAATGACATGAACCATAAAACCAACTCCTAACTCTAGATCTAATATTTTCTTGCCTACCCAAACTTGATGTCTACTTTGAACTGCACAAAATCTCTCCAGCATTATTGAATTATGTCTGATAATCTATTCACTTTATCCTCCAAATGAGGCTATAACAATGTTACACAATCCATAGCTATAATCTCAAAATAAGAGCTGAACTACTCAATATAAACTATCAAAACTAATCTTGATGATGAGAAACATACATACACTGAAATCTATGAAAAATTCAAAGACATCATTCAAAAGAGTTGAACATCACAACAAGCCTTACTATGGACAAATATCGAAACCAGCATCACTATAAAAAAACTAATCACATAACCAATAATTCCCGTAATGGCTAAAACTAAAACATCAAAAAAGAAAATAATTACAAAGAAAAACAACATACTACAGATATGAGCAAGAAAATCTCCATTTGTAGAGGGCACAACACACCAGGGCATAACTAAGAACTCACTAAGTCTTCAACGTATATCAATGATAGCCAAATGTCAATCAACTAAGAAAATATAATCTTAGCCTGAATCTGGTGTAACCAATACCCAATCTATGGCAATGAATACACACTCCCAAAATACATCTACTTTTATTGCCATAATTGATACCCAAGGACATACCATAAAGAAAAAACATACCGAGAAGTCACATTAGGCCAAATAAATACCAAAAATGAGAAATTTCTAAAATCACCAATTTAATCCAACATTAACTAAACAGAACCATGAACCATATCATTGAAAAATAGAGTACCAAACTTATCACCAATATAAAGATTAAGACTACCACCAGGTAATAAACTAGACAAATAAAAATAACAAACCTCAACTTAAAAATGAGCTATTAATACAAGCCAAATCAGTGTCGAACTCCCAAGTTTTATATTCCATGGTAACCTTAAAGGGGTCCATGACATGAACGCCTTAAGGAACCTTTTGGATCTCCTGTTAGAGACTTACCTCGTGTGAATGATCGGTTAGAGTAGAAGATGAGTTATATTTGATGATACAATCTATGAGACCATTGAACAACATTATGTTTGGATGATGTAATGAAGCCTGAGACGTGTAATGTCAAAAAGATATATCTAGAGGAAAAGCTGTCCATTTTGGTAATGGAAAAACCTATTTTTGCAATGCATATGTATAGCCGTGATAGGTAGAGAATGTTGAATTAGTCAATTATATAATTAGGCTTTTAAGTTCACTTTTGGTCCCATTTTGTAATAAGCAGCCCATGTCAATAAAAAGCTAGGATTTTTCTTCTATAAGGTCTGGACTATTTTCGATATGACTTGCACTTGAGAGTGGTTCAAGCTTGTTGGGAGCTTTGTTAACATTGTTTAGAAAAATTAGTTATGAATGTATTAATTTCTCACTAAATGTTGGTTATGAGTGGATTAAGTTCTCACTAAGTCTTCATAAGAGATAGGTGTTTTTTGTAATCTAAAGAAAGGTCTTCGAAATTAATATAACCTTTGGTGGTCCTTTCATTAACATCTTGTATCTAACTTGAATTTTTTCCATCCTTGTTATGATAGTTTCATTGTTTACTTTTTAGATTTTATAATTTTGGTTCATGTCACTTGGTATCATAACCGAGCTTAGGGTTTTTCCCATAGTCTAGTCTTTGGATTTGTTATCAAAGAAGGGAGTAAAAATGTTCTTCAGATTTATCATATTTCAAATTTTTTATTTTTATGTTTTTTTTTAGTTTCTAGAGCTAAAATCATGTTCTATAGTACTATTTGAGTTTAGATCTTAGATTTGATTTTGATTTGAGTGATATTGAATGATCTATCATTTGTGGAGTTTAAAGTTTGAAGAAAACAGAAGTGGATTCTCAGATTTGAAAATTTTGGTTGACAATTGAGGTTTAAAAATGTTTGGGGTTTGCTCGGGATGTTGAAAGGAGTTTCCGCTTCAAATTTCATCAAATTTTGAGATTATTCAAGTGAGGGTTAAATTTTGGGTGTTCATGTGTTCTTTAAAATCTTTATGTCTTGTTGAAGAAGAATATTCAAAAAGTTATGTTAGATCCAGAAAGTAAGAAAAAGTAAGAAAAAGTAAGGTGTTTTGGTGTTGGTATAAAGAAAATATTCCAAATAAGGAAAAAGATAAAAAAGGAAGTACAGAGGGACCACTTGAAATAATTCTTAGAAGCTTCCCTCAAGTGGCCTTTAGCTGAATGTTTAAGGTGAGCTACTGCTTATTTTTGTGATGCCATAGTCAATTTTTGCGCTAGATAATATTCACAAAAGTGTAATTTACATCACTCAACTCATTGGCAATTTACAAAATTAATTGGGTAATAGTTTGTTATTTAGTCCAACAAACTATCAATTTAGGCGATGCTTCTTACTTGGGTGATGCTAAGGCTAGTATGGTGATGGCATTGAGTATTCTGGTGATTCTGTAGTCCATATTGGTGATACTAATGATAATTTGGTGATGCAATATAGTTTCCAACACTATGGTCTTTTCTTCTATACCCAATCTCAGATTCAAATCCCTAGTTCATTCCTATGGTTCTAATTCATCTTCTTTGATTCTTAAAAATAATTTTCAACAGTAATTAACATACTTAGTTGTTGATTAGTTATTGAGTCATTTAATTTTTAGTTCCTATTATTTTGTTCTATTATAAATACCATGGCACCATTAGATGAAATCCAGTCTACCCAGGGTGGGACAAATCTATATACCATATTGGAGGTTATCATAGGACTATGACAAAATATGATTCAAATTACTAGGGGATTTTCACACATGAATGAGAGATTGTGAATCATGTATGGCAGAATGAAAAGTACGAATGGTTTGATGAAAAACATTAGTGACCATTTAAATGCCTCAAATTTTGCTCCTCAACCCCATGTTTCAACTCCCTCAAGCCTACCAACCCAAAACTTTTCCAGTATTACTACACCGAGAATCATACACCATATTTGTGCAACTGTATCCCAATGATATGTTTCCTCATCCTAAACAAATTGAAAATAAGTTCCACAAATTGTCATCCAACCGTCCCAAATCCAATTTTTTAAAGACAATTCCAATATTTTTCCATTGTCAACCCAATAATCATGATACTAGCATTTTTCCAACTATCAACCCTTCTATTTTGTAGGCTAATGAGTATACAAAGAAATATCCTCATGAGAACAAACTTGTAGGCCTAGTTGAATTCTTGCCCAAGGATTCCAAACTTAAAAGGGGTGATGTCAAGTCAATACAAGATTCAAATTTTGAGGATGAATCCTCTTAAAAAGGGGGAAGATAATACAAGATGAATTAACATTGACCTCCTAAGGTCTATATCCTATGGTCAACTCAATGGGGCTCAAGACATTACCAACTTAAGAACCCTTTTGGAGCACCCTTTATAGCGATACTACATGTGGATAATAGTTTAGAGTATAGAAGGAGTTATATTTGATGATACAATCCAAAGGACCATTAAGCAACATAATATTTGCATGATATCATGGATTTTAGAGGTCTAACTTACAGAAGATAGAGTCAAAGGACAAGTTGTACATTTTGGAAGAAGATGAAACCATTTTAGTGATGCACATGTCCAATCATCTATGGAGAGAGCTTAGCTGAATTGGACATTTTTGTAATTAGTTTTTTTGAGTAAATTTTTGAACCATTTTATA
This sequence comes from Capsicum baccatum var. pendulum, assembly GCA_030864225.1. Classification (NCBI taxonomy): domain Eukaryota; kingdom Viridiplantae; phylum Streptophyta; class Magnoliopsida; order Solanales; family Solanaceae; genus Capsicum; species Capsicum baccatum. The sequence continues at coordinate 113,505,737 of CM061559.1, forward strand.
ATAAATATATCATGTCCATAAATAGCTGAGATTTTTCTTCTTTTAGGCTTCGATGATTTTTGGTGCAACTTGCACTTGACTGTGTTTCAATTTTGTTGGGAGATTTGTTGACATTTTTTAAAAACTCTGGTTGTGAGTGAACTAATTTTCCTCTCGGTATTCATAGGTAATAGGTGTTTGTGGTAATATAAAGGATGGTATTAAGGTTTAATATATTCTTTGGTTGTCCTTTGCATTGTCATCTTATATTTATTTATCTATCAAATTATTGTTCTATCTTTTCTACCTTAGTTTCGTGGTTTACTTTTCATTTCTATATTTTGGATTATATGAGATGTAGAAAAGGGGATGCCATCTCTAGAATCACAAAAAAACTTGGAACGTCAAATCTTTCTTCACTACCAACACCCGCTCAATAACCAAACCTACCTTGCTGACAAACGGGAAAACCATCCAACCAAGTTAGTCGACTAAGCCAAACGAACAAGAATCGCAAGATAAAAGGTACAAACTAGATAATGCTTGTCTAGACATCTATCTGGAAAAAATAAATCAAAATTTAAGAAATACCAAAGGTAACTATAGTATAAATAGAATCACCAGTATAAGGTGTAGGTGGCACAAAACATAAAAAACAACCAGTACCACTCTAGGATCACATAAAGGCAAAATTGCCAAAGGAAAGGGAGTTTACCCACTCACGACACCCCAAGGAAATTACCACACCGATCATCTCAATACACTAGTAAAGGAAATAATATATAGGGGTATTCATATATCAAACAATCTACAAAAGGCTTTAAAATAATCAATATAGTAAATTTAAGGCACATGAATACTAATGGGTACAAAAATCTAAATTAGTTAAAATAGAAACCAAAATATTGAATTTCAAAAGTGCACTTATTATGAAGGAATTTAAAGCCATAGTCTCTGGCCTTCCTAAAGAAGTATAAATTTGAGTCAAAAACTAGGCTGGGTATCTAAATGATCAACTAAGATACCAAAAACACAGTCTATAATCTAAAGTACACTGATCCTATAATTTTGATCTAACTACACTAACTAACTAATAGCTCATCACCAGAGAAAAATCTCTATATAGTTATAACTAACCCTTACAGCTCTAACCAGGCTTAAAACATAAATTGGCCCAAACTGGATGACCAAATCATGATTGGGCACACCCTTGACTAATGACCAATCTTACCACAATTAAAATATGGCCATGAAACTCTCTATTGAACTATACCTACTAACCTAGAACTTTGTCTACTCTCAACCATGACTTATTAGAGATCTATTTATAGTCTGAGGTGCTACCTGTACGAGCCGAATAGGTTTCAGGCGATGTTGACCTTTATAGGGAGGATCCCTACCTCTAGATGAAATACCACTAACATTATACTATTGACATTGCCTCTTAGTTCAAACTCCATATGTCTCAAGACAAGCCCACTTTATATACTCGCATGCTCAATAACTTGAAGAAAAGTACACCTAACTACTATCAAATTCTTTGAGGCCAAGCGGAGTGGTAAACGTAATCATCTAAGATATCTATGAACCAACACATTCTCTCTAAGATATAATGTAGAAGTATATCTAACCCATTCAAGAAACCTAATCTCATACTCGAAAGCTGACAAATAACCCTGCTGAAAAGTAATAAATCTAACTCTACACTAAGAACCACTCAATGTATAGGACATCACCTCTAGCAATGAAATATTTATGAAATGACTTACGATTCTTAACATAATATCTTGAAAAGATGAGAAGATTAATTCCTATCAAATCCTGGGATGGACTTAGATCCTCTAATCAATGCTAATAATCCTTGATGTCAACATATAACTCCATAGCCTAATGTTGAGATGAAACTAATAACACTTATAGAAGTCACGTCTACATCTATCGATAACTCATGTTATCTATATGTAAATGAGTGGAGTCAAAAGAAGTACATGGAGGTTTATAGAAGTATGGACACACAACAAAGAATCAAGAAATAAAATATTCTAATAATTTCTTATAGCCTCCCTAAGATAGGATACAGATATCTCTGTATGGATCCACAAGACTCTACGAGACACTTCTCTCTTGTGCTAGCAACACTGGCTAACCTAGGATCTGTTATTAATTTTTCACTGTCTAATTTTTCAAGTTATAATGGAACCTACTATAACCCAGTAATAAGTAAGACAACTCATAATATAGCACAGTGAGTAACGGGACTATCAAGTGAAAAAAGCAATGGAAAATAACTCTAATAAAGACACTAATATAGAGAAGTAAACCCAAAACTAGGTAAAGTCAGTACAATAAATACTAAAAGGTAAGAGTACAAGGTAAGCATAATTTAAACATATACCAAGACATCTTTGAAACATAAAATAGAGATCAATTCAACAACAAAGGGAGGGTAGGAATAATTCTAGACCTCAAGAGATATCCCAATTATCATATCCCTGGATACTCTGCGTGATGCAAATGTTAGTGGCGATAACTAGTACAATTATCTACAGATTATAGAATTGTAGTATGAGTACCTAACATAAGTCTTGGAGGAATCAAACAACTGAGTTCCAAAGATAATACATATGCAAAAAATATATAATATAGGAAAATAATCTATAAGCAACTATTTAAGAAATAAACATAATAATGGTAATAGAGAAAAAATTATAAACTATCAGATACTATATGTAATCTAAGACAAGGTGTGATATGTGAATAGTTGTAATACCCTAAACATTATTTAAGTTAAATATATTCTCCAGAAGAGTGAGTGATGACTTCCTAAATAATTTATCATGTGAGAAATTGAATTGGCTTTCCAACAATACCAATTTTGTCCAAATCAGGTATCGGAGTACAAAGTTATGGAGGTTTTACAGAGAACTGTCGAAACTGCCTAGAAGTGAAGGTCAGGCCAATGGACCGCCGACCTAGCGATGGATTGTCGTCTAAGCCATCGTAGATAAGGCAATGAACCCATCTTCTATTTAAGTATGATAGCCAGGACTAATGGACCATTGAGCTAGCGATGGGTTATCTCCCAAATCATTTTAGACGAGGCAAAAAGTTCAGGTTCTGGCCAAGTGCAACGGTCAGGACCGATGAACCATTGAGCCAGTGACGGACCATCCCCCAAACCGTCACCACATTTGATCAGTGATTTTAAGCCATTTTTAAAAGGGTATTTGGGTATTTTTTCACCTATTTTAACCCTGAATTATACCAGACCAGAGCTCATAACTTCATTATTCATCTTTAACACCATATTAGTGTATCTCTTAAAGATCAATCACTAATAAAAACAGCCCTAGGTGTTTAATTTCAAGTCAAGAATTCAAGCTTTCCACCATCAATCTTCAAGAAATCATCCACCCAGGTATGTCAAGTTTTGATTCATGGGTTCCTTTCACCCATGAAGCTCAAGAAACCCTATTTTAAATATAAACTATGGATTCCATGGTATAAATTGAATTATATCCACGTTTATGTTATTGTTTGATTTCCAAGTTGAATTCCTTATTGACTATCATGAAAATATGTTAGTATGTGATTGAAATTCTTGCATTGGAAGTGTAAAATATTGCCATGAAGTATTACTTCAATATTCATGCCTAATCCAAAAGATATGCATGCAAGGTGATTGATAAAATGCCTTAAAGAATAGGAATTATGCCTTATGACTCATTTGTGTCCAAAATTGATGAATCTATATTTCTCCCTTATATTTGATATGACTGCCATGTTATTGTTATGCTTTGTAATAGATAGATAAAATGCTCATGAAATTATGATATGTTTACATGCATTTCTATTTACGTGTAAGCTTATAGCATGCGAATACTTCATGAAAATCCCCAATGATTGTACTATGAATTTTTTATTATGGTCATATGTTAAGAAGAGTCATGTCTTTTCAGTTTCATGCTATCGAGTCCTGGGAATACTTGTACCCAATAATTTAGCTGTGTGCCTAGAGCCAGTGTCATGTTTTCCAGATACTCTCAATCAAGCCATGATTCATAGAAATCTGTCAGTCGAGTGACTCAGGAAAACTCAGTAATCTCAGAAATCTCAAAAATTCAGTAATCTTAGTAGTGTTTTGTCAGTCAACAAAACTCAATAAATGTAGTCTAGTTCAGTTCAATTAATCATGTTCAGTTTCTATTCAGATGGGAGTAGGATTCAACAGTGAGTGGGCCCAAGTATGGGAACTCACCTGTTATTAGAGGGTGTGATTCTTAGAAGCAATCCTTGCGCTCTAGAACTACGTATCCAACATAGGTTGAGACATCAAACCTACTAGTTGAGGGTAGATAAAGAGGCTTAAACTGTTATATGAGGGTCCCACCGTCCTTCTTAGAGTACCTGTTAGATGAGGGATTACTCACAGCTTGTCCTTACTAGTGGTGCGATATTAACACCCTTCTAATTTTGGTTACAGATTGGACCTCAACTCAATTATATTATCTTAATTTGGGGATGTTGGTTAGATAACTACTTTATACTGTTACAGTCTTAGTCTCAGTTTCAGTAATAGAACTCAGATGGTTCTATAGAATTCAGGACTGTCAGATACAGTCACCCAGCTCAGTATGGAACCTAGCTAGTTCCATCAAAAATAGGAATATCAGACACAATCAAGTTTAACTCTCAGTCTAATTAGTTTCTCCCTTTCTTCTATAGAATATGCCTCCCAAGAGAAGAAATAGAAATCAGTCATCCCCTTAGTCTGTCAAAGCAGATCCCTTGGACAAATATATTTCTCATGCAGAGTTCAGAGTTGCATTGACCACTCTTGCTAATTAAGTTACTTCCTATAATAAATGACCAGCTATTGTTCCAGCTAAACCAGTGGCTAATTCAGCTGCATCCAGGATTCAGGACTTCACCCGAATGAATCCTCTATCCTTTTTCAGGTCTAAGTCAGATAAAGACCCTCAGGAATTCCTAGATCAGGTTTAAAAGCTTATATATATTATGAGAGAGTCATCCATTGAGAGTGCAGAGCTAGCTGCATATCAGTTGTAGGATGTGGCTCACACATGGTTCAAACAGTGGAAAGTAGAGAGGGCTGGTAACGTAAGGCCTATAGAGTGGGAGGAGTTTTCCACTGCTTTTCTTTATAGATTCTTTCCCCTAGACCTAAGAGAAGATAAGGTATTAGAGTTTATCAACCTTAGGTAGGGAAACATGATAGATAAAGAGTATTCTCTTAAGTTTACTCAATTATCTAGATAAGCTCCTCATGTAGTGGCAGACAACAGGGCTAAGATGAGTAAGTTTGTTTCTAGGGTGAATGATAGTGTGGTCAATGAGTGCAGATCTATAATGTTGATTAGTGATATGGACATAGCAAGGCTTATGATTGATGCTCAATAGATAGAAGAGCATAATATTAAGATGAGGAAGAAGCAGAATAAGAGAGAAATGACAAGTAGTTTAAACTTTGCTCAGCCTAAGTGAGAGGGTGGAAGTCATTCTCAATTTTGCCCAAAGTCATCCATTCTAGCTCCTTCCTCAGCCAGCTCTCCAGCGCCGAAATTTAGAGATGGAAATAGAGATAGGGTGCCTGGATCTAAGTCTCAAAGTAGTGTTAGCAGTACCCGAACCTATTATCTTTGTAAGATACATGGTAAGCACCATCAGGGTACTTGCAGAGCTAGTAGTGATGTTTTCTTTGGATGTGGTAAGCCAGGCCACAGAGTCATAGATTATCCCCTGCTAGGTTCTCAAGGTCAGGGTAATCACTCTCTAACTCAATCTAATCTCCCGAATCAGTAGGGTGTCTCTTACAATGCTACTGATGGGCAATGCCCAAACAAACTCTATGCTCTTCAATCCCGACAGGATTAGGAAAATTCTCCTGATATGGTTACTGGTATGTTACAGATCTTTCATGTACATATTTACTCCTTGCTAGATCTAGGAGCTTCTTTGTCTTTTGTTACTCCTTATAAAGCAGTTGATTTCAAAGACAGTCCTAAAATTATAGTAGAGTCCTTCCCAATATCTACCCTAGTGGGTCAAACTATCGTAGCCCGATGAGTATACAGGAACTGTTTGGTTATGGTCTCTCAAAAGTCACTTCAGCAGACTTAGTCAAATTAGAGATAACTAATTTTGACATCATTCTTGGAATGGATTGGCTTTATTATTGCTATGCCATAATTGACTGTAGAAATAGAGTGGTCAAGTTTTAGTTTTTGAATGGACCAGTCCTAGAGTGGAAGGGTAGTACTTCAGCGTTCCGAGGTTAGCTTATTTCCTACCTTCGGGCACGAAAATGGATATCTAAGGGATGTGTCTATCATATTGTTTGAGTGTAGGACTCTAGTTTCGAAACTCCCAGTCTCGGTTCATTACCAATAGTGAATGAATATTCTGATGTCTTTCCCAAAGATCTTCTCAAAATTCCCCCCGAAAGGAAAATAGACTTTGGCATAGACCTTCTTTCATATACTAAGCCCATACCTATTTCACCATACAGAATGGCACCAGAAAAACTCAGAGAATTGAAAGATCAGTTGAAGGATTTCCTAGATAAGGGTTTCATCAGGTCCAGTGTGTCCACACGGGGAGTATCAGTCTTATTCGTGCACAAGAAAGATGGTTCTCTCAGAATGTGTATAGATTACCATCAGCTCAATAAAGTCACCATATAGAATAAGTATTCACTTCCAAAATTGATGACTTGTTCGATAAACTTTATGGTGCCAGCTATTTTTCTAAGATAGATCTAAGATCAGGATATCATCAGCTCAGGGTCCAAAAATATGATATTCCAAAAAGAGCTTTTCGTACTCGGTATGGTCACTTCAAATTTTTAGTCATGTCCTTTCGTCTTACCAATGCCCCAAAATCCTTTATGGACTTGATGAACCATGTGTTCAAGCAGTACTTAGACTTGTTCATCATATTCTTCATAGATGACATTTTTGTCTATTCCCGCAGTGAGCATGATCATGTAAACCATCTCAGAATAGTATTGTATACTATCAAAAATCATTTGTTGTTCGCCAAATTTAGTAAGTGCAAATTTTGGCTAAGGTCAGTAGCATTCCTTGGTCAGATCGTCTTCGATAATGGCATTAAAGTTGATCCTCAAAAGACCAAACCTATGAAAAACTAGCCCAGACCCATCTCTCCATCAGATATCAGGAGTTTCTTGGGTTTGGCTGGCTATTACCATCAATTGTTTGAAGGATTTTTGTCTATTACATCCTATATGTTTAGATTGACTTAGAAAAAGGTTCTATTTCAGTGATCAGATTCATGCGAAAAGAATTTTTAGGAGTTGAAGACTCGACCCACCTCAGCGCCAATTTTAACTCTTCCAGATGGTTTAGATGGATTCGTAGTGTAGTGTGATGCATCCAGAGTAGGTTTGGTTTGTGTCCTTATGCAACATGGTAAGGTCATATCCTACGCCTCCAGCCAATTTAAACCCCATGAAAATAATTATCCTACTCGTGATCTTGAATTAGCAGCCATTGTTTCTGCCTTGAAGATTTGGAGTCATTACTTGTATGTTGTTTATGTAGATTTTTTCACAGATCTTCAGAACCTTCAGTATGTCTTTTCTCAGAAAGACCTTAATCTTCTCCAGAGAAAGTGGTTAGAGCTCCTGAAAAATTATAAAATGAGTGTCCTTTATCATCCAGGAAAAGCCAATGTAGTGGCCGACGCTCTCAGTAGACTGTCTATGGGTAGTGTTGCTCATGTTGAGGACAGTAAGAAAAAGTTAGTTTAACAAGTCCATCAACTTGCTCGACTAGGTTTTCGCTTAGTCGATTCAGTATAAGGTAGTATATGAGTTTAGAATAGTTCAGAATCATCTCTAGTATCTGAGGTGAAAGAAAAGCAAGATAGAGATCCCCATTCTTGTTAAGTTAAAAGAGTCAGTCAGAGATCAGAAGGTAGAGGTATTCTCCTAAGAAGGAGATGGTGTTCTCCATTGTCAGGGCCGTCTGTGTTTTCCAGGTGTAGATGACTTGAGGCAATGAATTCTTGCAGAAGCGCATGGTGCGTGCTACTTGATTCATCTAGGGGCCACTAAGATGTACCGTGATTTATGAGAGATATATTGGTGTAGTGGGATAAAGAGAGATGTTGTAGATTTTGTGGCTAATTGCTATACATGTTAGCAAGTTAAGATAGAGCATTAGAATCCTAGTGGGTCCATGCAGGAGTTCAATATTCCTACTTGGAAGTGGGAAAAAGTGAACATGGACTTTGTGATAGGTTTGCCTTATACTCTTCGTCAGCATGATTCAGTCTGGGTCATTGTAGATAGGATGACCAAATTAGCTCATTTCTTTCCAGCCTATACCTTTTATTTAGCTAAGGATTACGCCGGACTCTATATCAGGGAGTTAGTCAGATTGCACGGTGTTTCATTGTCTATTGTTTCAGATAGAGGTACCCAGTTCACCTCTCACTTCTAGAAAGAATTCTTAAAGGGTCTTGCTATCCAAGTTCACCTCAATACAACCTTTCATCCTCAAAAGGATGGTCAAGTAAAAAGGACCATTCAGTCCTTAGAAGATATGCTAAGGGCGTGTGATATTGATTTAAAGGGAAGTATGGATGACCACATGCCTTTGATTGAGTTTACATACAACAACAACTGTTATTCCAGTAATTAGATGGCTCCATTTGAAGCTCTCTATGGAAGGAGGTGTGGATCTCCAATCGATTGGTTCAAAGTAGGTGAGGCCACAGTAGTAGGGCCTGATATGGCATTTAATACCTTAGTAAAAGTTCAATTGATTAGAGAACAACTCAGGACAGCTCAGAGCCGATAAAAATCGTACATAGATATGCCTATAAAGGATCTCCAGTTTGAGATTTGTGATTATGTGTACTTTAAATGATTAATGTTTAAATCAGATAGAATTTCCCAAATTTCATATGTTTATCATGTGGAAAATTGAATTATCTTTCCAACAATACCTATTTCTTCTAAATCCTGTATCGAAGTAAAATGTTATTGACATTTTACAGAGAACTGTCAGAACAACCCTGAAGTGATGGTCAGGCCGATGGACCATTGAGATAACGACATCACAAATGAAACAAAAAGTGTAGGTTTTAGCCAAGTGCGATGGTTAGGACCGACGGACCATCACCACTTCTGATAAGCGATTTTAAGCCATTTATAAAAGGGTATTTGGGTTTTTTCCCACCCGTTTTAACCCCTAATTATACCAGAGGAGAACTCATTACTTCATTATTCATCTATAACACTAAATTAGTGTTTCTCTCATAGATAAATACCCAAGAACAAGAAACCCTAGTTGCTTAATTCCAAGTCAAGAATTCAAGCTTTTCTCGACCAATCTTCAAGAAATCATCCAGCCAGTTATGTAAAGTATTGATTCATCGGCTCCTTTCACCCATGAATCTCAAGAAACCCTATTTGAAATATAAACTTTGGATTCCATGGTGTGAATTGAATTATATCCATGTTTATGTTGTTGTTTGATTTTCGAGTTGAAGTCTTTAATGACTATTATGAAAATATGTTAGTATGTGGTTGAAATTCTTGCATTGGCAGCATAAAATATTGCCATGAAGTATTATTTCAATAACCATGCCTAATCCTAAAGATATGTATGCAAGGTGATTGAAATAATGCCTAAGAGAATAAGAATTATGCCTTATGACTCATTTGTGACCAAAATTGTTGAATCCATATTTCTCTCTTATGTTTGATATGACTCCCACATTATTTTTATGGTTTCTAATGGATTGACGTAATGATCATGAGATTAGGTTTAAGAAATTATGACATGTTTACATGTATTCCTATTCATGTGTAAGCTTATAGCATGTGAATACTTTATGAAAATCCTTAATAATTGTACTATGAATTTTTAACTATGGTCATGTGTCAAGAAGTTTCATGTTTTGTCAGTTGCATGCTATCGAGTCCTGGGGGTACTTGTACTTGATAATTTAACCGTGTTCCTAGGGCCAGTGTCATGTTATCTAGATACTCTCAATCAAGCCATGATTCATAGAACTCTGTCTGTCATGTGACTTAGGAAAACACAGTAATCTTAGAAAACTCAAAAATTCAGTAATCTCAGTAGTGTTTTGTCATTCAACGGAACTCAATGAGCGTAGTGTAGTTCAGTTTAGTTAATCATGTTCAGTGTCTATTCAGATGAGAGTAGGATTCAGCACCGAGTAAGTCCAAGGATGGGAACTCACCTGTTATTAGAGGGTGGGATTCTTAGAAGAAATCCTTGCACTCTAGAACTACGTAGCTAGCGTAGGTTTAGACATCAAACCTTCTAGTTGAGGGTAGATTAGGTGGCTTAACCTGTTATATGAGGGTCCCACCATTCTCCTTAGAGTGCCTATTAGATGAGGGATTACTCACGGTTTTTCCTTACTAGTGGTGCGGTATTGATATCTTTCCAATTGGGGTTACAGATTGGACCCCAACTCAATTATATTATCTTATTTATGGTATGTCAGTTAGATGACTACTTCCCACAGTTATAGTCTCAGTCTCTATCTCAGTAATAGAACTCAGATAGTTCTATAGAATTCAAGATTGCCAGATATAGTCTTTCAGCTCAGTACGGAACCTAGCTAGTTCCATCAAAAATAGAAATGTCAGACACAGTCATTCAAACAATAGTATATGACTTATAAGAAAACTTATGTTATAAGTATTTAGATTTAGTGATGTCATAATATCAATTATAGTTCACGTATTCATACATATGTTCTCACGTTCATGTTATTCAGTCTGTTAGTATTGTTTATGCATATAAACACCTTGCATTCATCATACCTCACTTGCATTCCAGTATATTCAATCATACTGATGCATACTTTTCTTTTGTGCTATGGTATTTTATATCATAGGTTCAGAAGCACGAGCTCCAGAGCATTCTTCGTAGATCAGACGTTCAGCAGCCAGACTAGCAGTGAGTCCTCATAATTCAAGGATAGCATAATTATTTTATTACTTTATTATTTGAGTAGTTCAAAGTTAGTTGGGGACATGTCCCATCAACTCCAAAGATTTTAGACAGTTTATAAGCTTCCAGACTATAGCATGTTCAGATAGTTATTTCAGGTATTTTGGTACTGATATACCATATTTTTCAAATGTTATGTTTTATTAGATATTTGAACCTGATGGCCTTTCATCCTTTTATTCCGCATTTATACAACATATTATGCAGTGTTCAGCTATAGATACCATTCATGGGTTAGATTGTGGTTCTTCAGGGTCATGAGCACCGTGTGGCGTTTTGAGTATTAGATTTAGGGCATTACAAACTTGGTATCTGATAGTAAGGTTCAATAGTGTCCTAGGAAGTCTGAAAGTCGCATCTAGAAGAGTCTTGTGCATGGGTGTGTTGCGCGCCATATTTATGTACAGGAGGCTATAAGATGTTTTAGGAACAGTTTCCTTTCTTTTAGTATTTATGCCATGCTGGTGAGCATGAGCTCAAGTTTAACTCTCAGTTTATTTTGTTTCTCCCTTTCTTCTACAGAAGATGCCTTCCAATATTAGAAAGGGAAATTAGTCAACCTCTCAGTCTGTCCAAGCAAATCCCTTAGATGAACATATTTCTTAAGCAGAGTTTAAAGCTGCATTCACCACTTTTTCTAATTCAGTTGCTGCCCAGAATGAATGGCCTACTAACATTTCGGGCAACTCAGTGGACAATTCAGTTGCATCTAGGATTTGCGACTTCACCCGAATGAATCCTCCATCCTTTTTAGGTCTAAGTTAGTCAAGGACCTTCTGGAATTCCTTGATCAGGTTTAGGATGTTACAGATATCATCGGGGTGTTAGCCGTTGAGAGTGCTAAGCTAAGTGCATATTAGTTGTAGGATATGGCTCAAACATGGATCAAACAGTGGAAAGTAGGTAGGGATGGTGACGTAGGGCCTATAGAGTGGGAGGAGTTTGCCACTGCTTTTCTTGATAGATTCTTTACCCTAGACCTAAGAGAAGCTAAGGTGTTAGAGTTTATCAACCTCAGGTTGGGCAATATTATAGTTAAAGAGTATTCTATTAATTTTAATCAATTATCTAGATATTCTCCTCGTGTAAGGTAGACAACAGGCTAAGATGAGTAAGTTTGTTTCTGGGGTGAATGATAGTGTGGTCAATGAGTTCAGATCTGCAATGTTGATTAGAGAGATAGACATGCTATGCTTATGATCCAAGTTCAATAGATAGAAGAGCAGAAGATTAATATTAGGGAGAAGAAGAATAAGAGAGTAAGGACAAGTAGTTTCTACTTTGCTCAGCCTAAGTCAGAGGGTGGAAGTTGTTCTTAACTCTGCCCAAAGTCATTCGTTCCAGCTCCTTCCTCAGCCAGCGTTCCAGTGCCAAAATTCAGAGATGGTAATAGAGCTAGGCTACCTGGATCTAAGTCTTAGGGAAGTGTTAGCAGTGCCCGAACCTATCCTTTTCATAAGACATGTGGCAAGCACCAATAGGATACTTACAGATCTATCAGTGATGTTTGCTTCGGATGTGGCAAGCCAGGCCACAGAGTCAGAGGTTGTCCCCATCCAGGTCCTTAGGGATAGTGTAATTGCTCTCCAACTTAGTCCGGTCACCTAAATTATCAGTGTTCCTATTCCAGTGCTATTAATGGTCAATGCCAAATAGACTATATGCTCTTTATTTTCGACAGGATTAATAAAATTCTCCTGATGCGGTTACTGGTACATTATAGATCTTTGATCTATATGTTTATGACTTTCTAGATCTAAGAGCCTTTTTTGTCTTTTATTACTCCCTATATCAGTTGATTTTGGAGTTAGTCCCGAAATTCTAGCATAGCCCTTCTCAGTCTCTACCCTAGTGGGTAAAAATATCATTGCTCGATGGGTATACAGGAACTATCCAATTATGGTATCTAAGAAAGTCACTTCAGCAGTCTTATTTGAATTATAGATGACTAATTTTGACGTCATTCTCAGCATGGATTGGCTTCATTCCTGCTATGTCACAGTCGACTGTAGAAAAAGAGTGGTCGAGTTTCAATTTCCAAATGAACCAGTCCTAGAGTGGAGGGGTAGTACTTAATCGTTCTGAGGTCAGCTTATTTCCTACCTTTAGGCACGGAAAATAATATCTAAGGGATGTGTCTATCATCTTGATTGAGTTAAGGACTTTAGTTCCGAAACTCCCAGTCTCAAATCAGTCCTAATAGTGAATGAATATTCCAATGTCTTTCCTAAAGATCTTCCCAGAATTCCTTCCAAAAGGGAAATAGACTTTGGCATAGACCTTTTTCCTAGGACACTATTGAACCTTAGGCTCTCATACAAAGTTTGTAATGCCTCGAATCTAGTATCCAAAATGCCACACGGTGCTCATGACCTTGAAGGACCACAAGCTAACCCATGACTAATATCAGTAACTAAGCATCCATAACATACTGTATAAATACGGAATAGAAGGCTAAAAGGCCATAAGGTTCAAAAATGATAAAATATAACATCGGTATATACGGTATATCAATACCAAAACAACTAAAATAACTGTCTGAATATGCTATTCTGAAAGCCTCTAAACTATCTGAAAACTGTGGAGTTGATGGGACATGTCCCCAACTAACTCCATCTACTAAAACTAAAATAATAAAGTAATGATATAATCATGCTATCCTCTAATGATGAGGACTCACTGCAAATCTACTGTTGCTGGCAAAATCTGAAGTTAAGTGCAATCGAGAACTTGAGCGTCTGAACCTATGGTATAAAAACTCCATATCGCAGAAGACTAGTATGCGTCAGCACATCTGAATATACTGGTATGTAAAGTGAGGTAGGTTGAATGCATGGGGTTCATATGTATGATCAATACTAACTTACTGAATAACATGAACGCGAGAATACAAGCATGAATACTTAATAGTAAATGAGATCGTGATAATACTTAATACTGAGTCTGGATACTAATAACATGAGTTTCGTATAACTGATATACTATTAATTTAGTGACTGTGTCCAACAATCTTGATTTTGATGGAACTAGCAGAGTTCTATACTGAATGAGTGACTGTACATGACAGCCCTAAATCTGAAGAACTCTCTGAGTTCTTTTACTAAGACTAAGACTATGATAAGTTGTCATCTAACCGACTTGCCCATTTTCTGTATAGAGTTGAGGTACAATTTGTAACCCTAATTGGAAGGGTGTCAATACCGTTCCACTGGTAAGGTCAAGCTGTGAGTGACCCTTATCTAGTAGTTTCCCTAAAGGAGAACGATGGGAACCTCAATTGGCAGTGTTAATCCACCTCATCAACCCTCAACTGTCAATGTTAATGTCTCAACCTATGCTGGCTACATAGTTCTGGAACTCAAGAATTGCTTCTAAGGATCACACCCTTTATTGTCAGTGGGTATCCTCATCCTTGGGTTCGCTCGGTGCTGAATCATACTCCCAACTAAATAGACACTGGATTGATTATATTAAGGTAAACTAGACTGAATTCATTATATTTTGTGGACTGATAGAATATTATTGAATTCTGTTACCTATTTAAGTTCATGAGATTGCTGAGTTTTCCTGAGTCATGTAACTGACTGAATTCTATTGAGTTCTGGAACTAATTGAGAATACTACTGATCATGGCATGACTGAGGTTATCATGAAACTAACATTGGATCTAGGCACACAGATAAATTATCGGGTACAAGTACCCCAGGACTCGATAGCATGAAACAGACAAGACATGATACTTCTTGAACACATGACCATAGTCAACAATTCATAGTACAACCGTTGGGGATTTTCATGAAGTATTTTTATGTCATAAGCTTACACATGAATAGGAATACATATAAACCTGTCATAATTTCGTAAGTCTAATCTCATGAGAATTCCACCAAACCATTACAATGCATAACAATAACATAGAGGTCATTGTGAACATAAGGGTAAAGCATGGATTCATCAATTTGGTCACAATTGAGTCATAAAGCCTAATTCTTATTGTCTTACGCATTTTAGCAAACACCTTGCATGAACATTAAAGTAATACATCATGGCCATATTATTCACTTCAAATACAAGAATTCCAACCACATGCTAACATAATGTCATTATATGCATTAAAGATTTCAACTTGGTAATCATACAACAACATAAACATGGATATGATTCAATTCATAACATGGACTTCAAAGTTTATATTTTTGAAAGGGTTTCTTGAGCTTCATGGGTGAAAGGAACCCATGAATCAACACTTTACATACCTTGGATATAAGTTTCTTGAAGAGTAACGGTGGAATCTCTTGGATTAGGACCTTCACTTGAAAACTCTAGACTTGTTCTTGAGGGAATTTTAGAGAAACAACTATATTTTGGTGAAAACCTAGCTGAATCTCATATTATAGTCTTATATAGGGTTGTAAAATTGACCCTTTTGCCCTTAAAGATGTGGATATTTAATTACTAAAAATTGGGTATCGACGCGATTGGCGATGTAGCACATCCCTGGGATCAACCATTGACAAGCCTAAAGGACTGAATTAAGCTTAGAAATTTTGCGGGGTCTTACATAGGCCTATAAATTGCCCACTCCTATACAATATTTGCAATATGTTCTATTTGAGCTCAAATCTACCTCCAAGTTTTGGTCTTCGAATGACAGACGTAAAATTAGTTACGTGTGGGATTGAGTTTGCATACCTTCCTATATGTTGGTGGATCTTTACCCATTGGTGTATGAATAGCTATTTCCTATCAAGTTTGGGGTATCTAATAGAGAAGTATTGTTTTTATCCTCAATTGATATAAGATCGCTTAGGTTTAGGATAAGGGTCTACCGAATCCCTTTCCATTGCTAGTTTACTAGAGTTTCAAAATTGTACCTGCAAATTCAAAATCTAAGATCGAGTTGTTATCACTTAAGAAACCAAAGAGCAAAACTAAAAATAAGACAGTTTCAAATTTTAAAGTCCCTGACAATGGCGCTAAAATTTTGTTGCATCCTATTTCAAACGCAAGTGTATGTGGTCTCCTACGTAGTAAAATAGCCTTTAAATCCATGTATCAATCCCATAGGGACTTGTGCATAGAAACAATATAATTCTAGTATTACTACCAATATTAAACAAGTGCAAGAGTACCCAATAATGTTTGAGATTTGAAAACATAAAGAAACCGTAAACAATTCAATAATATAAAGCGTTGCAGACAATAATAGGGAAGAATCCAGGTTCAACGAACTATGAAAAATCCTACTTAGCCATAAAATTTCATTGATTCAGTTAATTATCTTATTTTTTGATTGACGAGGTTGACAACATATTTAAAAATGGTCATCCTTTAACCGTCTATCTAACTTAGACCCACGACAACATCGTTTACTGGGGATGCGAGAACTAAGTTAAACACATTTATATTTCATCCCATATATGAACAAAATAGGTAAAATTAGGTATATTCCTATCCTATTCACAAACCCTAAATTCAATCCCTTGAACATTTAAGGTCTCACTCCATACATCCCACGTTCTAATCTATTAATCCTCCTTTCGAGCTCATAATAGAAATATAGATTTGTCTTATGTGTCAAAAATCCATAGAGTAGTAAATAAAAGTATATATGAACAATCAATAATAATTATAATAAACATAAAATAACTCAAATATAGCTTAAGTAATCATGTTCTTGGCCTCAACCCTAGATGAGGGTGTTTAGCCATTCATAGGTTTACAACAAATCACCAGATTGAAATTCATGTATAAATTCCATAAGTAAACTAAAGGAAAGATTTATAACCCTAAAATAATCCTCCTCAAGTGTATTTCCATCCCTAAAAGTAGTCCAAGGTGTGTACCATAACATAGGAGTGTTATGTTGGAATTTCAATCCATCCATTTGGCGTTGAGTTCCTCACTTCATGAGTACTTTTCTATCATCCTTAAACCTTTTTTATCCTATATATCAACCTTAACATCTCAAATGACCTCCTATATCATAAAAAACCACAAATTTATTCTTAAATACAATAAAATCCAAAAAGAACAACTAAAACAACACATAGCCCAAGCTAGTAACACTAGTTTTCTCGTCTAAACTCTAAGTGGTCATTTTCATTCCAAATTTTTTTTAAACACACCTTAAACATTATAATAAAATACTTTAACACTTATATGATCAATTATATGGATATATAGTCATTGCATACGCAATAAATCCTCAAAACTAGGCTAAATACATAGAGATTATGACACTTAACAATTTCCTTTGCCTCAAATATGTACCATTTAGACTTTCTCAAATAAAACTAAGGAAATCAGTAAAGTGTCAGTTAATATAGACAATATAACCAAGTCCATGACTACCAATATTAATTAAGTCAACAAAACCATGACTCAACAATAATATGTTACACCTTGCCTCAAATATATAACAAGTTGACATCAATAAAAGATATGTGATTCCTTTATACTCGTAGACCAAACCTCTAAAGTATCTTATTTAATAATAAAAATAACAATAATCATAAAATCAGAACACTCAAAGAACCATCAAACTCACCAATACCTTGAATATACATGCTAAGGGTCTTATGGTCACCCACTAGCCATGACTTGCAGGGGAAGAACTCTTGTCTATGTACAAAACATTCTAGACATCTACTGTCTGCACACCTTGTATCAACCAATCCCATGACAATGTCCTTTATCATCTCATTTTACAATAATAACAAATTTTGTGAATATGTGCTTTACCGACTCATCTCATAATAATAAAAGATATCACAACAACCATTACCATAATTAGAATATAACAACCATACTTTTAAACTCAACGAGGCCTTTATTTAACATCATTATTTGTAATTAACACTTAGGAAATTATTTTACACTGCAATACTACTTAAACATACATTGTAAGAAGTATACTGAGAAATGGTTAACATGCACATATAAACCAAGTTGGGTCATCAACTATATTTAATAATCACCTACTTTAATATAAGCTTTGCACCACTCAACAAACTTAAACCTTGCCTTTTCTTGCAATCTCAGCTTGTTCTGGTCTAAAAATAATGATACATTCATAATTCAGAGAATGGCCTAACATATTTAAGGATTATAACTTAATCCCATAACCCCAAGGATTTTTGACCCAATTCATCTAATTGCTCAAGAAAATTCACCTAGGTAAACTTTAATCCTCCACATCCCTAAAGACTAGTGATTTTAAGGATTAATTATCAAAAGCTAGTTAGCAGGAAGGATTTACTTACCTCAACAAAGAGAATTGGTAGAAAACCAATTAAAATCACATCTCTCCCAACCCTTGGATGAATATAGAATAAAACTAACATTTGTAAAATATTTTTTGTATTAATCAGCATTTATCCCACTATAGCAGAATAATTCCCACTGTAGCAAAATTTGTCTACTCAAATGAGATAAACTGACTTTGACTCCACTTATAATAGGAATACTCACACTATAGGGGGTATGTGGAAGCCTACTTCCCTCTATAGTGTCCTAGGAAAATGTAGAAAGTTTTTCAACCCCTAAGCCTTGCCCATTTTATAATACAATTCTGTATATTGACATTATAAACCTTCTCCATTATGATAAATCCAATACTGGGAGTTCTACTAACCCGAATTCACTTTCGAAAGTTTCTATGGATTCTTTAAAGTCTTAGCTATAATAAAATAATCTCTCAAGTCCCAAAATTATCCATTCATCTCATCCTGGATTATCCTAGACCATATGACACTTGGCTTTTATTGAAAACTAGCCTAGCCTGATATTTCAAACTCTTTATTTGGGGAAACCTTAGCCTAAATTTTTTACAAGCTAGAATTTACCATAAAGACAAAAAAGGTCATTACAATAAATACCAATTTACCCATCGTTCATCCCCAAACTATCAAACAAAAAATAAGACCAGTAATAAATAAATAAATAAATGCCTATATTGTCAAACAAATTAGTGTACTTGTCACACTTGTCCTTCTTAGAATAACAAGTATCCCCTTCAATAGGATGATGCTTCCACTAAACTTTCACAAACCAAATCTCCTTATTTCTTAATTTCTGAACATCTTAATCAAGAATTACAATTGACTATTCTTTATATGAAAGGTTTTTATTTAGCAAAATTGAGTCCTATTTGATGATATAATCACCATCCTAATGGTGTTTCTTAACCATGTGAAACATCGGATGGACTCCTGACAGGCTTGGTGGCAAGGCCAACTTGTACTATACTGTCAAAACTTCATTAAGGACCTCAAGCAGATAAATGTACTGAGGAATAGGCTTAACTAGTTTTTCCAAGTTGTATAACTCTCCTTATAAGAGATAACATCAATAACATATGCTCACTAAGTTTTAAGAAATATCCCCTTACCTTACGATTCACATACTCATTCTGTCTACTTTGGTATGCCAACAACTGTGTGTTGAATTAACCTCACATTCTCTTAAGATTTCTTCACCAAGTCAATGCCTAAAGGCTTTACTTCACTAACTGCGAACTAACCTATGGGTGATCTACACCTTCTCCCATAGAATTCTTTGAATGGAGTCATGTTGATACTAAAATAGTAACAATTAGTGTATGAGAACTCAAAAATGGCAAGTACTTGTCCCAATGACCACCAAAATCAACCACATAGGCTCGTTACATATCCTCAAGCACTTGAATAGTCCTCTTAAATTTTCATCAGTCTAAGGATGAAATGTTGTGCGAAGATCAAGATTGGCACCCAACTCTTCTTATATCTTGTCCCCAAATATGGAGGTAAATTGTGTATCTATATAAAAAATGATAGAAACTAGCAGCCTATGCAAACTCAATATCTCCCTGACATAAATCTGGCTAATGGCTATAAATTTTAGTCTACTCTAACCAAAATAAAGTGAGAGAATTTGGTTATCCCTTCTATTATGACCCAAAGAAAGTCATTATACCCCAAGGTCTTAGGAAGACCCACTATAAAATCTATGGCTATTCTCTCCTACTTCCATTTGGGAATAGACATCTTCTGAAGCAAACCCATACGCCGTTAATGTTCATACTTCACATGTTGATAATTATGGCACTAGATACACACTCTACTATATCTCTCTTCTTATGGGTCCACTAATAGAGTTGTCTTAGAACATGGTACATTTTGGTTGCACCTAAATAAAACAAATATCAGGTACCATAAGCTTCTACAAGCAAACTTACATCACCAATATATGGAATACGCATGCACCCCTACACCCTCAACATTATACATACATCAAGTGTGGAATTAAAAGCTTCACCACAGACTAATTTGTTTTTGATTAATTCAGTTTCACATCTTCAAACTATCTATTCTTAATTTGATCAAGAAATATTGACCTTATATCTACATTAGCCAATACTCCACCCTTTTTAGAAATACCAAACAGTGTGAACTACAAAGCTAGAGTTTGAATTACTTTAGCAAAAGTCTCCCTTGACACTCTTAAGTAAGCCAAGCTACCCATACTTATTGATTTTTGGCTCAATGCATCTTCCACCATATTGGTCACATCATAATTCTACCACAATTCTATCCACCATATATGTCTCAAGTTCAAGTCCCTTTGGGTAAAAACATGTTGTAAAATACGATGGTTTATAAACACTTCACACTTGAAACCATAGAGGTAGTATCTCCATAACCTAAGTGCAAAAACTACCTCTTCCAACTCCAACTCATGGGTTAGATAATTCTTCTTATAAGGATTTAATTGGCTTGAATTTTATGCAATCACATTCCTATCCTGCATCAACACCACACCCAAACCAGAGCATGAATCACCATAAAAGATAATAAAGTCTTTCAAATCAATTCGTAAGTCAAGAATGGTAGTTATGGCCAAAAAAGACTTGATATTTTCAAATCTCTCCTCGCATATGTTAGATCGTATTGATAAGTTGGTAAATCTATGACTTGTTGGCACTTTATAAGCTTAAATTATCATGTTTGTCCATTGATTCTAGGTAATTCCCATGTTAAAATGCTCCTTTGAGCAGGAAAAAGGTTGAAAATAAAGTTGAGCTATCTATACAAGTAAATCAAAGTGTGAAAATAGAAGAAAAAAAGCTTAAAAGTTTATTTGGACAAGTTTGGAGCCTATGCACATCCATATATTAGATCTGTGCATGCAACTAGCTTATTTGAAGCTTCCAGTGGCACATGCAAAGGTGACATGTACGCAAAATTCACCCATATATGCTGGCACCTGCGCTAGTAGGTCACGGTACTATGAAAGTTTCATAATTTTTGTAAAATGTGAATTTTGGTCTTAAAAGGAGTTTTTCAGCCCTAGACCTCTATTTTTGTACTTTTTAAAGCTTGAAATATTAGAGTGACACCCCAAGTATAAAATTAGAAAATTTCTCAAAAGTTTTATTGAATTTAGATCTTCATTATTGTATAAATTTATGACTCAATAGAACAATGGGTTGAGAATTTGGGTTAATTTTCTCTTTTTGTCTCTATGAGTAGCTAATATATTTTCTTGGGGTTATGCTTGAATAAGTTGTGATTATTGTATGGATGTTGTTTGTTTGTCTTTATATTTAGATAATTGACATAGTTTTTAATCCTATTCCTTGATTTGGTGAGAATTAGAGGTTGCAAACTCTAGTTACCCTTAAACCCTTATCATTCTTGACAAAAGTGATGAGGGTGAGGAATGGGTGTGAACAATAACTTGATTTACATCATTTAATAGTATCTCTTAGACATAAGAACTAATTGAGGCCATAGATTGTTCAAATAGTTACACTTATAAGGAGTTCAAATGAACCCATTTGTGAGATTTTGGTGTTTGATTGAAAAATTGACACTAAATACCTATAATCTAGCCCACCGATAACTTTTAAATAAATTTTGACAAATGTTTAATTACCCATACATGAACCAATATTTACTATAGAATAACCCCAAGTCTCGTTCCATATTTGGTTTAAACTTTAGTCATTATTATCTTTGAAATTGTAGTCTCACTATGATAAAACTTTTGATGCTAAAGTCTTCATACAAACCCCCAATTTACTTTCTCGTTTAATTTACACAGCATTACGAACCAACTTTTAGTTGCTTCTAACACTTAATATTAAAATCTATGTTCTCATTCCCTGAGTATTCAACCCTAATACTTGTTGGGTTAACTATACTGATGATGATTACTTATACCTTAGAGGTGTAATTTGAGCATCATCAAATTTAGGCATCGTTATTGGGGTGTGAAATATAGTTTTTGTTCATTTAGTGTTATTAGTCACTTTGAGTAACTTGTAGTGTTTATTTTATATTATTTGTTGTTTTTGTTCTTTATCAGATGGCGATTATAGTTTATATGATACCATGATCTAACATGGTAGCAATACCAGTATTTTCTATAGGCATCTCAAGGACGATGACCACCTTAGAGATATGGACCAAGCTAGTATCATTTATGTACCACTAATGGCTAAGAATGGAGTGTATCACATTAGTATCATAATGCTTCATTTTCTACAAATAAAAGGTTTGTTTGGGTTCAACCACATAAATACACCAACCTACATTTGAGAAATTTCATTAATGTATGTCTTTCTTTTATATCACCCACATTTATCAAGAATCATTCCTCTTTGATATTTTCCCATTCTCATTGACAAAATAAGCAGTCATATAGTTATGGGAGTTACCCATAGGATATATCACTTCATGGGTTGAACTAATGGAAGAATTCTTAGAGTGGTTATTTCCTCCTTCATGGATGTTTCAACTAAGGGATGAAAATATCAACTTTCACCAACTTAATGGCAAACCATTACATGAGGCTTGGTAATGATTTAACAAAAAGGTAATGCAATGCCCAAATCATAATATCCTAAATAAAATACTTCTTTAAGTATTCTATAGGATATTGGACCAATTGAACAAGATGGTAACCAATAATATGGCTGGAGGATCTATTATAGAACAATCTTAAGGTGTTACGGTGGCTTTACTAGATCAAGTGACTAAGAAAAGTAGTAGTTGTCATACAAGAGATACCTAGGTGGTCGTGGAGGCTCCTACATATCTTTTGTAAGTCTAGAACAAAGGAAAAAGGATAAATAAAGAGATAAGAATATGGCTAAAGTGATATGTCAACTAAATCCTCTCAATAAGCATATAATGGGAGCTCCTCCAAATGAGGTTGATGTCATTGATTCTAAGATTTAAAGCTTATGATGATGATTAAGCAGAATCTCTTGATGAGGAAATTCAATTCTTGTCAAATGAAATAGTGGTTCCTGCCCTACCTATCAAAGTCAAGGTTGGAAGAAAAGAGGTTATGAATAAAAGAAATGTGAATAGAAATACCACAATCATGATAAAGATTGGATTGATAAGGATTTTAATAGAGAGCGTGATTAGAAGTATAAGAATAGAGGCCATGATTAATATATTCCTATGAATGATCTAGTGTTGCGTCCTATCATACACGCAAGTGTACATGGTCACCCAAGTGTGCAACAATAATTCAATCCTATCAATGCTAAATAACTTAAAAAAGTGCTAATGTAACCAATAATACTTAAAAGTTTGAATTTAAAGTAACTGCAGATAATTGGAATTAAAAAGTTTTGGAGACAATCATAAGGAAGATTACAAGGTTGAGGCACTGAAAACAATCCTACTTAGCTATACAATCTCATCAGTTTAGTTAATTATCTTGGTTGTTGATGCATGGGAATGATAACATTATTATGGTCTTTCGATTCTCTAATCGTCTATATAACTTAGACTCACAACTACATCGTTGAGTAGGGATGTGATAACTAAGTTAAATGCATTTGTATTTTATCCCGTATATGAACCAAATGGGTAGAATTATGTATATTCCTATCCTAAATGAAAATCCTATCTATAATCCCTTGAACATTTAAGATCCCATTCTATATATCCCAAGTTCTTGTCTATTATTCCTCTTTTTGGACACACAAAGAAATATAGGTTTTATCCTAAGGGTTGTAAATCTGTAGAATAGTAACTAAAAGGATATATGAACAACGAAACATGGTAATAAACATAACCAACTCAAGTATAATCTTAAGTGTTCATCTTCTTGGCCCCAACCCTAAAAGAGGATGTTTAGCCACTCATGGTCTTATAATGAATCACAAGATTGAAATTTATCTATAAAAAAACAAAAGTAGACTAAAGGAAAATTAAGAACCCTAAAAGAAGCCACCTCAATTATATTTCAAGACCCAAAGGTCATCCAATGTGTATATAATAAGCTAGAAGTATTCTATTTATAGTTGGAACTAGGTGCCTGATTTGAAGTCTAAGGCATGCCACACTTTTGCATTGGCGTAATAATGGCATGGCTTGCTCTTATCTTACACTCTAGAGGACGTAGAACACCCTAGTGCTCAGAATTTCTAGATTTCCATGTTTGATCCATCCATTTGGCTTTGAGTTCCTTACTTCATGGTTGTCTTGCCACTTCAAATTTAGCTTGTGTAGCATCCCATCATTGAATTTAACATCCCACAAGGCTTCCTATATCATAAAATACCACAAATTAGGTCTTAAAACATAATAGAATCCAACAAGATCAACTAGAATAATACATAGCTCAAGTTAGTAACACTAGTCTTTTCCTCTAAACTTGAAGTGATTGTTTTCATTCCAAACTTTTTTAGAACATCCCTTCAATATTATAATCAAGTACTTTAGCACTTAGATATTCAATTTCATGAATATCAACTCTTTAAACATACAAAAAGTCCTCAAAAATAGGCTAAATACGTAGAGATTATTGTATTTAGGTACATAAATTGACCTAAGATCATCGGGCCAAGGGTAAATATCCAATCTCCATTGACCCATAG
This sequence comes from Capsicum baccatum var. pendulum, assembly GCA_030864225.1. Classification (NCBI taxonomy): domain Eukaryota; kingdom Viridiplantae; phylum Streptophyta; class Magnoliopsida; order Solanales; family Solanaceae; genus Capsicum; species Capsicum baccatum. Next base: position 113,530,637 of record CM061559.1, read on the forward strand.
AAGTTCAAGAGTAATGACATCCTTTATCATAATTGAATGTGTGTTGAATAAAGTGATGGGATATTGAGAGAGATAAAGAGTGATATTTCACAGCTCAATCAAATAGTGACCTCTCATTCATCTTTTATCAAGAAACTTGAAACTCAATTAGGCTAAGTATTGACTCATACTAATACAAGGCCAAAAGATGGATTACCTAGTGACATAGTGGCTTATCTAAAACAAGTGACACTTGCATCATGGCAATTGTCACTAGAAGTGGTCATACTCTTGGTAAAGATATTGTTAATCTTGATGAAGATTACCAATGAAAGGGGATGTGATGAACAATACAATGGAAAGATAAAGTTGCTATAAAAATTAAATAATGGTGTTTCAAATCTTAATAAGACAATTGTTGAAAAGCCGAGAGTAGTTGAAGAAAAGGTTAAATGTGAAGAAGCACCATAAATGGTTGATTGTAATGCTCTAAAATTAGAAGAAACTCTGGTTATCTCAATGCCACAAATCAAAATTCCTCCCCTATTTCCACAAATAATCAAGAAGAAGGAAGATGAAACAAATTTCAAAAAATTCCTTGTAAAATTTAGCAACCTATAGGTGAATATACCATTGTTAGAAGCTTTACAAGAGATGTCTGGGTATGCTAAATTCATGAAGGACTTGGTTACAAAGAAATGAGTCAAGGATTTTGAAATTATTGAGGTGCCACAGAATAGTAGTGCCATAATGTCTAGAACTATGGTTGTGAAGAAAAAATATCTGGGTACATTCACTATTCCTTGCATGATTGAGGTGTACAAATTTAGAAAAGCATTATGTGATCTTGGGAAATGTATTAATTTGATGCCATTTGTCGTGTTTTGAAAGTTATGTTTAGGTACTCCCAAGAAAAATAAAATGAGACTTTTAATGGTCAATCGAACGATTAAGAAGCATATGGGTGTGTTGTATGACGTTTTTTTGAAGGTGGACCGCTTTAACTTTTCAGCCGACTTTGTCATTCTAGATTGTGAAATTAATCATGAGGAGCCTATTATTTTTGGTAGGCCATTATTGGCTATTGGATAGGCCTTAGTTAATGTGTAATATGGATAAATGAAGTTTTGGCTAAATAATGAAGAGGTGTCTTTCAATATGTGTAAGTCCATGAAACAACCTATGTATTTGCAAGTTGTTTGGTGATCGATGTGATTGATGATAAGGTGACTAAAAACATAGAGGCAAATCTTTTGAATAACCCCTTCGTGGGTGTATTATAGAACTTAGGTAGTAAGGTGATTGAAAAATATGATGAGGTGGTTGCTTCGTTGACGGGTCTTGGGGCTCTTATACTAAAAATCCATGCAAGTTCGATCTTGATTTGAAAAATTGTGAAAGTCTAGCCACTAAACCTACTATATTGAATTGAATTAACTTGAACTTAATTAATTGCCTTCACATCTTTGTTATATCTTATTATTTGAGAATAATACTTTGTTAATCATTATTATAGGATCTATAGCCTTGCCAAGTGGAGGACTTGAAGTCTATTATTAAAAAGTCTGTCTGTGCTATTGACTGGACCATAGACGACATCATAGGGATTGATCCTAGAATTTGATCACACAAAATTAAATTAATTTTTGATAATGTGCCTATTGTGGAACATCAATGAAGGCTTAACCCACCAATGCAACAGGTAGTCAAGAAGGAGATTATAAAATGACTTGTGTGGGTGTTGTCCACCTGATTTGAAATAGTACGTGGGTTAGTCTTGTCCAATGCATTCCCAAGAATGGTGGCATGATAGTAGTCCTAAATTAATTTAATAATCCTTTTCCCATACGGTTGGTCATAAGTTCAAAGGTGTGTATGGATATCAAAAATTGAGTTCTTGGGCCAAAAAAGATCACTTTTCTATGCCTTTCATGGACCAAATGTTGGATCAATTAGATGGGAGTGGATGGTATTATTTTCTTGATGGATATTAAGGTTATAATCAAATTTTTATTACACTTGATGATTAATAAAATACCATATTTACACGTCCCTATGGGACCTTTGTTTAAAACGCATGCCCTTTGGGCTAAGCAATTCATCCGCAACCTTTCAATGGTGTTGGTTGTCCATATTCTCTAACATGGTAGAGGATACTACAAAAGTGTTCATGGATGATTTTTCCATTGTTGGTGACTTATTCAGATCTTTCCTCGATCATTTAAGTAAGGTCCTTTTGTGCAGTGTGTGGGGACAAAACTTGTTCGGAATTGGGAAAAATGCCATTTTATGGTAAAAGAAGGCATCATGCTAGGCCATAAGATTTTAAAGTAAGTGCATACAAGTCGATCAATCAAAGATATAAATGATTTTTCAATTAAATCCACCATTTCAATGAGAGGTGTTAGAAGTTTTCTTGTCCACGCTAGGTATTACAGGTGTTCAACGAAGGATTGCTGAAAGATTGCTCACAATTTATGCAAACTCCTTGAAAAGTAGGTAAAATTTGAATTTGATGATGATTTTTTAAGAGATTTTAATTTCCTCAAGGAGCTTCTTATGTCGTATCCAATCCTCATGGCTCTGAATTGGTCCATTTATTTTGAAGAAATATATGATGCTAGTTGTGTTGCATTAGGTGTGGTATTGGGACAAAGGAAATAAAAATTGCTTTACCTAATCTAGTATGCTAGAAAATCATTAAATGATGCCCAACGTACCTATATATTTAGAGAACAAGAGTTACATGACCCAAACCATGGATTAGTCGTGTTGGGTGCCTCAAGGCCAACCGGGTTCGGAGACTACCCCTAATACCCAATCATAAATGCCCTACATCTTAAGTTAGACGAATTCCTAACATATGTATATAAAATAACAAAATGGAATAATGATAAATTAAATAAATCAACCGATGTTATCTCCATACCAATACCAATGCCAAGGCCAACACCAATACAGACACCGCCCATACCAACCCATTGTAGTCTCATAAAGTCTCTATCCAAAAGTAAAACAATATCCAATTGATATATGTCCCCGACCATAGCCAAAACCCAAGTCTATGAAAGGACCAAAGTATATAAAGAAAACTATAACATGAAATGGAGCCTTCTAAAGTATGGAAGATGACTACTTCAATCCAATACAAGCTGATCTCGAATTTGATCACTGAGTAGGAGGAGTAGTATGGCCAATTTTTGCATCACGTGGGGATACAAATCTTGAAGTTTGGCTAGCAGGTGAACACTATCATGTACTCAAGATAAGGATAAATAATTCAAACCTTTAAAACCAAGTAAATAACCATATGCATTCATGTCTATACATAAATATAAATATATATATATATATATATATAATCCATTCCGGAAAAGGGAACCGGGTTTAGCATGCCTTTAAAACCATTAACCTGGGTATGTGAAGATTAACCATCCTAGAACCATACATTGGCTATATGGGTCCAGTTATACCCCTGGACGGGCCCCAGTGTATGTAGTCCCACGAACCGGAGATACCATAGGTGTAGTATATTCTCATGTACCCTTCGCCCTCCGTGATATATATATATATATATATACAAGTATAACTTTAGGGGATTCCTGTGTACCTCGCAAGTATATTTTCTCCATGACCAATCCTCATGTCTGAAACATTAGTTTCCAGTATCCGTCCATTGGGCTCATACCTTCATGATTAGCTATCACAACCTGCCTTTATTGCCCAATTAAAACCATTAACAAGCAACCAAACCACCAATTCCATTTATTATTAACCAACGCTATAAGAAGTGGTATCGTCATACATACTATATCTTTAAATCAATGTCCTTAGCCAACCTTTTAAGGGATTCCCATGTACCCAAAGATTCCATTATTATTAAGTTTACTTGGGGGATTCTTGTGTGCCCCACAAGTGTTTCATTATAAACTTTACTTGGGGGATTCGCATGTACCACACAAGTTTATTCATTTAAACCAATTTCATAGCCTCCAAGTTTTTACCCATTAACTATTTAAAACCGTCCAAACTAGTTTAAGTTTCATCACCATATTATAACATACAAGGTTTTCAATAAAAGTTCAACTATGTAATAAAAGAATTTCCATAGTCATATTATCAAACATGTTGAGGACATATAGTTTTCAAAACAAAAACCAAGTACAAATTACCCATTCCCATGCAACCATATGTTCAAACCACCATTAAAACATGAAAACTATAAGTAAAAACATTGGAAAACATAAATCAACCATTAATAAAAAACGTAACATATAGTTCATACCCAAAACCATATCACAATTATGCCATGAAAACCATTCAAAAAACATGCCTTTAATTGAACTAACAATGAGGGAGGATTAACTTGCCTTAGATTACATAGAAAACAGAGAAAAATCATCGTTTAGAGCCTTAATTGACCACCTTGAAGGATACCCTAGCCTTTGATTAACCTAAGAGATTGAGAGACTTTATAGAGATTTTTGGAGTGTTTAAGATTAGAACAATATGGTTAATAAAGTCCCAATAGTGTTTTAAGTCATGGGGTCATAAGATGTTAAGAGGGGAAATGTCTAAAATACCCCCTACTTAAAATGAATAAACTTCCCATTGAAGGATACGACCAACCCCTCCAAACCGTACCATACCATATGAGTGGTACCCATAACTGGTACCCTAGTCCTCACCTTGGACCCCAGCACTATCCAACATATGACCTCCAAGGACAACTCATATCCAACTATACGACAAATACCCTAGAACCGTACTATAATACCCTTGGTTTTCGACCCTTAGAAAATTTCCAGGATTTCTAGTTTTTGGTAAAGTTATGAATAGGGGAATGATTCATACACTAGGGTACGATTGGTATGATTTAGTCGTATGCTGTCCATTGATTGATGGTGGGTTGAATTTGGTTCCTTGAATGGATAGGACATAGGTGGTAAGAGTCGTATTGGTGGATATGGGTTGTTGGGATGGTTCTTTTCTTTACTTAATCTTATACTTGGAAACTTAATTTGGATCTAAGTATGAGTGGCTCACCACGATTCATAAGCTGGGTTATGGTCGTACAATGGACTCGTATGGTGGATAGTATTCAAACTTCTTATGATTCTATTCTGCCAAGAATACGGGTTAAAGGTACAGATCATATGCTTTGAGTACGACTTGGTTTGGGTAAGTCATACCTTGGATAGTTTTAGGTACTAGGGGGAGACTTAGGGTATGAGTGGTGGGTACCACTCGTATTAGAGAGTACGACTATTATGGTTAGTCATACCCCATGGCGGCAATTTTATGAAGTTTAAGTGAGGACAACCTAATATTTCCCTATTTATATTCATTAACACTTAGAAAACACTCTCAAATCCTCTCTAAGGCTCTTGGGAAAAAAAGCTAGGGTTTCATATTAAAGATTAATTTGGGGCTTGTGTTGGTGATTTCTCTCAATTATCTACTCAATTTAAGGCATGTATGCTTCCTTCTTTGTTAGTTACAACTAAAGGCATAGTTGTAAATAATGTTTTCATGGCATGATTAATTACATGATTTTTGGGTTTTTTTTATTATTTTTTTGGTTTTGGGGTTTTCAAATATATATTGGGGGTTTTGGTTATAATGGCTTGGTTATAGTTTTCCCATGTTTTAATTATATTTTTACATATTTTAAATGGTGGGTTTGGAAAATTATTTGCATAAGAATGATCATGTCATAACTGGTTTTGGTTTTGGAAATAATATGCCCCCAATATGTTTGATAAAATGCCTATGAGAATGCTTTTACTATATTGTTGGAATTTTTAATGAAACTATTGCATGGTATGGTTTGGTAATGGACCTCTAAATGGTATAAACGATTTAAATGGTTTGGAATGGTTAAATGGAATGGCTTTTTGGTCATGTGTAATGCCCCGAGATCCCATCCCGAGATGTCACACGGTGTTTATGGACCCAAAGGACCACAAGCTAACCCTTTTTTGATATTTGTACCTGTACACTGCATAATATCTAAAAAAATACGGAAACTTTCCATAAGGTTCAACACATCTATACATACTCAAAACTAAAAACTGAATACTAATACATCCGTCTATAAAGCCTCGAACTGTCTGAACTGTGGAGTTGATGGGACATGTCCCCAACTAACTGCTTCAACAAAAAATAAACAAAGTCTAAAACAATAGTAGTAAACTGAGATTCGTCCTCGAAAGAAGAGGACTCACTGCTACTGCTGCTGACTGGGACCAAACTGCTAAGGATAAATTGGATCCTGTGCCTCTAAACCTATGGTGTTAAATAAAACACCATAGCACAAATGCATCAGTACAAAAATATACTGAGTATGTAGACAGGGTAGGCTAATGCAAGAGTTCATGCATGCACAATAGCGAAACTGAATAATCATGAAAATGCCACATGAGAACAGATACATGAATGCACAGAACATGAACACAATTATCGCAACTCTAGATACTGAAACTCAGATACCACTTTACTGCAGACTGAACTCACTAGTGACACTGAAATACTGAATCACTGACTCATCTAATACAGATAACTGAGAATCTGGATATGCTTACATCAATGACTGAATTCTTGGACTTACTGCTTTTGACTGACAAGATTAGAGATCAACCTTTCTAAGAGATGATTTCAGAAGCTTTATTAAAGATAAGAAATATGATTATATCTGAATCTGACAACAAAATTACTTAATAGAAGTATGATACTCTGATCAAGCCTGTCTGACAGCATATCTTTGAATATAATATCAAATAACTTAATGTGAGACCAAGTCTATCTGATGGGATGGCCCATAAATCAATGAAACTATCTGAGTTCCTCACAATGATATATGACTGTATCTGGCAATCCTTATTTTTGAAGACTGATCTTGAAACTGAGACTAAATCTAAAACTGAAACTGTGGGAAGTAGTCACTTAACCGACATGCCCCGACCTACCACATGTGGGGTCCAACCTGTGCCCCAGTTGGAAAGGTGTCATTACTGCACCACTGGTAAAGACAACTCTATGTAACCCTTATCTAGCAGGTCCTCATACGAGAATGGTGGAGCCCTCATCTAGTAGGTCAAGCCACCTCATCTACCCTCATCTAGTAGGTATGATATCTCTCATCCATGCTCAACTAACAGGTGTGATGTCTCAACCTACATTGGATACGTAGTTCTGGAGCATAAGGATTGCTTCTTAGAATCACACCCTCTAATAGTAGGTGAGTTCCCATCCTTGAGCTCGCTCGATGCCAGTTTCTAATCCCAACTGAAAGACTCAGAACAGAATTCTCAACAGAATACTGCTGAACTGAATCTGACACTAATCATATTATTCAAAAGGTCTGACTGAGTTACGCTGAGATCACTTGGCTCCGTATCTGACAGAAAAGATATAGAATCATGGTATATGACTGAAGATACAGAGCTTGAATAGATTACTTGAATCGCTTCTAAGATTGGGATTGAATCACTTGAATACTATTAGAACTGAGATGATTATAGGTCTGAGATTAGATTACTAGAGATATAGAGATTACAGAGATAACTGAGATTACTGAGCTTTATTAAGATTCGCACTTGTCTGAGGATACAAATTCTATAGTTCACTGAGTTCTAAGAATCATGGCTCGATTGGAATTATCGAGAAACTGACATAGGCTCTAGACAACAACTTTATTTTTGGGTATAAATACCCTCAGGACTCGATACCATAAAAGTAAGACATAATCATTCTTCATCACAAATCATTCATGCATCATCATGGTCATCCATTCATCACTACCATCATTCATTCATCATTACAAGCATTCATTCGTCATTACAATCATTCATGTATTATCACAATTGTTAAATAATCACTTCAAGTAGTTGGTCATCACAACATACTTTCCCTCTCAAGATCCTTAGGACATCGCATTAAGCATTTAGGAAACATAGACCTCTATTCATCATTTTATACTAGCCTAGGGAAGACATGCTATTAGCTTATACCCCATTCAATGAGATCTTACATCAAGTACTTCATACCTATATCGGTCTTTTTATGTATTTGGATATCACTTGATTTGGGGGAAACTTCATACTAACACATCACGATTTATTTGCTAACCACTTGACATGTATTAAAAGCTTAGTATATATCAAAGAGAACAAAATCGAGGAATTTATAACCATCATATCTCGACTAGTTCCTTTGTTCCCTAGGGTCTTTCAACAAATACTAGACACGGTCGATTTTACACCTACTTGGGGATTTCATGCTATCTTGGCACATTTCACTCACTAAGGCATTTTATCAAACACTAGACATGCATGGACTAGCTCACAATTTGGAGTTTCTTATTCAACATACTATAGCAGCCTTTATACTTTACCTAAGCTCTTTATCCAACCTATAGGGCACATTCTTCACTTATTCAGCCATTTCTACACCCAAAAGTCATGAGCACATCACATGGAAAAACAACTTCAAGAGGATCTATCAGAAACATCACATGAATTCCACATACTAGGGTCAAAGATCATAAATTTTGTAGGCAAACATAAATCAATACTCAACAACACATTAAACATCCATTTCAACCCATACAAATCATTTACAACTCATAAAAATAAAAATCTTTTAGTTTTAAAAAGGGTTCTTGAGCTTCTTGGATGAAAGGGACCCAACAATCAACATCTACATACTTTAACCTTTGAAATTGGATGAACTTTAGTGCTTGAAACTTTATGCACACTTGAAATAAATAAATTCTTAAAGCCTACACTATGAGGAACTTGATTCTTGAAGAAGCCTTGAAGATATCTAGATGATGTTTTGAAGATTAGGGTTCTTGATTGAAACCCTAGTTATACTCTATTGAGAGAGTTGAAAAACAAAATGATTGAATTAGAGTTTGAATAAGGGTTCCTCATATTTACATAGTCTCAAAAAGGGTGGGACATGACCAAAATACCATTGCAAAAACTCCCTTGAATTGCTGTAAAAATATACTTGACGCAATCCGTGATAGGCCATCAGGTTCGTGATAGGCCGTCCCGAATAGTCATCACAAAAGGGGTCCAAATTCTTGATTTTCTGCCTAGGGCTGATGTCGTTGTTAGAAATGTCATCAGAATGTGACGACATCATCAAAAAGGGCACCAGAAACGTGGTAGCCTGTCAGAAACGTCGTCACCATTTTCTAACTTGACATGTTGGAGTAAAATGGAAATAACTCTTTGCTCCGATATCGGATTTAGACGAAATTGGTGTCTAGGAAAGATAATTCAAATATATTTCATTTGATATATAGAAAACCACAAAGTTCTTAATATACAATGAGTTATGGTCGAATGAAGTTGACCCAAATTTTGATGGTCACCAAAACTTGAACGATAGGAAAGTTTTCAACTCGTTCATGAGTTAGGGGACCTCTATGATATTAATTCATCCTCAAATAGATTGCCGCACGATTTAAAAGTATTTCATACTTGGGAGGATATTTTTTAAACATTTTGACTCAGATTTTTGCTTTACCAAATACGCTCAGACTGGAAGAGGATTTTACAGGGCGTTACATTATCTCCCCCTTGAGAACATCCTTCCTCGAATGTCGTTTGATAGACTGAGAATACGGATCAACCAAACTTACTCAATAAATGCAAACATCTCAGATCAGGACTACGCAACCAAAACGACTGACATATAGAGTTCTCACACTGGGCATGCATATATGATGCATGGAATACTCGACTGATGATACTCATAGATGAATTCTCATAATACACTTGCATATTTGAGACATGGACTCATAACTGGGATGATCTCATGAATACACGACTGAACACACGCTGACAAGCTGAACTCTTTCTACTAAATGCGCATATCTAATGCATGAATGGCCGGCTAAGCTAACTTTTGAAAGCACAACTTGACAATGCAACAATGATTGATGCTAACTTTATACAGAAAATGTGAACATGCATCTAGATGAATCTATGGCATGTAACATCATAATACCATGGGGTATCTCCCCCTTGGGACTCTATGTCCCTCTAAACACACTTTGCTAAAATACGGGAGCGGTGCGCGGGGCACCTACAGACTGGGTCATAATTGGACGATCAAGATCTGAAACTTAAGCCTGACTCATGATAACATATAAGCTCAAAATAAGAGCAAAGGATCTATCAATGCATAACATAAAGATGAAGGGCTCATAGCATACCTGGGTGAATTTAAGGGGATCTTTCCCGATCAAGGCGAGCCTGAAGTGCATAGAATCTATTACGAGCTGAAGGATAACTACACTTACTTTGGGGAGCTGGCTTAGGACAGTCTCAAACTTTGTGACCGGTCTCGCCACATCTAAAGCACACATCACTACCGGCTTTACATACACCCTTATGATTCTTACCACTTCTTCACACAATGGGTAGGTAGGAGCACCACTAGTACTACTCTAGGCTTAAGAGCTTGGAGCTCCCTCAAATATGACACCCTCAAACGTTGCTGCAAGTACAATAGCTAAAGAAGGAGCTGGAACTAAAAATCTCCAACCCTACTGAGAACTAATACCACTTTGAGACCCTAATTGTGAGAAACCATGACTACCTGTCTTAGATCTCTTACTCACTCTCCCTCTCTCCTTCATCTTATCTGCATTAATCTGTTACACATAAATCATTAGACTAGAAAGATCCATATGTCTATTGATCATGGAAGCTCTACACTCTTTCAACACATCACTTGATACCCCAGTCAAAAACTTACTCATACCCGCTCTAGGGTTAGCTATCAAGTCAGGAGCATACTTAGCTAATTGGTTAAACTTAAGACAATACTCTGTCACTATCATGGAGCCTTTCCTTAGGTTCATAAACACTTCTACCTTAGCTTCTCTTATTTCTAGTGGGAAAAACCTATCTAGAAAGACACTCTGAACTTTAGCCAAGTCACGAGAGCCACATTCACCCCTCTAGTTTTCTCCCACATCACTATCCAATTATGAGCACTATATTTCAACCTAAAATATCCTAACTCAACACTCTCCTTCTCTGACACATGCATAATATAGGTGATCTTCTTCACCTCCTTAAGAAACAACTACGGATCCTCATTTACTACTAACCCAAAGAATTTGGGCGGGTTCATTTTCATGTAGCTTCTAATCTTGGCTGTGGTGAAATTCCTATCTTTCTGAGGTGGGACTGTAGCCTAACAGTTACCATGAAAATTAGTCACCGCATGGGCTAGCATTTAGAAAATTGCCCGAAACTTTACATGTGACACACTCTTATTTTCAGGATCTACTGGCTGAGGGGGCTGATCATCAACCCTATGGAAAAAGTCTCTGCGAGGAGGCATACTCTATAAATAAAAGAGTGAAGTGGATTAGGTTGAGGTCCAACTTGAGCTCATTCTCACTCGCACGAAATGATCATTAAAAGAAGAAGAACTACTCCTAAGAACATCTTGTAGCCTCTTCAACATAAATATGGCGCGCTAAACACCCATTTACAAGACTCTACTAGATGCGGCTTTTTAGAATCCCTAGGATCTAGGATACTCTTGAACCTTAGGTTCTGATACAAAGTTTGTAATACCCCGAGATCCTATCCTGAGATGTCACATGGTGCTTATGGACCCGAAGGACCACAAGCTAACCCTTTTCTAATATCTGATGGGATGTCCCATAAATCAATGGAACAATCTGAGTTCCTCACAATGATAGATAACTGTATCTGAAAGTCCTGATTTTTTAAGGCTGATTCTAAAAATGAGACTGAATCTGAAATAGAAACTGTAGGAAGTAGTCACTTAACCGACATGCCCCGACCTACCACATGTGGGGTACAACCTGTGCACCAATTGGAAGGGTGTCATTTCCGCGCCACTGGTAAAGACAACTCTATGTGACCCTCATCTAGTAGGTCCTCAAATGAGAATGGTGAAGCCCTCATCTACCAGGTCAAGCCACCTCATATTCCCTCATCTAGCAGGTATAATGTCTCTCATCCCCCCTCAACTAACAGGTGTGATGTCTCAACCTACGTTGGCTACGTAGTTCTGGAGCACAAGGATTACTTTTAAGAATCACACCCTCTACTAGTAGGTGAGCTCTCATCCTTGAGCTAGCTCGGTGCTAGTTTTTACTCCCTACTGAAAGACTCAGAACTAAATTCTCAACTAAACACTGATTGAACTAAATCTGACACTGATTATATTACTCACAAGGTCTGACAGATTTACGCTTAGATCACTTGGCTCTGTATCTGACGAAAAACATATCAAATCATGGTATCTGAATAATGATACTGAGCTTGAATAGATTAATCAAATCGCTTTTGAGATTGAGATTGAATCACTTGAATACTATTAGAACTGATTTGATTACAGGTCTGAGGCTAGATTACTAGTGATATAGAGATTATAAAGATAACTGAGATTACTGAACTTTATTAAGCTGTGCACTTGTCTGAGGATACAAAGTTCTGTAGTTTACTGAGTTTTGAGAATCATGGCTTGATTGGAACTATCGAGAAACTGACACGGGCTCTAGACAACAGCTTTATTTTTAGGTATAAATACCCCCAAGATTCGATAAAATAAAAGTAAGACATAATCATTCTTCATCACAAATCATTCATGCATCATCACGGTTATCCATTCATCACTACCATCATTCATTCATCATTACAATCATTCATGTATTATCACAATCGTTAAAGAATCACTTCAAATAGTTAGGCATCACAACATACTTTCCCTCTTAAGATCCTTAGGACATCGCATTAAGCATTTAGGAAACATAGACCTCTATTCATCATTTTATACTAGCCTAGGGAAGACATGCTATTAGATTATACCCCATTCAATGAGATCTTACATCAAGTACTTCATACCTATATCGGTCTTTTCATGTATTTGGATATCACTTGATTTGGGGGAAACTTCATACTAACACATCACTATTTACTTGCTAACCACTTGACATGTATTAAAAGCTTTGCATATATCAAAGAGCAGAAAATCAGGGAATTTACAACCATCATATCTCGACTTGTTTGTTTGTTACCTAGGGTCTTTCAACAACCACTAGACACGACCAATTTTATACCTACTTGGGGATTTGATGCTATCTTGGCACATTTAACTCACTATGGAATTTTATCAAATACTAGACATGCATGGACTAGCTTACAATTTGGAGTTTTCTATTCAACATACTATAATGGACCTTATGCTTCACCTGAGATCTTTATCAAAACTATGGGGCACGTTCTTCACTTATTCAGCCATTTCTACACCCAAAAGTCATGAACACATCACATGAAAAAACAACCTCAAGAGGGTCTATCACAACATCACATGAATTCCACATACTAGTGTCAAAGCTCATAAATTTTGTAGGTAAACATAAATCAAAACTCAACCACACATTAAACATCCATTTCAACTCATACAAATCATTTACAACTCATAAACATAAAAATCTTTTTGTTTTAAAAAGGGTTCTTGAGCTTCTTTGATGAAAGCGACCCAAGAATCAACATCTACATACCTTAACCTTTAAAATTAGATGAACTTTAGTGCTTGAAACTTTATCCACACTTGAAATAAATAAATAAATTCTTGAAGCCCACACTATGAGGAGCTTGATTCTTGAAAAAACCTTGAAGATATATGGATGATTTTTGAAAGATTAGGGTTCTTGAATGATACCCTAGTTATACTCTCTTAAGAAAGTTGAAAAAGAAAATGATTGAATTAGGGTTTGAATGAGGGTTCCTCATATTTATAGAGGCTCAAAAAGAGTGGGAAATGACCAAAATGCCCTTGCAAAAATGCCCTTTAATTACTGAAAAAATATACTTGACGCCATCCGTGATAGGCCGTCAGGTTCGTGATAGGCCATCACGAATAATCGTCATAAAAGGGGTCCAAATTCTTGATTTTCTGCCCAGGGCTGAGGATGTCGTCAGAAATATCGTTAGAATAATACGACGTCGTCAAAAAGGTCATCAGAAACATAATAGTTCGTCTGAAACATCATCACCATTTTCCAGCTTGACATGCTGGAGTAAAATAGGCATAACTCTTTGCTCCAATAGCGGATTTAGGAGAAATTAGTATCGTCGGAAAGATAATTGAAAGATCTTTCATTTGATATATAGAAACCCTGCAGTTGTTAATATACAATGAGTTATGGTCGATTGAAGTTGACCCAAATTTTGACGGTCACCGAAACTTGCACGGTAGGAATGTTTTCAACTTGTTCATGAGTTAGGGGACCTCTATGATCTTAATTCATGCTCAAATAGATTCCCACATAATTTTAAATTATTTAATAATTAGGAGGATATTTCTTACACATTTTGACTCAGATATTTACTTTACCAAATACGCTCAGACTGGAAAAGGATTTTGCGGGGCATTACATTATCTCCCCCTTGAGAACATTCATCCTGGAATGTCATTTGATAGACTGAGAATACATATCAACAAAACTTACTCAAGAAATGGAAATATCTCAGATCAGGACTACGTAACTGGAACGACTAACATATAGAGTTCTCACATCGGGCATGCATATATGATGCATGAAATACTCGACTAATGATACTCATAGCTGAATTCCCATAATACACATGCATATCTGATGCATGGACTCATAACTGTGATGATCTCATGAATACACAACTGAACACACGCTGACAAGCTGAACTCTTTCTACTAAATGTGCATATCTAATGTATGAATGTCCGGCTAAGCTGACTTTTAAAAGCACGACTTGACAATGCAACAATGATTGATGCTAACTTTATAAGGAAAATTTGAACATGCATCAAGATAAATCTAATGGCATGCAAAATCAAAATACCTTGGGGTATCTCCCCCATGAGACTCTATGTCCTTCTAAACACACTTCGCTAAAATACTGGAGAGGTGCGCGGGGCACCTACAGAATGGGTCAAAATAAGAGAAAAGTATCTATCAATGCATAACGTAAAGATGAAGAGATCATAACATACCTGGGTCAATTTCCAGGGATCTTTCCTGATCAAGGCAAGCCTGAAGTGCATACAATCTATTATGAGCTGAAGTATGACTACGCTGACTTCGGAGACGTAGCTGAGGAAAGTCTCAAACTTTGTGACCGGTCTCTCCACATCCAAATAACACATCACTACCGGCTCTACATACACCCTTATGATTCTTACCATATTTTTCACACAACAGGTAGGTACGAATACCAGTAGTACTTCTCTGGGCTTTAGAGCTTGGCACTCCCTCAAATCTGACACCCCCAAACGTAGGTACGAGTACACTAGCTGAAGATAGAGTTGGAACTAAAAATTTCCAACCATATTGAGAAATACTACCACCTTGAGGCCCTGATTGCGAGAAACCACGACTACCTATCTTAGTTCTCTTACTCACTCTTCCTCTCTCCTTCATCTTATCTGCCTCAATCTGTTGTGCATGAATCATTAGACTAGAAAGATTCATATCTCTATTGATCATGGAAGCTCTACACTCTTTCAACACATCACTTGATACCCCAGTCAAAAACATACTCACACCCGCTTTAGGGTTAGCTATCAAGTCGGGAGCATACTTAGCTAATTGGTTAAACTTAAGACAATACTCTTTCACTGTCATGGAGCCTTGCCTTAGGTTCATAAACTCTTTTACTTAAGCTTCTCTCATTTCTATCGAGAAAAACCTATCTAGAAAGGCACTCTAAAACTCTACCCAAGTCATGAGAGCTTCATTCACTACTCTACTTTTCTCCCACCTCACTACCCAATCATGAATAATATCTTTTAACCTATAAGATGATAACTCAATACTCTCCTTCTATGACACATGCATAATCTGGATGATCTTCTTTACCTCCTCAAGAAACAACTACGGATCCTCACCTACTACTGACCCAAAGAATTCGGGCGGGTTCATTTGCATAATTCTTCTAATCCTGGCTGCGGCGTAATTCCTATCTTGCTAAGGTGGGGTTGCAGCCTGACGGTTACCATGAACATAAGTCACAGAATGGGATAGCACTTGGAAATCTTCCTGAAACTCTGCATGTGAGACACTCTCATTTTCAAAATCTACCATTTGAGGGGGCTGATCATCAACCCTATAGACAAAGTCTATACGAGGAGGCATACTCTATAAATAAAAGAATAAAGTGGATTAGACTGAGGACCAACTTAAGCTCATGCTTACTCGCACGAAATAATCACTGAAAAAAAGAGGAACTGCTCTTAAGAACATCCTGTAGCCTCTTGTACATAAATGTGGCGTGCTACACACCCATGTACAAGACCCTACTAGATGTGGCTTTTCAGACTCCCTAGGATACTCTTGAACCTTAGGCTCTGATACCAAGTTTGTAACTCACTGAGATCCCTTCCCGATATGTCACACGATGATTATGGACCCGAAGGACCACAAGCTAACTTATTTCTGATATCTGTACCTGTACACTGCATAATATCTAAAAAAATGCAAAAACTAGTCATAAGGCTGAACACATCTATGCATACTCTAAAATAAAAATTGAATACTAATATATCCATCTGAAAAGCCTCTAACTGTCTGAACTATGGATTTGAATTGACATGTCCCCAACTAACTCCGTCAAATAAAATAAACAAAGTCTGAAATAATAGTCATAAATTAAGACTCGTCCTCAAAAGAAGAGGACTCACTGCTACTACTGCTTACTAGGACCAAACAGCTGAGGATAAACTAGATCTTGTGCTTCTGAACATATGGTGTCAAATAAAACACCATAGCGCAAATACATCTGTACAAAAATGTATCGAGTATGTAGACAGGGTAGGCTAGTGAAAAGTTTTATGCATGCACAATATCTAAACTAAATAATCATGAAAATGCCGCATGAGAACACATACATGAATGCACAAAACATGAACACAGTTATCGCAACTCTAGATACTGAAAATCAGATACCACTTTACTGCATACTAAACTCACTACTGAAACTAAAATACTGAATCACTGACTTATCTGATACTGCTAATTGAGGATCTGGATGTGCTTACATCAATGACTAAATTCTTTGACTTACTGCTTTTGACTGACAGGATTAGAGATCAACCTTTCTAACAGATGATTTTGGAAGCTTTGTCAATGATAAAAAATATGATTATATCTGAATCTGACAACAAGAATACTCAATAGAAATCTGATACTATAATCAAGCCTGTTTGACAGCATATCTCTTAATATAATATCAAATAACTGTATGTTAGACCAAGTCTATCTGATGGTATGGCCCATAAATCAATGGAACAATCCGAGTTCCTCACAATGATAGATGACTGCATCTGACAGTTCTGATTTCTAAAGACTGATTCTGAAATTGACACTGAATCTAAAATTGAAACTGTAGGAAGTAGTTACTTAACCGACATTCCCCGACCTACCACATGTAGGGTCCAACCTGTGCCCCAGTTGGAAGGGTGTCACTACCTCGCCACTGGTAAAGACAACTCAACGTGACCCTCATCTAGCAGGTCCTCAAATGAGAATGGTGGAGCCTTCATCTAGTATGTTAAGCTATATCATCTACCCTCATCTAGTAGGTATGATGTCTCTCATCCACCCTCAACTAACAGGTGTGATGTCTCAACCTGCGCTGGCTACGTAGTTCTGGAGTATAAGGATTATTTCTAAGAATCACACCCTCTACTAGTAGGTAAGTTCCCATCCTTGAGCTCACTCGATGCTAGTTTCTACTCCCAACTAAAAGACTCAGAACTGAATTCTCAACTGAACACTGACTGAACTAAATCTAACACTGATTAAATTACTCAAAAGGTCTGACTGAATTACCTTGAGATCACTTGGCTCCATATCTGATGGAAAAGACATTGAATTATGGTACCTGACTGACGATATATAGCTTGAATGGATTGCTCGAATTGCTTATGAGATTGGGATTGAATCACTTGAATACTATTAGAACTGAGCTGATTATAGGTATGAGGTTGGATTACTAGTGATATAGAGATTATAGATATAACTGAGATTACTGAGCTTTATTAAGCTTTGCATTTGTCTGAGGATTTAGAGTTCTATAGTTCACTGAGTTGTAAGAATCATGGCTCAATTGGAATTATCGAGAAACTAACACAGGCTCTAGACAATAGCTTTATTTTTAGGTATAAATACCCCCAGGACTCGATAACATAAAAGTAAGACATAATCATTCTTCATGACAAATCATTCATGCATCATCACATTCATCCATTCATCACTACCATCATTCATTCATCATTACAAATATTCATTCATCATTACAATCATTCATGTATTATCACAATCGTTAAAGAATCACTTCAAGTAGTTGGGCATCATAACATACTTTCCCTCTCAAGATCCTTATGACATTGCATTAAGGATTTAGGAAACATAGACCTCTATTCATCATCATATACTAGCCTGGGGAAGATATGCTATTAGATTATACCCCATTCAATGAGATCTTACATCAAGTACAACATACCTATATCGGTCTTGTCATTTATTTGGATATCACTTGATTTGGGAGAAACTTCATACAAACATGTCACTATTTACTTGCTAACCACTTACATGTATTAAAAGCTTAACATATATGAAAGAGAACAAAATTAGGGTATTTACAACCATCATATCTTAACTTGTTCCTTTATTCCCTAGGGTCTTTCAACAACTACTATACATGACCGATTTTACACCTACTTGGGAATTTCATGCTATCTTGGCACATTTCACTCACTAAGGCATTTTATCAAACATTAGGCATGCATGGACTAGATCACAATTTGGAGTTTCCTATTCAACATACCATAGCAGCCCTTATTCTCTACCTAATCTCTTTATCAAACCTATGGAGAAAGTTCTTGACTTATTCAACCATTTCTACACCCTAAAGTCATGAACACATCACATGAAAAAACAACTTCAAGAGGGTCTATCACAAACATCACATAAATTCCACATACTAGGGTCAAATCTCATAAATTTTGTAGGCAAACATAAATCAAAACTCAACAACACATAAAACATTCATTTCAACTCATACAAATCATTTACAACTCATAAACATAAAAATCTTTTTATTTTAAAAAGGGTTCTTGAGCTTCTTTGATGAAAGGGACCCAAGAATCAACATCTACATACCTTAATCTTTGAAATTAGATGAACTTTAGTGCTTAAAACTTTATCCACACTTGAAATAGATATAAATTCTTGAAGCCCACACTATGAGAAACTTGATTCTTGAAGAATCCTTGAAGATTTAAGGGTGATTTTTTTTAAGATTAGGGTTCTTGATTAAAACCCTAGTTATAATCTCCTGAGAGAGTTAAAAAAGAAAATGATTGAATTAGGGTTTGAATGAGGGTTCCTCATATTTATAGAGGCTCAAAAAGAGTGGGAAATGACAAAAATACCCTTGTAAAAACTCTCTTGAATTGCTGGAAAAATATACTTGACGCCATCCATGAAAGGTCGTCCAGTTCGTGATAGGCCATCACAAAAGGGGTATAAATTCTTGATTTTCTACCCAGGGATGCCAATGTCATTAGAAATGTCATCAGAATGTTACGACATCATCAAAAGGGGTGTCAGAAATGTGATAGCTTGTCAAAACATCGTCACCATTTTCCAGTTTGACATGCTGGAGTAAAATGGGCATAACTCTTTGCTCTAATATTGGATATAGAAAAAATTGGTATCTTTGGAAAGATAATTCAATGATATTTCATTTGATATATATAAAATCACCCGTTTCGTAATATACAATGAGTTATGGTCAATTAAAGTTGACCCAAATTTTGACGGTCACTAAAACTTGAACGATAGGAAAGTTTTCAACTCGTTCATGAGTTAGGGGACCTCTATGATCTTAATTCATGCTCAAATAGATTCCTACATGATTTCAAAGTATTTCATACTTGGGAGGATATTTCTTAAACATTTTTACTTGAATTTTTGCTTTACCAAATACACTCTACGACTTTGACTGGAAGAGGAATTTGCGGGGCATTACATCATGGTTATGATTAATTAAAATCTTTGTGGTGTACAATGGAATCCCTCAAGTAAATATTTTAGTAAACATCTTTGTAGGGTAACATGGAATCCCCCAAGTAAACATAATGGATCACTTGTGGTGTACATAGGACTCCCCTAAGTTAACTTGGTAAATGGGTACACGGGAGTCTCTTTACCCTAAAAGGTTGTCTAAGGAAAATACTTGTAAGTTATAGTTGGTATGACAATACCGCTATTAATAGCCTTGGTTAATAATAAATGGAATTATGGATTAGTTGGTTGGAAATGGTTTTAATTAGGTATTAATGGCGGGGTGTGATAGCTAACTGGGAAGGTGGGAGTTAAGTAAATGAACACTAGAAGCTCATATTAGCTAACATGAGGGTTGGTCATAGAAACAATATATGATACTATAAGTTACATGAGAATCCTATAAGTGTATTGTACATATGTATCATCGAGAGTGAAGTGTACTTGGGAATCCCTTACTCTTATGGTATATCTGGTTCGTGCGGTTACATGTATCGGGAACCGTTCAGGGGGTTACACTGGACCTATATAGCCCGTGGGTAGGTTAGGATGGTTAAGTTATTCATACCAAGGTTAATGGATTTAAATGCATTCTAAACCCGATTCCCTTTTCTAGCATGGTTATATATATATGTATGGTTTGTATGCATATGGTTGGTTTACTTGGTTTTTCTGAATGGCATTATTTTATCCTTATCCTAAGTTCATGATAGCGTTCACCTTCTAACCCATCTTTGGGCGGATGTATCCCCATGCAATGTAGGAAGCGACCGTTCTACTCCTCATGCATAGTTATTGCATTTCAGGATTAGTTTTTTTATTGAAATAGTAAGCTTCTGTCTTTCTGGAAGACTCCATTTCATGTTATGGACATTTTCATATACTTTGGGTTATTTATGGACATTGGTTGTGTCTATGGTTGGGGGCATGTCCTAACTAGATATTGTTTTTATTTTGGTTAGAGGCTTTTCTTAGAACTACTTTGGGTTGTATGGCGGGATCGGTATTGGCGTCAGCCTTAGTATTGGCATTAGTGTTCGGGTCAATACTGGCTGACTGTATTGTTGGTTGTTCTATTATTTTATATTATGTTATATTATAGAACTTTATTTGGTTATTGTTATGGTTTTGGCTTACGGTATTGGTTGGTTATGGTCATTGTTAGATTTGGGATGGTTGGGCTCATTTGGGTTAATCTCGCTCATAGACCTATTCCTGTGTCTTGATTAATTCTATTACACGCTATCTTCTTATATCTTTGGAATTCATCTGACTCAGGGTTTCCAACATTAATATTCAAGAATTTAGCAACCAAGGTATGTCAAGTGTTCATCCAAGGGTTCCTTCTACCCTGTCCAAGAAACCCTTTTAAACTTCAAGTAGCTTGATTTCATACTTTCCATGATTTGTATTCAAGTGTATTCATGATTATAATGTTGATTGGATTTCTATTCCATGATTAAGTATAAGATTTGTGTAAAAACAACTATTATGTATGTAGTATCATGTGAATTCATGTTAAAGCTTTGAAATTGTGATGCTCATGTGTTGATTAGTACTATGTGCATATACAATGCCTTCCAAGTGTTTGATGAGTTGTTCATTAGAATTAAATAATGAAATTATATCATGTTAGAATGTATTCAAGTTCATGGCATGCAAGTGTTTTCTAGAATGTCCCTATGAATGAATGATGATCAAGTAGTTATTTATCATGTTTCAAGATTTTGCCATGTCTTATAATTTATGCTATCGAGTCCTAGGGGTATTTAATACCCAACAATTTAGCTGATTACCTAGAGCCATGGTCAATGTCAGGATAGTATTAGTCATGTAACGATTAGTAGTACTCTTAGTCAGTTACAGAACTTAGGAAAAACTCAGTAGACTCAGTATTAATCTAATCCAATTCAGTTTTCAGTTCAGACCTCAGTAATTCAGCCAGTTAATAGAATTCAATAGTATTCCATCAGTCAATGGAACTCAATTTAATTTAGTTAGACAGTATAATTAGTAACAATTCAGTCAAGCCTAGTATGAACTAGAAATTAGTTCAGTGTCTATTCAGTTGGGAGTAGGATTCAGCACCGAGTAAACCCATGGATGGGGACTCACCTACCAGTAGAGGGTGTGAACCTTAGAAGCTATCCTTATGTTCCAAAACTACGTAGCCAACGTAGGTTGAGACATCAACCTACTAGTTGAGGGTTGATGAGGCGATCTACCTTCTCCTTGAGGGTACCACCATTCTCGTTCAGAGCACCTGCCAGATGAGGGTGACTCAGGTTATCTTTACCCATGGCACGGTACTGACACCCTTCCAGTTGGGGTTACAATTTGGACCCTAATCAGTTCAAAGAGGGTCTTGTCAATTAGATAATTACTTCCCACAACTTAGTTTCAGTTCTAGTCTCATAATAGAACTCAGTTCAATTCTATAGATTTAGGACTATCTGATACAGTCACTCAGTTTAGTACGAAACTTAGTATAGTTCCACAGGATCAAGACTGTCAAATACAGTTACTAGTTATCAGCTACACAGTATTAGTAAATTTAGATATCAGTAAATTAGTAACTCAAAACTCAGTATCCAGTGTTATCACGTTCTCAGTCACAGTTTACATATTCACGCATGTTCTCTTATTCAGTTATATTTATGCCATTCAGTTAGTGTTGTTCATACATATGAAACCATGCATTTTAACCTACCTCACTTTGCGTACCAGAACATTCAAGGTACTGACACATACCTTTCTTTTATGCTATGATGTTTTCTATCATAGGTTCTGACGCGCAGGCTCCCGATCGTACTTAGCAGTTTAGATATTAGAGTTAGTGGTAAGTCCTCTTAGTTCGAGGATATGATGATTATTTTAGTATTTTATCTTATTTTAGTAGTTCGAAGTTAGTTGGGGACTTGTCCGATCAACTCTATATTTCAGACAATAGAGGCTTTAGAGACTAGAGTATTTTTTAGATAGATGTTTCAATTTTGGTATTGTTATACCGTATTCAGTTTTATTATATTATTGAACCTTATAGCATATTTTTTGTCTAATTTCTGCATATTTGTAGTATACTATTCAGTTATTACAGCAGGTACCAATCATAGGTTAGCTTGTGGTCCTTCGAGATTATGAGCACCATGTAGCATCCAGGGTATAGACTCGGGGCATTAAAAACTTGGTATCAGAGCCTAAGGTTCAACAGAGTCCTAGGAAATCTGAAAGCTACATCTAGTATAATATTGTACATGGGTGTGTAGCGCGCCACACTTATGGACAGGAGGTTGTGAGATATTTTAGGAAAAGTTTCCCTTCTTTAGTATTTATGTCATGCGAGTGAGCATGAACTCTAGTTAAACTCCCTGTTTAATCCAAATTTCTCTTTCGTCTATAGAATATGCCTCCAAAGAGGACTAAGGGAAAAGTAATTGCAGACCATCCACCCCAGCCCATCCAGGCAGATCCTCTGGACGAACACGTCTCCCACACTAAATTTAGAGCAGCTTTCAGCACCCTAGCTCATTTTGTGAAAGCCTAGAATGAATGTCCAGCTTTTGTTCCAGCCAAACCAGTGGCTAATACTGCTACTGCTAGGATTAGATATTTCACCCGAATAAACCCTCCATCTTTAACTGGGTCTAAGTATAATGACGACCATCAAGAGTTTCTTGATCTGGTGCAAAACGTTACAGATATTATAGGAGTGACTACTATTGATAGCACTGAGTTGGCTACATATCAGCTGTAGGATGTGGCCCACTCATGGTTTAAATAGTGGAAAGCAGAAAAGGCCACAGATGCAGGCCCCATAGAATAGAAGGAGTTTACCACTGCTTTTCTGGATAGGTTCTTCCCACTGGAGTTGAGGGAAGCGAAGGTTTTGGAGTTTGTAAATCTAAAGCAGGGCAACATGACAGTGAAAAAGTATTCTCTCAAGTTTACTCAATTAGCCAGATATGCTCCTCATGTAGTAGCAGATAGCAGATCTAAGATGAGTAAGTATGTGTTTGGCGTGTCTAATAGTATGGTAAAGGAGTGTAGGACTACAATGTTGATTAAGGAGATAGATATATCTAGGCTCATAGTCCATGCTTAGTAGAAAGAGGAGGCTAAGAATAGGGAGAAGGAGAAGGAGAACAAGAGAATGAGAACAGGTAGTTTTAACTTCGCTCAGCCTAAGTCAGAAGGTGGGAAATATTCTCAGTTCCTTTCAAAATCCTTAGTTTCATCTTTGTCCTCAAGAAGGCTCCAATGCCAAAATTCAGATACGGCAATAGAGATAGGGAACTAGGACCAAAACCCCAGGGTAGTGTTAGCAATGCTCGAACCAATCCACTTTGTCAGAAATATGGTAGAAATCACCAGGGTATCTACAGAGCGAGCAGCGATGTGTGTTTTGAGTGTGGCAAACCAGGCGACAAAGTCAGAAATTTTCCCCAGTCAGGTTCTTAAGGTCTTTATAATCGTCCCCCAGCTTATTCTAGTTGCCCAAATCAGCAAGGTGCCACTTCCAGTGCCATCAGTGGGCAGTGCCCAAACAGACTCTAAGCTCTTCAGTCCCAACAGGATTAGAAAAGTTCTCCTGATGTGGTCACTGGTACGTTACAAGTTTTCCATTTACATATTTATGCTTTGCTAGATCCAGGAGCTTTTTTGTCCTTTGTTACTCTATATATAGCCGCTGATTTTGGAGTCAGTCCCAAAATTCTAGAAGATCCATTCTCAGTCTCTACCCTAGTGGGTAAATCTATCATACCCCGGTGAGTATACTATACAGGAACTGTCCGGTTATGATATCTTAGAAAGTCACTTCAGTAGACTTAGTCAAATTAGAGATAACTGATTTTGATGTCATTCTCGGCATGGATTGGCTTTATTCCTACTATGCCTTAATCGACTACAAAAATAAAATTGTCTAGTTTCAGTTTCTGAATGAACCCATCCTAGAATGGAGGAGTAGTACTTCAGCACTTAGGAGCCAGCTTATTTCTTACCATTGGGCGAGAAAAATAATATCTAAGGGATATGTCTACCGTCTTATTTAAGTCCAGGTTTCTAGTTTAGAAACCCCTACTCTTGAATCAGTGTCAGTAGCATGTGAATTCCCAGATGTGTTTCCCAAAGATCTTCTCGGAGTTCCTTTCGAGAGGGAAATCAATTTCGAAATAGAACTTCTTCCAGATACTCAGCCCATATCTATTCTACCATACAGAATGGATCTTGGAGAACTTAAAAAAATTAAAAGAATAGTTAAAAAATATCCTATATAAGGGATTTATCAAACCTAGTGTGTCCTCGTGAGGCACACCAGTTTTATTTGTGTATAAGAAAGATGGTTCTCTCAGAATGTGTACTGACTATCGTCAACTAAATAAAGTCACGGTCAAGAACAAGTATCCACTTCCCATAATTGATGAATTGTTTGACCAACTTCAGGGTGCTAGTTACTTTTCTAAGATAGACCCCATATCAAGCTATCATCAGCTTAGAGTCAGAGAATGTGACATCCCAAAGATAGATAACAGAACTTGGTATGGTCACTTTAAATTATTAGTCATGTTCTTTGGTCTTACCAATGCCCCAGCAGCCTTCATAAACTTGATAAGCCATGTGATCAAGTAGTACTTGGACATTTCATCATAGTCTTCATAGATGACATTCTTGTCTACTCTCGCAGTAAGCATGATCATGCAGACCATCTCAGAATAGTATTATAGACTCTCATAAACCATAAGTTATTCACCAAATTCAGTAAGTGTGAATTTTGGCTAAGGTCAGTAGCCTTCCTTGGCCATATCATTTTCAGTGATAACGCTAAAGTTGATCCCCAAAAGACTGAAGTAGTAAGAAACAAGCCTAGACCTATCTCTCCATTAGATATCAGGAGTCTCTTGGGCTTAGCTGGCTATTACTAACGGTTTGTTGAGGGATTTTCATCTATTGTATCCCCTTTGTCCACATTGACTCAGAAAAAAGTCAAATTCCAGTGGTTAAATTCTTGTGAAAATAGTTTTCAAGATTTAAAGACTCGACTCCCTACAGCTCTAATTTTGACCCTACCAGATGGTTCGGATGGGTCTGTGGCATATTGAGATGCCTTTAGATTCAGTTTGTGGTGAGTTTTGATACAGAGATGTAAGTTCATAGCCTACGCCTCTAGACAGCTTAAGCCCCATAAAAAAACTATCCTACTCATGATCTTTAGTTCGTAGCAGTAGTGTTTGCCTTAAAGATTTGGAGGTACTATTTGTATGGGGTGCACATTGATGTGTTCACTGACCATAAGAGCCTACAGTATGTGTTCTCTCAGAAATACCTAAACATCTATCAGAGAAGGTGGTTGGAGTTGCTAAAAGACTATAACATGAGCGTCTTGTATCATTCGGGTAAAGCCAATATAGTGGTTGATTCTCTCAGTAGGATGTCTAAGGGTAGTGTTGCTCATGTGAAGGATGGTAAGAAGAAGTTAGCTCAGGAAGTTCATCAGCTTGTCCGACTAGGTGTTTGCTTAGTCGATTCATCAGAAGGTAGTATATGGGTACAGAGTAGTTCAGAATTATCCCTAGTTTCTAAGGTGAAGGAAAAGCAGGATAGGGATCCCAGTCTAGCTAAGTTAAAGGAATCAATTAGAGATTTGAAGGTAGAGGTTTTATCCCAAGGGGGAG
The DNA here is from genome assembly GCA_030864225.1 of Capsicum baccatum var. pendulum. Taxonomy (NCBI): domain Eukaryota; kingdom Viridiplantae; phylum Streptophyta; class Magnoliopsida; order Solanales; family Solanaceae; genus Capsicum; species Capsicum baccatum. The sequence goes on from CM061559.1 coordinate 113,557,399, forward strand.
ATGGAGTGTTATGCTGCTAGGCTCGTCTATGTGTGCCAAGTGTAGTTGATTTGAGATAGCGAATTCTTGCAGAAGAGCATGGTATGCTCTACTCTATTTATCCAGAGGCCACTAAGATGTACTATGATTTGCAGGAGATTTATTGGTGGAGTGGGATGAAGAGAGACAGTGCACATTTTGTGGCTAAGTTCTCAATATGTCAGTAGGTTAAGATCATGCATCAGAAGCCAAGTTGGTCCATGTAGGAGTTTATTATTCCCACCTGGAAGTGGGAAGAAGTGATTATGGACTTTGTGATAGGTTTGCCTCGTACTCGTTGCCAGCATGATTTAGTTTAGGTCATTGTAGATAGGATGACCAAATCAGCTTATTTCCTACCAGTCCATACCTCTTATTCAGCCGAGGATTACGCCAAACTCTATATCAAGGAGTTGGTCAGATTACATGGTGTTTTGTTGTCCATTATCTCAGATAGAGTTACTCAGTTCACCTCTTATTTCTAGAAGGCATTCCAAATGGGTCTTGGTACCTGAGTTTACCTCAGTACAACCTTTCATCCTCAGACAGATGGTCAAGTAGAAAGGATCATTCAGACTTTAGAAGATATGTTGCGAGAGTGTACGATAGACTTTAAAGGTAGTTGAGATGACCACTTGCCTTTGATTGAATTTGCATATAACAACAACTATTATTCCAGAATTCAGATGGCTCCATTTGAGGCACTTTATGGGAGGAGCTATAGATCTCCTATTTGTTGGTTTGAAGTGGGTGAGGGCGTAGTGATACGGCCTGACTTGGTATTTGATACCTTAGAGAAATTTTAGTTGATCAGGGAAAGTTTTAAGACAGCTCAGAGCCGACAGAAATCATATGCAGATGTACGTAGAAAGGATCTCGAGTTTGGGATTGGTGATTTTGTGTATTTGAAAATCTCTCCTATGAAAAAAGGAAGATATTTGGAAAGAAGGGGAAACTCAGTCCCCGATATGTCGGTACTTACCAAATTCTCAGCCATTTTGGAAAGGTAGCTTATCAGCTTGAATTTCCTTCAAACTTTGGTTGAGTGCATCTAGTGTTTCATGTCTCCTTAAAAAATTCATAAGTGACCCAATAGTCGTAGTCCCTATAAATGTAATAGATATTCAGAACAGCCTCTCATTTGAAGAGATTACAATTGAAATCCTTGATTATCAGATTCACAGTCTAAGGAATAAAGAAGTCCCTCTAGTCAAAGTACTTTGGTAGAATCAATCCATGGAGGGAGGTACTTGGGAAGCAGAAGCAGACATGCAGACCAAGTATCCTCATGTTTTCTCCAAAAACTCAGACTTAGCTCAAGGTAATGGTTTTCCTTTGAAATTACTCAATCTCATATTCAGATATAGCTACTAACTTGGTATCAATTAATGTTTCATACCCAGTCATGCATTTATGAATCAATTTAGTCATGTACTCATGCATCAGACATGCATGTCCAATATATAAACTCAGCTTATCAGTAATCCCAATCATGCATTTATGAATCATGTTCAGCTATACACTCATGCATCCGATATGCATGTTCAGTATGATAATTTAGTATATCAGTAATTTCAATCATGAAATTATATTTTAGTTATGCATGTCCAGTGTCTAAATCCAGTATATCAGTATTCTCAGTTTAATCAAACGCATTCGAGGATGAATATTCCCAAAGGGGAGATATTGTAAGACCCCACAAAATCCTAAGATCAACTCAGTCTTTTAAGATTTCTAAGGGTCCGTCCTAGACTTAGAAAATTTTAGCTAAGTATTCAGACTTAGTATTATTTTGTCTTTCGTATATTGGGAACTCTATTTCATGACTCTTATGACCTTAAAGTACCGATCTTTAGATTGATTCATGATCAGGAATGTCAGTAAGAGTTCCCATATGAGTTTCATATTTTTTAGACCTCGTTTGAACCACATTTGTGAATCCAAAATACTGCATCGATGTGATCTTAGCACGACGCAACGGCCATAGCATAGACTAATAATTTTCCTTGGCTCCAGTGGCAATTTCTAGCAAACTGATGTGGACTTGATATGGTGTGTTGGCCATCGCATCGATGCCAATAATGCAGTACGTCGATCTGCGTGTTGAAAGTTTGGTTTTCCGTCATTAAAAGCCACATCCTTAGGAGTATTTGGGTCTTTTCCCATGTTATTCAGCCACCCAAAACATAAAATTTAGCCTTTTAATTGAAACATACATTCATTATTTCACAAATTGCTCAAGAACAAAAACCCTAGGTGATTGAATTTCAAATTCAAGGCTCAAGATTCCACCATTAATCTTTAAGAATTTAGCAACCAAGGTATGTCAAGTGTTCATCCAAGAGTTCCTTCCACCCTTGGACTCAAAGAAACTCTTATAAACTCCTTGTAGCTTGATTTCATGCTTTCGATGATTTGGATTCAAGTGTATTCATGATTATAATATTGATTGGATTTCTATTCCATGATTAAGTGCAAGATTTATGTAAAAACAACTATTATGTATGTAGTATCATGTGAATTCATGTGTAAGTCTTGAAATTATGATACTCATGTGTTGATTAGTACTATGTGTCTATATAATGCCTTCCAAGTGTTTGGTGACTTGTTCATGAGGATTAAATAATGAAATTGAATCATGTTTGCATGTATTCAAGTTCATGGCATGCAAGTGTTTGCTTGAATGTCCCAATGAATGAATGATTATCAAGTAGTTTTTTATCATGTTTCAAATTTTTACATGCCTTCTAATTTATGCTATCGATTCCTGAGGATATTTAATACCAGACAATTTAGCTAATTACCTAGAGCCATAGTCAGCCTTAGGATAGTATCCGTCATGTCACGATCAACAGTACTCTCAATAAATTATAGAACTCAAGAAAACCTCAGTAGACTCAGTATCAGTCTATTTCAATTTAGTATTTAGTCCAAATCTTAATAAATTCAGCCAATTAACAAAATTTAGTAGTATTTCGTCAGTCAATGAAACTCAGTCAACTCATTTCAGTTAAGTTAGACAGTATAATTAGTAACAGTTCAATCCAGCCTAGTACAAACTAAAAATCAGTTTTGTGTCTATTTAGTTGGGAATAAGATTCTGCACCAAGTGAACCCACGAATGGGGAGTCACTTACTAGTAGAGGGTGTGATCTTTAGAAGCTGTCCTTATGTTCCAGAACTACGTAGCCAGCGTAGGTTGAGACATCAACCTAGTAGTTGAGGGTTGATGAGGTGATCTACCTTCCAGTTTAGGGTACCACCATTCTCATTCAGAGCACCTGCTAGATAAGGGTGACTCAGCTTGTCTTTACTTGTGGCATGATAATGACACCCTTCCACCTGGGGTTACATGTTGGACCCCAATCAATTTAGAAATATGCATATCGGTTAGATGATTACTTCCCACAGTCACAGTTTTAGTTCTGGTCTAAGAATAAAACTCAGTTCAGTTTTATAAATTTAGGACTATCAGATACAGTTACTCAGTTCTATAAAGAGCTCGATATATTTCCACAGGATCAAGACTGTCATATACAGTCACTCAGTTATCAACTACACAGTATCAGTAAATTCAGATATCAGTAAATCAGTAACTCAGAACTCAGTATACAGTGTTATCACAATCTTAGTCATATTTTACGTATTCATGTATGTACTCTTATTCAGCTATATTTATGTTATTCAGTCAGTGTTGTTCATGCATATAAACCCATGCATTTCAACCTACCTCACTTTGCATACCAGTACATTCAAAGTACTGACGCATACCTTTCTTTTGCGCTATGATGTTTTATATTATATATTTAGATGTGCTGGCTCCCGATCATACTTAGCAGTTCAAATATTTAGCTTACAGAGTTAGTTGTGAGTCCTTTTAGTTCAAGGAAATGATGATATTTTTAATAGTTTAGTTTATTTCAGTAGTTTTGAGGTAGTTACAAAATTGTCCCATCAACTTTATATTTTAGATAGTAGAGACTTTTCAGACTAGTGTATTTTTAAGACAGATGTTTCAATTTGGGTATTGGTATACCATATTTAGTTTTATTATAGTATTGAACCTTATGGCTTGTTTTTTGCCTAATTTCCACATATTTGCAGTATTACTATTTAGTTATTGTAGCAGGTACCAGTCATGATTTAGCTTGTGGTCCTTTGGGATTATGAGCACTATGTAGCATCTGGGGTACAGACTCAGATAATTACAATGGAGATAATTTCCGAGCATAAGGTACCTAATCTTAGGAGAGTAGGGCACATTTGCCTTCTTTATGACCTCTTTGTTGGTTTTGTGGTCGTCTTCATTAAGTATTTTGTAATGAAAGGAGCGATAGGAATTTTAAGTATGGCCTACTAGGCCATATGCTTAGAAACTATCCAGTTTATAAGGGTTCTTTGAGGGCGGTCAAAGCTCTGAATACTTCATCTTTTGCTCCTGCACTTAGTGGTGCTTCTTTGGCATCTGGTCCTACTTCTGGTGTCGGCCCTTGTCGGAAAAAAATTATATACTCTTGCATCTCGATAGGAGTCTAAGGCAACACCTGATGTCATGACTGGTACATTACAACTCTTTTCTCATAACATATATTACTTGCTTGATTTAGGGTCCACTCTTTCTTATGTGACCCAATTTTTATCTGTGTATTTTTGTTTTATTCCTGAGATTATTTTGGATACTTTTTCTTTTTCTACCTTAGTAGGTGACTCAGTTATTGCTAAAAGGGTATATAGGGGGTGTGTGGTATCTATTGGTAGTCAGCAGACTTTGGTGGATCTATTTGAACTGGATATAGTGGATTTTGATGTTATTCTAGGGCTGGATTGTTTATACTTTTGGTACGCATCCTTAGATTGTCGGACCCATAAGGTTGTTTTTAGGTTCCTTGGTGAATCAATTATTAAGTGGGAGGGTGGTTCCCTAGCTCCTAGGGGGGTTTATTTCTTATCTTAGAGCTCAGAGATTAATCTCCAAAGAGTGTCTTTATCTCTTGGTCTCAATTAAAGATTCTAACTCGAAAGGTCCTTATTTCCATTTGGTTCCAGTGGTAAATAAATTTCTTAAGGTCTTTCTAGATGATCTTCCTGGTGTTCTTCCGGATAAGAAGATTGAGTATGGTATTGATTTGGTTTTGGTCACTCGTCAAATAACTATTCCTCCTTATAGAATGGCTCTGGCTGAGTTGAGAGAACTGAAGAATCATCTTAAATATCTTTTGGATAAGGGGTTCACCCATCCTAGAGTATCCCTATGGGGTGTGCCAGTGTTATTCCTGCACTAGAAGGATGGTTCCCTTCGAATGTGCATTGACTATTGGTAATTTAATAAGGTAATGACTAAGAACAAGTATCCTCTTCTAAGTATAGATGACTTATTTGATTATTACAATGTGTCAAGTTCTTTTCTAAAATAAATCTTCGATCTGGGTATCATCAGCTTAAATTAGGGAGGTGGATATCCTTAAGACTATTTTTTATACTCGGTAAAAGCACTTTGAATTCTTTGTGATGTCATTTGGCTTGAATAATGGCACGGTGGTATTTATGGATTTGATAAATAGGGTTTTCTGGCAGTTCTTGGATCTTTTTCTCATTGTGTTTACTGATGACATCTTGGTGTACTCTAAAAGTGAGGTGGATCATGCCAATCATCTCAGTGTTGTGTTCTAGACCTTAAAGGATCAACAGTTGTTTGTCAAGTTCTCCAAGTTATAGTTTTGGTTTAACGATGTAACTTTCTTGGACAATATTATTTCTATCAAGGGGGTCATAGTGGATCCACAAAAGGTCATTGTGGTTAAAAATGGCCTAGACTAACGACTCCAATCGATATTCGGAGCTTCTTGGGTTTGGTTGGGAATTATAGGTAGTTTATGGAAAGTTTCTCGATGATAGCTGTCTCATTAACTAAGTTAACTCAAAAAAAGGTAAAGTTTTCTTGGTCAAATGCGTGTGAAGGGAGTTTCGAGAAGTGTAAGGATAAGCTAACTTTGGGTCTAGTTTTGACATTGCCTGAAGGTAATGAGGGGTTTATGGTTTATTATGATATGTCCCAAGGGGGAATTGGTTATCTTGATGTAACATAGTAAGGTTATAGCCTACTCTTTCGGGCAGTTGAAGGTACAGGAGAGGAATTATCCTACTCATGATTTGGAGCTGTTGACGGTGGTGTTTGCTCTTATAATCTGGCAGCATTATTTGTATGGGGTGCACGTGGACATCTTTTTTTATCGTAAAATTCTACAATATGTGTTCACTCAGAATGATCTAAATCTCAGGAAAAGGAGATAGTTGGAGCTTTTCAAGGACTATGATGTGAGTCTTCACTACCACCCAGGTAAACCTAATATGGTCGTTGATGCTCTTAGCAGGTTGTCAATGGGGAGTTTGGCTCATATGGATCAGCAAAAGTAGAAATTCATAAAGGATATTCCCCTCTTGGCTAATGTTGGAGTTTTCCTCTTGGACTCTAATGATGGTGGTATGAAGATGCAGGAAGTGGTTTGGTTATATCTTGGTACAGATATTAAGGAAAAACAAGTTCTAGATCTTATCATTATGAAAATCAAGAGAGATATTGGTGTGCAAAAGTGATGGTTTTTTAGATCAATGGTGATGGTACTTTATGGTACCAAGGGAGGTTGTGTGTTTCTGATATCAACAATTTGTAATACAGGATCTTGGATAAGGAGCATGAATCGTGCTATGTTGTTCATCCTGATTCAACAAAAATGTATCATGATCTCAAGGAGATGTATTCGTGGAGTGGTATGAAAGAGGATATTGCTGATTTTATGTCCAAATGCTTGGTGTGCTAACAAATCAAAGTTGATCACATGAGGCCTGGTGGGTTATATCAAGAAATTAAATTGCCTAAATGAAAATGGGAGGTTGTCAATTTGGATTTTGTTTATGGTCCTCCTCGATGTCAGAATCAATTTGATTTGATTTGGTTCATCATCAATAGGATGACCAAGTCTGCTCACTTCTTGCCGGTGCGGACTAACTTTTCGGCTAGGAACTATGTGAGGTTGTACCTTCATGAGATTTTAAAGCTACATAGGCTGCCTGTTTCAATTATCGTTGATCATGGTAAAAAGTTTTCATCTCACGTCTGGCAGTCTTTTCAGAAGGGATTAGGGACTAAGGTTAGTTTGAGTACTTTTCATCCTCAGATAAATGGGCAAGCAGAAAAAACTATTCAGACATTAGAGGATATGCTTTGAGCGTGCGTGATTGATTATGGTGGAAATTGGGTTGACCATCTACCTTTGGTGAGTTTGCTTACAATAATAGCTATCATTCTAGTATTGGTATTGGACCTTTTGAGGCATTGTATAGTAGGAGGTGTAGATATCCTATTGGTTAGTTTGATCTTGGTGTGGAGGATATGTTCAGTCTAGATTTGGTTTATCAAGCCATGGAAAAGGTAAAGGTGACTCGAGATAGGCTTAAGTCTGCCCAAAGTTGCCAAAAGTCCTATACGGATGTAAGGTGTAGATACTTAGAGTTTGAGGTTAGGGATAAGTGTTTATAAAGGTATCTCCCATGAAAAGAGTAATGTGGTTTTGTAAAAAGGGGAAGCTCAGTCCCTAGTTTGTTAGTCCTTATGCAATTTTGTGGAGGGTTGGTAATGTGTCTTATGAATTAGAGTTGCCTTCTATCTTAAGCTCCACTCATCCAGTATATTACGTCTCTCTATTGAAGAAGTGCATTGGTGATATTTCTTTGATTGTTCCCTTAGAGGGATTGGGTTTCTCATATTCTCTTTCTTATGAAGAGGTCCCGCTTGAGATTCTGGATATGCAGGATCATCGGTTCCGAACCAAGGATGTGACCTCGGTTAAGGTTCTACGGTGGAACCACAAGGTGGAAGAGGCTATATGGGAAGCATAAGATGACATAAAGTCTAAGTATCCTGGGATTCGTGTAGAAGATATGTTTTCTTCAACATACTTTCATTTTCAAGCTTTATTAAAGGAAAGATTAATTTTTTTACATCTTTATTTTCTAACTTGGTTAAAGGTTGGATTGATGTTTGATAATGCAAATGAATTGTGCTTGTGTTTAACCTAACTTGTCTATTATTCGGGGAGAATGTTCCTAGTACAGGAGACTATAACACTTTGGGTTTTTGACCCTTAGAAAATTTTTAGGATTTCTGGTTTCTGGTCAAGTTACAACTAAGGGGAACGAGTCCTACACTGGGGTACGAGTGGTATGGGTTGGTCGTAGGCTGACTAGTGATTGATGGTGGGTTTAATTTGTTACTTGAATAGATACGATTTAGGTGGTATGATTCATATTGGTAGATACAGGTTGTTGGGTATGGTTATTTCCTTTACTTAATCATACACTTGGAAACTGAAGTTGGATCTGAGTACGAGTGGCTCACCATGAGCCGTAAGCCAGGGTATGAGTTGTACCATAGATTTGTATGGTGGACAGTATTCAAACCTCTTGTGATTCTATTCTACCAGGGGTATGGGTTGAAGGTACGGGTCGTATGCTTTGAATACGACTTGGTTTGCGTAAGTGGTACCTTGGATATTATTAGGTCCAAGGAGGAGGCCTAGGGTAAGAGTGGTGGGTACCACTCATATTGGAGGGTATGACTAGTATGGTTAGTCGTTCCCCTTGATGGGAATTTCATGCAATTTAAGTGAGGAAAATTTAGGCATTTCCCCACTTAACCTAATAAGGCCCCACGACTTTTAACCCACTTGGGAGGTTATTTTCCCTATTATTCTATTCATTAACACTTAGAAAACACTCTCTAAGGCTATTGCTTAAAGGAAGCTAGGGTATCATCTTAAGGATTAATTTGGGGCTTGTGTTTATTATTTCTCTCCATTACCTACTCAATTTAAGGCATGTACTCTTCCTCATAGTTAGTTCCAACTAAAGGCATGGTTTTATGCAATGTTTTCATGGAATTATTTGTTGCTTGATTTTGGGGTTTTCAAATATATTTTAGGGGGTTTGGTTATAATTGCTTGGTTATGGTTTTCCCATGTTTTAATTATGTTTTTATCTGTTTCACATGGTGGTTTTGGATAATTGGTTGCATGAGAATTATCATATGGTAATTGGTTTTGGTTTGGGAAATAATATGCCCCCAATATGTTTAATAAAATGTCTATGTGAATGCTTTTCCTATATTGTTGGACTTTTTAATGGAACTATTGCTTGAAATAATTTGGTAATGGAACCCTAAATGGTTTAAACGGTTTGGATTGGTTAAATGGAATGGTTTTGTGGTCATGATTATGATTAATTGAACTCTTTGTGCGGTATAATGGGATCCTCCAAGTAAACATGGTAGTAAACATCCTTTTGGGGGTACAATGGAATCTCCCAAGCAAACATAATGGAGATCTTGTGGGGTACATAGGACTCCCCCAAGTTAACTTGGTGAATGGGTACTCGAGAATCCGTTTACCTTAAAAGGTTGGATAAGGACAATACTTGCAAGTTATAGTCGATATGACGATACCACTATTAATAGCCTTGGTTAATAATGGAATAATGGATTGGTTGGTTGGTAATGGTTTTAATTGGGCAATAATGGTAGGGTGCAATAGCTAACCATGAAGGTGGGAGTTCAATGAATGAACACTGGAAACTTATGTTTTTCAAACATATGGGGTTGGTCATGGCGACCATATATGATACTATGAGGTACACGGAAATCCTCTAAGTACACTGTACATATGTATCATGGAGAGCAAAGGGTACTTAGGAATCCCCTACTCTTATGGTATATCCAGTTCATGCGGCTACATGTATCGGGTCTCGTTTAGGGGGTTACATTCGACTCATATAGCCTTTGGGTGGTTTAGGATGGTTAAGCTAGACATACCCAGGTTAATGAATTTAAATGCATGCTAAACCCGGTTCCCTTTATCGACATGGTTATATATATGTGTGTGGTTTGTATGCATATGGTTGGTTTACTTGGTTTTTCTAGATGGAATTATTTTTTCCTTATCCTGAGTTCATGCTAGCATTCACCCGCTAACCCATCTTTGGGTGGCTGTATCCCCACGTCATGCAGGAATCGGCCAATCTACTCCTCATGCATAGTTATTGAATTTTGGGATCAGCTTTTGGATTGAAGTGGTGAGATTCCATCTTTCTGGAAGACTCAATTTTATGCTATGGACATTTTCATAAACTTTGGGTTATTTATGGACATTTGTTTTAGATATGGTTGGGGGCATGTCCCAATCGGATATTGGTTTTCTTTGGTTAAAAGCTTTTATGGAACTACAATAGGTTGGTATAGGCGGGATCGGTATTGGTGTCAGCCTTAGTATTGTTATTGGTATTAGGGCCGATAGTAGTTGACTGTATTATTGGTTGTTCCATCCTTTTATATTGTGTTATGGAACTTAATTTTATTATTATTATGGTTTTGGCTTGTGGTATCTATTTGTTATGGTCATTGGTTGGATTTGGGATGGTTGGGCTCATTTTTGTTGGTCTCGGTCATAGACCTATCCCAGAGTCTGGATTAGTTATATTACACGCTATCTTGTTATGTCTACTTAGGGTATATGCTAGATGGTTGGGTTGGGTATCAGGGGTGGTATCTATTCCTGGTTGGACTTGAGATGGATATTACGACAAGGCCCCTGGTCAGGTCGGTTCACGTACCTTAGACAGAATAGAATCACCTAGGCTAGACATACGGCACCATACAGTTAATATAATACCATTGGTACCCTAATATATGACTAGTATGATCTATTCGTACCTTGGACAGAGACCAACCAAACCACACTGAAGAACATACGAGATGAGGACCCTAAACTATACCCTATCATACGACAAGTACCCCAAGTCATATGTTATCTAGAAGACTCAAAACGTAGGAAATTTCCAATGACCAGAACCCAGAGTGTTTCAATTTTGTCCCATTTGGATCATTCATCCCCAAATGATGGACAAGGTAGTATAAGCACGATTTACACCCCAACACCTCTATTCCCAGCTTTAACTAAGAAAACAAAGATGCAAGGAATCAATTATTTCTTTAACCAAGTTAGAAAACAAAGATGTGATGAAAAACACATACCTTCTGCACGAATTTCTGGAGTAGGAAACAGGAACGGATACTTGGACTTTGTCCTCTTCTGCTTCCCAATTAGCCTCTTTCACCTTGTGGTTCCTCTTAAGAACTTTTATCGAGGCTACAACCTTGGTCCATAACCGATAAAGATGACGATCCAAGATCTCAACCAGGATTTCTTTATTAGATAGAGAATCGTAAATACTGAACCCTTCCAAAAGAAAAACCGATGAAAGATTACAACACATTTACTCAACATAGAGATGTGGAATACCGAGTGAATGGAGCTTAAACAGAAGGTAACTCCAATTCATATGCAACATTACCAACCCCCCTCAAAATCACATATGGGCCTACATACCGGGGACTGGGCTTCCCCTTCTTCCCAAATCGCATTACTCCCTTCATGGGAGACACCTTTAGGAATGCCCTATCCCCAACCTTAATCTCCAAGTATCTTCGCCTTACATCCGCATAGGACTTTTGGTGACTTTGGGCAGCCTTAAGCCTATCTTAAATCACCTTTACCTTCTCCATATCCTGGTAGACCATGTTTTGGCCAAATATATCTGCCTCACCAAGCTCAAACCATACAATAAGAGATCTACACCTCCTATTATATAACGCCTCAAAAGGGGCCATACCAATTCTAGAATAGTAACTATTGTTATAAGCAAACTCTACAATAGGTAAATGCTCGACCCAAATACCACCATAGTCAATCACACACACACAAATCAGATCCTCCAACATCTGAATAGTCCTCTCCATTTGTCCATCCATCTGTGGGTGGAAAGCAGTACTTAGGCTAACCTTAGCCCCCAACCCTTTTTGAAACAACCGCCAAAAATGAGATAAAATTTGCATACCACGGTCAGAGATGATAGACACAGGTACCCATGATGCTTCACAATGTCATGGAAGTACGACCTCGAATAATCCCCAACTAAAAGGTTAGTCCTTATTGGAAAAAAAGGCTGACTTTGTCATTCTATACACGATGACCTAAACCAAATCAAACTAATTCTGAGACCGAGAAAGACCGATAACAAAATCCATGTTGATCACTTCCCTTTATATTCATGAAATTCAATCTCTGGATACAATCCTCTAGGCCTCATGTGCTCAACCTTCACTTGTTGTAACACCATATACCTAGCAACAAAATCATCCACATCCCTCTTCATACTATTCCATCAATACATATCCTTGAGGTTATGATACATTACATTGAACCAGGATGAAAAACATTGCACGACTCATGCGCCTAAGCCAATATCCTTTCTCGCAAGCCATTGACGTCAAGAACACACAACCTCTCTTAGTACCACAAGGTACCATCCCCTCTAATCTCAAAGGCCATCACTTTTTGCCCACCAACATCACCCTTGATTCTTAACAAAATAAGATCTAACATCTGTTTCTCCTTGATTTCATCACCAAGAGACGACTGCACCACCTTCTGAACAAACAAACCACAATGCTTAGAGTCTAAGAGGCGAAGTCCAAGGTTATCCAAATGGTGCATATCATTCACCAACCCCCGCTTATCCTTATCAGCATGAGCTAGAATACCCATGGATAACCAACAAAGAGAATCATTAACTATATTAGCTTTACCTGGATGGCAGTAAAGACTCATGTCTTCATCCTTGAGAAGCTCAAGATATCTCCTTTGCCTGAGGTTATACTCTTTCTGAATGAACACATACTTTTGATTTTTATGATCTGAGAAGATATTATGTGTACCCCATACAAATAGTGCAACCAGATTTCCAATACAGACACTATGGCTAACAGTTCTAAGTCATGAGTAGGATAGTTACTCTTATGCACCTTGAACTACCTAGAATCATAAGCTATCACCTTTCCATGCTGCATCAATACACAACCCAGTCCTACCCGGGACATATCACAGTAAACCACAAATCCATCCGTACCTTTGGGCAAGGTCAACATGGGAGCTAAAGTTTGCTTATCATTCTTCTGCTCAAAACTTCAATCACAAGCATCCGACTAAGTGAAATTTACCTTTTTTTGAGTCAACTTAGTCAACAAGACAGCTATAGAAGAGAAACGCTCTGCAAACCTCCTATAGTATCCAAGACAAACCCTAAAAACTCTGAATATTGGTTGAAGTCGTGGGTATAGTCCACTTCTTAATCACCATAACCTTTTGTGGATCCACCATGATACCCTCATTAGAAATAATGTGACCCATAAAAGTGAAAGTGTTTAACCAGAATTAACACTTCAAAAACTTGGCATATTACTACTGCTCCTTCAAGGTCTACAACACAACAAGAAGATGGTTGGTATGATCCACTTCATTCTTAGAGTACACAAAAATATCATCTATGAACACAATGACAAACAGATCCAGAAACTGATGGAAGACTCTATTCATCAAATCCATGAATGTCGCTAGGGCATTCTTCAACCCAAAAGACATAACCAAAAACTCAAAGTGACCATAGCGGGTACGGAAGGTAGTCTTAGGGATATCCACCTCCCTAATCTTAAGCTGAGGATACCCAGACCAAAGATCAATCTTAGAAAATAATTGACACCTTGTAACTAATCAAACAAGTCATCTATCCTTGGAAGAGGATACTTGTTCTTAATTGTTACCTTATTCACCTATCGAGAGTCAATACACATCCGAACAGAACCATCCTTATTACGCACGAATAATATTAGTGCACCCTATAGGGACACGTTAGGACGGATGAAACCCTTATACAAAAGATCCTTTAGTTTCTTCTTAAGATCCTTCAACTCATCTGGAGCCATTCTATAAGGGGGAATAAAAATCGGACGAGTGTCCAAAACAAGATCAATCCCAAACTTAATTTCCCTATCCAGAGGAACACCAGAAAGGTCATCAAGGTCTGGAAATTCATTTATCACTGGAATAGAATACAAATAAAGGCCTTCCAAGTTAGAATATTTAACCCAAAAAGATGATAGAGACACCCCTTGAAGATTAATCTTCGAGCTCTAAGATATGATATAAACTTCCTTTTAGGAGATAGGGATCCTTCCTCCTATTCAATCATCTCATTAGGGAACTTAAAGATGACCTTACGGGTCTAATAATCTAAGGACACATAGCACGAGCGCAACCCATCCATCCCTATAATGATATCAAAATCCACCATATATAGTTCAAACAAATCCACCAAGGTTTCCTTACTACCAACAGATACCACACACACCCTAAAGACTCTTTTAGCAATCATAAAGTCACCTACCGAGGTTGAAATAAAAAAATATCTAAAACACACTCAGAACCAAAACCAAAATGCACAGCCACAAAGGGGGTCATATAAGAGAGAGTGGACCCCAAATCAAGTAAACAATATACATCGCAAGAAAAGAGTTGCAATATACTAGTCACAACATCAGGCGATGCCTTAGATTCTTGTCAGCTAGTGAGAGCATAAAGACTATTTAGACTAGTGCCAAAATTAGATGATACACCCTTTGGTGCTAGAGTTAAAGATGAAGCAACCAAAACCTTGTTTTCCCCATAGGCAACCCTACTAACAGGATAGTTTCTAAGAATATGGCCTGGCTGACCATAGTCGAAGAACCTATCCCTTCCCTTATTATAGAAACCCCTATCCATACGACCACAAAACCTGCACGAAGGACATAATAGAAATGTCTGAGCACTACTAGCCTGAGATTAGGAATCCTGTGTGCTGAAGTTATTCCCACCCTATTGACGTTTATCTCTAGACAACTTCAGGTAGAAAGCACCATCTATGAAGAAAGAGCTAGAACTCCCCTACATCTTATTTGGATACTTACCACTATCTCTACTACCTTGTTGTTGGCGACCACCCTGCTCAGAGAACCTAAAATTTTTACCCTGCCTCTCCCCTATCTCAGCCTATTTTTCTTCTCCTCCTCCACCTATTGTATATGAACAACCAACGTATAGATGCCCATGTCCTTGATTAGAAAGGCAGTCTTACTCTCAAGGATCAACTCATGAGACATTCCTAAAGAAAACTTTCTTATCCGGAGTCTTATATCAAACACCATCTCTGGGTATATCAATAAAACTGGTGAAACTTCAAGGCATACTCCTTGACTGACATTTCCCTTGTTTCAGATTAACAAATTCCTCTATTTTTGCTTTCCTCAACTCCTGAGGAAAGAAGAGGTCCAAAAACACATTAGAGAAAGTATCCGACAAAGATGACTCCTCGACATCACACCTTGATCTATCCAATTCCTCATGCAATTAGTAAGCTACATCCTTCAGCTGGTAGGCAGTAAACACCACCCCTTCCATATTTGTGGTATACATAACACTAAAAGTCTTTTCCATCTTATCTAGGAAACCCTGAGGATCTACATCCACCTTAACACTAGTAAAAGTTAGAGGGCTCATCCTCATGAACTGTCCAATCTTTTTGGCCTCAGAAGATGAAATAGAAGCTGCACCACACTTAGCCTGAGAAGCCACCAACTGAGCAATCATATTAATTGACTGACAACACTCATCATTAATCACGTTAGCCATAGAAGGACTAGAGGGAATTGGTAAAACTTCTGTACAATTAGGAACTAGATTTCTAGATCGAGTATTGATCCCACGAGTAGAGCATGTCCCATCAACATTGTCCCCAATTGGTACAAAGAAGTTTTCATGAAGTTTAGATCATTGAGGTATGATCTAAAATATGAAAAAATAAGAATTAGAGAAGATTCTAGGACTTAGACTCTAAAGCTTGAAAATAGAACATAAGAGAGAAATATTTTGAAATGTCTTATAGCCTCTCTCTTATGAGTGTGGCATGCTACACACTCTTAAAAGAGACTCCACTCGACACAACTTTGTGACTCCCAATTGAACATGAACCTAGGGCTCTGATACCAATTTGACACGAACCAAACCAGGGCCTAGTCATGTTGAATACTTCAAACCCAACTGAGACCAAAGACCACCCTAAATGCCTAACCATAACCACCATACACCTTAAGTCAAATGAATTCCAAACATATGTATATTACATAAAAAAATTGAGTAATCATAAATCTAATAAAATCAACCAAAATGTTAGCCTTAATACAAATATCAATGCCATGGCTGACACCAAACTGACACCACCTATACCAACCTATAGTAGTCTCACAAAGCTTTTATCTAAAAGTAAAATAATATTCGGTCAGGACATGCTCCCGACCATAGTGAAAACCTAAGTGTATGAAAAGACCAAAGTATAAAAATAAGATCATAACATGAAATAGAGCCTTCTAGAGTATGAAAGGTCACCAATTCAATCTAACAAAAGCTGATCTTGAATTTAATCACTTAGCAGGAGGAGGAGTATGGTAGGTTCATGCATCATGCATGGATATAGTTCCCAAAGATGGGTTAGTGGGTGAATACTAGCATGCACTTAAAATAAAGATAAAATAATCAAAACCTTTAAAACTAAGTAACAAACCATATGAATTCACATTCATACGTATATATATATATATATATATATATATATAAAATCCATGTTGTGAAAAGAAACCGGGTTTAGTATGCCATTAAAACCATTAACCTGGGTATGTAAACCTTAACCATCCTAGAACTAGCCATAGGCTATATGGATCCTGTGTTACTCCCTGGATGGGCCCCAGTGCATGTAGCCATATGAATCAGACCATAGGGGTAGGTGATTCTCGTGTACCCTTTGCCTTCCATGATACATATATACAAGTATAAATTTAGGGAATTCCCTTGCGCCCCGCAAGTATATGGTCGCCATAACCAATCCTCATGTTGGAAAATAAAAATTTCCAGTGTCCATCCATTGGACTCACACCTTCACGATTAGCTATCATAACCCACCATTATTGTCCAATTAAAACCATTAGCACGTAAACAAGCCACCAATTCCATTCATTATCAACCAAGGCTATAAAAAGTGGTATTGTCATATCGACTATAGCTTGCAAGCAATGTCCTTAGCCATTTTTTTAAGGGATTCTCATATACCCAAAGATTTCTTTATTATTAAGTTTACTTGGGGGATTGCCGTGTACTCTACAAGTATTTTATTATAAAGTTTTCTTAGGGGATTCCTATGTACCCCACAAGTTTATTCATTTAAACAAATTTCATAGCCTCCAAGGCATTCCCCTTTAACCATTTAAAACCATCAAAACCAGTTTAAGTTCCATCAATATATTATACCATGCAAAGTTTTCAATAAAAGTTCAACTATGTAATAAAATCATTCTCACAGGCATTTTATCGAATATGTTGAGGGTATATAGTTTCAAAAATAAAACCAAGTACTTATTAACCATTACCATGCAACCATATGTTCAAACCACCATTAAAATATGAAAACCATAAGTAAAAATATAAGAAAACATAAATCAGTCACTAATAACAAATAAACCCCAACATATAATTCAAACCCAAAACCATATCACAATTATGCCATGAAAACCATCCATAAAAAATGCCTTTAATTAAACTAACAATGCGGGAGGAGTAACATGCCTTAGAATATGAAGAAGATGGAAAGAAATCACCCTTTAGTGCCTTAATTGACCACCTTGAAGAAAATCCTAGCCTTTGCTTAACCCAAGAGCTTGAGATAGTTTAGAGAGAGTTTTTGAGTGTTTAATATAAGAATAATAGGGTAAATGAAGTCCCAATAGTGTTTCAAGTCATGGGGTCATAAAAGGTTAAGAGGGGAAATGTCCAGAATATCACCAACTTAAATTGTATAAAATTTCCGCATGAGAGTATGACCACCCCCTTCCCTCAAAATCATACCATACCATATAAGTGGTACCCACCACTCATACCCTAGGCCAAACTTTGGACCGTAACACTATCCAACATATGACCACCAAGGCTAACTCATATCCAACCATATAAAAAGTACCCTAGAACTGTACCTTAGGCAGAATAGACTCATTTAGGCTAGATATAGGACCTCATACGATTGACATCATACTACTAGTACCAAAATATATGACTAGTATAATCCATTCATACCTTGGATAGAAACCAACCAAACCATACTAATGAACATACAAGATAAGGACTCTAAACCATACCCTATCATACGATAAGTACCCCAAGTTATATGATCTCCAGAAGACTAAAAACACAGGAAATTTCTAAGGACCAGAACCTAGGGTGTTTGAAAAATATAAAGAAAATGGAGAGAAATCACCCTTTAGAGCCTTAATTGACCACCTTAAAGAAAAACCTAGCCTTTTCTTAACCCAAGATGTTGAGAGAGTTTTTGAATCTTTAAGATTTGATAATAAGGTAAATAAGTCCCAATAGTATTTTAAGTCATGGGGTCATAAGAGGTTAAGAGGGAAAATGTCCAGAATACCCCAAACTTAAATTGTATAAAATTCCCATATAAAGGTATGACCACCACCACCACCACCCCTAAAATTGTGCCATACCATATGAGTGATACCTACCACTCGTACCCTAGGACTAACCTTGGACCCTAATACAATCTAACATGTGACCGCCAAGGGTAACTCATTTCCAACCATACAAAAAGTACCCTAGAACTGTACCTTAGGCAGAATAGACTCACCTAGGCTAGATATAGGGAATCATATGATTGATATCATACCACTGGTACCCAAACATACGACTAGTATGATCTATTCATACCTTGGATATAAACCAACCAGAACACACTAATGAATATACGAGATGAGGACTCTAAACCATACTATATTATACGATAAGTACCCCAAGTAATATGATCTCCAGAAGACTCAAAATGCGTGAAATTTCTAAGGGCCAGAACCTAGGGTGTTTGGAAAAATTGCTCGTAGTTGTATATACTTCTGAAATATCTAGGGCCTAATTGGGTACAAAAGTAGTTGTAAACATGGACTACACAGATCTTAAACATCTCATGGTGAATAAATAGTCAAAACATTAATTGATTAGATAGATCTTTCTTATAAAATAATTTGATTTTAAGTTTAAGGACCGAAAGGGTTGTGAAAATCAGGGTTAGGAACATCAAGTATCCAACCACCTCTATCACCTTAAATTCAATCACGAGAAGTTGGGTGAGAATTAAATTGATCAACCCTTCCTCAATGAGCTAATCATATCATTTTCTTGAAGTATGGAGCCTTGATGTGCAAATTATCCTTATTACATTGTAAGTGGCTTGCTTCCCAATGATCTCAATCATTACCAAAAGAGGTTCTTGTTTGATATGAAGAAATACTTTTGGGATAAATCATACTTTCTTAGAAAGTGTACAGATGAAATGACTCATTGGTGTGTCATAGATTTAGAAATGTAGGACATTCATGAGGCTTGTCACTCATCTCAATTTGATGGACATCATGGTAGTATTAGAACTGCTGAAAAACTTCTTCAAATGGATACTATTAGCCGACCCTCTATAGAGATGCTCATGAGTTAGTCAAAATATTTCCTCAATTTCAAATAAAAGAAGGTATTTCAAGGAGGCATGATATGCCTCTAAAGCCTAACCTCGAGGTTGAATTGTTCGATGTATGGTGCATTGAATTTCTGGGCCCTTTCATGAGTTTATATGGAAATAAGTGTATCTTGGTAGCCATCGATTATGTCTCAAAGTGGGTGGAGGTAATTTCTCTAGCAAACAATGAAAGCAAAAGTTTTACTTTCTTCTTGAAGAAGTATTTCTTAACGCGATTCAAGGCTTTATGAGCAATCATTAGTGATAGTGGGTCACATTCTTATAATAGGGTCTTTAGTGCATTGCATGATAAGTATAGGGTGAAGCATAAGGTCTTTACTCTTTATTATCCCTAAATTATTTTCCAATTTTAGGCTTTAAATCAAAAGATAAAGTCCAACCTATAGAAAACCTTGAATGTTGGTCGTACAAATTGGGCAAGACAACTTCATAATACCCTTTGGGCGTATAGAATGGCATTTAAGATTCCTATCGATATGTCACCCTATCAATTGGTGTTTGGAAAAGCTTCTTACCTTTTACTGAGTTGGACCAAAAATCATTGTGGGCCTTCTATATGTTGATCATAAATTGGGAGGATGCTCCCAAATCAAGAGTAGACCAACTATATGAGTGGGAAGATTTTTAAATCAAGGCGTATGAGAGCTTTGTGTTGTACAAGGAGAAGATGAAGAAGTGGCATAATGTAAAGATATTAAAATGGGAGATTCGTGTCAGATTTGATGTGTTACTCTTTAATTAACGATTGAAAATCTTTGCGAGCAATCTCAATTCTAAGTGATTAAGTCTATTTGTAGTCACAAATGTCTATCCAAGTAGGGATATCAAATTGGAGGATCATAAGAAGTGGAGGTTCACTATGAATGGGCAAATACTAAAGAATGATCATATGGGTAGAATCAGAATGGCTAATGTTAAGTTGCTTTGCTTTAAGATTGTAAAGTGATGAGAAACAATATTATGCTATAACTAAGAAGTTTTTTGAGAGGCAACCCAAGGTTTATTCTTTTTATTTTATAGCTGCGCTAGTACTAATTGTACTTCATTTTGGGTGATTACATGTGATTATCATTAGTTAGGAAGCATGTATCTAAGTATGGATGATTAAAACCATGTCCTAAGGTGAGATAAACTACTTGCGGGCATATCTATGCACCTGTGTATGTATGTGGATATGCAGGTGGCTTCCAAGTTGAAGGGACATAGTACATGGGAGGATTTGAGCTCCTACACATACATATGCAGGCCATCCGTGCAGGTGGCCTAGAATCCTTCTAGGCAACTATTTTGACTCACGAAGGTTGATTGCGTGTGCAGCCTTGGACATACATGCATAGGTCTGGCACGCAGGCTTGACTTGTGTGTTTTAATTCTTAGGTCATTTTTTGAGATTAACCAACTCAGTAAGCCTAATTTCATCTTAAAAGACATAATTTGACCCATTTTCCCTACACTTAGCATTTTTCAACTCTTTCACTCCTTTACCCAATTTCTCCTCTCTTTAACACTACATTTTCTCTCTCTTCCAAATTCAAAAAGTCTTAACTTCAATTTGAAAAACTCTCTTACACACAATAAAACTTCAACTCTAGGGATACTAAAAAAAAATTCTCACATCATTTCATTACAAAAGTTAATTAAATAAGTAAGTTTACTTGTTTAAATTTCTTTAAGTTTCTCTTCAAGTTTCAATGGTAGATCATATTCCTTGATATTTTGTAGTTATATTTTTATTCAATTGAGTTTATTTTGATGAATAATAAATGTTGGAATGAAAATTTTGAAATGGGTACTATGTTTTTATATGAACAATAGGGAATTCTTGAGTACCTAAACTTATGCACCCCATGTATTTGTTCAAATGCACATATGAATTAGTTTTCACTTGCTTATGGTGGGTGATCCAATTGTGATAGTAAGAGTATCCCAGATATCTTTGAAGTTTAATATCCAAACTTTTCTTTCTTACGTCTGCCATTTTAAAATTGTCTAAGTTTATTTTCTTATTATCACCATGCGTTTGATTAAATGTCAATGAGATGTTTTTGACTTGAATGCTATATATTTTTGGAGAATTCACTCTTGGGGAAAAATTTGCCCATTACTTGAGAATTAATATGAGTTCACTAGGCTCTTAATTATAGAAACCCAGTAGTTGTAGTTGAATATATTCATTGCTCAAATTAATGCACCATGACTTTGGTCGATTGAATGGCTTCACATAGAATCTACACATGAACTTTGAGTAACCCAGTTGACAAGAATGCATGTATTGACCTATGATAAATTGGGTAACACCATTTTTAAGAGTATAGGGTCATTTTTGTTCAAATAAAGATCATGAGTGTTGCATGTTCTAAATTGTAGTGAAGAATGTATATCAATGTGGTGTTTAAAAAAGTTGATTGTGAATATTGTGAAAGTTGTGAAAGTTCCTGCCTCTTAATTTGCACAATTTCATTGTCACATGGAGAGAGCCCTTTTGTAATCATCTGTGCAAGCCAAGAAAAGTAATAACAACCACTAAGCATCCATTTCTTGCTCTCAAGCTTGAAACCCGATCACAAGTGAAGTAAATTTGATTAAGTTTTTAGGCAGTGCATGGAACCTCAAATCCCTGAACTAGCACACTTGGAAGGCATGGTTGGTCTTATTTGTGTATTTTGCACTTGTGTTGGTTGTATCATACAATATATAAATCATATAATTCCCATTCAAGTTTTGGGTAATAACTCAGTAGATGGGAAGTGGGATCCATATCAGTGAAGATATCCAAAACTCTCTCTTTGACATGTTCAATAATATTGGGGAAATATTATTTAACACCTTTTATCCACTAAGCCCTTTTGTATCCCACTTCCTTTAATAAATGATCAAGATGTCAATATTAAGTGTGTTATTATTGTTGCTTTCATCATGCATAAAATTATAGTTTCCAAGAAAATTAATTGCGAATATGATCAAATTGAAGTCAAAGAAATTGGGTACTCTATTGTCAATTTCATATCTTATTTTGTTGCTTTACTTTAAGCATAAGGTACTGATCTTCTCCAAAATTGACTGCAAGGTTATTTGTAATAGGTTAATTGACATAACCCATTGCCAAGACGATAATAATCCCACATAGATTAAGAGTAAAGCCTCAGTGTTTGTGGATTCTTTTATAGGAGAGTTTCCTAGAGTAGAGGGTATAGATACCTCTCTTATTCCTTCACGTTCTTTGGATGCTCCCCGTACGTATAGTAACACTTCTCTAATGGTCGATCCTTTTTATTAACCACCTCTTTCAAGCACTGCACCACCCTATCGGTCTACCTAGCCGCCTAAGTCTTCCATGATTACATTTGCTAGGGTTTCTTTAATAACTTTGGTAAATAATAGAACTATTACCCAATTGGTATTTGATATCCCTCAGTTTATTCAGAATACTATTGAGCGAAGCCTTTCACCTCTATATGTTCGAATGGCAGAGTATGAGTAGATATTAGATGAAGTATAGTCTAGAAGACATTATGAGTGGTTTTCTTCTTTAAGAGCTGATCTTAATGGCCTATGTGCAGAGTTTCACTCCATGTATCCCTCATTTGCTCTTAATGAGGTGGAGATTACCATGTGATAGACATTGAAAAAGTAATCTGTTGAATGATCACCTTCCTCAAGATACTACGAGTGTGGTTCTTTTATTTGTATATTTATGTAGGCCTTCATATATGGGAGATAAGATCAGTATTGACTTTAGGTCACACTAAACCTAGCAAGTCGAGTTTGTAAAGTAGTTATCCTGAGGTGATAAGCAAGCTAGGATAGTTGGGGCTAGTTCTAGCTCCTAACATGCTGATGAGATGCCTTTTTCTTCTAACCCGGTGATAGGATCCAATTATAAAAAGGTTCCTAGTTCTTTGATTATTTATCTGGTATAGCCATCATGAAATATAAACCTTATGTACCATGGTTCTATGACACATTCAATGCTTAAGACAAGGAATTTATGAAAGTACTTAGGTTTTCTTGTTCAATGTTAAGTGTTTTTGAATTGGTTTTGTAGGAAAATAGAGTTTGGAGTAGAGAAGGAGCAAAAATGGATTAAACGAATAAAAAAGGATACCTACGAGCCCTAGGTAGTACCTACGGGCCTGTAGGTTGGCTCTGTAGGTAGGATCCTAAAGAGTTTTGCAAGTTGCTATGTTTTTGGAGTCCTCTAAAGTCTGCCTATGAGTCATAGGTAGAACCTACAACCCCATAGGTACCCCCTCGTAAGTAGAAGTTCTTAATCTGAAGACCCCTCTGATTCCTATGAACCTACCTACGGACCATAGGTACTACACACGGCTCATAAATAGGGTTGTCGGTTAATGCCGACTCTATTTTCCTACTTTGTTGAGGATAGGATTTTTTAGGTTTTCTAATGTATCTATAAATACCTATTGGATGTTTCATTAAAGGTTTATCCATTCTATACACCTATACCATTGTTTTGAGTTTTGACATATACTTTTGATCTTGGAATTCTTGTTCTTGGTTCTTAGGGTTTGATATTTATTTGAGATTTTGGGTCTTATTCTTAATTATTTTTTAGATTATTCATATACTTTCAATTATGAATTCTATGTATGTTCCTACAATCATAAGCAGCTAAACCCCATAACTAGGGTTGTGGGAACCCTAATGGATTAACAAAGTAGAGGAAGTGCAAAGTCATTCTTGATTTGTGTTCAAGGATATATTGTGGTTTTCCTTACTTTAATTACTTTCTTGATGGTTGAAATATTAGGAACCCTTCTGTATTTGATATTAACTCAACACAGAGGTAGAGATTAGGAAAAGAAGATCACAATAGTAATTTAAAGATACCAACCTTCATCAAATTAACTTGAGACCAAGAAGACCTAGTTAATTTGGAATCCAAAATAAGGTTAGTAATGTGACACTCTAAGACTGAGACAAGATGAGTAAAATTTACCCCAATAAAGGTCAAGACATGGTTAAATGATACATAACTTGTTAGATTCTACATGAAAGACATCGAGATGGTTTAACAATGATGATAAGCTTATAGATTTAAGAATTCAGGGGGAACACAGTCCTAGTGATCATCTTATACTGATAACAACCCTATTTGCCAGCATTGTTACTATTACTACTATTCTTACAAAAACCCTTATTTACTGTCTGCATTTTCCACTTGCATCAGCAATCTCATGATTGATTCTTTTCATATTCCCTATGGGATCGACACCAACCTTGTTGGATTTTATATTTGACAAGAAATTGTGTTATACTTTTTAGGAGGTGTAATTTGGGAGACATCAAATTTTGGTGCCATTGACAAGGAGTACGGTTACGGATTGATTGATTGAGGTTGTTCATTTTTTTTCTTCTCTTTTTAGGGTATACGCCGGTGTATACCCAAGACTAAAAGTCAAGGTAATCCCCTAATCCTTATGATCCTAAGCTTGGATATACCTTACGATAGAATCATAAGATGGAAGAGTATGAGCACGGAGGCTAGTATGAAGGACATCAAGATGATCCAAATGCATTGAATCATCCACTTCTAATTGGTGTTCATAAAATTGTTGAGGAAATGTAATGACCCAAATATGGTACCCAGAATGCTACATGGTTCTCATGACCTGAAGGACCACAAGTTAATCCATAACTTATATTTGTACCTATATACGGCATAAAATACTGAATAATGCAAAAAACATGAACTGAAAGGCCATAAGCTTCACATATCTAAAGAAAAATGCAACATCTAAAATGGGGTATGGAATACCTAAAACAACTAAAATAACTGTCTGAACATAATAGTCTAGAAAGCCTCTAACTGGCTGAACTATCTGAGTAAGGAGTTGGTGGGACATGTCCCCAACTAAGTCCAACTGTTAAACTAATTAATGAGATAATAAGGAATAATCATGTCCTTGAAATATGAGGACACACTTCTAACTCTGACTACTGAGACTGGAATCTACTGCAGCTCTGGAGCTCGTGTCTCTGAACCTATGGTATAAGACACCATAGTGTGAATGAGTCAGTACTTTAAATGTGTTGGTTTGCAAGTGAGGTAGGTTGAATGCATGGGGTTCATATGCATGAACAATAATAATAACAGACTGACTATTATGAGCGTGAGAACTCATGCATGAGACATAATAACTGACACTGATATCGTGATAACATGATTACTAAGTTTGAATATAGATAACATGACATACTAATAACTGATAACATGAGTGACTGTATTTGACAGTCTTGAATCTGATGGAACTAGCTGAGTTCCATATTGTATCTGAGTTGAATGTATCAGACAGTCCTGAAATCTGAAGAACTATCTGAGTTCTATTACTAAGACTAATTGACTGTGTCTGATAGTCCTGATTTTGTAACATAAAACTGTGGGAAGTAGTTATCTAACCGATATACCCCTAATATGCCATTATAGATGAGTTGGGGTCCAATTTGTAACCTTAATTAGAAGTGTGTCAATACCGCACCACTGGTAAGGACAAGTTGTGGGTGACCCTCACCTGATAGTGTCCCCTATACAAGAACGGTGGGGCCCTTATCTGACAGTGTTGATGTCTGAACCTATGTTGGCAACATACTTTTGGAATACAAGGATGACTGCTAAGGATCACACCCTCATCTGATGGTGTGTTCCCATCCTTGGGTTCACTCGGTGCTAATTTCAACTCCCATCTGAATAGACACTGAACGTGATTTAACTAAGCTGAACATGGTTTGAATTACTGAATTCCATTGACTAGAGAAATACTACTAATATCTGACAACGGACTGATTTTATGAGATCATGGAGATTTCCTGAGTAATAAGTCTTTCTGAAGTCCAAGGATTCATTGCTTAACTGAGAGTATCATGACAACATGACATGGCTCTAGGCACACAGCTAATGTTTTGGGTACAAGTAACCCCAAGACTCAATAGAAGGAAACTGACAAAGCATGACTTGCTTGAATACATAATAATCATCATACTATAATTTCTGAAGCATTTCATCAAACATGTTTTAGGCATAAGCTTGTACATACATAGGAATTTCATGATATCCTGCTAATTAGACACTTTTCTTCATCTAGGCATTTAATCAAACACATGGTAAGCATAGAATGTGTAAACAACATCATACAATAAATAACTATCATGATTCAATTCTAATTTATTCATTCAAGGGTTTAGTCATAGGATTTCATGAATCTATACCTATACAAATCAACCATATGGAATTTATAATGAATCTATTTATAAATCTATTTATCAGCTTAGTTATCCGCACCCCCTACAAATGGTATCAGAGCACAGTAATTTAAAAGATACGGAAGTGATATACGATTTAGTTAAAATAGCTATGTTGGAATTTGTCACGACCCAAAATCCCATCGGGCCGGACTGGCACCCGAAGCCGAGAAGGCCCGGGAGAACCCGTTCAAATACCTGTACTTTCACTTACATGTCACCAAAAATTTGGGCAGCACTTCACTGCATATAAAAGAGTCTAATTACCTGTATCAGCACAACACGCACAAATATATATATATAAATATATAATACTTGGCCGTCGGGGCCACCCCATATACGAATATAACATTACTATATAAACTTCCATGACTTTACCCTTCCTTATGTGTACAAAGCCTCTAGGATATACATGACATAACTAGGGTCGGGACAAATCCCCGCCCACATATGACTCCTGTACAATAACAAAATATAAGGAACCGACTCGGAAAGCTCCGAAGTAAACTGGAGCTCACCAACAGTAGTTGTATGACCTGGCTCCTACTAGTACGGTGTATGAGCTGAGGTACCTCTGCCTGCAGCATGAATGCAGGTCCCCCGTAAGGGACGTCAGTACGAGATATGTACTGAGTATGTAAAGCTGTAAATAATCATATGTGATATGGGGGATCAAGAAAATCATACACATGTGAATAAATCATAATAGAAGTGAACCACACTTCATAAACACTTTTAGGATCATGAACATTATCATTAATCTGAATTGGGTTCTTGAATTCAAACACATTTGTGGAACGGTATACATTCGTTCATTTCATTCTTTACAATTGTTATTCGCCATTACCTCCTCCTCCCGAACTTCCAACCACATAACAATAATCAATACTGTACCGTACTGTGACCATTAGGCTGCCCCCAGTACATATCAATTGGGATCGACCCATGCTAGACTTATGCCCCTGGGATACCACCCACACGTATATCAAGTAACACATAAGAGATTTTTCCAATAACTTAGTTCAAAAGCTTTTGAGATTATTACATTAGTGTTCATGCCAATATAGTACCTTTGAAACAATGATATATCAATAGGAATCAAGTAATAGACCTTCTATACAATAACGATGTAATAAAGGACTCATTGGTACATCAACAATATGTTTCAGAATCATCAATATCACAACAATGAAATAGGAGACTTTTGGTATATCAATGAAACATTTTGACACTTTATAGAATGGAAACAACTTCGTTGGTAATGTAGAACAATACGTGTGTTTGGATAACCTCGGAATCTTACTTGATGGAACATTGGTGTTTTCATGCCAAAGAACATCGTTAGAGTATGCTTTACATACCTCGTTGTAGATTCGTATACCAATTCAACACAACTTCCCGCCTTTACAAATCACTTATCTACAATGAAATATCTTGCATCTAGTATTATCAACCCAACACCACAATTCTCTTCCATAATTCCATACAACCAATATTTGCAAAGCATTCCAAAAACCAACTTGAACAATAGGTTTATGTGTGTATATATATATATATATATATATATATATAATCATTTCAATACCATATCATCAATACCACATCATCCCTTCACAATTCAACATAATCCAACCATGCACAAGAATGATCCAACATCATTTCCAATCATCTTTCAACAACAATCAAATAACATACTTCTTATGCTCACAAGCATATATATATATATATATATACATATCCATATAAATAACACCAACATAATTTACATCCTTACCATAGAATGGCCCTTTGGATTTTGAAGTCCTGTTGGCACAAATAAGGGGTGCTTCTCGAAACCCTTGAGACGATGAACACAACTACGGAATCAATTTGGACTTTCCACGGTTGAATCACAAGATAATTAGAGTTGAAATTAGGCTAGGGTTTGTTCTTTCCTATAATTGATGATGAATCTGATTTTTTAGCTCATATACATGTATATATACACATATTCCCGTCCATAATACCATAGAAAATGACCAAAGTGCCCTTAAAATTTAAATAATGTCAAATATGTCCTCCGGTGGACTGTTTTGACAAGCTGAAGTAAATAGACCATAACTCTTTGCTCCGATATCGGATTTGGGTGAAATTGGTATCATTGTAAAGATAATTCAAAGTTCTTTCATTTAATATAAATTAGGCCACACAGTTCGTCCTGTACAAGGAGTTACAATCGTTTAAAGTTGACCCTAAAAATCTGTTCTGAGAGGCTGAAGTAAAGCGCGTATAACTCCTTACGCAGATGTTGAATTTGGATGAAACCAATTGCATTGGAAAGAAGACTAAAAGATATTTCTTTTGATATATAGTAGCTCTCCCAGTTCATTATATTGAGGGAGTTATGATCGTTCAAAGTTAACCCAAAAAACTGGCAGGCCTCAGTATTTTCCTGCTAATTTACTGTTCACAAAAATCTGTTTTGAGAGGCTGAAATAGAACGAGTATAACTCCTTACTCAGATGTTGGATTTGGATTAAAACAATTCCATTAGAAAGAATACTCAAAGATATTTCTTTTGATATGTGTTAGCTCACCCAGTTCATTATATTGAGGGAGTTATGATCGTTCAAAGTTGACCCAAAAACTGAAAATTTTCCTGCAATTTTACTGTTCACATCCCGGCCACCGTTTTATAGTTTCGAACGTGCTCGCTTATAACCGAAACTTATCCGTTTTTGAAAATCTTTATATCGTCGGAAAGCTTATTCAATAACCTTCGTATGGAAACATCGACGGGCAAATTCCGGTATAAATAAGGTCGATTCCTATACACATATAATCAAACTATACACTTGAAACCATCTCAAAATAATCAATACTCATATATACCTAACTTAGGATCAATACATATACTCCAACACATATAACAATGGCTAATGCACGTAATTAAGTATGGGGTGTTACATCCTTCCCCCCTTAAGGACATTCGTCCTCGAATGTGAATGTAGTTATTTAGCCGAAACAAGTTCGAATTCATAATTGATATTCACGTCATCATATAGATGTTATGCATATGTAAAAACTTACTTGTTAGTGTCCCAGTTCCACTCCTTGCACTTTTTTTTCATCTTTGAACAAATAAGGGTATTTCAATTTCATTGCTTCCTCCGCTTCCCATGTAATCTCTTCCCTTTGTTGATTTCTCCAAAGTACTTTCACCGATGCTACTTCTTTATTTCTCAACTTCTTAACTTGACGATCTAATATAGCAGTAGGAATCTCCTCATAGGTAAGATCTTCTGTTACTTGCACATCTTCAGTAGAAGTAATAAGGGTCGGATCTCCGATGCACTTTCGAAGCATCGATACATGAAATACTGGATGCACTGATGAAAGTTCCTGGGGTAGCTCTAATTCATAAGCAACTTGCCCACATCTTCGAATAATCTTATATGGGCCTATATATCGTGGACTCAACTTTCCTTTCTTGCCAAATCTCATCACCTCTTTCATTGGCGATACCTTCAAAAATACCCAATCGCCTAACGAAAACTCTAGCCCTCTTCTTCTACTATCCGCATATGACTTGTGTCGACTTTGGGCCGTTTTCAACCGTTGCTGAATCACCTTGACTTTTTCTATGGCTTGATACACAAGATCCAGTCCGAACATAAGAGTTTCACCCGCTTCGAACCATCCTATTGGTGATCTACACTTCCTCCCATATAAAGCTTCATATGGTGCCATTTTGATACTTGAATGATAGCTATTATTGTAGGCAAACTCAATAAGAGGTAAATGATCATCCCAGCTGCCTTTAAAATCTATAACACATGCTCGTAGCATATCTTCAAGTGTTTGAATGGTGCGCTCTGCTTGTACATCCGTCTGAGGGTGAAAAGCTGTACTCAGATTCACTTGTGTTCCCAAACTCCGTTGGAAAGACTTCCAAAAGTTTGCAGTAAATTGAATTCCCCGATATGATATAATAGAAGTTGGCACTCCATGTAATCGGACTATTTCTTTAACATACAGCTTCGAATATTCTTCAACTGTGTAAGTGGTCTTAACGGGTAAGAAATGTGCGGACTTAGTAAGCCTATCCACAATCACCCATATAGAATCAAATTTCTGAGCTGTACGAGGCAAACGTGTAACAAAATCCATGTTGATCATGTCCCACTTCCAAGTTGGAAGATCTATGCATTGCATATAGCCTCCGGGCTTTTGATGTTCCACTTTAACTCATTGGCAATTTGGACATTCAGCTACAAATTCTGCGATGTTCCTTTTCATGTCATTGCACCAATACATATCTTTCAAATCTTGATACATTTTGGTTGATCCTAGATGAATGGAATACCTTGAAAAATGTGCCTCTGTCATAATCTTCTTTCTTAGCCCGTCTACATCCGGCACACACAATCGGTTTTGGCACTGAAGTACTCCTTCTCGCGTAAGCTCAAATGCCTTGGTTGCACCACTCTGAATGTTCTCCTTAAGCTGTAATAAAATAGGATCTGCATATTGCTTCTCTTTCACTTCATCTACTAATGAAGATTCCGCAGCATTATGTACGATAAGCTCTTTGTCCGGGGTTTCAAGAAGGCGAACTCCCAAACTAGCTAACTGGTGAAGATCTTTAACCATCCCTTGCCTTTCTATAGGCATCATCATAGCCTTACGACTTAACGCATCAGCTACTATATTCGCTTTCCCTGGATGATACAAAATATCGATATCATAATCTTTTAATAGTTCCATCCACCTTCGCTGCCTCAGATTTAGATCCTTCTGACTGAAAATATATTGTAAGCTCTTGTGATCAGTATATATATCAACATGAACCCCATATAAATAGTGGCGCCATATTTTTAAAGCAAAGATAACCGCTGCCAGCTCAAGATCGTGTGTAGGATAATTTTTCTCATGTGGCCGCAATTGTCTAGAAGCATATGCTATTACCTTACCATGCTGCATCAATACACATCCTAAACCAATTCTAGAAGCATCACAATTCACTGTATACCCTTCTGTACCTTCTGGAAGTACCAACACAGGTGTAGAAGTCAACTTATTCTTCAATTCTTGGAAACTCTCCTCACACGTATCATTCCATTGGAACTTGGATGCTTTATGCATTAGCTTGGTTAAAGGTGCTGAAATGGAAGAAAAGTCTTTAACAAACCTCCTATAATAACCGGACAACCCGAGAAAACTACGAATCTCCATCGGCGTTGTGGGCCTTGGCCAGTTCTTCACAGCTTCTATCTTTTGAGCATCAACCTTTATCCCTTCACTAGATACAATATGACCCAAAAATGCCACCGACTTTAACCAAAACTCACATTTAGAGAACTTTGCATAAAGCTTACAATCACGAAGAGTCTGCAATGTCTGTCGTAAGTGATTGGCATGGTCCTCTTCTGATCTAGAATAAAGTAGAATATCATCTATAAAAACTATCACAAATACATCCAGGAATGGCTTAAACACCCTATTCATTAAATCCATAAAAGCTGCAGGTACATTTGTTAGCCCAAATGACATAACTAGAAACTCATAATGACCATACCTTATTCGGAAAGCTGTTTTGGGTATATCTTTTTCTTTGACCCTCACTTGGTGGTAACCTGACCTCAAATCAATCTTAGAAAAGCACTTGGCGCCCTGTAACTGATCAAATAAATCATCAATTCTTGGGAGAGGATATTTATTCTTAATAGTCACCTTATTCAATTGCCGATAATCAATACACATCCTCAGCGAGCCGTCCTTTTTGCGCACAAATAACACTGGTGCTCCCCAAGGGGACATACTAGGCCTTATGAATCCCTTCTCAAGCAAATCTTTCAATTGCTCTTTCAATTCTCGCAATTCTTCTGGGGCCATTCTATATGGAGGAATGGAGATTGGTTGGGTGCCTGGTATTACATCAATACCAAACTCTACTTCTTGTTCAGGAGGCAGACCTAGAAGATCTTCAGGAAATTCATTTACCACCGAAACAACGTGAAGAGTTGGTGGCTCTGCTTCTGTATCCCTTACTCTAACTAAATGATATAGGTATCCCTTGGAAATCATTTTTCTTGCTCTGAAATAAGAAATAAATCTACCTCTTGGTGCGCCGATCTTACCTTGCCATTCAATAACTGCTTCATTCGAAAAATGTAAATACATCGTTTTTGTACAACAGTCAATTTTGGCATAACAAGACGCCAACCAATCCATACCCAGTATAACATCAAAATCTACCATTTCTAGTTCCATGAGATTAGCCATCGTGTCTCGACCACACACAGTTACTACACAATCTTTATAAACTCTTCTAGCAATAATAGATTCCCCAACCGGGGTAGACACTTCCAACGGCTTATCTAACAATTCGGGGGTTCTTTTGAACTTTCCAGCAACCAAAGGAGTAACATATGATAATGTAGAATCGGGATCAATTAGAGCATATACATCAAATGAAAATATGGACAACGTACCCGTAACCACATCTGGGGAAGCCTCTAGATTTTGTCGATCCGCTAAAGCATAAGTGCGATTCTGAGTCCCGCTGGAACTGGCGACTCTTGTTTTGTTTCTAGCGTGACCCACGGGTCGTGCGCCTCTACCAGAATAAGATACCGGTGATGATGATGCAACAGCTGATCCCGAAGGTCGTGCTACACCACCTGCGCCCCTTCGTGGGCATTCTCTCATCATATGCCCCGTCATACTGCACGAATAACAAACATTTGTTCCCATTCGACATGCGCCCATATGATTCCTTCCACATTTATTGCATGGCTCTCGAGGATGTCTCAGTTGGATCATATTCCCTTGCCCATGATAACCCACTGATCGCGAACTATGACCCTCACTTCTTTGCCCAATTTGACTGCCTCTGAACCCCTGATGCTGTGGTGGAGCACTAGCTGCAGAATAAGAAAATAATGGCCTAGGTGGTCTAGCAGAAAATTGAGGTCTAAAACCTCCCTGTGGAGCCATAAACTGCCCTGTAGATCTAGACCTCTTAGAAGATCCGCTTTCAAATTCCTGCGTTCTTCTTCTCTGCCTCTGATCTTCCATTTTCTGTGCAAATGCTTGGATCCTAGCTATATCCATATCTTTATTCAGTGCAGCAATAGTACAATCCCTAACCAAATATGGATCCAATCCGTTCACATACCGATGAACTCTGTCATCCATAGTAGCTATAACATTAGGAGCATATCTGGATAAGGAATTAAATCGAAGACTATACTCCCTCACACTTGTATTACCCTGCCGAAGATTTAAGAACTGATCTGCACGGGCCTGACGAGTCTCATATGGAAGATAATGATCAATAAATGCCTCTTTGAACTCTTTCCAAGTAGCTGGGGGTGCATCAATGCCCCTCGACCATTTTCAGTCTTCATACCAATATATAGCCTCACCTTTGAATCTATACGCGGCTAACTCCACTGTCTCTCTGCCCGATACATGCATCACCTCTAGGGCCCTTTGGATTTGATCAATAAAGTCCTGCGGATCTTCGTTAAGATCGGATCCGGTAAAAGTAGGTGGATCCATCTTAAGAAAATCTTGCGTCCGAAGACTAGCCGCCTATCAGTACTGCTAGAACCCGCGACAGGAATGGCTTGCCCTTGGACTTGCCCAGCAACTATACGAGTCAAAAGTTGCACTGCATTTCTAAGATATTGATCAACAACATTAATAGGTGGCTCTGGGGATATAGTTCTCCTCCCCCTTATTTCTTCTGGACTGGGGGAAGTTTCTGATGCATGCTCAGCTGGAGCCTCACTTTGATTAGCTGGTATAGTGGGTGACTTACTAGTCCCCTCTCCGGCAGCCACATCTACTTGCTTACCGGTATTCTTGCTTCTGGTAACCGGCATCATTACTATAATAAGAGAAACAAACTGATTCAGTGGTCAACTATGACTTCATATACAATATAAGCTCTATCGCACGATCTAAGACATGAAGAAAAGAAACAATTCCTAAATGTCCATAGCCTCCTGTTTATAGATGTGGTGCACAACACACCGATAAACAAGACTCTACGTAGACACGGCTTTGTAGACTCACTAGGACGAACCGCTTTGATACCACTTTTGTCACGACCCAAAATCCCATTGGGCCGGACTGGCACCCGAAGCCGAGAAGGCCCAGGAGAACCCGTTCAAATACCTGTACTTTCACTTACATGTCACCAAAAATTTGGGCAGCACTTCGCTGCATATAAAAGAGTCTAATTACCTGTATCAGCACAACACGCACAAATATATATATATAAATATATAATACTTGGCCGTCGGGGCCACCCCATATACGAATATAACATTACTATATAAACTTCCATGACTTTACCCTTCCTTATGTCTACAAAGCCTCTAGGATATACATGACATAACTAGGGTCGGGACAAATCCCCGCCCACATATGACTCCTGTACAATAACAAAATATAAGGAACCGACTCGGAAAGCTCCGAAGTAAACTGGAGCTCACCAATAGTAGTTGTATGACCTGGCTCCTACTGGTGCGGTGTATGAGCTGAGGTACCTGTGCCTGCAGCATGAATGCAGGTCCCTCGTAAGGGACGTCAGTACGAGATATGTACTGAGTATGTAAAGCTGTAAATAATCATATGTGATATGGGGGATCAAGAAAATCATACACATGTGAATAAATCATAATAGAAGTGAACCACACTTCATAAACACTTTTAGGATCATGAACATTATCATTAATCTGAATTGGGTTCTTGAATTCAAACACATTTGTGGAACGGTATACATTCGTTCATTTCATTCTTTACAATTGTTATTCGCCATTACCTCCTCCTCCCGAACCTCCAACCACCTAACAATAATCAATACTGTACCGTACTGTGACCATTAGGCTGCCCCCAGTACATATCAATTGGGATCGACCCATCCTAGGCTTATGCCCCTGGAATACCACCCACACGTATATCAAGTAACACATAAGAGATTTTTCCAATAACTTAGTTCAAAAGCTTTTGAGATTATTACATTAGTGTTCATGCCAATATAGTACCTTTGAAACAATGATATATCAATAGGAATCAAGTAATAGACCTTCTATACAATAACGATATAATAAGGACTCATTGGTACATCAACAATATGTTTCAGAATCATCAATATCACAACAATGAAATAGGAGACTTTTGGTATATCAATGAAACATTTTGACACTTTATAGAATGGAAACAACTTCGTTGGTAATGTAGAACAATACGTGTGTTTGGATAACCTCGGAATCTTACTTGATGGAACATTGGTGTTTTCATGCCAAAGAACATCGTTAGAGTATGCTTTACATACCTCGTTGTAGATTCGTATACCAATTCAACACAACTTCCCGCCTTTACAAATCACTTATCTACAATGAAATATTTGGCATCTAGTATTAGCAACCCAACACCACAATTCTCTTCCATAATTCCATACAACCAATATTTGCAAAGCATTCCAAAAACCAACTTGAACAATAGGTTTATGTGTATATATATATATATAATCATCATTTCAATACCATATCATCAATACCACATCATCCCTTCACAATTCAACATAATCCAACCATGCACAAGAATGATCCAACATCATTTCCAATCATCTTTCAACAACAATCAAATAACATACTTCTTATGCTCACAAGCATATATATATATATATATATATACATATCCATATAAATAACACCAACATAATTTACATCCTTACCATAGAATGGCCCTTTGGGTTTTGAAGTCCTGTTGGCACAAATAAGGGGTGCTTCTCGAAGCCCTTGAGACGATGAACACAACTACGGAATGAATTTGGACTTTCCACGGTTGAATCACAAGATAATTAGAGTTGAAATTAGGCTAGGGTTTGTTCTTTCCTATAATTGATGATGAATCTGATTTTTTAGCTCATATACATGTATATATACACATATTCCCGTCCATAATACCATAGAAAATGACCAAAGTGCCCTTAAAATTTAAATAATGTCAAATATGTCCTCCGGTGGACTGTTTTGACAAGCTGAAGTAAATAGACCATAACTCTTTGCTCCGATATTAGATTTGGGTGAAATTTGTATCATTGTAAAGATAATTCAAAGTTCTTTCATTTAATATAAATTAGGACACCCAGTTCGTCCTGTACAAGGAGTTATAATCGTTTGAAGTTGACCCTAAAAATCTGTTTTGAGAGGCTAAAGTAAAGCGCGTATAACTCCTTACGCAGATGTTGAATTTGGATGAAACCAATTGCATTGGAAACAAGACTCAAAGATCTTTCTTTTGATATATAGTATCTCTCCCAGTTCATTGTATTGAGGGAGTTATGATCGTTCAAAGTTAACCCAAAAAACTGGCAGGCCTCAGTATTTTCCTGCTAATTTACTGTTCACAAAAATCTGTTTTGAGAGGCTGAAATAGAACGAGTATAACTCCTTACTCAGATGTTGGATTTGGATGAAACCAATTTCTTTTTATATGTGGTAGCTCGCCCAGTTCATTATATTGAGGGAGTTATGATCGTTCAAAGTTGACCCAAAAACTGGAAATTTTCCTGCAATTTTACTGTTCACATCCCGGCCACCGTTTTATAGTTTCGAACGTGCTCGCTTATAACCGAAACTTATCCGTTTTTGAAAATCTTTATATCGTCGGAAAGCTTATTCAATAATCTTCGTATGGAAACATCGACGGGCAAATTCCGGTATAAATAAGGTCGATTCCTATACACATATAATCAAACTATACACTTGAAACCATCTCAAAATAATCAATACTCATATATACCTAACTTAGGATCAATACATATACTCCAACACATATAACAATGGCTAATGCACGTAATTAAGTACGGGGTGTTACAGAATTAGTTAAATTAGTTAAGTTAGATTTAAATTTAGTAAAGTTAGATTTAGTTATTTATTAAATTAATTATGAGAAGACCATTTAAAAATAAAGAAGCTTTTAGAAAAATTAAAGAATCTTTAGTTAGTAATTATTCAGAATATATAAGTCTAAATAAAACAAAAGAAAATCCACAAAGATTAGCCTATTTAATTACATTAATATCTAGTATTGAAGCAAAATTAATAATCCATTTAAAATCTAGAAGAATGAGACATATACCACCTAATTATGATAAAATAAGATTTAGATATCCGCCAAAAATATTATAAATATAATTTAAATGAATAAAGAACAAAAATACAAAGAATTAAAACAATTTATCTCTGAAAAACGTAAAGAATTAAAAATAAGAAAAGAAAGATTACATTATAATATATTTGCCGGAGTTAGTAAAAATTCAATAAATATACAAAAAGATGAAATATCAAAATTAGAATCTCAAATAGATAGCTTAGAATATATATATCAACATGAACTATTCACAATAAAATGAATAAGAAGAATTTATAATAGATGAAAAAATATATGAAAATCACGAAGGATCAAAAATAAAAATAGTATTTTCGAATCTAGGAAGAAGATACAAGAAAATAGGAGAACATTTATATTTAATGTTAGAAAAAAGAAGAATTAAAATTAGAAGATAACTTAACAGCAATGGTAAGAATAGAAAAAGAAAATGAAGAAATAGATAGAAAAAAGGAAATAGAAAAAATTAAACAACAAACTACGGAAGAAATACGAAAAATAGAAGAAACTAAAAATAGTAGAATTGCTGAATTAGAAAAAGAATTACAAATATTAAAATATTTATACGAACAAAGACAAAAAGAAAAAGAAGAAAAAGATAAAGAACAAAAATTAATAAACGAGATAAATCAATTTAAAGAAAAATTAGAAATAAATAATATAGAGGTAGAAGAAACAGATAATTATGATTCAGAAGATAGTGAAACATATACGGAAATATTAACAAATATAAAAGATTTAGAAATTAACGAAAAACAAGAAATAATTAATGAAGAAAATTTGGAAAATAATAATACAAAAATAAATAATCTTGACAAAAAAAAAAGATGAAAATCTAATACGCAAAACAACAGAAATAAGAAAACCTATATATTACAAAAATAAATTTAAAAGATATAATGACTATGACAAATGGACACCAAAACAAATAGTTAATAAAAATTATAACTTTTTAGATCTAGACTGTGTAATAGATATAGAAAAAACAATACAATTATGGATAGGATATATGACAAAACAATTATTAGATAATAATATAAACAAAACAGATGCACCAGAATACATAGAAAAAACACTAATAGGATCAGTAAAATTATGGTTTACAAATTTAACTGAAAATAGTAAAAAAGTATTAAGAGCTAATAAACCTATGGAAGGAACAGCATCAACAACAACAAAATTAACACCTATAGAATTATTAAAAAAATATGAAACAGCTATAAAAGATGAATTTGGTAGTATGACAACATTAGAAGAAGAACAAGATGAAGAAAAAGATACAAATAGGAATTTAATGATAAAATTAACAATATGTAATATGTGTTATATAGATGAATATACTTGCGCATTTAAAGAATATTATTATAAAGGAGCATATAATATAGAAGAAAGTAAAGAAATAAAAAAATTATATTTTAATAAATTACCCAAACCATTTAGTTCAAAAATAATAAAAAGTTGGGAAGAAGCAAAAATAGTAGATACATTAGGAGCCAGAATAAAATTTTTACAACAATGGTATAGAAAACTATGTGAAAAATATAGAGAAGAATTAAAAATGAAAAAAACATTAATAAGAAATTTAGCATGTTGCAAAAATAAAATAGCACCTCAATTTGGATGCGAAGAAAGATATTATAAGAAAAGAAAAAGACATAAGAAATATAAGAAATATAAAAAATCAAAATATAAATACAAGAAACCAAGAAAAAGATATTGTGTAAAAAATTATAAAAATAAAAGACCATATAGAAAAAAAAATCTATAAAAGAATGTACTTGTTATAATTGTGGAAAGTTAGGACATTTAGCTAGAGATTGTAAATTACCCAAAAATCCGAAAAATAAACAAATATCCGAAATAAAAATAGAAAATACAGAATATATGCAAATAGATTATATAGATTATGAATTAGAAAGTGAAGACAGTATATATGAAATTTCAGAAAACGAGACAGATACTGAAATAGATAGTGAGATAGATGAATCAAATGACTGAAGAAGATATAAAAATAATAACAAAGGAAGAATATTTAAATGACGAAGGAACAGAACAAAAGATAATATTTGACAGTAATATATTTGATGAAATAAAAGGAAAAGAGTTAGATTTAAGTGTAGAAAAAATATTTAAAATACCAACAATAAAAAATATTTTTAGTAGGAAAAAAGATGAATATTATGTAGTATGCCAAAAAGAACATGTAATAGACTGTAGATATGCAAAAGGAAAAGCTAGTATACCACTAGTAACAAAAAGAATAATTAATAAAGAAATAAATGCTATAAAAAGTAAAGGAGATCCAATAAAATATGTACACCTCGGAGGTACAGAAATATTAATAAAAGCATGTTTTAGAGAAGGAATAGATACACCGATAGAATTATATTTAGCAGATGATAGAATTATAAAACCTATAGAAAAAAGTATAATAACTGCCGTAAAAGGAAATTTAATATACCAAAAATTTAAATTTATAATAAGTGTTAATTATTCAGTAGCAGTAACAGATAGAAATATAGATAAATCATTAGTATTATATTGGAAGATATCAGGAATAGAATTAACCCCAGGAAGTAAAATATTTACAGCGAGATGTAAAAATTTATATGTATTAACAACAAAACATAAAATAACAGGGAAAAATAAGATTAACAAAATACAAATAGATAGCCCATTGGAACAAATTGTAAAAACAATAGATTATAATGATTATAGCTATAGAGACATAGATATAGAAGAAAATTTAGAAATAGTAAATGATAGAATAAGTACAACAAAAAGAATAGCTAATGAAAAACCGGAGTCATCGAGCTCATAAAAAAGAATGAGTTATGAAACAAATTCAATAAGTAATTTAAATCAATATTACATAACAGGAAAAATAAATGAAAAAGAACATTTAATACTATTAAACACAGGACAAGAAGAAAATTATATAGCAAAATATCTAGTAAAAAATGAAGAAATAAAAATTAATAATGATATATGCCCAGATCTACCGAGAAGTTTAATAAATAATAAAGATATAGTAGAAAAAGAAATAATAATAGGAGGAATTAGAAAAATAAAAATAGAATTTGAGGTAAAAGAAGAAATACAAAAAGCAGATATAATATTAGGAATAAAATGGTTAGAACAAGTAAAACCATATAATATAGAACATACACAATTAGCCATAACATATAATAGGGAAAGATTATTCTTAAAGAGAGCCTTAACATAAAATGAAAATATATGTATTAATGAAGATAGTAGTGGAAGGATATTACAGTAGATATTATACGCCTATGATAGATACAGAAGCAGAAGCTAATTTATGTAGATATAATTGCTTACCAGAAAGTAAATGGGATAAATTAAAAATACCAATAGTAGTTAAAGGATTTAATAATGAAGGAAGCTTAATTACTTATAAAGCTAGGAATGTAAAAGCACAAATATGGGATAAGATATTGACAATAGAAGAAATTTATAATTATGAACTAACATCAAAAGATATACTTTTAGGAATGTCATTTTTAGATAAACTATACCCACATATAATAACTAGAAACGATTGGTGGTTTACAACACCATGTAAACAAAAAGTAAGAGCAAAAAGAGTTAATAATAAAATAAGAAAGAAAACTGACTGGATAAAAGGAAGTGAAAAAATTACACAAAAGTTAGAAAATATAAAAACTACTGAAGATATAATAGAATTAGTAGTATTTTCGATAAATAAAACAGAAATAACTATATTTTCAATAAATAAGATAGAAATAGTTAAGAAAAAACTAGAACAATTATATAGCGAAGATCCATTAAAAGGATGGGAAAAACATAAAACTACCATAAAAATTGAATTAATCGATAAAAATAGTATAATAACCCAAAAACCATTAACATACAATTTTGATGATTTAAAAGAATTTAAAATGCATATAGATGAATTATTAGAAAAACAATATATACAAAAAAGTAATAGTAAACATAATAGTCCAGCATTTATAGTAAATAAGCATAGTGAACAAAAAAGAGGAAAAAGTAGAATGGTTATTGATTATAGAAATTTAAATGCAAAAACTATAACATATAATTATCCGATACCAAATAAGATATTAAAAATAAGACAAATCCAAGGATATAATTATTTTAGCAAATTTGATTGTAAATCAGGATTTTACCATCTAAAGTTAGAAGAAGAATCTAAAGAATTAACCGCATTTACGGTACCACAAGGATTTTACGAATGGAATGTATTACCATTTGGATATAAAAATGCACCAGGTAGATATCAACATTTTATGAATAATTATTTTAAACAATTACCTAATTGCATAGTATACATAGATGATATATTATTATATACAAAAACTAAAGAAGAACATATAAAACTATTAGAACAATTTACAAACATAATAGAAAAATTAGGAATAAGTCTAAGTGAAAAGAAAGCCGAAATTATGAAAAACCAGATAGAATTCTTAGGAATACAAATAGATAAAAGTGGAGTAAAAATGCAACAACATATAGTACAAAAAATAATAAATTCGAAAGAAGAATTAGATAC
The DNA here is from genome assembly GCA_030864225.1 of Capsicum baccatum var. pendulum. Classification (NCBI taxonomy): domain Eukaryota; kingdom Viridiplantae; phylum Streptophyta; class Magnoliopsida; order Solanales; family Solanaceae; genus Capsicum; species Capsicum baccatum. Next base: position 113,599,958 of record CM061559.1, read on the forward strand.
AAAAAAGAAATTACAATCATTTTTAGGATTAGTAAACCAAGTAAGAGAATATATTCCAAAATTAGCAGAAAACCTAAAACCACTACAGAAAAAATTTAAAAAGGATATAGAATATAATTATAATGAAGAAGATAAAAAACAAGTTCAAAAAATAAAATTACTTTGCAAGGAACTGCCAAAATTACAATTTCCGGATGAAAATAGAAAATTTACATATATAGTAGAAGCAGATGCCAGTGAATATAGTTACGGAGGAGTACTTAAATATAGGTATGAAGCAGAAAAAATAGAACACCATTGTAGATACTACTCAGGTACGTTCAACGAGACAGAAATAAAATGATAAATAAATAGGAAAGAATTATGTTCATTATATAAATGTTTATTAGCATTTGAGCCATATATTGTATATAACAAATTTATTGTGCGAACAGATAATACACAGGTACGCTGGTGGCTAACAAAGAAAATACAAAATTCAGTTACAACAAAAGAGATTCGGAGACTAGTTTTAAATATATTAAATTTTACATTTATAATAGAAGTAATCAGTACTAGCAAAAATGTTATTGCAGATTACATATCAAGACAAAGCTACACAAACTGAAATGATAGAAGAAAATATACATGAAAAGATACTCAACGCCCTGACTACTCTTTCATTGAAAGTGGACAGTATGGGTAATGAGATAGTAAAGATGGGGACTGAGATAGAAACACTAAAGCTAAAGACTAGTGAAGATAAACTGAAGTCTATAGCTATGAATCAGCTAACTGAGCAATGCGCAGAGCTATGTCGATCGGAAGACAATAAAATTCCAGAGCTAGAAGGAGATGTTGGGATACTCCATAAAACCCACAACGTTTATCAATCTACTTCTGCAGGTACAAGCAAAGGAGTTAGAAAAAATATGAACCTAAACAAGCTATTTGACAAGCCATATACACCAAATACATCAAAAGACCCTATGTTTACACCCCCACAAGTTACCACATATCGAGATAGCCTAAATCAATACAAAAAGACATACAACTACACAGCCCGCACATATATAGAAAATATCTACAACGTACAAACTTTCTTAAATAGAAACCCAAAACCTACAAATATCCAAGAACCAGATACAAACTATATAAACCAGAAATTAACCGGATACAACAAGCTAATTGCCTTACCAAAAACTAAACCAAGCCTAGTTAAAACTTGCTACGAATATGGATTACTTAGTACCGTATATACCATAGACGGAACTGAGATATCCACTATACCCGAGATATATGAAGCATTTACCACATTTAAAAGAATAACCAAAGGTACTTTATTTTTTATAAAAATTTACACGGCACCAGCAGAGATATTATTTGACGAAGTTAAGAAACCTATACAAGTTGTAAAAATAGGAATGACACGAGATATGATTATACCACAAGATATTGGTACACAGCCAAAAATACCCAGAATCGAGATACCAAAATTTTATGCGAACAAAAGAGTTATCGGACTATCTACAATTTTACAAGAACTAGCAAATACATATTGTAATCAAAATCCTATATGGAGTTATTATTCAAGAAACCATGTATTAATATATTCAAACTCAAAAGAGCTACGGGAAACAGATATGGAGACTATTAGGCAATGGATTATGACGTTGCTTAAACCAGAGACAGAACCTATCGCCAGAGCTATTAAAGAAAAATTTATTTCAGAGGAATTATTGACCAGATATTGCAAAACTATTGGACACAAATATCCAGACCACAAGTGTTCAAAATGTAATGGAGGAGATAATGACGTCCCAGCAGTGCAGCTAGAATAAAAGAAGACAAAGACGACAGCTGAAAAGATAAAGAAGAGCAATAATGGAGATACAATAGATACGACAAAAACCACGTAGACAAGTTATTTATTAAGAGTTACGTAAAGTCTTTAGAATAATTGTACCTTACTATTAATGTGAAGACTTTTTTTGTTTTTGTTTGTTTTAGGATTAGACTTTAGATACTAGGCTACTATAGCCTTTAAGACTTTTTTACCTTTTTTGTTTTTTAGCTTTATGATTAGACACATGTAAAATACTTAGAAAAAATTTGTAAAGTTTCGTTCACTTATAAATAAAGAGGAACGAAGGCATTGCAAGGGCAAGCCTTTCAACATTCAAGCGAAAATTCTCTCCGACCAAAAATACTTTTGCCTAGTTAATTAAATATATACACTGCAATGAAAAAAGCTATGGAGCAACAAACCTCAGAAATATCAAAGCTACCGGAATAGGTATATCTATTTACGATTATGAATAGCTAAATTCATAATTCCCGACAATCATGATATGATAAAATAAATCCATATTAGTTACTTTATAGTAGAATTATTCGAAAAATAATAGGTTAAGAAGTTTATTAGCAAAGTGGAAACGGAGAAAAATCCCAAGGAACTATGCCATCCTAAAGGTGAAACCAATGAGGCAAGAAGCCATGGCGGGGAGTAACCAAAGTCGAGGCGCTGTTTAAGGGAAAAGTATCCGAATTACCATGCTAGTAGTGACCGAAGAACATGTTATTTAAGAATAATCTAGTATATAGTAATCTGAGATGACTATATTTTATTATGTATATGGTTGAAGGGAATATTTTGAAGAAAGAAATTTTATGATAAGGAATGATAATATATCTGATGTCATGGTAGATAAATTCAAGATACTTATTTTGTATGTACTTAGAGATATAGATGTTGTAGATATAAGAAAAATTATATTAGAAAAAGCATATGAAAACAATTATACGGATAGAATAAATTATATACCACACATACCTAACTACTCTTATAAATATTTATTATGTTGAAATTACGTAGGATTTTTAAAGATATGCAAAGAATACAGTTACTAGAAAAACAGATAAAAATAAATATAGACAAATACATGGAAAATAAAAAATATATAAAATCTCTTAATATAAATATGCAAGAACTAATAAGACTAAAACAAATAGCTATAAAATATCAACTTTAAAAAATAGCCCATTTAGACTACCTTAGAGTTTTAATCTTATATATACTTAAAGATATTGAAATAATAGATATTAAAAAAATGATATTAGAAGAAGTAATAAACTACAAAATAGAAATGATAAATGCTACAGCACAAATATACGAAGACATTTACCCAGAAGGATATTATTCAGACCAAGATTGTGGATGTTAGAATATATTAGAAAAACTAGAGAAAACCAAGATAATCTAGATATATTCTAACATCAACACTCATTCATGGAATACAATTCAATTACTCATTTCCAACATAAACAAGAGCAGACCAATCATGAAATTTATAAGAAAATCCATAACTTAAATTTAGAAAAGGGATTCTTGTGCTTCATAGACAAAAGGAGTCCATAAATGAACACTATGCATACCTGGGATAAGATTCTTGATGTTCTTGAACTTGAAGAATTGGAATTCCCTTAGTTCTTGAAGAATATTGAATTTTGTTCTTGGAGATTAATTTTAGAGAGAAAACCTAATCTTGTTTGTGGAATAATGATGAACTAAATGGATAAAATTGGATATAACTGGGTATATATAAGTGGGTGGTAAATGACCAAAATACCCCAATTAAAATGACTTAAAAAAACTGAACAGAACCTGCGACGGTCCGTCGCTGGGTTGACGATCCTTCGGCCCAGACCGTCACTTCTAGGCAGAATGGGATCTCACAATTTAGGCTGCGTTGTCTTGGGTGAAGGTCCATTGTAAGTTTGATGGTCCATCAACTTGACCGTCGCACCTTATCCAGAAGGTGGCCTCACTGTTTCCCTTGCGACGGCCTGAGCGACGGTCCGTCGCTAGTCCGACGGTCCGTCAGCCTAGCCATCGCTCCTAGGTAGAAGGTAGTTCTCACTTCCTTGCTACGATGGTCGTGGGCGATGGTCTGTTGCTAGTCCGATGGTCCGTCATCCTCACCGTCGCATCTGGGCGGTTTTACAGCCTTTTATATTTTGGCCATAACTTTCTCCTCCGATGTCAGATTTTGACGAAATTTGTATCGTTGGAAAAATAATTCAATTTTCCACACAATAAAAAGTGATAATATTAAAAATACCATATTTACAAAAGTGTATTGATATTTCAAAGCAAGCTTCTAACATTCTTGAGACAATTTCAAGCTAAGAAAAAGTAAGGGGTATTACAATACTTCCCCCTTGAAAACATTCATCCTAGAATGAGACTAAGAGTGAGGGGAGAAGATAACCGACATACATACTGAACATAAATAACTAAAACATGATCTCATGAATGACAGCTGAACATATCATTCTGAGTATGCATATCTGATGCATATGTAACTGATTCATGAATACATAACTGGATGCTCTGAGGAACTAAATTTATCATGATGAGAATGCATGTATAATACATAAATATATAACTAAACTGATACATAAATGCATGACTGAATATGCAATGGTACTTGGTACCAAGTTTGTGATAAACACTGAACATGAAACTGAGTAAGCTTAAGGAGAACTGTTACCTTGAGCTTGATCTGAGTTGGAGGAGAAGAGATAAGGATACTCGGTAGTCATTTCTGCTTCTGCTTCCCAAGTAGTTCCCTCGATGGATTGATTTCGCAAAAGAACTTTAACTAGAGAGACTTATTTGTTCCTTGGTCTATGAGTCTGATAGTCTAGGACTTCGACTGAAATCTCTTCATAAGAGAGGTTGTTCTGGACATCTACATTCTGAATAGGGACTACAACTGTTGGGTCACCTATACATTTCTTGAGCAAAGAGACATGGAAGACTGGATGAATTGAAGCTAGATCTGAAGGGATTCGAGCTCATAAGATACCTTGCTAAAGCGACTGAGTATCTTGAAGGGACTAATATATCGGGGACTAAGCTTTCCCTTTTTGCTGAATCGCTTCACTCCTTTCATGGGAGAGATATTTAGCTAAACATATTCACTAATCTCAAACTCGAGATCCTTTCTATGAACATCTGCATAAGACTTCTGTCGGCTTTGAGCAGCCCAGAGTCTTTCTCTGATCAACTGGACTTTCTCTAAGGCATCGAATACTAAGTCAGGCCCTACAACTGAGGCCTCACTAACCTCGAACCAACCAATTAGAGATCTATATCTCCTAATGTAGAGATCTTCGAATGGAACCATCTGAACACTGGAATGAATGCAAACTCAATCAAAGGTAAGTGGTCATCCCAACTACCCCTAAAATCAATTGCACACGCCCTTAGCATATCTTCTAAAGTCTGAATGGTCCTTTCTTCTTGACTATCTGTCTGAGGATAAAAGGCTATACTGAGATAAACCTGGGTACCAATACCTTTTTGGAATACTTTCGAGAAATGAGAGGTGAACTGGGTATCTCTGTCTGATATGATAGATAGCGGAACACCATGTAATCTGACAGACTCACTGATATACAGTTTGGCATAATCCTCAGCTGAATAATAGGTATGAACTGGAAGTAAATGAGTTGACTTGGTCATTCTATCTATAAATACCTTATCTAAATCATAATAATGATGGGTACGAGGAAAACCTATCACGAAGTCATTGTTCACTTCTTCCCACTTCTAAGTAGGAATGGTGAACTCCTGAATAAGACCACTAGGCTATTGACGCTCTATCTTAACGTGCTGACACGTAGAGCACTTAGCCACAAACACTACAATATCTCTTTCCATACCACTCCACCAATAAACTTTTCGCAAGTTGCGGTATATTTTTGTGGCCCCTGGATGAATAGAGTAGCGTGCACCATGCGCTTCTACAAGAATTCACTACCTTAAGTCATCTACACCTGGAACACAAAGACAACCCTGGCAACGCAAAACATCATCTCCCCCTTAGGAGAAAACCTCTACTTTTTGATCCTAGGCTGACTCTTTTAACTTGACAAGGCTAGTATCTCTATCTTACTTTTCCTTCACCTCAGAAACTAGAGATGATTCTGAACTACTCTGAACCCATATATCACCCCCTTCTGTATCGACTAAACGAATTCCTAGTCTATCCAGCTGATGGACTTCCTGAACTAACTTCTTCTTACTGTCCTTAACATGAGTAACACTACCCATAGACAGTCTTCTAAGAGCGTCGGCCACTACATTGGCCTTGCTCAGATAATAAAGGACACTCATGTCATAATCTTTTAAGAGCTCTAACCACCTTTTTTGAGAAAGATTGAGATCTTTCTAAGAAAATCTATACTAAAGACTCTTATGATCTGTAAAGACATCTACATGAACTCCGTAGAGATAATACCTCTAGATCTTCAAGGCAAAGACTACGGCTGCTAACTCAAGATCATAAGTAGGATAATTCCTCTCATAGGGTTTAAGTTGTCTGGAGGCGTAGGCTATGACCTTACCATACTGCATGAGGACACAACCCAAACCTACTCTGGATATCATCACAGTACACTACGAACCCATCTGGACCATCTGAAAGAGCTAAAACTGGAGCTGAGGTGAGTTGAGTCTTCAACTCCTAAAAACTCTTCTCGCAAGGATCTGACCACTGAAACTTGATTTTCTTCTGATTCAATCTGGACATAGGGGATGAAATTGAAGAAAATCCCTCAACAAACTACCTATAATAGCCATCCAAACCCAAGAAACTTCTGATATATGATGGAGAGATAGGTTTGGGCCAGTTTCTTACCGCTTCAGTCTTTTAAGGATCTACTCTAATGTCATTACTGGAAATGATATGCCCAAGGAATGGTACTGACCTTAGCCAAAACTTGCACTTACTGAATTTGGCGAACAACTGATCATCTCTGAGATTCTGAAGTACAATTCTGAGATGGTCTATAAATTATGCTCACTGCGGGAATAGACCAGAATATCATCTATAAAGACTATGACAAACATGTCCAAGTACTGCTTGAACACACGGTTCATTAAGTCCATGAAAGTTGTTGGGGCATTGATAATACCAAAGGACATGATTAAGAATTCGAAGTGACCATACTGAGTACAAAAAGCTATCTTTATAATGTCAAATTTTCTGACTCTGAGCTGATGATAGCCGGATCTGAGGTCTATCTTAAAAAAATAACTGGCACCCTGAAGTTGGTCAAACAAGTCATCGATTCTGGGAAGAGGATACTTGTTCTTAACCATGACTTTATTAAGCTGGCGGTAATCAATGTGCATTCTGAGAGAATTATTTTTCCTGCACATGAATAAGATTGGTACACCCCATGGGGAAACATTGGGTCTGATGAATCCCTTATCTAAGAGATCCTCCAATTGTTCTTTCAGTTCTCTGAGTTTTGCTAGTGTCATTCGGTATGGCAGAAGAGATATAGGCTAAGTAGATGGAAGAAGGTCATTACCAAAGTCTATTTCCCTTTCGGGAGGAATCCCTGGAAGATCTTCAGGAAAAACATCTGAATATTAATTTATGACTGGGATTGATTCAATACTGGGAGTTTCAAAACTAGTGTCTCTAACTCGAACAAAACGATAGACACATCCTTTAGATATCATTTTCTGTACCCAAAGGTAGGAAATAAGCTGACTCTAAAACTGGATACACTACCCTTCTACACTAGGATGGGTTTATTCAGAAAATGAACTGGACTATTCTATTTCTGCAGTTGACTGTGGCATAGAAGAAATGAAGCCAATCCGTGCTGAGAATGACATCAAAGTCAGTCATCTCTAATTTGACTAAGTCTACTAAAGTGACTTACTAAAATATCATAACTGGGCAGTTCCTGTATACCCGCTGGGCTATGAAGGTTTTACCCACTAGGATAGAGACTGAAAAGGGCTCTACTAAAATTTTAGGACTGATTCCGAAATCGCCTGCTATATAAGAAGTAACAAAAAATAAGGAAGTACCTAGATTTAGCAAAGCAAAAATATGTACATAAAAGATCTGTAATGTACCAATAACCACATCAGGAGAATTTTCCTGATCTTGATGGGACTAGAGGACATAAAGTCTATTTGGGCGTTGTCCACTAGTAGTACTAGAGGTGGCACCTTGTGGTTCAGGCAACTAAAATGAGCTGAGGAGCAAAGATGAATCTGATAACCTGACTGGGGACAATCTCTAACTCTGTGGCCTGGCTTTCCAGATCCAAAACAAACATCGCTACCAGCTCTGCAAGCACCCTTGTGGTTCTTACCATAAGTCTGACAAAGGGGATTAGTTTGGGCACTACAAACACTGCCCTAAGACTTAGATTCTGGTGATCTATCTCTAATGCGAACTCTAAATTTTGGCACTAGAGCACTGGCTGGCGAAGGAGCTAGAACTGATGACTTAGAACAAAAATAAAAATGGTTTTCTCCTTCTGATTTGGGATGACTAAAATTGAAACTACCTGTCCTAGCCTTTTATCTACTGAGCATGAGTCATAAGCCTAGATAAAGTCATGTCACTATTTAGCATAGTGGATATTCACTCATTAACCATGTTATCATTCACCCCTGAAATGAACTTACTCATCTTGGCCCTGCTATCTGCAACTATATGAGGGGCATATCTAGCTAATTAAGTAAACTTAAGAAAATACTCTTTCACCATCATGTTACCCAACCTGAGGTTGATGAATTCTAACACCTTAGCTTCTTTAAGCTCTAGGGGAAAGAATCTATCAAGAAAAGCAGAAGCAAAACTCCTCCCACTCAACTGACCTGGTATTAACTTCCCTCTCTGTCTTCCACTACTTGAACCAAGTGTGAGCAACATCCTGTAACTGATGTGCAGCTAGCTTAACACTCTTAATAGTAGTCACCCCCATGATGTCTGTCACCTTCTGAACCTGATCAAGAAATTCCTGAGGGTCCTCATCTGTCTTAGACCTAGAAAAACATAGAGGATTCATTCGGGTGAAGTCCCGAATCCTAGTTATGGCTAAATTGGCCACTGGGTTGGTCGAAATGACTGTTGTTGATTTATTTTGAGCGGCAACTGACTAAGTGAGAGTAGTGAATGTGGCCCTGAACTCCGCATGAGAAATATGTTCATCCAAAGAATCTTCTTGGACAGGATAGGTTCTTCTCCTGGGAGGCATGTTCTGAAATAAAAAGAAAAAGTGGATTAGACTAAGAGATAGACTTGAGATTATGCTTACTGGCACAACATAAATACTAAAAGAGGGGAAACTGTTCCTAAAACATCTTATAGCCTCTTGTACATAAATGTGGCGCACAATACACCCATGTACACGACTCTACTAGATGCGACTTTCAGACTTCCGAGGATTCTATTGAACCTTAGGCTCTGATACTAAGCTTGTAACAACCTGAATCTGGTACCCAAAATACTATATGTTGTTCATGATCCCAAAGGACCAAAATCTAACCCATGACTGATATTTGTACCTGTATACTGCATAAAATATTGAATAATGCAGAAAACATAAATAGAAAAGCCATAAGGGTCATATATTTGAAGTAAAATGTAACATCTGAAATGGGGTATGGAATATCCAAAACAACTAAAAATACTGTCTGAACATAATAGCCTAGAAAGCCTTTAACTGACTGAACTGTCTGAGTAAGAAGTTGATGGGACATGTTCCCAACTAACTCCAACTGATAAACTAATTAATGAGATAATAAGGAATAAACATGTCCTCAAAATATAAGGACTCACTTCTAACTCTGATTGCTAAGACTGAAATCTACTGTTGCTCTGGAGCTCGTATCTCTAAACCTATGGTATAAGACACCATAGCATGAATGCGTTAGTACTTTGAATATACTGGTATGCATGTGAGGCAGGATGCATGCATGGGGTTCATATGCATGAACAATAATTATAACAAACTAACTATCATGAGAGTACGAATACATGCATGAAATATAATAACTGACACTGATATCGTGATAACATGATTACTGAGTCTGAATACTGATAACATGACATACTGGTAACTGATATAACTGATAACATGAGTGATTGTATCTGATAGTTCTAAATCTGATGGAACTAGCTGAGTTTTGTATTGTATCTGAGTTGACTATATCTGACAGTCTTAAAATCTGAAGAACTATCTAAGTTCTATTACTGAGACTAATTGATTATGTCTGATAGTCCTGATTTTGTAACATAAAATTGTGGGAAGTAGTTATCTAATTGGCATGCCCCAGATATACCACTATGGCTGAGTTGGGATCCAATCTGTAACCCTAATTAGAAGGGTGTCAATACTGCACCACTGGTAAGGACAAGTTGTGGGTGACCCTCACCTGATAGTATCCCCTGTACGAGAATGGTGGGGCCCTTATCTGACAATTTTTATCCACCTCATCAACCCTTATCGATAGTGTTGATGTCTCAATCTATGCTGGCTATATAGTTCTAGAACACAAGGATGACTGCTAAGGATCACACCCTCATCTGATAGTGTGTGTCCCCATCCTTGGGTTTAATCAGTGCTAATTTCTACTCCCATCTGAATAGACACTAAACATGATTAAACTGAACTGAACATGGGCTGAATTACTGAATTCCATTGACTGGCAGAATACTACTGATATCTGACAACTGACTGAGTTCATGAGATCATAAAGATTTTATGAGTCATATTACTATCTGAAGTCTAAGGATTCATAGCTTGACTGAGAGTATCGTGACAACATGACATAGCTCTAGGCACACAGCTAATGTATCGGGTACAAGTACCCCTAGGACTCGATAGAAGGAAACTGACAAATCATGACTTTCTTGAATACATAATAATAATCATAATATAATTTTTTAAGCATTTCATCAAACATGTTTTAGGCATAAGCTTGTACATACATGGGTATTTCATGATATCATGTTAATTAGACATTTTTCCTTCATCTAGGCATTTAATCAAACACTTGGTAAGCATAGAATGTGTAAACAATATCATACAATAATTACCTATCATAATTCAATTCTAATTTAGTCATTCAAGGGTTTAGTCATAGGATTTCATGAATCTATACCTATACAAATCAACCCATATGGAATTTAACACTCATTCATGGAATACAATTTAATTACTCATTTTCAACATAAACAAGAGTAGCCCAATCATGAAATTTGTAAAAAAATCCATAACTTATATTTAGAAAAGGGATTCTTGAGCTTCATGAAAGAAAGGATTCCATGAATGAACACTATGCATACCTGGGATAAGATTCTTGATGTTCTTGAACTTGAAGAATTGGAATTCCCTTAGTTCTTGAAGAAGATTGGATTTTGTTCTTGGAGATTAATGTTAGAGAGAAACTCTAATCTTATTTATGGAATAATGATGAACCAATTGGCTGAAATTGGGAATAGCTGGGTATATATAAGTGGGTGGTAAATGACCAAAATATCCCTATTAAATTGACTTAACGAAACCTGTGATGGTGGGTGCGACGGTCCGTCGCTGGGTTGACGGTCCGCCAGCCCTGACCGTCGCTTCTAGGAAGAATGGGATCTCACTTTTTAGGTTGCGACAGATTTGACGATGGTCCATCGCAAGTTTAACGGTCCATCAACTTGACCGTCGTACCTTATCCAGATAATGGCCTTACTGTTTCCCTTTCGATGGCCTGAGCGACAGTCCGTCGCTAGTTCGATAGTCCGTCGGCCTGGCCATCACTCCTAGGCAGAAGGTAGTTCTCACTTAATTTCTACGATGGTCATGGGCGATGGTCCGTCGCTAGTTTGATGGTCCATCGGCCTCACCGTCGCATCTGGGCAGTTTTACTGTCTTTTGTATTTCGGCCATAACTTTCTCCTCCGAAGTCAGATTTTGATGAAATTAGTATCATTGGAAAGATAATTCAATGTTCCACATAATAAAAGGTAAGAATATTTAAAATACCATATTTACAAAAGTGGATTCATATTTCAAAGAAACTTTCTAACATTCTTGAGATGATTTCAAGCTAAGAAAAAGTATGGGGTATTACAGGAAACTACTAACCAACTGATAGCTGAGGAGAATTCAAAGTTAGTACTATCCTGACATATTGACAAAAGGTATATATAGGATATAGTAGATCATCGAGTGAAACTTAAAAAGGAAAGACTTAGAAGATATAGAGCTTAACCACCCTCTAATTATTACTTTCCAATTTATAATAATTAGGAAGAAGTTTTGTGGTATGTTGAACTAATCGATATAGGAGCTATGATTTCTCCAGAGTTTCCCCAAGGACCAAAATTTGACATTACGAGTGCAATGATTCAGTTACTTAATTTGAAGGGTGTGTTCTTTGGTTTTCCTACTTATGATGCAAACATGCAATTATGAACTTTATTAGAATTTGCACTTCGTATAATTTACTGAGTGTGAGTTAGGAAGCCTTACGACTTAGGTTGTTCCATTTTTATCTTATAAGCGAAGTGATATTTTGGTTAGGTTAACTACCTTGTAGGTCCATTAACACTTGGAATGAGTTGGAGACATAATTCTTGGATAGAATTTTCCCACCTTTTAGAATATTGCAGTTGAAGGATGAGATTTATAATTCTAGACAATTACATTTAGAGGTATTGTATGAGACTTAGTTAAGGTTCAAGAAGAAGCTAATAAATATGCCTAATCACAGAATTTAAGGGAGGAACTTGCTCAAGATATTTTATAGAGACTTGAATATAAATACCAAGACTGTGGCTGACACTAATACTAGTAGGGCTTTCATAAGTCTTTTTTGGGAGCAGGCTATGAAATTTTAGATTGGATCACTACCAATAAAGGATGGAATACTTGAGAGGAAGGTAGGGGAGCCAATACTTATTCTATTGGTGCTTCTAGTGAATAAAAAGCCCTAGTAAGACTGGCTCAAGAGGTAGCACAGTTAAGGATGGAGATTTGGTTGATTACCAACATTTTTCAACTATGGGAGCAGAAAAGGTAAATATAGTGAGAGAACAAATTTAATATACTATACATGACGAGTCTAACTCTGGGGAGGAAGAAAAGTAATAGGAAAGATAAATGGAAGGTTTTTAAGCCAAAGGACAAGGGTCTAATTAGGACACATGGAACTCAAGGTAAGGAAATCAAGGTCAGAACAATTATAGGGATAGTAGTAGAGAGAGAAATGTTGACTGAAGGATAAAGGATGATTGTAAAAATAAAAGTGGTCAGTATGTTCCATTAGAAAACCATGATGTTGACTCTAGGATTAAAGTATTTCTTGCTAAGTTGGTTAAGGTTTTAGAGATCAAAGAGAGTTTCCTTAAGGAGATTAAGGCAGATATATTAGGGTTGAGCTAGAAAAAAGAATCACATGCTACCTTAATTAAGAAGCTTGAGTAGTAGCTTGGTCAGATGTCAGCTATATTAAATCAACATCAAATAGGAACTCTTTTGAGCAATACCATTTAGAATTGAATGATAGTCACTTCTTAGCCATCACCACTCAGAGTTGAAAGGCTACTATTAATCCATCTATGTAGCTAATAAGGTAAAGAATTATAGTTTTGATGTTGATAATGCACCAAAAGCTGAAATTGAGAAGTTGGTGATTAATAGTGAGACATCGCAAAAATTGATGGGTGTAAAGAAATGAGTTGATACTAATAAACAAAAGGATAAGGAGGTAGAACTAGTCTTAAAGCCTATTCTATGACCTCCCCCTCCTTTTCCTTAAATGCTGAGTAAGAAGAAGGAAGAAGGGAAATATCCATGACCTCCCCCTCTTTTTTCTCAAAGGTTAGAAAAGAAGAAGAAAGAAGGGAAATATCAATAATTCTTATTGATGTTAAAGGAATTATCTATGAATATCACTCTTATGGAAGCATTGGAGAAGATGCCTCACTATGCAAATTTCATGAAGGATTTAGTGACTAAGAAGCAGATGGTCAATTTTGATCCAGCTGATTATATGCACCACTATAGTGTTATTGCTTCTCGATCTTTAGTTGAGAAGAAAAGGGATCTCGGGGCTTTCACTATTCCTTGAACTATTGGGTCCTTATTCTTTGCATGATCATTATGTGACTTAGTAGATAATACTAATTTGGAGCTTCTAGTTGTTTCCAAGCAGTTAGGATTGGGGTCACCTAAGCTAACCTCCATGAGACTATTAATGGCTGATGGTACCATGAAGAATTCAGTTGGTATATTGTGTGATGTGTTGGTGAAGGTAGTTTCTTTTATATTCCTAGATTATTTTGTGATTCTTGACTATGAGGTAGAATTTAATGACCCTATTATCTTGGGAAGGCCCTTGCTAGCCACAAGTAGGGCATTGGTTAACATAGAGATGGGATAGATAAAATTCAATCTCAATGATTAATAGGTTACTTTTAATAGCTATCAATCAGTGCGGTAACCAAAACATATATAGATGATGTCTGTGATAGACACTATATATGAAGATGTATTAATTACATCCATCAAGGAGAGACTTGATGTTGAGGCATTAGTGATAGTGATCATGAACTTTAATAGTGATAGTATTGATGAGTATGATGAGATGTTGAGCACTCTTGTTGGTAGAGGTTCTTATTATTAAATGCCAAAAAAATTTGGATCTTGATTTAAAGAATAAAGAGACCCTATCAACTTATCCATCTATTAAGGAGCCACCATTCTTCGAATTGAAGGTCCCCTCGTCTCATTTGTGTTATACATTCTTAGGTGCCAACAATACCTTTTTGGTTATCATTGCTGCAGATTTAGTGAATACATAGGTTGAGGCCTTGATTTTAGTTTTGAAGAGGTTTAAATGGGCCATTGGTTGGACTATTGTGGATATTATTAAATTCCAGCCAAAATTTTCACTCATAAATTCATCTTGAATCAGAGTATATACCTAAAATTGAGTATCAACGTTATCTAAATCCACCAATGCAAAAGGTGATAAAGAAGGAGATTAGTAAGTAATTAGATGTAGGTATAGTTTACCTTATTACCGATAAAAAATGTGTAAGCCCAATTCATTGAGTGCTGAAGAAGGGTGGGATTACTATGGTCTCTTATAAAAAGAATGAGTTAGTTCTTATGACCAGTTATGGAGTGGAGATTTTGTATGGATAATTGAAAGATGAATACTTGGACACAGAGGGATCACTTTTCTATGTCATTTATGTACTAGATACTAGACCGTCTTGCAGGTAGAGGATGGTATTGTTTTCTTGATGGTTATTTTGGGTACAATCAGATTTCTATTTTAAACGACCACCAAGAGAAGACCACTTCACATAACATATGGTATATTCGCATTCAAGAGGATGTTTTTTAATCTTTGTAATACTTTTAACACCTTTCTTTATTATGTGATGTCTATCTTTTCTTATATGGTGGAGGATACTATAGAGGTCTTAATGATTAATTTCATAGTTGTGGGAGACTCATTTGATGACTGTTTGTCCCACTTGGCTAATGTATTTCAGAAATGTAAGGAGGGGAACCTGGTTCTAAATTAAGAGAAGTGTCACTTCATGGCTAAAGAGGGGATAGTTCTTGGGCACAAGATCTTAAATAAAGGAATAGAAGTTGATAGGTCTAAAATTGAGGTGATTAAAAAATTCCCCCCACCTATTTCTGTGAAAGGTATTCAAAGTTTCTTGGGTCATGCAAGTTTTTATAGGCGGTTCACCATGGATTTCTCTAAGATTCTAAATCCATTATGCAAGTTATTAGAGAAGGAGGTGAAAATTGTTTTTGATGATTCTTTTCTCAAGGCTTTTGAGCGCCTGAAATAGAGTTTGATTTCTAATTCTATCATTGTGTCTTCAAATTAAACCCATCCATTTGAGGTGATATATGATGCTGGTTGTGTGCCCCTAGGAGCTTTCCTAGGCCAAAGACGCAAAAACATACTTCATCCTATCTATTATGCAAGCAAATTACTCAACCTTGTGTGGAAAAATTACACAGTTACTAAACAATAGTTTCTGGCAGTGGTGTTTACTTTTGACAAATTTTGGTCCTAATCGATTGGGACCAAAGTCATCGTTCATTCTGACTATGAATCTCTTAGTTACCTTATGGAAAAGAAATATGTGAAGCCTAGATTGATTCAATGGGTACTGTTACTGCAAGAATTTGACTTTAAGGTTAAGGACCGTAAGGGCATGGAAAATTAGGTTGTTGAACATTTGTCCAGCCAAAAAGAGAAGGCGATGCTTAAATTAGGAGATGATCTTGAGACTGATGATACTTTACCAGATGAGCGGATCATGGTAGTATAACAAGAATTAATCCCCTTGTATGCTTATTTTCCTAATTATTCGACAAGTGACATTATACTAGAAGGTATGTATTTTCAGCAACAAAAATGATTTCCGCATAAGATGCAAAAGTTCTTTTGGGATAGGCCTTACTTATTTTGGGTATGTGAGATTGGTGTTAATTTGGAGGTTTATTCTCAAAATTTAGATGATGAGCATTCTTGAGGCCTATCATTCATCTTCAGTCGTAGGTCACTATGGAGGTACTCGTACGATCCACAAAATTTTATAGTGTAGTTACTATTAGCCGATGATTTATAAAGTTGTACATGACTATACTTAGGCCTATGAAAACCTACGGTAGCGAAATATCTCAAAGAAGTATGAGCTCCCCATGATACCTATTATGGATCTTGATCTATTTGATGTGTGGGGAAGTGATTTCATTGGTCCATTTGTGAGTTTTCATGATATAAAACATATTTGGTGGCAGTCGACTAAGTGTCTAAGTAGGTGGAAGCAATTGCGCCTCCCAATATAAGGTCGAAGTGTTATATCATTTTTTAAGAAGAACATTTTCTCTCGATTTGGTACTCCACATGCTATCATTGGTAATGGTGGGTACCATTTCTATAATTGTCTATTCAAGGATCTACTAGAGAAATATGGTGTGACAAATAAGGTTACAACACCCTATCATCCACAGACAAGTGAACAGGTTAAGGTCTCCAATTGTGAGATCAAATCTATTTTGGCAATGACTGTGAATGCTAACCGAACTAACTAGTGAAGAAAGCTAGATGATATACTTTGGACCTATCAGATAGCTTAATAATCAGCTTGTGTATGTAAAGGCATGCCACTTGTCGATCAAACTTGAGCATAAGGCACTATAAGTGTTGAAGAAGCTAACTTTTGAGTGGAGTGATGCCGCACACTTGAAAATGGATAAGATAAATGAGTTACATGAATCCTTCGTTCATTCTTATGATAGTTCTGCCTTGTATAAGTTGAAGATAAAGTTGTATCAAAAGAAGAAGATTGAGAAAAAGGATTCCATCTCGGTATATGGTCTTGTTGTATAATTTGAAACTTCGCTTAGTTCTTGGAAAGTTGAAGTCTATGTGGTCTGTACCATTAGCCATGGTTAGAATATTTCCACATGGTGCTATTGAGATAAAATGATATAATGATTCCCTATTCAAGGTGAACAGGCATTGTGTGAAGCATTACAAGGCAAGCATAGAGAAATTGAAAGTATGTGAGAATGTAAGACTTGGCAGAGTTTGAGTATCCAAAGAAGTTGAGTCGTGATGCGATGTTAAATCAGGTGTTGCAGGGGAGGCAACCAATGGGCTTGGTGGTGAAGCCTGAGTACCCAACATAGCCATGTCATGCCACAACATTAAATCAAGCGCTGCTTGGGCTAGTGTTCACTTTGTTTCTGTTTTGTAGGTTAAGATCATGAAGAAACACCTGGAAAATTGTAAAAAATACAAAATTTCAGGCAAGTAAGTAGACCTACGACTCTACTTATAGGATCATAGGTCTAATCCACGATATGTAAGTTAAGTCATGAAAATTAGAAGCAAAATTTGGGTCTTTGAACCTTAACCTATGGACCCTACCTAATGGCCTATAGGTCCTACCTACGACCCATAAGAAGGGGTCATAGGATTTATAGCAAAATTGGGTTACAGATCAAACCTACAGTCCTATAGGTACTACCTATGAACCGTAAGTAGGGATCATAGGCAGG
The DNA here is from genome assembly GCA_030864225.1 of Capsicum baccatum var. pendulum. NCBI lineage: Eukaryota > Viridiplantae > Streptophyta > Magnoliopsida > Solanales > Solanaceae > Capsicum > Capsicum baccatum. Next base: position 113,617,859 of record CM061559.1, read on the forward strand.
GAAAAAAGTTTTAAATAAACATAGGTTGGGACTTTCCAACCTAACCCGAATCGACAACCCAGGGTATAAAAACCCTAAAATGCAACCTTTTATCCCTCTAACTCTTCAGTTACACTCTCCTTAAAATCAAAATCTTCATGTCCCATTCAAAAGTTTAAAAAGGAAAACCCCATTCCATATCACACCACTTGCATACATTATACTGTGAATTTAGGGTTAAATCAAGTTTTAATCTTTTTCTTCTACAATCAACATTTAAGATAAGGTTTTTGGGTCCCAATCCTTTTAAAAACTTGTGTATGAACATAGAACTTGAAATTGCAAGTAGCATAAACCTAAACTTACTAAATTCTCATAGATCTTGCAATATTTAGAGCCTAAAAATGGTGAAAAAATAAATTATTACTTAATTTTGATTTGGGAAGCATGTGATCACAATAAAAAATAGAAGTAAAAGTTGATTAACCTGAATAATGTGGGAATACCTATTGTAATTATAGTGATGCATGTTATAGTGATTGAAGTTGGTCTAAAAATTGAAAATTAATCTGTGTTAGATGATAATTCTAGGAAATACTATACATACCCTCAGCCTAAACCCAAAAACCCTACCTATAAGAGGTACATTGTACCTACGATCCTATAAGTGGCCATGTAGGTGTAAGACTTGAAAACCTAAAGGTTCAGTGCCTTTTCTACAACCTATAAAGGCTACCTACATGAAACACCTAGGCTTTGCACCCATAAAAAATTTCCTTAGTTAAAGCTTCTGGACTAGGCATACCTATGGACGCAACTTAGTGAACCCCCTCCATATGATAGGCAGAGTTGTGGGGGTTACACACTGTCTAAGATATGACTTATCCTTCTCATGGGATATATTATGGTATGAGTCATACACTACCTACTCATATGGAGTATTGAGTTGGCCTAGTGAACTGTTTTGGGTACGGTTTGGGGATATAGTTTAGGGTACTATTCATACCCTTGGGTACGAGTCATCTGTGTGTGGTAGTACCTTGGTCAGTGTAGGGTTCCTTGGTGAGGCCTAGGGTATGAGTTAGGGTATCACTCGTACCCTATGGTAGGGTTGATCTAAGTGAGTCATACCCACCTGGGAGGTCTCTAAATATAAACTTAAATGTGTTTGAACTAAAGTATGGCATAAGAGTGTTAATAAAGAATGAATGGCTTTGTAAGGTTCTTGATGACTATAAATTGAATTGAATTATGAATTGAGTTGAGTCATTGGCTTATTAAGGTGTTTAATTAATATATGGTTCCATGAAGTCCTCATGGTCCTTTTTGGTGTTTAATTGGTCAAATGGGATAGAGTCCCTTAGTGCTGAATTGAATGGATATTGATGTATGGACAAAGGGTTAGAGTCCCAAAGTCGACTAATGACAGTTACGATGGCTTATGGTTAAAGTCCCTTGCCTAATAAGGTGTCTTGTGGTTAGATTTCCTTGCTTAATGAAATTGCTTGTGGTTAGAGTGCCTCTCCAAATGAGCTTACTTATGGTTAAATTCCCTTGCCTAAAGAAACGAATTGAGGTTAAACTCCCTTGCCTAGTGAAATAGCTTGAGGTTAGAGTCCCTTGCCTAATAAATGAATTAAGGTAGAAGTTCTCTTTCTTGATATAATTGGGATGTGTAATTCTTCAAAAGTGTGAGAGTGGAAGGTTAGAGTCCTCCACTTCATGACTCGTGATTAAGTGCATCTTTAATTATTGCTAAGTCTTATTTCTTTTTGGCACGTTATGAACATGTTATGTACCTACATATATGCCAATTTATATAAATCTGGTTGAATATGATGTTTTGACTTGGTTTTAAATAATGACTCTAATTTTCTCTTTATCCTTGAGTTACATGCTAGAGTTCCAACCTCTAGCCATCTCCAGACACTATGTCCCTACATGACATAGGGGCTGAAACTTCTTCTTCTCTTTCTGCACAGTAACTAGGTAATTGAAGCAGTTAATATATTGACTTTGAAGTGGTGAGCTTCCCTACTTTAGAAGGCACGCATTTTAGAGTCTCTCATCTTTGGTCATAGAATTATTTAGACTTGGTTTGGCTATTGTCAGGGGTTTATTTTGACATATATATATATATTGACATCGTATTTATGTAGAGGCATTGTGGATGACTGTGGACATGGGTATGTTGGTTAGCAATGTTGAAATAAATAAAATGTTTAAATGTTGTCTAAGTTAAGGTATTAGTTTTATTTTTGCTATCTTGATTTATAGTCAAAGTCTAGTTCATCCAACATTTGTGGATTGAGGTAATGTTTAGGTTAGGTTAATGGGGCAATTTCTGGTTTATGTTGGGATTGAGATGCCCATAAGACATGGCCCTATTTTAGGTCGTGTCAAGTTGGTATCAGAGCCCAGGTTCATGGTCCGTTAGGTGTTCATAAAGTTGTGTCAAGTAGAGTCTCTTTTATGGGCGTGTAGCGCACCACACTTATAAATGGGGTGCTATGAGATATTTGGGAATGTTTCTTTTTCTTGTGTTTCAATCTCGAGCTATAGAGTTTAAGGTCTTGGATTCCTCTAATTTTTATTTGCTTATCTTTTTTATCATGCCTCCAAGGAGATCTGATACTCAGGCAAACTCTTTTATCTCGACTGAGGGCCTTATGGACGGAGCTCATCCAATTTTTAGGGTCTAGACTTGAGCTAGGACTATGGCATCTGACTATGCTCATGGGGTTCCACCGGCCCCCACTAACCCTACTTATGAGAGTGACACTCCTACTCAGTCACCACATGGGGATGCTACTAATGTTGAGTTCTATCGCTCTATTAACTTCTTGACTCAATTAGCATCTTTTCAATTAGAGTGTGGTGCTCTGGCTACTTTTTCTTTTGAGGCCACAAGATTTTACCAATTCACAAGGTTGCACCCTCCTATGTTTATGGGTATGAAGGTGAAAAAAGATCCTTGAAGTTTTATTGATGAAATAGAGAAGATCTTTTGGATTATGCATGCTTCAGAGGTTGAGGCTATTGAGTTTTCTTCCTACTAATTGAAAGATGTAGCATACCAATAGTACGAAGGGTGGGAATTATCTATAGTTGTGGATACCAGTTCTATCGTATGGGAAGATTTCTCTAAGGCTTTTTTGGACCGCTTCTTTTCTTAAGAGTTGAGGAAAGAAAAGGCAAAAAAGTTTGTGAACTTGAAGCAAGAGAGGATGTCTGTCAAGGAGTATGCCTTGAAATTCCATCAGTTGTCTAGGTATGCTCTTGAGATAGTTTTTATTATGAGGGCTAGAATCTGTGAGTTTGTTTTAGGATTGTCCCAGGAGTTGGTGCTTGAGATTAAGGAGGCTTTTTTGATCAAAGACATAGACGTATCTCAGTTGGTCATGTCTCAGTTGATCATGTATATGCAATAAGTGAAGGAAGAGAAAAAGAAATAGGTTGAGTTTAGTGAAAGACAAGGAAAGAAATTTAGACTTACTGAGAAAAGTGGTAGAGATGGTGGTAAGTGCCTAAATAAGAAGTATGGGAGTTTGAGTTATTTCTTCTTAGCTAGTGCTCAATACCCAAAGTCGTTGGGTGATTGTCAATCTCAATTTAGTGGTGGCTTTCGGGCATTGGGTTTCTAATCTCAGACTAATGAGGCTCAGTTGGCTCCATTGTACCCACCTTATAGATTCTGCGGTTAGCATCAACATGGTCAGCGTAAGAAGGGGACAAATAGATGCTTTAAATATGGTAAGATTAGGCACATGCAGTGAGAGTGCCCCTCTCTAGTAGCTTCTTGGGCTAACATGACCCCTATTTCTACTTCATCTACTCCTGCATCGAAATATGATATTTCTGCTTCTGCTTCTAGTTTTGGCACTGACTCTGACGAAAATTGCTTGTATGCACTTGCTATACTTTAGGATTTGAAGGCATCTCCCGATGCTATCACGGGTATATTAAAACGTTTCTTCTGTGATGTGTATTGTTTCCTTTATCTAGGGTCCACTCTTTCTTATGTGACCCTATTTATGGCTTTGTATTTTGGTTTTGACCCTAACTGTCTGTCAATTTATTTTTCTATTTCTACCCAGGCAAGAGACTCTGTGATTGTTAAAAGAGTCTATAGGGGGTGTGGTAGTTGTTGATAATAAAAAAAATCTGTGGATTTGATAGAGTTGGATATGGTCAATTTTGATGTTATTCTAGAGATGGATTGGTTGCATTTGTGCTATGTTTTTTAAGATTGTCGGACCTGTATGGTCATATTTAAATTTCCTAATAAGCAATGGTTATGTATCAGAAAGGGGTTCTTTATTGCCTAGGGTAAAGCTTATCTCATATCATAGAGCCCGAAAGTTGATCTCTAAAGGGTGATTGTATTATTTAGTTTGTATTGAAGATTCTAACTCAAAAGGTTTTTCTCTAGAATCTATTCCCACGGTTAATGAGTATCCCGAGGGCTTTCCCGATGACTTTCTAAGTATTTCTCCCGATAGGGAAATCTATTTTGGGATTGATCTTGTTACAGACACATTCAATTTCTATCCCTCCTTATAGAATAGATTTAGCGGAGCTAAAAGAGCTTAAGGAGTAGTTGAAAGATCTCTTAGATAAAGGTTTTATCCGTCCTAGTGTGTCTCCTTGGAGTGATCCCGTGTTATTTGTGCATAAAAAGGATAGTTCCCTTCGAATGTGCATTTATTATCTTCAATTGAACAAGGTGACCATAAAGAATAAGTATCCACTTCATAGGATCGATGATTTTTTTATCAGCTTCAAGGTGATTGATCTTAGGTCGGGTTATCATTAACTTAAGATTACGAAAGCGGATATCCCTAAGACTAACTTTAGAACCCCGTATGGTCACTATGAGTTCCTAGTTATATCCTTTGGGTTGACCAATGCCCCGGCGGCATTCATGGATTTGATGAATAGGGTCTTTCGTTCGTTCTTGGACTTGTTCGTCATTGTCTTCATTGATGATATCTTGGTTTACTCCAAAAGCGAGGAAAATCATGTCAATCACCTCTGTGCTATGTTACAAACTTTGAAGGATCATCGTTTATATGCTAAGTTTTCTAAGTGTGAGTTTTGGTTGAAGGTTGTGACCTTCCTTAGTCATGTTATCTCTAGTGAAGGAATTATGGTAGATCCCTAAAAGGTGGCAGTTGTTAAGAAGTGGCATAGACATGTGACTCTAATTGATATTTAGAGCTTCTTGGGTCTAGCCGATTACTATAAGAGATTTATGGAGAGTTTTTCGATGATAGCTACCCCATTAACTAAGTTGACCCAGAAGAAGGTCAAGTTTTTGTGGTCGGATGCGTGTGAGGGTAGTTTTGAAAAGTTGAAAAATAAATTAACTTTGACTCTGGTTTTGACCTTTCCCGAAGGTAATGTTGGTTTTGTAATGTATTATGATGCTTATCGTATTGGGCTTGGCTGTGTATTGATTCATCATGGTAGGGTGGTGGCCTATGCTTCTAGGCAATTTAAAGTTCACGAGAAGAACTACCCTACTCATGACTTGGAATTGTTATTCATTGTTTTTGCATTGAATATTTGGCGACATTATCTCTATGGGGTTCATGTTGATATCTTTTCTGATCATAAGAGCCTTCGGTATATGTTTACTCAGAAGAAGTTAAATCTCAGACAGAGGAGGTGGTTCGAGTTATTGAAGGAAAATGATATGAGTCTTCATTACTATGCGGGTAAGCTAACATAGTCATCGATGCTCTTAGCAGGTTTTCCATGGGGAGTTTAGCCAATATGGATGAGGATAAGTGGGATTGGTAAAGGACATTCACCACTTGGCTAATCTTGGAGTTTGTCTCATGGACTCGAAAGATGGTGGCATATTTATGCACCAGGTATCATGGTCTTCTCTTGTTATTGAGATAACAGAAAAGCAAATATTGGATTTCGATTTGATGAAGATTAAGAATAACATAGGTTAACAAAATATTGTTAACTTTGTGATCGGTGGTGATGGTATCTTAAGGTACTAATGTAGGCTATCTATTCTCGACATTGATAGATTCAGGAAAAGGATTATGGCTGAGGCTCATGAATCTCGGTATGCTATACATCCCAGTTCTATGAAGATGTATAATGATCTTAGGGAGTTTTATTGGTGGAGAAATATGAAGCGGGATGTGGCTAGTTATGTGGCTAAGTGTATGGTGTGTCAAAAATAAAAGTTGAACACATAAGGCTCGGAGGTTTGTACCAAGAGATCGTATTACTCGAATGGAAGTGGGAGGTGATTAATATAGATTTTGTTACTGGTCTCCCCCGGTCTCCAAATTAATGTGCTTCTATTTGGGTCATTATGGATAAGATGACCAAGTCCTCTCACTTTTTGGCGGGGATGACTAATTACTCGGCGGAGGATTATGCTAAGTTATATCTTGCGTAGATTGTGAAATTGCATGGTACTCCAGCTTCTATCATATCGAATCGAGGTACTCCATTCTTATCTCACTTTTGGAAGTCATTTCAAAAAAGTTTGGGGACTAAGGTGTGCCTTAGTACTACTTTTCACCCATAGATGGATGGAAAAGCGGAGAGGACCATCTAAACATTAGAAGATATGTTGCGTGCTTGTGTGATTAATTATGCTGGTAGTTTATACGACCATTTTCCTTTGATTAAATTTGCCTATAACAATAGTTACTACTCTAGCATTGGCATGGACCCTTTTGAGGCGTTGTATGGTAGGATATGTCGTTCTTCTATTGGGTGGTATGAAGTAGGTGAGGATAAGTTTCTTGGCCCCGAATTGGTTCACATAGACTTAGAGAAGGTGAAGGTGTTTCGTGATAGGTTGAAAACTGCTCAAAGTCATCAAAAGTCCTATGTGGACGTGAGGCGTAGAGATTTGGAGTTTAATGTTGGCAATTGGGTATTCTTAAAGGTTTCTCCCATGAAGGGAGTGATATAATTTGGCAAGAATAGGAAGCCCAGTCCCCCGGTATGTTGGTCCCTGCGTGATTTTGAAGAGGGTTGGCAATGTTGCTTATGAGTTAGAGTTGCCTTCTAGTTTGAACTCCATCCACCCGGTTTTCCATGTTTCTATGTTGCGAAAATATATGGGTGATCCTTCGTTGGTTGTTCCATTAGAGGATGTTGGTATTTCGAACTCTTAATCCTATGAGGAGGTCTCAGTGAGTATCTTGGATCGGCAAGTTCGCCAGTTTCAAATGAAAAAGGTGGCTTCGGTGATGGTTCTATAGAGGAACCAAAAGTCCGAGAAAGCTACTTGGGAGGCGGAAGAGGACATGAATTCCAAGTATTCACATTTGTTTTCCATTATGGAAACTCATGATTGAGGTGTGTATTAATCTCCTTAACTTAATTTATGTCTTGGGCAGACAATGGGTTCAAGTTCGTAAGCTTTGAATTGAGCAAGTGGCTTTGATAAATAATGGGTTTGAGTCCCAAACGTCAATAAAATGAATGGTTGATTGATAATGATCTATGCATGTGCCTTATCCTTGTTGTACGTGTTGATATCTAACTTGATTGAAGGTTAGTTGATGTGTAATAATGTGTTAACTAGTGTTTGTGCTTGCCTTACCAGTCACTAGAAGATGAATGAAACACCTAGGCTTTAGACCCTTGGAAAATTTCCTTAGTTGAAGCTTTTGGACTAGGTACAATTCCAGGATACTAGTCGTACCAAATGATATAAATACAAATGTTACATTTGTATCCAATGATACATGTTTATACAACTTGAGTTATACACATACAAATGATACTTATTTATATACAAGTATAAATGATAAACTTGATATACAAATACTAATGGTACATTTGCATAGAATGACACATTTTGTATTTATATATTTTAGACTCAAGTATTTACAATTAATTCATATATTTATTTATATATAAATACAAATGATAAATTATATTCACGTTTGAACTATTCAAATACAAATAATAAATTTATTTAAAATATATAGTATGATATGAGTAAATATAAAATATAAAATTTAACAACACCAATAGGAAATGAGAGGAAAAAATACAAATAAATGAAAAGAAAGAAATAAAGGAGAAAAAATGACAAAAAAAAAACGAAACAAGAATGAAAACAAAAAATCAAAAAACTAAAAAAAGGTTGTAAAAAAGAAATAAATGCAAAAAAAAAATAAAAGATGATTTTGTTTTTCTCTTTTTTCCCATTTTTATTTTTTTCGTTTCTTCCATTTAGTTTTTTCCCCTCTTCTATTTCTCTTTCTTTTCTTTTCTTTTTTGGTTTTTTTTGTACTTATTTTCTTTCTCATTTTGTTATTTTATTTAATATTTTTGTATTTTTGAAAAATTTAAGTACTTGAGAACAAGTCATGGATGATAATGTAAATACCACAATTGCTTGTCGTATTTGTATTCACACCATCATTTATATTTTTATATTCGTTGATACAATTATATTTATATTTGTATTTTAAAGCTCGTGTTTGTATTTGTATTTAATAGTTCGCACTTATATTTGTATTTGTATTTATAAGTTGACTTGATATTGTATTCGTATTCGTAATTTTATTTGTGTCATTTGTTTCTATTTGAATTTTTAGTTGACAACATCATTTGTATTTCTAAACAATTGAAAAAGAATTGTTATTTTCTTTCTACGAACACTTGTATTTATATTCATTGATATAATTTATATATTATTGATGCAAATTGAACAATAAAAATAAAAATGATAAATCATACAAATACAAATGTTATATTTGTATCAAATGATACATATTTATATAACTTGAACCATATGCATATAAAGTGATACTTGTTTATATATAAATATAAATAAAAAATTTAAAATACAAATATCAACGATATATTTGCATTGAATGACACATTGTAAATTTATATATTTTAGTCTCAAGCAAATACAATTAATCAATATACTTATTTATATACAAATACAGATGATAAATTGTACACATTCACAACTAAACAGTTCAACTAAAAATAATAAATTATTTAAAATATATAGTATGATACAATAAATATAAAATATAAATAATTCATAAAATATAAAATACTACAACAACAACAACAACAACAACAACAATAAAAAAATAAGAGAAAAAATACAAAAAGAAAAAGACAAAAAGAAGGAGAAAAAATGACCCACAAAACGAAAAAGAACAAAAAAAGAATTAAAGAAAATATAAAAAAAAACTGCATAGAAAAAGGAAATAAAAAAAAGATGAAAAAAAAATTGAAATAAAATATATTTTTAAAAAAATAGGAGAAAATATGAAAAGGAAAAAACTAAAAAAATAGAAAGAAAGAGAAAACGAAAAACTGAAGAAGAAAAAAAAAGTAAAAAGAGAAATAAAATGCAGAGAAAGATAGAAAATAAAGAGAGATGCTATAAATTATATTTGATTGACCAAGATAGGTCATGGATGGTAATTAATTGAAACTTAGGCTAAATAAGGTAATTAGGAGTCTATGTTTGCTAAGATATGCAGGTATCCTCTTTTTTAAAAAAAAAATGATTTTCATTTTTACTTGTCGTTTTTTGACAAATCAAGAAAAGTCAAAAATATTTTTTCATATTTTATCTTTAATATTAATTATTATTCTTCAAATATTTTTCAATGTCTATTACTAAACATCAATTAATAAGGAATAATATGGTAAAGTCACTATACTAACCATTATTTTCTTAATAGGTGTATCAAAAAGTGTCAAGTAAAAATAAATGTAGAAAATAGTTGAAATTAAAATGCCGTAAGGAGTGATTGAGCCTAGAGGTGTTCACGGTTTGGTTTTTAACCATACCGAACCGCAATCCAAACCAAACCGATTAAAAAAACCCTATATTTGGCTAAGTTTGGTTTGGTTTTGAATTTTTAAAAATAACCGACAAAATAATCAAATCGAACCGATATATATATATATATATATATATATATATATATATATATATATATATATATATGTTATAATTATTTATATATCAGTGATAAATACAATATAAATATTTGTTACATTTTATATTTTAATCATGATTTAACTTTAGTCGTAACACATTCAGTCATATGTCTTCATCCAGTTGATAGTAACTTATGAGATTCTATATGAATTTCCCACTTTGAATAAAAAATGATACTAATTGTGAAAATAATATCTTGTTGTATATTGAAATTTACAATTGAGATAATTAGACTATAGACAATCGCTAATTTTAACTTTCTTTTTGAACCTTGTTGAGCAACAAGTTCATGTGTTCACCTTTTGGCGGATTTATCATATCATTCTGTTATATGTAATTTTTAAATATTTTTTAGAAGCGTGCATATGACGTTGTTCATGGCTTTGCCGAAGTATAACACTCAGTTGATATCTTAGTTTCAAGGTTGAGATACAACACTCGGTTGACATCTCATATGTTATATTTGATTTATTTTTTAAAAAATTTCAATTCTTATCATTAGCTAAAGTTATAAACCGAAAAAAAATCAAACCGAACTAAACCGACAAGAACCAAATCAACAATTATTTTTTGTTTGGTTTGGTTTGATTTTAGAAATTTAAAAATTGACTAAGTTGGTTTGATTATGGTTTTGACCAATAACCGACCCATGAACACCCCTAATTGTGCCATTGTGATCCTAACAACAAAGTCTTTTGGAAAAACTAAGTTGAAGTTTATCTTCGTATTTGAATGTCAAAATTATTTGTTTTGTATTTTATTTTACTTGTTACTAATAGCCCGTGCAAGGCACGGGCCCAACAAATATTTTTAAAAAACTTTATCTTAATTATTGTAATTTATAGTATTTTTTACATATTTTTTAAAAATATATAACAAATTATTTCTTTTAGATATTTTAAGTTGTTAACTATTATAATTTATAATATGTTTTATGTAATTTTTAAATGCTTAGATGACCATAATAATTAATTATGGGTGATATAATAAAATTACAATTGAAGTCGTGAAGCAGACATGTCTTAATGACTCACAACGACTAATTAGAAGTGAAATAACAAAATTACTATAAAAATACTTGTAAAAATTTTTAAATGGTCATAATAATTAATTAAGAGCTACATAGTAAAATCACGATCGAAACAGCGAAGCAGACATGTCTAATTAGAAGTGATTTAACAAAATTACTATACAAAAATACTTGGGTGAAGCAGCTGAAACAGGCATGTCATAAATATCTATTTTCCTTTTTTATTAAATATTATTAATTTTTTAATATATAAATAACTTATAATAATTAATTAGAGATGATATAATAAAATTATGGAGGAAATATGAAAATAGCTCATGAGGCAGGCAGGAGAAGCAATCATGTTGACAGAGAGCTGCCTATTTCTCCTACCTTTAGCCTATTATTAGATAGTAATTTATATATTAAAAAATTAATATTATTTAACAAAAAAAAACTATCTATGACATTTCTGCTTCAGTCCGTAATTTTACTATATCACCTTTAATTTTATTATTATAAATTATTTACACATTCAAAAATTATTAACTTTTGATAAAAAATTAAATAAAATTCTTATGACATGTCTACTTCAGCTGTTTCAACCCGTGATTTTGCTTTATCACCTCTAATTAATTATTATAAATTATTAATATATTAAAAATTAATAATATATAATAAAAAATAAATATTTATGATATGTCTGTTTCAGCTGCTTCTATGATTTTAGTAAATCATTCCTAATTAATTATTATAGGTCATTTAATTATTAGAAAATTAATAATAGTTAGTAAGAAAAATGAAAATAAACATTCATGACATGTCTGTTTTAGATGCTTAAACCATTATTTTATTATATCGCCCTAATTAATAATTATAGGTCATTTAAGTATTAAAAATTAATAATATTTAATAAGAAAAATAAAATAGACATAAAATGATAAATTAACTCTTGACGACTTATATGAGACCTACTTAAATTTTTTATTAACTTGACGACTTATATGAGACCTACTTAAATTGTTTTCACAAGTATTTTTGATAGAAATTTTGTCATATCACTTGTAATTACTTATTACGAGTCATTTAAGACATGTCTGCTTCACTACTTTAATCATAATATTTGATTGCCTCTCGAAATTATATCGGTGTCACTTAAATATGAAAAGAAGAAAAAATATTATAAATCATAATATTTAAAAAATTAAAGTATTTTTAAAATATAATTGACTATCAACGTAACAAAAATTTGAACAAGGAGAGAATATTATAAATTACAATAGCTAATGACTTAAAATAGTAAATTACAATGCCGAAAAAGTATTATAAATTACAATAGCTAACAACTTAAAATATCTAAAAATATATATTAAAAATACAATTGATTATCTAAATTTTATTTATGTAACGTACATTGAGACCAAATAAATACGTAAGAAATACTATAAATCACAATAATTAATAACTTAAAAAATTTAAAAGATATAAAATATTTGAAGGACACTCGAAATTATACCAGTGTCACTTAAATTGGAATGAAAGAAAGTTTGGATAAAGAGAGTAACATATATTAATTGCAAATTACATGAAAAGTATTACAAATTATAATAGTTAACAGTTTAAAATGTCTAAAAAGTTAATCTGTTATATATTTTTTAAAAAAAGTGAAAATATTATAAATCACAATAATTAACAACTTAAAAAATTTAAAAGATGTAATATAAATGTTTGATTGTTGCAATTATATCAGTGCCACTTAAATTGAAATTAAAAAAATATTATAAATCTCAATAATTAAAAATTTAAATTATTTTAAAAATATAATTAGCTATCAATATCACAAAAATTTGGATAAGGAGAGTAACATATCTTATTTGAAACTTACATAAAAATTATTATAAATTATTAAAGTTAACAACTAAAATTTTAAAAAAATTATTAAAAATATGATTAATTATCTAAATTCTATTTGTGTCACATAAATTGAAACAAAAAAAAAACATATTGGGCTCGTGCTAGCACGGGCCGCCGGCATCTAGTTACTAATAAAATGTCAAATTTCTCTTTCTCTCTTTTCCTTGTCAACTACCTTTGAATATCGACATTCGTTCACCTTTTGTTACGGCATTGAATGCGTATAAAATTGGGCACTTACAGAAAATAGTTTATGTTTCAATAAAATGGAAATGTCCTTAGTATAACTTTCAAAATTTTAATTTATAGCCTCTCTTTCTATTCTTTTTCTTTCTTTTCTTTTAATCTTTTTCTTTTTTTTTCTTTTTCACTTCTGCCTCTAGTCTCTACTTCTCTTCTTTTTTTTCTTTTTCTTTTTGTCCTTTTTAGCTCTTTTTTTTTCTTTTTTTTTCTTTTTTTCTTTATTGATTGTATTTTATATTTTAAATTTTTTTGTATTTTTTTTTAAAAATATGGCGACGTCGAGTACAATCAATGGATGATGAAGGAACATTATAACCGCTTATTATATTTGTATTTGCAAGTATTCTTTTTTTTTTTAATCTTTGTTTTTTGGAAATAAATATTTTGTTACTAACAAAATTAATACACCTAAAAAGCAATCAATAATCTGACCCCCTTCTAGCAAGGTTGTCAAATAGATTGAGCCTCAAAAATTAATTACAAATTAAAGCCAAAAAAAACTGAGTACATGGCAAACATTTTCCTTACTGTAAACTGTATTTGGTGTAACATAAGACTAGTATTAACACTATGTCCTTGAAACATCTTCTCGTTTCTTGCTTGCCAAATGCAATACACCACAACTCCATAACTTGCAACAATAACATTCTTCTTGAACTTGTTTCAGTGCCTCTACGTAATGAACTGAATCGTGCTGGGAACATCTGCTAGTGCAATATTGATACCCAACCAGTCTGCTGTCCTTCTCCACAGGTCTTTTGTGATACTACAATATAAAAACATGTGTGCATCATTCTCCACCACTTACTTATCACATAGGAATCTTTCTTTTACTTTTTGGTTTCTTCTTCTATTTTTATTTTCTTTTTTGATTCCTTCTATTTTTCTCCTCGTTTATTTCTAATTTTTATTTCTCTTTCTTCTTTATTTTCTTTTTTCTTTTTTGTATTTTTTTCTTTCTTGTTTTTTTGGTGTTTTTTCTTTTATTTCTCTTTTTTTCTATTTTTATTTTCTTTTTTTCTATTTTCGTTCCCTTTCTTCTTGTTTTCTTCAATTTTGTTTTTTTTGTTTCTTATTTTTTTGCTTTTTCTCTCTCTTCCATCTTTAGCTTCTATTTTTCTTTCTTCTTTTTGTTTTATTATTTTATTTTTTCTCATTTTTTATTCTATATTATTATTTTTGTATTTTCAAAAAATATGACTATTTGGAGTATAAGTCATGGATGATAATAAAAATACCACAAGCGCTTATTTAGATTTAATTTTGTTGTGTGTGCCTTCCCATGATTATGCCGTGTGTGTTTAAGAAAAATCTTACTACATCTTATTTAATTTGAAATAAAAACTTTCAACTTAAGTTTGTTAAAGTAAAAGAGGATTTGTTGTTTATGTCACTTCATTTAAACACATATCACTCATATAACATAAAATATTAAAATTTATTTTATTGATATATAAAATATCAATTTTTAAGTGATTAAAAAAACTATTTAATTTAAAATATGTAATTCAACAATGGAGTCGGCATTTTTATTATTTTGTAGAGAAATTAAAATATATAAATAAAAATAATAATTATTCAAATAAATTTAATGTATAATATATTCATAAATAAAATATTGCTTAAAACTGTATGTATCTCTAATATTTCATGTTAAATTACTTATTTTGTTCTAAATTATATAAAATATTGATAATCTCATTCTTTGTTAAAAAAATTCATCATCAAAAAATGTGAAAAATAATTACTCTCATTTTTCATTATTTAGTATCATTAATATTTGGAGAATCATGTAAACACCTAATTTTTGACCAAAACCTAATATTTTACGTCATTTTTACTGTTTAATATATATGTGTAATTTTATTTTTTGGTCTAAATTAGATATTTCAATTTTATATTGTTTTTAAAAAGTTTGTTTTAAATTTTTTGAAAACTACAAAAATAGAGTCACATTTTTAAATAAGTTTTTATTTTATTTTTATTATTTATTTTTGTTAAAAAAATCTAAATTATATTTATTTTCTTCTTTTAACTTTTAATAAAAAACTAGTGATATTAATATTTTTTTAATCATATTTCTAAGACTAGCTATTTAACTTATTTGTATTTTGTTAGTTTCAAATAGATTTTATTATTTTTATTTTTATTTTATTTAAAATATTAAAAAAAAGAAAAAGAAAAAAAGAAAAAAAGAAACCTAACTTCCCCATTATCTCCCAAACCTAACTTCCCCATTACCCAACCACACACACGTCCCTCACTACTGCACGACAAACACATCTACACCTATATGAATACAAGGTCATTAACACTTAAGGGAGATTTACACGGAAAAAACCATAGAAAAACAAGAAACAGAAGAGAAAAACAAACAAAAGAAAAAAAAAAAGCAAAGACCAAGGCAAAAACAAAAGAAAGCCAAAACCAGAAAAAAAATGGAAGAGAAGAAGAGTTTGGGTTTAGAGTTTGGAGTGCCATTTGAGTTTTTGGTAACGTCGTTTATGCATCTTTTTAGTTAGTTCAATCTTACAGGTTCTTATCCAATTCCATACTCTTTATTTTATAAGTTTCATTGTGAATCACAACATGATGAATAAAGGTATTTAAATAGTTTCACGTACAATATGTTATGTAAAGTTTATTATTTATGTAAGATCGGTTTTCTTTCAATTTTCCACTTTGAATAAGATGTAATCATACTCTATGAATCTTTATTTACTTACAAGTTTGAGATGAAGATTTAGTATATGAAAAGTAGTTATTTAGTAGTGACTAGGCCATGCACATTGTGAAAATTTGAGTCTGTTTGACGTCCTGAAAAAAAAATGATTTAGTTACTTAAACATTTAGAAATAATTTGCTATTAGAATGAGTAGTGATAAACATAAGCATTTAAGTGGCCAAAATCTTGAATTCCTTGTTCAATACATCAACAAGATGATGAGAAATTGGTGATGTGAAGTTTGGATCGTTGTTGCAATATTAATGTTTGGATTGAGGATGGAAGGTGCATTTGAGATTAGATTTGTAATTGAAAAGAAGAATGTTTTTCTTATATGGATGAAATGGAGAAACATTTTATTATTCATTTGTTATCCATCAGTATGACTATTGTTACATATAACAAGTAACGTTAATTACTTTTAGGTGACCAAAAGATTTCAACAACTTTACTGTTATGATTTATAGGTTTATGAATAAATTACAATTGCTTTACTGTAGTCATAGTCCTAGCTAGTATGTGAAGGGATCGATATGGGGGAAAATAAAGTTGATGACCTTTTCCTATATCTCCAATGGCAAGAAATATGTTTGAATTGAGGGGAATTTGGCTATCTGAAGTGTAACTTTGCTTGCAGTGCTAGTAAAATCTACGAATCCATGGCCTAATGCAATGACTCGATGCGAGCGGGGGATTATTGATCGCGACATGATTTTGCTCTTTATTATTATTAATTAGGATGCGGAGAACACATACTAAGCCTAATTATTACTTAGCTAGGGTAAGCTTGAGTGAGATGAATTACAAAACTTTTTTCAAGACTTGCTGCAATAATAAAATAAAAATAAACTTTGGGTTTAGATATTTGCGATAGAGTTCTTCTAAGATTTAAGTTCAAAGATGAATGGTACAAGAATGAAAATTTTAGGTTTAATACAAGATAAAGTTAACGATGAAGTTTGAAAGCCCTACTACCGGCCATTCGTTATAATAAAATTTAACATACCATTTGAAGTCGTTTAAACCGAGTTGGGTAGATTCTAAACCTGTTAGGTGCTTATTTAGACTTAGAAAAATGGGGTCGATTTATAAATGCCTCAAAAGCACGAGAAATATATCAAAACTCGTAGTAAAGCCAAAAAGTCCTGCTACCAGTAAAGCTACATAATCATATAATAAAATAATTTTAAATAAATTTAAAATAATTAAAAGCGGGAGAAAAATAACTTTTAGGCTAACAAATATTATATATCTAAAAGATTAATTTGATCTAGACACAAGTCATTAAAGCGACCGTGCTAGAACCACGGAACTCGAGGGGTGCCTAACACCTTCCTCTTGGTTAATAGAATTCTTTACCCAAATTTCTAGTTCGCAGACCAAAAATTAAGAGTCATTTCCTTTTGAATAGAGATTCAATAAGGTGACTTGGAACAGCCAAGTGACGACTCTGTAAAATAATTAATCCCTCTTCAAAACGTCACTTTAATTGGAAAAACCCATTTTCTCTAAAACCAGCTCCCTAGCGGGGTTGGATGCGGTGAAAAATAGGGGTGTGACAACTGACGACTCTGCTGTGGATAACTAGAATTCGAGCTTATAGATTGACTTGTTTGGCTTCTTTTAATTTTGATATTGTATATTGTTGGCATAAATATGTTATTTGCCTACATGTTTAACTACTTTGATATTATTTGAATTGTAATATAAACTGTCTTCTCTCGCACACCCATTTGAGTCTTCTGAGATACTTTATATTCGGAGATACGGTATACGCTCCCGAGCCTTGAGATACCAGAGATGCGGCAACGCTCCTAGAAAGGATTCTATAGTCACACATATTTTAGGATGGAAAAGACCAATGGTGAGGCCGGAAAGCATTGCTACCGGTAAAACTGTCCCTACCCAATTCGAGTTGTCTGCTCGTTTTACAGCCAGTCTAAACGTATATCTCTATCAGGTTAAATCTAGTAGAGCTAAAACTTAGATATGATTATCCTTATTAGGATTCACTTTATTTGCATAATGTATATTTTTGACTTAGTGGAGGCTCCACAAAGTTTTGAATGTCTAAAAGTACCCTTTTAAGACTATTCATTTTCTGTGTCACTAGATGTATTAAATGTTAGGCTGTTTCGAATGTTGTCTGGCTTTGGAATCCATTAACGTAAGAGAGACTGAAAATTTATATCTAAAACCTATTCGTTTCGAAACTCAAATGAGGTGCGAGATTTTCTTTCATAATAAAAGAAAAAAAATAATTTTCTAAATTATCGAGTTTGCCCCAATATGCACGAACTACGCACACTTGATTCTCATCTCAGTGAGATACGTAGGCAGACCCTCCATGGGTTCGGTGATCCTAAAAAATGAAGGTTGTATTTTCTTAAGAAAAAAAAAGAAAAGTTTTGATCCTTAAAAAAAAAATCAATCAACTTGTTTTCAAAAATTAAAAAAAAAATAATTATTAATAAATTCAATAAAATTATTTTCTTTCCAAATAAAAAGTGGATTTCTTTACGTCTCCTGCTTCACGAACTACGCACACTTGATTCTCATCTCAGTGAGATACGTAGGCAACCTTTGGTAGGTTCGGTGATCTTTTTTCAATTTGAAAAAATAAAGGACGCTAGTCTTCTTCTATAATAAATACTTATATAAAGTAAAAAAAAAAGGTGTTTATTAAGATTTCAAAAACAAAAATAGAAAAAAAAAGTTTTTCCTAATTCAAAATAAAAAAAAATAAAAATTCTTGCTTCATCTTTCAAGTTTTCTGAACTACGTTTGACCTGATTCTTGTTTCAACAAGATACGTAGACAACTCTTCTTTTGGTTCGATCTCATCTAAAAAAATAAATCTTGACTTAATAATTGGTACCAACATACTTAAAAATATGAATTGAAAAAAAAAATTAAGTGTATTATGAGATATGATAGAGTGGACCAACTTGATTGTGAACTACAGATTCTTTTGATGCCTCTAATTATAATAAAGTTGCACTTGTAAAGTTTTCTTGCTTTAAGTCAAGTTTAAAATAAATCTTACCTCATTGTTTCATGTGCATTGTGTAGTGAGTCTTAGATTGAAAATTCAAAGGCATCGCTCTGTTAATCTAAAACTTGGCTTGAATGTCTGTTGAGGCAAAATTTTGAGATACACTTGGTTTGGGAAAGGATTGTAGGCCTTTTTTGATCCGATTGTGCATTCCACAACCCGCCAAATGACAATATTCCCTAACACTTCCTCCTTTCAGCCTGAAACCTTTTCCTTGGAAAACCACATCTGAGCCTATACCTTTCGAGTGCTTATATGCACTATCCCTCTTTTGGCCAACCTCATGGAGCGCACTAAATACATACAAGTTTTGAATGAAGATTCAAGATCAAAGGCGCCAAAGGCAAAGAACGTATAGCCCCAGGAGAACAAAACCAAAAGACGACTTCAAAGAAGAAGAAATAAAAACCCCCATTAAAAAAAAAGAAAAAAAAAAGAAAACTCTAACAAAGATGAAGAATCTACATCAAAAGAAAAAGATAAAAAAAATTTTTTTATCAAAAATAAAAGGGGAAAAGCTCCAGCACAAGATTCATACAAAGTCGAAGTAAATACATGACAGGGGAAATGAAGCACAACAAAGAAGATTGAGCGTCAAACCGAAAAAAATGGCAAAAGCACAAAAATAATGTAGTGCTCATTAAGGAATTAGTCACTTGACTCCCAAATATCATCCTACCTGTTCCTAAGCCTATAATATCAACCAATGACAAGTCCTACATGATTTTATTTTGAGTGTTCTCACATTAGTGGATACTTACATGATTGTCAAGCTTATGGTATCTCATTGCATGCGTTGAATATTTTTTTGAGTGTGAGTGATTCTTGAATGTCCTAAAATCTGAATTTTTTTAATATGAGTGAATTAGGATTTTAGTTGTGGCAAGGACACTTGAAATATGAGGATAAGAAGAATTTTAAATCCTTCATTCAGACAAGATAAATGGAACATGTTGAAACTTAAGCATATTTGAGGTACAATTTGAAACTATAGGAATCACTTCTAATATTGATCTTAATTTTTGCTCGAAAGTAATTATAGATAATTTGACCATGATGCTAATTGTTGGTATCAATTGAAGTCAAGAAATAAATTGATTTCATTCTTTTCATTCTCCGAATCTTTACAAAGCACATACTTTAAAAAAAATATTTCTTTTGTGAACTACGTTAGACCTGATTCTTGCTACACAAGATACGTAGGCAATCCTACAATAGGGTTCGATCTCGCTGAATAAATTTTTTTTCCATCCCTAAAAGGTATAATTCTGGGGCATTTTTTTCTATTAAAAAAATAATAAAAAAAATTTTCATAAAGAATTTCAAAGTTCCTCGCATCCAAAACTGGGGCATATTTTTAATATATAAAAAAACTCTCACTTACCTCAACAGGTAAAAAATCTCTTGATTACTCTTTAGGGAACAAAACCCCCTAATTCTCTTTGTCTTCATAGGGCGCCATCCCTTAGTTGACTTCTTATTTGTCTTCATAGGGCGCCATCTCCTGGTTGACATCTTATTTGTCTTTATAGGGTGTCATCCCCTAGTTTGTATCTTATCTCATTTTCATAGGGTGCTATCCCCTAGTAGACATTTTATTTCGTCTTCATAGGGCTCCATCCCCTAGTTGACATCTTATTCGTCTTCATAGGGCGTCACTCCCTAGTTGACATCTTATCTTGTCTTCACAGGGCGCCATCCCCTAGTTGACATCTTATCTCATCTTCATAAGGATCCATCCCCCAGTTGACATCTTATCTCTTCTTCATAGGGCGCCATCCTCTAGTTGACATCTTATCTCATCTTCATAGGGCACTATCTCCTAGTTGACGTCTTATTCATCTTCATAGGGCGCCATCCCCTAGTGGACATCTTATTTCGTCTTCATAGGATGTCATCCCCTAGTTGACATCTTATTCATCTTCATAGGGCGCCATCCCCTAGTTGACATCTTATCTCGTCTTCATAGGGCACCATCCCCTAGTTAACATCTTATCTCGTCTTTATAGGGCGTTATTCCGTAGTTGACATCATATTTCATCTTCATAGGGCGCCATCCCCTAGTTAACATCTTATTCGTCTTCATAGGGTGCCATCCCCTAGTTGACATCTTATTCGTCTTCATAAGGCGCTATCCCTTAGTTGACATCTTATTTGTCTTCATAGGATGCCATCCCCTAGTTGACATCTTATTCATCTTCATAGGGCGCCATCCCCTAGTTGATATCTTATCTCATCTTCATAGGGCACCATCCCCTAGTTGACATCTTATTCATCTTTATAGGGCGCCATTCCCTAGTTGATATTTTATTTCGTCTTCATAGGGCGCCATCCCCTAGTTGACATTTTATTTCGTCTTCATAGGGCACCATCCCCTAGTTAACATCTTATCTCGTCTTCATAGGGCGCCACACCCTAGTTGACATCTTATTTTTCTTTATAGGGTGGCATCCTCTATTTGACATCTTGTTCGTCTTCATAGGACGTCATCCCCTAGTTGACATCTTTTTTCATCATCATAGGGCGCCATCCCCTAGTTGAAATTTCATTTCATCTTCGTAGGTCACCATCCCCTATTTGACATCTTATCTCGTCTTCATAGGGCGCCATCCCCTATTTGACATCTTATTTCATCTCCATAGGGTGCCATCCCCTAGTTTACATCTTATTTCGTCTTCATAGGGCGCCATTCCCTAGTTGACATTTTTTTTCATCTTCATAGGGCGCCATCCCCTAGTGGACATGTTAGCTCGTCTTCATAGGGCGCCATTCCCTAGTTGACATCTTATTCATCTTCATAGGGCTCCATTCCCTAGTTGACATCTTATCTCGTCTTCATAGGGTGCCATCCCTTAGTTGACATATTATTTCATCTTCATAGGGTGTCATCCCCTAGTTGATATCTTATTTCATCTTCATAGGGCGCCATCCCTTAGTTGATATTTTATCTCGTCTTCATAGTGTGCCATTCCCTAGTTGACATTTAATCTCGTCTTCATAGGGCGCCATTCCTTAGTTGACATCTTATCTTATCTTCATTAGGCGCCATCCCCTAACCATCCCCTAGTTGACATCTTATTCGTCTTTATAGGGTGCCATCCCCTATTTGACATCTTATTCGTCTTCATAGGGCGCCATCCCCTAGTTTACATCTTATTTTGTCTTCATAAGGTGACATCTCCTAATTGATATTTTATTTCGTCTTCATAGGATGCCATCCCCTAGTGTATATCTTATTCGCCTTCATAGGGCTCCATTCTCTAGTGGACATCTTATTCATCTTCATAGGGCGTCATCCCCTAGTTGACATCTAAGGAAACACCATTTCTTAATTTTTCTTATCCGTCTTCATAGGGCACCATCCCCTAGTTGACATTTTATTTCGTCTCTATGGGGCACCATCCCCTAGTTGATATTTTAGGAAACAAACCTTCCTATTTTTCTTCTTTATGTCTTCCTAGGGTATGACAATCCCTAGTTACATTTTAAGAAGCAAATATCCTAACACTTTTTTATGCATTCATAAGGCATAACTTCCATTGGTTGTATTATTGAGAATAGGGTTCTTATTTTATTGGGTAGCTAGCCTAGATTTCTATCATTTTCATTCATTTATTTATAATTTTTCTAATAAATCACAAAAATTTCCTAGTGTAAAACTAGGGCAAAAAATTTTGTTCGTTCTGTTTTATTTTCTTTGATAGCTTGCAGATTTTTCTGTAAAGCACAGGTTTATACAAGAATAAAATTCTGTTTCCAGTCAGAATATAGAAGAATGGTCGGTTTGAAGGTAGTTAGAGTCAGCTTTGCATCTTTAGCGGCACAACATTTCAAGAGACATCTTTTAGCATCTGATTAGCAGACAAAGCATCCAAAGTTATTGTATGAACTGTCCTTTGGTAGAGTGTCAATGACTCAATCCAAGTTGCAAGTTCAAGTCTCAAATCTTAACTTCAAGATCAAATCTTGAGATCAAGGTACCCACCAGAAGAAGGTGAGACGATAACTGAAGATCCAAGAGAAAGATATGAAGCAAGAGAATCAAGACAAATAGAATAGATAGAATCTTGTAATTTCATTTCTAGTTTCATTTTTTCCTTTTTCTCTAATGTTATAAAGGATCCACAAACCGGAGCCTCGATGGGACCTCCCTTGACTCTCTAACTCATTTCTTTCATTCCTACACCCATCTGAACTACACGTGAGCTGATTCTCTTATAACCCAAGATATGTAGGATGCCCAAAGCCATGGTTCGATCACACCTCTTTTCCACTTATTTACGTATTAATTTTGAATAAATGATTGGGCCAAAAATTAGTCATGTTTACTTCTTTGCTTGAAAATTCTCCATATTTCCAAGAAAAGAGGGGCATTCTATAAACACCTAAATTTTGATCAAAACCTAATGTTTTACGTAATCTTTAGTGTTTAATATATATATGCATTTTTATTTTTTGGTCTAAATTAGATATTTCAATTTTATCTTGTTTTTACAAAGTTTATTTTAAAAGTTTTGAAAACTACAAAAATAGAGTCACATTTTTAAATAAGGTTTTATTTTATTTTTATTATTTATTTTTGTTAAAAGAAAATTCTAAATTATATTTGTTTTCTTCTTTTAACTTTTAATAAAGAATCTAGTAATATTAATATTTTTTAATCATATTTCTAAGACTAGCTATTTAACTTATTTGTATTTTGTTAGTTTCAAATAGATTTTATTATTTTTATTTTTATTTTATTTAAAATATTAAAAAAATAAAAATAAACCTAACTTTCCCATTATCTCCCAAACTTCCCCATTACCCAACTACACACACACATCCCTCACTACTGCACTGCAAACACACCTACACCTATATAAATACAAGGTCATCAACACATAAGGGAGATTTACACGGGGAAAACCATAGCAAAAAAAGAAACAGAAGAGAAAAAAAACGAAAGAAAAAAAAAAGCAGAGACCAAGGCAAAAACAAAAGAAAGCCAAAACCAAAAAAAAATGGAAGAGAAGAAGAGTTCGGGTTTAGAGTTTGGAGTGCCGTTCGAGTTTTCGGTAACGTTGTTTATGCATCTTTTTAGTTAGTTCAATCTTACAGGTTCTTATCCAATTCCATACTCTTTATTTTATAAGTTTCATTGTGAATCACAACATGATGAATAAAGGTATTTAAATAGTTTCACGTACAATATGTTATGTAAAGTTTATTATTTATGTAAGGTCAACTTTCTTTCAATTTTTCTCTTTGAATAAGATGTAATCATACTATATGAATCTTTATTTACTTATAGGTTTGAGATGAAGATTTAGTATATGAAAAGTAGTTATTTAGTAGTGACTATGCCATGCACATTGTGAAAATTTGAGTCTATTTGACGTCCTGGAAAAAAATGATTTAGTTAATTAAACATTTAAAATAATTTGCTATTAGAATTAGTTGTGTTAAACATAAGCATTTAAGTGGTCAAACTCTTGAATTCCCTGTTCAAAACTTCAACAAGATGATGAGAAATTGGTGATGTAAAGTTTGGATCGTTGTTGCAATATGTAACAACCCTAGATCTCATCCCAAGACGTCACACGGTGCTTATGGATCCGACGGACCACAAGCTAACCCTTTATTGATATCTGTACCTGTACACAACATAATATCTGAAATAAATGCGGAAACTGGCAATAAGGTTCATCACATCTATACATACTTAAAACTGAAAACTGAATACTAATACATCTGTCATCTGTCTGAAAAGCCTCTAAATTGTCTGGACTGTGGAGTTGATGGGATATGTCCCCAACTAACTCTGTCAACTGAGAATAAATAAAATCTGATACAGTAATAGTAAACTGAGATTCGTTCTCAAAAGAAGAGGATTCATTGCTACTGCTGCTAACTGGGATTAAATTGCCGAGGATACTCTGGATCTTGTGCCTCTGAACCTATGGTGCCAAATAAAACACCATAGCAAAAATGCATCAGTACAGGAATGTATTGAGTATGTAGATGAGGTAAGGCTAAATGCAAAGGCTCATACGTGCACAATATCTAAACTGGATAATCATGAAAATGTCGTAGGAGAACACATATATGAATGCATAGACCATAAGCACAGTCATCACAACTCTAGGTACTGAAACTCAGATACCACTTTACTGCAGACTGAACTCACTACTGATACTGAGATACTGAATCACAAACTCATCTGATACTGAGAACTGAGGATCTGGATATACTTACATCAATGACTGAATTCTGAGCTTTTCTACTTTTGACTGACAGGATAAAGATCAACCTTTATAACAGATTATATTTAGAAACTATTATCAATGATAAAAAATATGAATATATCAGAATCTAACAACAAGGACACTCAATAGAATCTGAGACTGTGAATCAAGCCTGTCTGGTGGCATATCTCTGAATATGATATCAAATAACTGTATATGTGACCTAGACTATCTGACAGGATGGCCCATGAATCAATGGAACTATCTGAGTTCCTCATAATGATAGATGACTGTATCTGACAGTCCTAATTTTTGAAGATTGATACCAAACTGTGATTGAAACTAAAACTGTGGAAAGTATTCATCTAACCGACATACCCTCACTATCTCTTAAGGGTCCAACCTCTACCCCCGATTGGGAGGGTGCCAATACCGTGCCACGGGTAAAGACATTATCTCTTCTCTAAGGTCAAGCTATCTGGCAGTGACCCTCAATAAGTAGACAACTGTTCCTGTGCTGGATACACAGTTCTAGAACACAAGGATTGCTTCTAAGAATCACACCCCTACTAGAAAGAGAGTTCCCATCCTTGGGTTCGCTTAGTGCTGAATCCTACTCCCAACTGAAAGGCTCTGGGTTGATTCTTAAACAGTACACGACAAAGTAGAATTTGTTACTGATCATGTTTCTCAAAAGATCTGACTGAGTTATACTGAGATTACTTAGTTCCGTATCTGACGAAAATGATATTGATCATGGTATCTAACTGATGATATAGATCTTGAATAGATTACTCAAATCACTTCTGAGATCAGAATTGAATCACTTGAATACTATTGGTTCTAAGTTAATTATAGTACTGAGGCTAGATAACTAGCGATATGGATATTACAGAGATTACTGAGATTATTAAGCTTTCTTAAGTTCTATAATTTTTGGAGGATATAGAGTTCTATAGTTCACTGAGTTTTGAGAATCATGGCTCGACTGTAATTTTCGTGAAACTGACACGGGCTCTAGACAACAGCTAAATTGTCGGGTATAAATACCCCCAGGACTCTATAACATAAAAGTAAAGCATAATCATTCATTCATCAACACAAGAATTCGTGTATCATCACAATCATTCATGCATTATCGCAATCATTAAAGCATCTCTTCACAATCATTAAGACATCACCTCAAGCATTTAAGGACCATAATCGTCTATTCATCATCACAGTCGCCAAGGGGTCACTTTAAGCATTTTGAAATCATACTCATATAATAACATAGGGGGAACATGCCACTAGACCATACCTAATTCAAAAAGGTTTTACCTCAACTATTTCATACCTATGTCAGTCTTGACATATGTTTGAATATCACATGGCTTGGGGAAATTTCATACTATCATGTCATAACTTGCTTGATAACCACTTGGCATGTATTAAAAGCTTAGCATATATCAAAGGGCACCTAATTGGGGAATTTACTACAATCACATTTCCACTTGTTCACTAAGGTCCTTCAACAAACACTAGATATGCATGGTTTCATACTTATTTGGGGATTTCCCACTATCAGGAATAATTCATCCACTTGGGCATTTTATCAAACACTAGGCATACATAAACTTACTCACAATTTGGGGTTTCATCTTCAACATACTACAATGGCCCCTTTATGCTTCACCTAAGCTTTCATCAAACCTATGGGGGACATGCTCCTCTTATTCCACCATTTCTACACCCAAATATCATGAACACATCACATAAAAAACAATATAAGAAAGATTCTTCTCAAATATCACATGGATTCCACATACATGGGTCAAAGCTCATAAACCTTATAAACAAACATGAATCAAAACTCAACAACAGCTGGAACATCAATTTCAACTCACATGAATCATTAACAACTCATAAACATTAAATCTTTGAGTTTTTGAAAAGGGTACTTGAGCTTCTTGAATGAAAGGGACCCTCCTTTTCTTGAAAACCTTCGGATGATTTTCTTGATTTCCCTTGATTTTTGATTGGAGAAGAAAGGGGGATTTGGTTTTGGAAAACCTTAATTTTTTATAGAATGGAAGAAATAAATGAGGCTGAGGTCCCTTGGTTTGGTATATATAGAGGTTGGGAAAAAGGAAAAGACCAAAATACCCTTGAGAAAATTCTAGACTGGAGCCCTATTTTTGGTCCTGGCTCGACACGCCACAATCGTGGACCTTCACTGGATTTTGACAATTGGGAAATTGCAGGACGACACAATGCGGTAGGGATCATTTTGCCAACTTGGTTGCGAACTGAAACTTCACCGTGATGCGGAGGAATCGCGGAGGTCCACTAGAAGTTGACAAATTCTAAAATTAAGCCTTGGCACGACGCGCCATAATTGCAGAGAATCACTGGATTTTGACGATTGCCATTTTGGCTGGCTCCGCGATGCGCTAAGGTGCCAGGTGGCACACAGTCTCACTAAAATAGCTCTAACTCTTCACCTGAGTATCTGATTTGGGTAAATTTGCTATCGATGGAAAGCTTATTCAATGGTCTACGTGAAAAAATAGAAATTGGGGATATTCCACATGATTCAAAATATTCCATACTTGAGAAAATATTTCTAAAACTTTTAGACTCGGATTTCCGATTTACTGAATAGACTCTAAGGCTCAGATTGAAAGAGGACTTTGTGGGGTATTACATTATCCCCTCTTTGGGAACATTCATCCTCGAATGTTTCTTGATAGACTAAGAATACTAATCGACAGAAAACTTAAAAAATGTAAACATCTCAAGGCATGACTACGCAACTAGAACAGCTGACCTACAGAGTTTTCTCATTGGACATGCATATCTGATGTATGAAATACTCAACGGAAGCCACTCATAGCTGAACCAATCTCATAAAACATACATCCATATCTAATGCATGGACTCACAACTGAACTGATCTCCGGAATGCATGACCGAACACACCGACAAATTGAGCTCATTTCTACTGAATGCGTATATATAATGCATGAATGTCTGACTGAACTAACTTTTGAAGGCACAAATAACAATGCAAAAACAATTAATTCCAACTTCATAAGAAGAATCTGGACATGCATATGAATGAATCTAGGGATATGCAACATCAAAATATTATGGGGTATCTCCCCCTTGGGACTCTATGTCCCTCTAAACACACACTTTGCTGAAATACTTGGGGGGTGCGCAGGGCACGTATAGACTGGGTATTGATTGACCGGCGGAGATCTAAAACTCGTACATGACTCATGCTAACATATAAGCTCAAAATGAAAGAAAACGATCTAACAATGCATAACATAAGGATGAAGGGCTCATAATATACCCGAATCTATTTCAGGGAGTCTCTCCCGATCAAGGCAAACCTGAAGCACATGGAGTCTACCTCTTTGAGTCAATATTCTACATTCTCACATTCTATGGCCTGGTTTACCACACCCAAATCATACATCACTATTGGCTCTACACACACATTGGTGGCACCTTCCACACTCTCCACAATGCGGATGGGTATGAACACCACTAGCAGTACTGGAAGTGGCTTCCTGCTAGTGCGAATCTCTACCCCTCTGAGCTAGTATTCTACACTCTCTCAAATTGTGGCCTAGCCTACCACTGATGATAGGCGAATTTACACGCCTAAAGTACTATATTTTACCCATATTTTAGCTAAGTTTTGAGGACAAATTATATATTTCATGCACTTTTAGTCCTTTTTATTGTAAGTGAGCTAACGAACATGATTAGAAAGTTTTCAGGTATAAATGATGCAAAATTCAGCATTTTATGGATAACTTGATGCCAAAGAAAGCCTCACGAAAGAAGGAGAGCAGCATTTGGGCGCCTATGGACTGAAAGTGATGTATGGAAAACCTGTCCCGGGCAAAAACAACATTTCTGAAGACTTTGGGGACTAGCAGTAACTTATTAGGATTAGGATAATGATACATTAACCTAGTAGGATTGGGTTAAGTAATTCATTAGCTTAGTAGGAATAGGATATGGGTATTATAAATACCCTATCTTGCTAGAGATTTTGACACATTCCATTCATCCCCCATTCCATCAATTCCCATCCATCCACCATCCATCCATCCATCAAAACAATTTTCTTTATTAATTCATTGTAGACATTATTTTTCATCTATTCGACTTTTAATTTTACAACAAGAGAATTGCTATTTTGCAAGGAATTCACGCCTAACGCCACACCACACCATACTACACGTGAGATCTTTTATTGTGGTATAATGATAATGTCTATTGTGATTTCCATCGCACTCATGAATAGCTAAACTTCTCTGTTGGGGTTATGGAAGCCTTATGAGATACTATCTAAGGCTATGAGTTTGTGAATTCGTGACACGTGTGTTGCTTATATCATTATTCTCTTCATCTTAATGCAAATTCTTGTGGCTGCAGACGTATAGAATAACGCCAGTATAGCATTGACTTGTTCGAAAGAAAAGTTATATGTCTGGAAAAGAGATAATGTCAAGGTAGTAGGGTCCCATCCCCTATTAAAAAGTTAGTGCTGTAACTAGATTAACCTCTTGGAGAATTTGTACCGTTAGATACGCTTTAAGCTCGAAAGAGTTAAAGTGAAATAATCCTCGAATAGGTCGAAAGATGCCTGGATTTACCATCGAATACAATTCTCTATAAGCACATACATGTCTGAATCCCGCATAACTCATAGCCAATAGAGACGTACAACTCATAAGGTGGACATAACCCCAACTTCTCAATTCTCATTGTTTTACATCTTACCAAACATTCTTACTTTTTACTTTGCTATTTTCCGTTTTTATGTTATTGCTTTGGTTACATCAATTGCACGTTACAATTCCCCCTTTTTACGAGACTTGCACTAAAAGTCTAGTAATCTTTGCTTACTTGTTGACCAAGCTATTCCCTGTGGGATCGATACCCAACCCAGTTGGGTTCTATATTTGACAGCGACCGCTTTACACTCTTACAAGAGCTGTAGATTGAGCGTTATAAAAAATTGGCGCCGTTGCCGGGGAATACGGTTGTCAACTAAGTTTGTGATAGTTACTAGACCCTTTGGTCAAAAGATTCTCGTACTTTTACTTTTAGTTGTTGTTTTTGTTTTTTTTAGGTTTGCTCAGTGCATCAATGGATGCATAACGTGAAATTGAAAGGATGGCTGCTCAAGTGCACCAATAAAATATTGATAACCCAGGTCGGGCAACAAATCCTGATGATGAGGACCTGGGTGATGAGGAGATACTAAACCCATGGCGTACTGCTGAGATGGAGGCACCCATTCAGAGAATAGATCATCACGTGCGATTGAGGCCTGATCGCCGAGCTGTACAGATTCCTTTTGATGACGATGATGATGATTTGGATGAAGCTGGTGCCACAGGAGCCATTATTCTGCCACCCTTGGCACCTGGAGCAAAGTTCAATATCACTAGCACCATGATTCAGCTTTTGCAACTCAAGGGATTATTTGGTGGACTAGCAAGCGATGATCCGAATATGCATCTGATCAACTTTATTTCTACATGCAAGTCATTCGACAATCCTGGCGTTGGACAGAATGCAATTCGACTGCGCTTATTTCCATTGTCTCTATCTGGGGAGGCAACTCTATGGTTGAATGGGCTGACTCCTGATTCTATTACTAATTGGAGGCAATTGAAAGACGCTTTCCTAGAAAGATTCTTTCCGCCATCCAAAAAAGCACAGTTGACAGATGAGATCACAAATTTTCGACAGCTTCCAACTGAAGATCTCCACGAAACATAGGAGAGGTTCAAGACGAAGCTTATGCGGTGCCCAAACCATCATATGACCAATGCCCACTTGATGGAGATATTATACAGAGCTTTGAATTCGGTGACTAAGCCAGTGGTTGATAATGCAGCTGGAGGATCATTCATGGACCTCACCTTTGGGCAGGCAAGCAATATGCTAGATCGGATGACGAAGCAAAGTAGAGCTTGGCATACCAGGGATTCTGAGGTAACAAGCCCCACTTTATCTATTGGCATGACTGCAGACCAAAGGAGAAGAGAAGAAGAACATAATCAAGATATGACGCACATGAAAACACAAGTGGATCTTCTTATAAAGCATCTATTATCAGGGAGGACCGAAAAAGTCAAAGCTATTGCGTCAAAAAGAAGAGACAAATCTGATTCGAAAGAAGAGGCCAACTACTTAAATAATCAGGGGGTTTCCGAGGCAATGCTCAAGGAAACCAAGGTCGAAACTATTATGATAAATCTGGAAACAAGGACCAAGGTAGTTGGAAGAACAAGAATGACAATAGTGGTTTGTATGTTCCTCCTGGAAGACGTGACGCCACCACATCTGGATCCGAAAGTATGGAAGACATGATGGCTAAACTATTGAAAGGAGTGTAAGCAACCAGCGCGGGAGTAACAGAGGTAATAAATGATTTGTCCTCAATGAAACAATTGGTCGACTCACATTCCACTTCAATCAAACAAATAGAGCAGCAAATGAGCCAACTTTCAGCAGTACGCAATCAAAGAAATGCTGGCACTTTACCTAGCGACACTGTGCAAAATCCAAGGAATGATGGATCATGCATGGCTATTACTACCAGTAGTGGTAAGGTGATGGAAAAATCATCCCAAAGCAAGCAAGTGGCCGAAAATAAAGAAGATGAGGATGCCATAGACAATGACCAAGACGTCCATGACGTCACACCTAGTGGTTTGCAGCCTGAAAAGACCAAAATTTGGAAGCAAGAGGAGAGGAAAGCCATGGAGAAAACAATTCCACTTCCACCACCACCTTTTCCTCAAAGATTGAAGAAGAAGGCGGACGATACAAGGTTCAGCAAATTCATGACGATGTTAAAGCAGCTGACCATCAATGTTCCGTTGGTAGAGGCACTGGAGCAAATGTCTGGGTACGCAAAATTCATGAAGGACCTTTTAACGAAGAAGCGGGCGGTAAGCTATGAGCCGACAGATAATGTTCATCATTGCAGTGCAATCGCTACAAGATCGCTAGTTCAGAAAAAGGCCGACCCTGGTGCCTTCACTATTCCTTGCACTGTTAGATCTTTGAATTTTGCCAAGGCATTGTGAGATCTGGGTGCTAGCATCAATTTGATGCCACTATCCATCTACAAGAAGTTGGGGTTAGGCGATCCGACACCAACCAATATGAGGCTCGTGATGGATGATAGGTCGGTAAAACGACCTGTGGGTATCTTGAATGATGTGTTAGTGAAGGTTTCTTCATTCATATTTCCTACAGACTTCATTATTCTGGATTGCGAGGTGGATTCTGAAGTTCCCATAATCTTGGGACGTCCTTTCCTTGCAACTAGAAGTGTGTTTATTGACATGAGAGCTAATGAGCTTTTGTTTCGGTTGAATGACGAAGTGGTCCGCTTTGATATATGCAAAGCAATGAAGTAGCCCAGCGATATGGATGTGTTCTCTGTAGCTTATAAGGATAAGAAAGCATTATCTATAAAGAAACAGCTTACTGTTGAGCCATTGTCTGCTGCACTGTTGAATGTTGAGCATGAGGATGATGAAGATTATGAATAAACTATGTGTGCTCTAACAGAAATAGGGTCCTATTCTCATACTCCTAAACAATTGGACCTTGATCTTACAAATCAACCTTCACAAACAGCGAAGACTTCCATTGTAGAGCCACCAATGCTAGAATCGAAAGAGCTCCCTAATTACCTAAGGTATACGTTCTTGGGATATGGAAATACACTTTCGGAGAGTGTTGCGGATAATTTAAGTGAACAGCATATTGAGGCTCTCATCTCTGCTCTGATGAGGTACAAGAGAGCTATGGGTAGGAAGATTGATGATATAATTGGTATCCCTCCTGGGATATGTATGCACAAGAGTTATCTCGAACAAGATTGCATGCCTACAAGTAAGTATCAACGTCGTCTGAATCCATTCAAAAAACGATGCCCCATCTATCTCGATGAAGACTAAGTAATCGAGACAGCTATGTCGTGCCGCGATAATAAATCAAGCGCTTGGTGGGAGGTAACCCATCGTTTTTAAATGTTCTTGTTGTTTTTGTTTTCTTAGGATTTTGTTGATCCACGACCAAAACTAAGGCGCTTGATGGGAGGCAACCCATCGTTCTAATCGTTTTTGTTGTTTTTGAGTGAATGTAGGTACAAGAGCTGTAGATTGAGCGTTTGTTGATTTGGAAGGATTGCATGTTGAAGGTGGTAAGTTAGGAATAAAGAAGCAAAAGGCTATGGATTGAGCATTGCTCATGAAAATATAGGCATCGAACAAGGCTAGGCCTAGGTAAAACTAGGCCACGAACAAGGCAAGGCCCATACTATGGCCTAAGGTCTCGGAATCTAGTGTGCCATAGCAAAGGCGCCGCCCATGCTCAAGTATGACATAGCATAGGCGCCGCCTATGCTAAAGCCTTTTGTCTCTGAATCTCATATGCCATGCTAAAGGCGCCGCCTATGGTCACTAAAGGCTTTGCAATAGGCGCCGCCTATGGTCACTAAAGGCTTTACAATAGGCGCCGCCTATGCCAAGCTTAGGCAAAGCTAAAGGCGCCGCCTATAGCTACTCTTTGTCTCCAAAACCGATTTTAAATGGGTCAAAACCCAACCCAACCTTTTTCTATAAATAGGAGACTTAGTCTTGAATCAAAAATACATTGAAAACCTACCTTAGGCGCCGCCCTTAGTCTCCAAATCCTCTCAAAAATTTTCCTTTTGCTCTTTTACCTTGCTAGAACATCATCCAAGGTCATCAACCAAGTAAGTACTTCTTTGTTCTTCATTTATATTCCATAAGTACTATACTACTACGCATATTATGAATTGCTAAATCTTGAAGTAGTATTGGTTATTTGAATGTGGTTGATGTGTAGTGATACAACTAAGTGAGTGAAAGAATATGTAAGAATAATCTTAACATGTTTCCAACTTGTATTTGATTTTGATGCACTGTCATACTTTTGCGGAATTGACATGGTCACGAAAATTGCATACTCGTGTCAATAGAAAGCTTACATGTTGGAATGACTTGTTCATCGAGATGAGAATTAAGGTTGACTATCAACATATGAGGTTGCGATTATTTCTAGATGCTATACCTTGATTCAATCTCTATGTAGTAGTCTTGATATGTCAAACATGAAAGTATTGCCAAGATTACAAGAAGTATGACTGCACTGATTATATTGTTGGAACATATCACCTAAATGTATGTCGATGAAGTTGAGTAATCGATATCGTTCACTTCACTAGTTTGTGCCAACAAATTAAGTATGGGGTGGTGCCACTATTATCTGTTTGTTGATCGAATCTTCCGAGATGAAGCTAACATGACTCTATTGAGATCTCAGGTACAATGGCACCAAAAGACAAGAAAAGCAACCACTTCACAAAGAGGCCAGAAAAGAGGAAGAAAAGAGCAAGGTGAATCCTCCGTGCTGCAAATACCTCGACGCACTCTTGGAAACAAGTGGGGTACTTATGAGGAACTTCTGAGGATGACGACTCTGATGATGATTCCGATGCAGGGGGTATGATCCCGAACATAGAGGATGAGTCCGACTAACCAGGTTCTTCTTATTTATTTTCCACTGAGGATAGTGTGTCTCGTCTAAGTGTGGGGTGCTGGTACTTGCATATGCTATACTTCTTTATCTGCATTTGCTTATGTTTGTTTTTTTAAGTATTTGCATTTATGTTTTTTTTTGTTTTTTTTAAGTTTTTAATTGTTTTTTTTTAGTAGTTAATTTTTTTTTCTAGCTTAACTTCGCATGAAATTATTCTAATAGGCAGCATGAGATGAGATTATGACAAGAGTTTGTGCTAAAATCATGACTATTGAGACGTTTAGGCTCTAATTGTGACTCACTATGTGATACTGTGTGGTTCAATTCCTTCATATGTTGGGGCAAGAGTCTATACTACTCCCAATAAAGTCTATCATGTGCCTTGTGTGTGTGAGATAATAGTATATTCTATGTTTGTGGCTGATGCTAGAACTTGCCTAGTGTGTGTGTGAAGCGAAAATAAAGAACGTGAGTTTAGGAGATGATTTAGGCATTTCTTTGGCAACCTATACTTGTTTACCTTCTTTTTACCTACCCATGGACATTATCCTAGATAACCCCTTTGAGCCTTTAGCCTATTTTCTTTGACAGCCTCATATGTAAGCCTAATCCATTTTTTCAAGACCATAATTTGATCCAAATTCCTAAGTGCTTTAAAAGTGTAAAGTCACATGACAAAATAAGAGGAAATTGGGTGTGTATGATGCTTTAGAATGTAATGGTGCTTGAATTTGTTATGAAAAAGAAGTGCTATCATAAGAGGTATGTTATGAAAAGAAAAAGGAAAGAAAAAAAATAAAACTGAAAAGTTAGTTATGTTTAAAATTGAAAAACAAAGGTGGAAAAAAGGGGTGGTAGAATAAAAGAAAGTAGAAAGGTTGTTTGAAAGAAAAGTATTAATGGCATAATGTGATGTATTAAAGCGCTTAGGAACATAGTCACTATTTCTGGACAAAATAGTCCTACCCGTCCCTTAGCCTACATTACAACCCATAAAAGACCTACTTGATCCTAAGCTTAGCATTCTGACATTTAGTGGAGCATTACACTAAGGGAAAGCCTATGGTCATCAGTTGCTGCATATGAATGCTTTGTGAGAGTGAGAGCAAGGATAATCTTATACCCATATTTTGAAAAATATACTATGCTTGTGAGTGATTATGGGTAACATATGGTGAGACACACGTGGTTGATGAGTTTTGGGTAGTTGTGTATAATTCTTTGTACCTTAACTTTTGGATATGAATTAACCACCATCACGAGTCTATGTTGGAGGTTAAATTGTTTCTACTAATGATCGGAAAACTACTCTTTGTTGATAATTGTTGTGCTTGTCTTGATGAATATTTTGTGTTGTTACTGTGAAACCCTAAGTTGATGATTTAGATGGACACGATAGTTTATTTGAGGACGAACAAAGCTTTAAGTGTGGGGTGTTGATGATAGGCGAATTTACACGCCTAAAGTACTATATTTTACCCATATTTTAGCTAAGTTTTGAGGACAAATTATATATTTCATGCACTTTTAGTCCTTTTTCTTGTAAGTGAGCTAATGAACATGATTAGCAAGTTTTCAGGTATAAATGATGCAAAATTCAGCATTTTATGGATAACTTGATGCGAAATAAAGCCTTACGAAAGAAGGAGAGCAGCATTTGGGCGCCTATGGACTGAAAGTGATGCATGAAAAACCTGTCCCGGGCAAAAACAACATTTTTGAAGACTTTGGGGACTAGCAGTAACTTATTAGGATTAGGATAATGATACATTAACCTAGTAGGATTGGGTTAAGTAATTCATTAGCTTAGTAGGAATAGGATATGGGTATTATAAATACCCTATCTTGCTAGAGATTTTGACACATTCCATTCATCCCCCATTCCATCAATTCCCATCCATCCACCATCCATCCATCCATCAAAATAATTTTCTTTATTAATTCATTGTTGACATTATTTTTCATCTATTCGACTTTTAATTGTACAACAAGAGAATCGCTATTTTGCAAGGAATTCACACCTAACACCACACCACACTATACTACACATGAGATCTTTTATTGTGGTATAATGATAATGTCTATTGTGATTTCCATTGCACTCATGAATAGCTAAACTTCTCTGTTGGGGTTATGGAAGCCTTATGAGATACTATCTAAGGCTATGAGTTTGTGAATTCGTGACACGTGTGTTGCTTATATCATTATTCTCTTCATCTTAATGCAAATTCTTGTGGCTGCAGACGTATAGAATAACGCCAGTATAGCATTGACTTGTTCGAAAGAAAAGTTATATGTCTGGAAAAGAGATAATGTCAAGGTAGTAGGGTCCCATCCCCTATTAAAAAGTTAGTGCCGTAACTGGATTAACTTCTTGGAGAATTTGTACCGTTAGATACGCTTTAAGCTCGAAAGAGTTAAAGTGAAATAATCCTCGAATAGGTCGAAAGATGCCTGGATTTACCATCGAATACAATTCTCTATAAGCACATACATGTCTGAATCCCGCATAACTCATAGCCAATAGAGACGTACAACTCATAAGGTGGACATAACCCCAAATTCTCAATTCTCATTGTTTTACATCTTACCAAACATTCTTACTTTTTACTTTGCTATTTTCCGTTTTTACTTTATTGCTTTGGTTACATCAATTGCACGTTACAATCCCCCCTTTTTACGAGACTTGCACTAAAAGTCTAGTAATCTTTGCTTACTTGTTGACCAAGCTATTCCTTGTGGGATCGATACCCAACCCAGTTGGGTTCTATATTTGACAGCGACCGCTTTACACTCTTACAAGAGCTGTAGATTGAGCGTTATCAACCACATCCAAAAAAAACCCTACTGTCGGCTCTACATACACCCCTGTGCTTCCTACCACACTTTTTACAACACGGGTAGGTAAGAACTCTCTTCCCACAACCTAGTGACTTAGAGATTAATGCTCCCTCTCGACTGGCATTCTTAGGTTTAGGTACTGGTGCCTGGAATGATAGCAAAACTGGTGCTAAGGATCTCTGATGGAATTAATAGCGGTTACTACCCCTTAATCTTGGTGTAAAGTTATTGGTTCTAGCCCTCTGATCCATCCTACGCTCTCTTTCCTCATTCTACTGAGTGTCAGTTAAAAGCCTAGATAGGACAACATTCTGCAAACTATTTTGAGCAGCTATTGCCTAAGTTAAGGTAGTGAATGCAGGTCTAAACTCTGCATGCGACACACTCTTATTCTCAGGATCTACTGTGATCCACCCCATGGAAAAAATCTCTGTGAGGAAGCATACTCTGTAATCAAAAGAAAGAAGTGGATTAGACTGAAAATCAACTTGAGCTCATGCTCACATACACGATCTGAATACTGAAAGAAGGAAAACTGCTCCTAAGAACATCCTGTAGCCTCTTCTACATAAATGTGGCGCGCTACACACCCATGCACAAAACTCTACTAGATGTGGCGTTTTAGACTCCCTAGGACACTCTTGAACCTTAGGCTCTGATACCAAGTTTGTAACGATCCGAGATTCCATCCTGAGATATCACATGGTGCTTATGGACCCGAAGGACCACAAGGTAACCCTTTACTGATATTTGTACCTATACACCGCATAATATATAAAATAAATGTGAAAAATAGCCATAAGGTTCAACACATCTATACATACTCAAAACTGAAAACTGAATACTAATACATCTGTCATCTGTCTAAAAAGCCTCTAAACTTTTTGGACTGTAAAGTTAATGGAACATGTCTCCAACTAACTCCGTCAACTAAGAATAAATAAAATCTGATGCAGTAATAGTAAAGAGAGATTTGTCCTCAAAAGAAGAGGACTTACTACTACAGCTGCTAACTGGGACTGAACTGCTGAGGATACTCTGGATCCTGTGCCTCTGAAACTATGGTGCCAAATAAAATAAAATAGCACAAATGTATCAATACAGGAATGTACTGAGTATGTAGACGAGGTAAGGCTAAATGCAAAGGCTCATACGTGCACAATATCTAAACTGGATAATCATAAAAATATCTCACGAGAACACTTACATGAATGCACAGACCATAAGCACAGTTATCACAACTTTAAGTACTGAAACTCGGATACCACTTTACTGCAGACTGAACTCACTACTGATACTGAGATGCTGAATCACTGACTCATCTTATACTGAGAACTGAGGATCTGGATGTACTTACATCGAGGACTGAATTCTGAGCTTTTCTAGTTTCTACTGACAGGATTAGAGATCAACCTTTCTAACGAATGATATTCAGAAACTATTATCAATGATAAGAAATATGAATATATCTGAATCTGACAACAAGGATACTCAATAGAATCTGAGACTGTGAATCAAGCTTGTTTGGAGGCATATCTCTGACTATGATATCAAATAACTGTATATATGAGCAAGCCTATCTGATGGGATGACCCATGAATCAATGAAACTATCTGAGTTCCTCATAATGATAAATGACTGTATCTAACAGTCCTGATTTCTGAAGATTGATACTGAAATGAGACTGAAACTAAAA
This sequence comes from Capsicum baccatum var. pendulum, assembly GCA_030864225.1. Taxonomy (NCBI): domain Eukaryota; kingdom Viridiplantae; phylum Streptophyta; class Magnoliopsida; order Solanales; family Solanaceae; genus Capsicum; species Capsicum baccatum. The sequence continues at coordinate 113,657,115 of CM061559.1, forward strand.
TTGTGGAAAGTATTCATCTAACCGACATGCCCCTACTATATCTTAGGGGTCCAACATCTACCCCCGATTGGGAGGGTGTCAATACCGTGCTACGGGTAAGGACACTATCTCTTCTCTAAGGTCAGGCTCTCTAGCAGTGACCCTCAATAGGTAGACAACTGTTCCTGTGCTGGCTACACAGTTCTAGAATACAAGGATTGATTCTAAGAATCACACCCCCTACTATCATGTGAGTTTCCATTCTTGGGTTGGCTCGGTGCTGAATTCTACTCCCAACTGAAAGACTATGGGTTGATTCTTAAACTGTACGCGACAAAGCTGAATCTGTTACTGATCATATTTATTAAAAGATCTGACTGAGTTATGCTGAGATTACTTAGTTCCATATCTGACGGAAATGATATTGATCATGGTATCTAACTGATGATACAGAGCTTGAATAGATTACTTAAATCTCTTCTGAGATTAGAATTGAATCACTTGAATACTATTAGTTCTGAGCTGATTACAGGACTGAGGCTAGATTACTAGAGATACATATATTACAGAGATTACTGAGATTTTTTAAGTTCTGCAATTTTCTGAGGATACAAAGTTCTATAATTCACTGAGTTCTGAGAATCATGGCTCGACTAGAATTATTGTGAAACTAACATGGGCTCTAGACAACAGCTAAATTGTTGGGTATAAATATCCCCAGGACTCGATAACATAAAAGTAAAACATAATCATTCATTCATTAACACAAGCATTCGTGTATCATCACAATCATTCATGCATCATCGTAATCATTAAAGTATCTCTTCATAATCACTAAGACATCACCTCAAGCATTTAAGGACCATAATCATCTATTTATCATTACAGTCGCCAAGGGGTTACTTGAAGCATTTCGAAATCATAATCATATAATAACGTAGGGGGAACATGCCACTAGGCCATACCTAATTCAACAAGGTTTTACCTCAACTATTTCATACCTAGATCAGTCTTGACATATGTTTGAATATCACATAACTTGGGAAAACTTCATACTATCGTGTCATAACTTACTTGCTAACCACTTGGCATGTATTAAAATCTTAGCATATATCAAAGGGTACGTAATTGGGGAATTTACTACCATCACATCTCCACTTGTTCACTAAGGTTCTTCAACAAACACTAGACATGCACGGTTTCATACTTATTTGGCGATTTTCCACTATCAGGAATAATTCATCCACTTGGGCATTTTATCAAATACTAGGCATGCATAAACTAACTCACAATTTGGGGTTTTATCTTCAACATACTACAATGGCCCCTTTATGCATCATCTAGGCTTTCATCAAACCTATGGGGTACATGCTCCACTTATTCCACCATTTCTACACCCAAATATCATGAACACATCACATAGAAAACAACATAAGGAAGATTCATCACAAATATCACATGGATTCCACATACATGGGTCAAAGCTCATAAACCTTATAAACAAACATGAATCAAAACTCAACATTGGCTGGAACATCAATTTTAACTTACATGAATCATTAACAACTCATAAATATAAAATCTTTGAGTTTTTGAAAAGGGTACTTGAGCTTGTTGGATGAAAGGGACCTAATAATCAACATCTACATACCTTGTGAAAACTCTTTTCTTGAAAGCCTTCAGAAGATTTTCTTGATTTTCCTTGAGTTTTGCTTGGAAAAGGAAGGGGGATTTGGTTTTGGAAAACCCTAATTTTTTTCTTGAGTGGACGAGAAAATTGATGCTGAGGTCCCTTGGTTGGGTGTATATAGAGGTTGGGAAAAAGGGAAAAACCAGAATACCCTTGAGAAAATTCTAGACTGGAGCCTGATTTTTGATCCTGGCGCAAAAGATTTCAACAACTTTACTGTTATGATTTATAGGTTTATGAATAAATTACAATTGCTTTACTGTAGTCATAGTCCTAACTAGTATGTGAAGGGATCGATATGGGGGAAAATAAAGTTGATGACCTTTTCCTGTATCTCCAATGACAAGAAACATGTTTGAATTGAGGGGAGTTTGGCTATCTGAAGTGTAACTTTGCTTTCAGTGCTAGTAAAATCTACTATTCTATGGCCTAATGCAATGACTCGATGCGAGAGGGGGCTTATTGATCGCGATATGATTTTGGCCTAATTATTACTTAGCTAGGGTAAGCTTGAGTGAGATGAATTGCAAAACTTTTTTTCAAGACTTGCTGCAATAATAAAATAAAAATAAACTTTGGGTTTAGATATTTGCAATAGAGTTCTTCTAAGATTTAAGCTCAAAGCTGAATGGTACAAGAATGAACATTTTAAGTTTAATACAAGAGAAAGTTAACGATGAAGTTGTAAAACCCTTCTACCGACCATTCGTTATATTAAAATTTAACATACCATTTGAAGCCGTTTGAACCGGGTTGGGTAGATTCTAAACCTGTTAGGTGCTTATCTAGACTTAGAAAAATAGGGTTGATTTATAAATGCCTTAAAGGCGCGAGAAATATATCAAAACTCGTAGTAAAGCTGGAAAGTCCTGCTACCGGTAAAGCTACATAATCATATAATAAAACAGTTTTAAATAAATTCAAAATAATTAAAAGCGGGAGATAAATAAATTTTTGGCTAACAAATATTATATATCTAAAAGATTAATTAGAGTCAGACACAAGTCATTAAAGCGATCGTGCTAGAACAACGGGACTCGAGGGGTGCCTAACACCTTCCTCTCGGTCAACAGAATTCCTTATCCGAATTTCTAGTTCGCAGACCAAAACTTAAGAGTCATTTCCTTTTGAATAGAGATTCAATAAGGTGACTTGGAAAACCCAAACTCTATTTCAAGTGACGACTCTGTAAAATAACTAATCCCTCTTCAAAACATCACTTTAATTGAAAAAACCCATTTTCTCTAAAACCAACTCCCTAGCGGGGTTGGATGCTGTGAAAAATAAGGGTGTGACAAAATCAAATTATATATTTTTTTTAAATTAAATTTTTAAATATTTTTAGCTAAATATAAAAATAATTTTTTATTTAATCATTAAGCATGTATTAAGTTAGAAAGGGAATGTCAACATACTTTAATAACTTGTCCATGATTTTATAAAAATACCTTATATTTTATAAAAAGAGAGTAAATATATATAGCATTTAGAGGGCAATTGTGTCCTTTTTTAATTTTATCCCAAGAATAAATAATAATGTGGTTATTATCCCACTAAATGAGTGAATAACTTATCACGATACTATTTATTAGTCTCGGAATAAGTTATTCCGAATATTGCCAACCAAACATGTATTAAAAATTTTATTCCAAAATTATTATTTTATCTCGAAATTATTTGTTTTTATACTTAATACCAAACAATCCCTTAACTTTTCTTTTGGGGAGTGCAATAGATAGTGAGAAGGTAGAAGAAGTGATCATCTATTGCGCTCCCACGTATCTACATATCATCAATTACAAATATAAGAAAATTTATTAAGTTGGAGGTTTATTGTCATGTCGATCGATCAATTATAGATATTGTTTACAGTATTTTATATATTAGGTCATGAAACCAACAGGTGGCACTCTTATAACTTAGTTATTATATTGTATCAATTATTCATTTTTTTTTCAAAGTTATTTTTCGAAATTCAAATACCATACTAGATGGTACTTCCGAATTCTCTCGAACTAAGCATTATGCCAAAAAACTTCATCATTTTAGACATATAAAGGGATTTGTTTAACATACAAAGGGATTTTTTAAGTATTTGTTTAGCATCTAAAAATATTTGGCAGGTCTACAAAGAGGGTTTTGGTTAAAATAATTTGGTTTAACTTAAAATATTTTTTATTTCAACTTAAAATATCAGGAGCCTTATCACTAAAAAAATGGCTTAGTATATCACTTTTTGAAGGGTGATCTTTTGATTAAATTGAAAGAGATAAGTAATTTTTGTAATACAAAAGAAAGAAATGTAATTTTATTCACCTATTTTCATTAGTTCAGTGATAATTTAAGAACAAACCCAACTTCTATGATTAAATATGTCAAAAGAAAGGATGACATATTTGGATCATAGAATGAAGAATTCTATGGGATAGCAAATTAAGGATGACCGTTTTGTATTGTAGGAGGATGATTTCTTCATTATGATTAATTGCATCAGCAGCAGAGATAAAATTGAATATGGTCACTTTATATATAAGTTTAATGCGGTAAGGTTTTATATAGATATCAGTTCCCTTGGCTCGGAATATATAGGAAGATATAGTTCTGTTTGATCTCTCATAAAAATAGAATTATTTTATAGGAATAATTATATAATTTAACAAAAATAAGTTGATAATTATTCTTAGCTAGGTTTTAATCAATTATAATTTATAGTCTCTATTGACAATTAAATACAATCAATAATCTCCCTCCTTTATTTTCTCTCTTTCTCTATCTTCTTTTCTTTTTTCTTTTCATTTTTTTGTTTTTTCTTTCTTTTTTTTCCTTTTTTTCCCCTTTTTTCTTTTTATTTTTTCTTTTTATTTTTTCTATTTTTTATTTTTTTCTTTTTTCATTTTTATTCGCAAGTCTCTTTCTTTTTCCGTTCTTGTATCGTTTTTTCTTTTTGTCATTTTTTATCCTTTTTTTTTTCTCATTTTTTGTATTTTCTTTTTTTTCGCTCATTTTTTTTGTTGTTTTATTTTATATTTTTCTCATATTTTATATTTATTCGTATCATAATATATATTTTAAATAAATTTATTATTTAAATAGTTTAATCGTAAATATGTAGAATTTATCATTTGTATTTGTATACAAATAAGTATATGAATTAATTGTATTTTCTTGAGTCTAAAAATTCAAATATTCAATGTGCCATTCAATGCAAATGTAACATTAGTAATTGTATGTCAAATATATCATTTGTATTTGTATATAAACAAGTATCATTTGTATGTGTATGATTCAAGTTGTATACATATATATCGTTTGACACAAATGTAATATTTGTATTTGTATAATTTATCATTTATATTGTTCAATTTGTATCAATAAAATAGAATTTGTATCAATAAATATGAATACAAGTATTCAAAGAAAGAGAAATAATAATTCTTTTGTTGTTCATGTATAATATTATATAAACTATCATTTGTATCTGTTTTTTCTAAGGTTAATTTTATTCTAAATAATCTATCTTCTAATTGCCTTTTTTCTCTTTTAAGCTGGTTCCTATAATTAATTTCTTCATATAGCCAACTTTATTTTTTTCTAACTCTTCTAATATATTCTATCATTTTTTAATCTGTATAATATCTGTCTGAATAATAACTATCCAAATATGAGCAGTAGCTATCATTGTATAAGTGTAAGTTTTCTATAGAATTTAATAACTCTTCTTTAAAATGAAATACCTTTTCGTATATAATTTTTCTTATATCTACTATTTCTATATCCTTAAGTATATACAAGTAATTTAAATTTATCTATCATCCCATCAGATAAGTAAATATTCATTCTTCATATTATGCTATTTTCAAAATATTTCCTCCAATCATATACATAACAAAATATGGTCATTTTAGATCACTATATACTAGATTATTCTTAAATAACATATTTTTCAGTTACTATTAGCATGGTAATCTGGATACTTTTTTCCTAAACAGCGCCTCTACTCTGGTTACTCCCCTATCACAACTTCTTGGCCTGACCGATTTCACCTTTAGGATGACATAGTTCTTGAGAATTTTTTCCTTTTCCACTTTGCTAATAGACTTTTTAACATGCTATTCTTTGAATAATTCTACTATAAAGTAACTAACATGAGCTTATTTTATTATATCATGATTTTTAGGAATTTATGAACTTAACTATTCATAATTATAAATGAAAATACCTGTTCTGGTAGATTTGATAAATCTGTGCTTTGCTCATCTATAACTTTTCCTTAGAAATATACCTGTTTTTATTAAATATTCAAAAGTTTTTGTGTACAAGAGAGAAGACTTGCTTTCAACACATGAAAGTCTTACCTTAGATTGCCGTATGACTTACATATTTATAATCCTAAAAGAGGAAAACGCGTAAACTATTTACACTATTTCTAACTTTACATCTGTCAAAAAAGTAAAAGATTAACAATGGTCCTAACTTTACATATGTCAAAAAAGTGAAAAACAAATAATGAAAAGTGCCAAAAAAACTAAGAAAAGTCAAAAATAGTAAAGACTAATAATGTTACACAATTATTTACGCATCTTAAGTCAAAATGAATATTCATATGTCATTGTTATGTCATTTTCATAGCTTGTTTCTTTGTTCTTTTTTATTTCTTCATTGCTCCGTTGCTATCTTTCTATCTTCCAGCTGACGTCCTTATCTTCTTTTATTCTAGTTGAACTTCAGGGATCACATTATTTTCTCCATGGCATTTTGAGCATTGGTGGTCTATATATTTGTGTCCTATTAATTTCCAATATCTGGCAAATAATTCTTCTGACATAAATTTCTTTTTAATTGCCCTTGTAGATAGTTGTTTTTCTGGATTGAGCAATGTCATAATCTATTGTTTAACTTCTTCCATATCAGACTTTCGTAGCTCCCTTGAATTTGAGTAGATCATTAATTGGTCTCTCGAATAGTAGCTCCATATGGGATTTCCATTGAGATAATTGTTTGCTAGTTCTTGAATAATTGTAGCTATTCCTATAGTTCGCTTATTTGCATAAAAATCAGGTATCTTAACTTTAGGTATCTCTGGCTGTTGAACAATATCTTCTGGTATAATCATATCTTTGGTTAATCCTATTTTTACAACTTGTATAACTGGTTTAATTTCGTCATATAATATCTCTGCTGGTGCAGTATAAAGCTTTATAAGAAATAGATTTCCTTTGGTTATTTTCTTATAAGTGGCGAATGCTCTATATAATTCTGGTATAGCTGTTAGTTCATCTCCTTCTTGGGTATATATGATATTTAATAGTCCATAACTGAAATAGGGGAGAAGTTCACGAGAATGGGGGTGTGGGAGTGTAGGGGGGACGTGGATAGTATGTGGGATAGGGCGGCTAGGTGCATCAGGGAGAAGGCAAGTGAGGTGTTGGGTGTTTCTAGGGGCCGGGCCGGGCACCATCAGGGGGATTGGTGGTGGAATGCAGAGGTAGAGAAGAAAGTGCGGTCCAAGAAAGAGGCGTATGCTAAGTTGGTTGAGAGCAGGGACGAAGAAGAGAAGCGGGTAAACAGGAAAGAGTACAAGATAGCTCGGAAGGAGGCTAAGTTAGTAGTCACGGCAGCTAAGACGGCCGCGTTTGAGAGCCTGTATGCAGGGTTATAGGGGAAAGAAGGGGAGAAAAAGTTGTTTAGACTCGCTAAGGCTAGGAAGAGGAAGGGTCGTGACCTCGATCAGGTGCGGTGCATTAAGGGGGAGGACGGCAGGGTGTTGATGGAGGACAACCATATTAAGAATAGATGGAAGTCGTACTTTCATAGGCTCTTGAATGACAAAGGGGATAGAGCTATTGTGTTAGGGGAACTGGAACATTCAGAGGAGTGTCGGGAGTTTAGTTATTGTAGATGTTTTAGGGTAGAAGAGGTTAGAGAGGCTGTTCGCAGTATGCGGAGGGGTAGAGCGACGGGGCCGGATGAGATACCGGTGGAGTTTTGGAAGTACGTTGGAGATGCAGGGGTAAGGTGGTTGACTGGTCTATTTAACGAAATCTTCAAGAAGGCAAAGATGCCCGAGGCATGGAGGTGGAGTACCATGATCCCTATTTATAAGAATAAGGGTGACATCCAGAGTTGCAATAACTATAGGGGGATTAAGTTATTGAGTCACTCTATGAAGATTTGGGAGAGAGTGGTCGAGGGGAGGTTGAGACGGATAGTGTGTATTTCGGAAAATCAGTTTGGATTTATGCCTGGGCGCTCAACTACGGAGGCAATTCACCTGGTACGGAGGCTGGTGGAACAGTATAGGGAAAGGAAGAAGGACCTGCACATGGTGTTTATCGACCTAGAGAAGGCTTACGACAAAGTTCCCAGGGAGGTGCTTTGGAGATGCTTGGAGGTGAGTCGAGTCCCGATGGCTTATATCAGAGCAGTTAAAGATATGTATGATGGAGCAAAAACTCAGGTAAGGACGGCGAGAGGAGACTCAGAGCATTTCACTGTCTTGACAGGATTGCATCAGAGATCTACTCTTAGTCCTTTTTTGTTTGCTTTGGTGATGGATGTGTTGACGCGGCGTATTCAACGGGAGGTACCTTGGTGTATGCTTTTTGCAGACGATGTAGTTCTGATTGACGAGACCCGAAAGGGTGTGAATGCCAAATTAGAGGTGTGGAGACAAACTCTTGAGTCTAAAGGGTTCAGGTTGAGCAGAAGCAAGATAGAGTATTTGGAATGCAAGTTTAATGATGTGAGGTTGGAGGACGAGGTGGTCGTGAAGCTGGAATCGCAGGAGGTATGTAAGAGGGATAGTTTCAAGTATCTCGGGTCCGTGATACAGGGTAACGGTGAGATTGATGAGGATGTCTCGCACCGTATTGGGGCGGGATGGTTGAAGTAGAAGCTCGCGTCGGGGGTGTTGTGTGATAAGAAGGTGCCGCCCAAGCTTAAAGGCAAATTCTACAGGATGGTAGTCCGTCCGGCCATGTTGTATGGAGCGGAGTGTTGGCCAGTTAAGAACTCCCACATCCAAAAAATGAAGGTGGCGGAAATGCGGATGTTGCGCTGGATGTGTGGGATGACTCGTGGGGATAGAGTTAGGAATGAGACTATCAGGGAGAAGGTTGGTGTGGCTCCAGTGGAGTGCAAGCTGCGGGAAGTCCGATTGAGTTTGTTTGGACACGTGAAGAGGAGGGACACGGATGCCCCGGTTCGTAGGTGTGAGAGGCTAGCGTTGGATGGTTTTAGGCGGGGTAGGGGTAGGCCAAAGAAGTACTGGGGTGAGGTGATTAGGCGGGATATGGAGCAGCTACAGCTCACCGAGGACATAACCCTAGATAGGAAGGCCTGGAGGGCGCGAATTAGGGCAGAAAACTAGGGCTAGTTTGGGGCGCTAGGGTAGGGAAGTATTTGGTGGGGGTTTTATTCCTGTTATTCTTTCTATTCTTATTTTTATTCCTATTCCTATTCTTCTTCTTGTTATGCTTTCGGTGTTCCATGTTTTATTACGAATCTGGGTGCTTTCCGATGTTTCCTTCTACTTATGGGTGCCGTATTTACGTTATGAAACCTTGTTGTGTGCGTTACTTTATATTTGTGTGGTGTCTCGTGTCTTGAGCCGGGGGTCTATCGGAAACAACCTTTCTACTTCTTCAGAGGTAGAGGTATGGACTGCGTACATCTTACCCCCCAGACCCCACTAGGTGGGAATACACTGGGTTTGTTGTTGTTGGTATAAATGGTTTTTCAAATATTTTGTTCATGTTCATGTTCTGATATCCTTGTCTACTAACTTCTGTACTTGTACCTGCAGTTGTAGATTGATAAACGTTATGGTTTTTATGGAGTGTCCCAACGTCTCCTTTTATCTCTGGAATTTTATTGTCTTCTGATCGACATAGCTCTGCCCACTGCTGAGTTATCTGAGTCATAACTTCAGACTTTAGTTTAACTTCATTAGTCTTTAGCTTTTCTATTTCATTACCCATACTGTCCACTTTCAGTGAAAGTGTAGTTAGGGTTTTGAGTATCTTTTCTAAAGCATCATCTTCTATTATATCAGTCTGTGTAGCTTTGTTTTGATATGTAATCTGCAATAACATTTTTGTTAGTACTGATTACTTCAATTGTAAATGTAAAATTTAATATATTCAATACTAATCTCCGAATTTCCTTCGTTGTAACTGAATTTTGTATTTTTCTTGTTAACCACCATCGTACCTATGTATTATGTGTTCGTACAATAAATTTGTTATATACAATATATGGCTCAAATGCTAATAAACATTTATATAATGAACATAATTCTTTTCTATTTATTTCTGATTTTATTTCTGTTTCATTAAATGTTCCCGAGTAGTATCTACAATGATGTTCTAATTTTTCTTCTTCATATCTATATTTAAGTACTCCTCCATAATTATATTCACTTGCATCTGCTTTTACTATATATGTTTTTTTATTTTCGTCTGGAAATTGTAATTTTGGTAACTCTTTACAAAATATTTTTATTTTCTGTACTTATTTTTTATCTTCTTCGTTGTAATTGTATTCTACATCCTTTTTCAATTTTTTCTATAATGGTTTTAGGTTTTCTACTAATTTTGGTATATATTCTGTTACTTGGTTTGCTAATGCTAAAAATGATTGTAATTTTTTTGTATCTAATTCTTCTTTTGAATTTATTACTCTTTGTACTGTATGTTGTTGCATTTTTACTCCACTTTTATCTATTTGTATTCCTAAAAACTCTATCTGATTTTTCATAATTTCAGCTTTCTTTTCACTTAAACTTATTCCTGAATTTTCTATTATACCTGCAAATTGTTCTAGTAATTTTAAATGTTCCTCTTTAGTTTTTGTATTTAATAGTATATCATCTATGTATACTATACAATTAGGTAGTTGTTTAACATAACTATCCATAAAGTGTTGGTATCTACCTTGTGCATTTTTATATCCAAATGGTAACACATTCCATTCATAAAATCCTTGTGGTACTGTAAACACAGTTAACTTTTTAGATTCTTCTTCTAGCTTTAAATGGTAAAATCCTGATTTACAATCACATTTACTAAAGTAATTATATCCTTGTTTTCCTTATCTTTAATATCTTATTTGGTATTGGATAATTATATGTCATAGTTTTTGCATTTAAGTTTCTATAATCAATGACCATTCTACTTTTTCCTCTTTTTTGTTCACTGTGTTTATTTACTATAAATGCTGGGCTATTGTCTTTACTATTAATTTTTTGTATGTATTGTTTTTCTAATAATTCATCTATATGCATTTCGAATTCTTTTAAATCATCAAAGTTATATGTTAATGGTTTTTGGGTTATTATACTATTTTTATCTATTAGCTCAATTCTTACAGTAGTCTTATGTTTTTTCCATCCTTTTAATGGATCTTCACTATATAGTTGTCTTTAATTTTTATTTATTATTTCTACCATATCTATTGAAAATATAGTTATTTCTTCTTTATTTATTGAAAATATAACTAGTTCTATTGTGTCTTCAGTATTTTTTATATTTTCTAGTTTTTGTGTAATTTTTTCACTTTCTTTTATCCAACCAGTTTTCTTTCTTATTTTATTAATAACTCTTTTTGCTCTTACCTTTTGTTTACATGGTTTTGTAAACCACCAGTGTGTTTTAGTTATTATATGTGGGTATAGCTTATCTAAAAACGGCATTCCTAAAAGCATATCTTTTGATGTTAGTTCATAATTATAGATCTCTTCTATTGTTAATATCTCATCCCATACTTATATTTTTATATTTCTAGCTTTATAGGTAATTAAGCTTCCTTCATTATTAAATCCTTTGACTACTATTGGTGTTTTTAGCTTATCCCATTTGTCTTCTGCTAAACAGTTATATCAACATAAGTTGGCTTCTGCTCCTGTGTGTATCATAGGTGTATAATATCTGTTATTATATCCTTCTACTATTATTTTCATAAGTACATATATTTTCATGTTAATGTTCTTTTTATCAACAATTTTTCTCTATTCTAGGTTATGGTTAATTATGTATGTTCTACATTGTAAGGTTTTACTTGTTCTAACCATTTTATTCCTAATATTATGTCTGCTTTTTGCATGTCTTCCTTTATTTCAAATTCTATTTTTATTTTTCTAACTCCCATTATATTTCCTTTTCTGCTGAATCTTTAATAGTTATTAAACTTCATAAACTCTTTTTTTTTTGACTCCCTCAACTCCTGAGGAAAGAAATAGTCCAAGAAGGCATTAGAAAAGTCATCCCACAATGCAAAACCAACATCCTCGCCCCTGGACTGTTCCTACTCTTGATACCGCTGGTACATTACATCCTTATATTAATAAACAACAAATTTAATACCTTCAACTTTTAAAGCATGCATGATATAAAAGATATTCTTCATTTCATCAATAAAACTTAGAGGATCCTCCTTAACCTTTGTACAAGTAAACATAGGAGGATGCAACTTCATAAACTGGCCCATCCTTGTGGCTTCAGAAGATAGAGTAATAGGAATACCACGCTCAGACTGAGAAGCCTCCAACTGAGTCAACAGGTTAATGGAGCGATGGAACTCTACATTAGTAGACTCCCCTTCAGGTGACTGAGTATAAGTGTCTCCCTCGGGAGTAGGATCAGTGGGGACAAGTGGAACCCTATGATGATAATCAGATGCAGTGACCTTTGACTGGGTCTAGACTCTAGAGGTAGAGCATGTCCCATCAACATTTTCCCCAGTCGGGAAATAAAAGTTTATATAAACATCAGATCTTCTTGGAGGCGTGATCTGAAAGGCAAAAAATATGGAAATCAAAATAATCCAAGACCATAGACTACAGACCTCGAAGCAAGACAACAAGAAGGTGAAACATTCTTAAATACCTTGTAGCCTCTCCTTTATGAGTGTGGTGCGCTACATACCCTTAAAAGTGACTCTACATAAAATGGCTTTCGAGACTCCCAACTTATCAAGAACATAGGATCTAATACAAATCTAACATGACCCAAACTTGGGTCAAGTCGTAATGGGCATCTCAAGACCAATAAGGACCCAAGATCACCCTGCTACCCATTCCAATCAACCAACAACCATAACAAAATAAAAATAATAACCAAGTCCATATCCATACAATAACAAATCTAAACAATCACAAACCAAATACAGTTATACAATATCAGTACCAATACAAATACCAATGCCAAGGCTGACACGACACCACTAGCAACACTTCCCATACTAACTAATAGTAGTCTCACAAAGCCTTTATCAAAAATCCAAACAACATCCGATCAGGACATGAACCCGACCATATCCAAAATCAATGTTCAAGACTAAACCAAAGAAAACATAAGAAACCAAAACAAGAAATGAAGCCGTCCAACGTATGGAAGCTCACAAATTCAAGTCAATACAAGATGCTACCGAGTCCAATCAATGAGTAGGAGGTGTAGTATGACTAATACCCACATCATGTGGGGATACAACGTCGAAGAAAGTTAGTGGTTGGGGTTCTAGCATATAAATCAAGGATAAAGATAAAATAATACCAATAGTTCTAATCTAATCCACCAATGCATATAACCAATGCAATACATACATATATATATATATATATATATATATATATATATATATATATATATATATATATATATATATATATATATACCATTTCAGGGTAAGGAACAAGGTTAGCATGAACTTTGAAATAATTAACCTAGGTTGTGTAGCATAACTGTCCTATAATAAGGCATCTATGGGCTATATGGGCCAAGATCACCCCTAGCTTGAAGGGCCCTCAATGCGTATAGCCACACGAACTAGAGAATATCTATAACCATATATGGCTATATGGGGGACTCGAACCTCCCGACATAATCAAGGTGACTTAAGCACCAATTCATATAGTAAGGGTGACTCGAACCTCCTATTTATATATTTATTCAGGGCACTCAAACCACTGGGTCCTAAGACACCTGCACCAACTAGCGCGATTTTTAGTGAGAGTCCTTCGGACTTTACTTTCATGACCCGACTTTACATCCCGGTTTAAAGCCCAAATTAAAGCATCATTTCACATACACAACTATTAAGTCAATTACATACCAAAGGAACTTCGTTGGTATCTCCATACAAATACTACTTGCAAGCGTACACATACCATTAATATTATTAATCAACCGATCATTTGTTTGACTTTGGGACTTGAACCCATTTTCTAATAAAGACACTTATTCAATTCAAAGTTTAGGGACTCAAACCCATTGTCTAACAAATACATAAATTAAGTAAATGTGAGGGACTCAAACACCTTTTAGTCCATTAAACCACCAAGGTTACCATTTAAACTATTACATGGCCAACAAGATCTTCAAAAAACCATTTACAAACCATTCATGTTCATTAGGCCAATGGAGGTTCAAAACACCATTTAACATGTCGCTAGTTTATATCTTAGGCATTTTCACAAACACTTTGAGGGCATATCATTATCATGACAAAAAATAAAGTAAAAACCATCAATTTTAGGGTTACCCATGACCTATTTGTTAAACCACGATTACCAAGCACCCATACGTGCAAACCATCACCAAAAACATATATAAATGCAAGTTAACCCAGGAGTAGACAATACTCAACCATATGCAATAAAAAACTCAATTTTGGTTTTCAAAACCACCATTTAAGAATTATAATCACACTTTAAAACAAATAATATTTATTAACTAAAAATAAGGGAAGAGTCACATGCCTTATTCACTAAGATTCATAGAAGAAACTTGACTCTTGAGACTCTAGATGAACACCTTTGAAGAATCCTAGCTCAGATTTTCTTGAGAGAGTATAGAGAGGATTTTGAGGTTTTTTCATCTTTCAAATTATGTTATAAGAGGCCACAATATGTTTTAAGATATGTGGACTTAAGGGTTTTGGGGTTGGAAATATCTAAAATGTCCTTGCTTAAAAGCTGAAAACATGTGCGTAGAAGGGTACGACCACACCCCCTCAAATCATGCCATAACATATGAGTGGTACCCACCAATTGTACCCTAGGCATCAACTTGGACCTATACACTTTCCAGCATACGACCACAAGGGCCAACTTGTACCCTATCAAACACAAGTGCCATAGAACTATATCCTAGATAGAATAGAATCATCTAGGCTAGACATAAAACATTACACGATTGGTATCATAATTTTAGTACCCCAACGTACGACTAGTATGATGCCCTCTCCTTTTTTTAAAAGAAACCAACAAAACCGCACTGATAAACATATAATTAGAGGGGCCTTAAACTGTACCACATTATACAACTAGTATACACAAGTCATATAATATCCAGAATGCTCAACATAGGAAATTTTGTAAGGGTCTAAAGCCAAGGGGTTTCACTCCCACCCTCTCAAAACATTACTTCACTAACAGAACAATGTAGTTGGTGTTGGTAATAAGGGAGATAAAGTAAGCTGACTTTTTAAAGACAATTAGAATCGACCAAAACATAAGGCATAGGCTCAATGGTGAAAATACCACAACACCCATGACCATAAAATAGGGGATCACTATCACTTCAAGAAATTTGTTGCCCGTTTTTTGAAAATTAGGCATCTAAAGGAATCTCTAAGTAATTGAGCCAAAAGAAGATACAGTCATATAATCAAAGGAAAGAAATTGCTAAATAACTCTCTCCGCCCTTTCAAAACCATGACATGACTATAGTCATTGAAATGGGTCCCCAGGTATCTTTATAGTTATCATTTCTTTAGATCCTAACTTTCTTTCTTTTCTTCTCCCAAAATCTTCTATAGGATGTCCACCCTAGACCCTCCGACAAAAAAGGCATCTAGCTTCTAAAAAGTACAACTAAGTGCACTAGAAATATCACATAGGACCACCTTTTGAAATTAGCAGAAACAAATGTATGCAGAGTTAAAAATAGCTATAAGACCATATACGAACTTAGGTTACATTATTTTTCACTTCGACTAGTTTTTGTTCCTTAATGAGTCTTTCTGGCAAGATTTTAAATAAGGTACCATAGAAATGTTCTTGGGGTTGAAATAAGGGTTAATTTTTCTTTTATTGACATACAAAAGTTTAATGCCCTGATACCATCCCTGAAACTTGATATAACTATATACATAAAATAAATGACTCATTTATAAGCAAACTTTCTTATTCATAAAGTAAATAATTGCTCTTTGAAAACTAGCAAGATTAAGATCTAAGAACATCAAACTAAGAAAAGGAATTTACTACCATACTAGGGGCTAAAGCCCCATAATTTTGAGAATCAACCCTCTAATTAAGACTCATACGAGAGTATTTGAAAGCACTTAAAGCTAGTCGAAATACTAGGGATTGTTGATGGAAAAGACTTGATTTTGAAATAAACAAACATAATTAATTCACTTTTCTAACATTTCTAGTACCAACTAATTCATTTGTGTCAAACATCATAAAAACACAAGAGTTTCAAAATTGAATCAATGAGTTCTTAACTTCAGTAAAGATTTTTATAAACATTTTCATTTATATACGTTCTTTTCTAGATATGGAGATGTAGAAATAGGATCAAAATAACCAAAAAACAAAAGACATTGGCTTTGTGATATGAAAAATCCGCTTCTTTTTATTCTTCTTCTATATAAGAAAAATAGGGCAATCACATCAGCATGTTTTATTAGGAAAGATTCTAGGTCCCTAATTAAAAAAAAGTGTTAGTTCAGCAAATGGGTAAGGGAGAAATACATGCCCTTCCTACGATGTTAAGATCTAAGTAACTTGGAGACGTCTAAACTTAGCAGCACAACGCACTATCAAATATTTACTAAGTGATACCTCTAGATAAATGAGGACTAAGGACTTAGCATCTTGAGTAAAGCGGAGGAACGATGTTTTCTAATCTGAACAATGATAGCAAAGGTTATGTCATTAATTAAAGAACACTAATAAGGAGATCACCTCTTATCACTATTCTGAACAACCCAATTCTATTTATCTCGGCCTATGATTGATAAAATGCCTCCAAAAAGGATGGATCCTCAAGTATAATGACCCACTATGGAGAGATAAATGAGATTTTCCTTCTATTTTCAATTATGGAGTGTCGTGAACATGACTATGCACTTAAGGATGAGGGATACTCGATGGAAAATCCCTTTGAGGACTCAAAGGGAAGTAAATAAAATTAGTTGGTTACATCTAAAAGGCATTAAAGAACCAGTGGAGCATACAAAAGATGGACAAAACCACTTCAAAATAGCTTTCTTTGTTACAAAATCCAAAAGGGAAATTTACAAGTAAATGCCCTCAATAAGGATGGAAATTACAGGAAAATTAAGAATGACTTTAAAAATATGTATCATCTATAAAAACCTTTTAACATGCGATCCACAAAATATCTAGAAAAACTCTATAAATAGATGGAATGAGATAAAAGAGAAGGTCGGCCCAAAAAGGCTCTAGAGAAAATGAGCTTAAAGGTAGCTATCGTGCTTAATAGGACCCTCATTTTTTACCTTAGATCTAGCTTCTATTTATATCAAGAAAGCATGCAAATCACAGCTGGGACTAGATCCCTATTTAAACTTATATCCTCATGCAATGTGGTAGTCAGATTAAGCCCGATCAAATTATTGCAACAATTGAAGTTCGGTCATTCACCACGGCCATGAAGGCCCATAAATAGGAAGCCAAGGCATTACTTCCTCCTGTGGAACCACATTAGAGCACAAGATTACAAAATTAGAGACATTGTGTGAAGGAGACCAAGGTCAATGGAATGCCAAGAGAGAGAGTGGTTGGGGCAAAGGTACTTGTACCACTCTCATCCTTGTCTTTGCCCCCAACTACTACCTCAGTCTCGTCAAGAATCTTGGTTACCAGAATACTAATATCCATAGCTAAAAAAATAAGAATAATTGAAGATGGGGAAGAAACAAAAATAAGCTTTATATCCTACCTTAGGGAAATAAAGGTTAAGAAATCAAAAAGAAAATCTTTCTCTGTCAATACACTATGCATGTCTAGGAGATGGTTTGAGATAAGGTAAGGTTGAGTAAGCTTTTATAGGCAAAAATCACATCAAATGCCCCAACTATGCACCTTTGGAGTAGCCAAAAATGGCCAAACACGAGGCTAAAATCAATAAATGAATGGAAATATTATCAAATAAAGGTGAAGGGCCCTAATTTTTTGCCAATTCCCTAGGGTGATTCTTCAACTTTACAAAAAATATTATTTTGTATCTTTTTTCTACCGAAGAAAAGACTTCATAATAGATGGCATAAATTCAAATTACCTTATTATGCAAAGTGAGCAAAAGGGAACCCTGCCAATTAGAAGAAATAATAATAAAAAATAAAAGTTATATATATGTATATGTATGTATATGTATGTGTCTAATAATATTATCTAGTGAATTGGGGATAGTCCCCCAAAGGGAAACACAACCAAACAAACACTATGATGAGAATAATCCCTAAAATGAAAAAGTTTCTTTACATGCCTGTCATTAAGACCATTGTTGAAGCAGCAAAAGGAAGAGACCTAGTGAGACATCTCTTTTTGCAAAGCAGGCGTACATACTTTGGGTTCTAAATTTGGCAACTTAATGCTCTTAATCAACCCAAAATACTAGGTGAACTCTTTAGCCAAATCTAGCAACCTATTTCTCACAACTTTAAAGCCTCTATTCTTATCCTCTAAACATTATAAGCCTTGTCTTAACCTATACTCTTTTTTTTTGTACCCAGGAATCAGTATTATAACATTAACTTCCATCTTCAAATAGTTCACTCCATTCCAAGGCATGATACCTCACTGGAATTATAAACCTCATCTACTCTTTTGGGAGGATTCTCCTCCAAGGCTTTGACTTTTCCACCAAGGGTAGTCTAGCTAAGCAATGATTGAACCTCTTAATTATGGTAGGAATCATTCTAGCAAAAGGAATCTCTCCTTTTGATGCTAAGAGAAAACTCAACCCACAGAGCTGTGATTTTAGTGTCATGAAGGAGAGAGCTTTGGAAGCCTTTGATTGTATATATATTCTCATATGTCCCAAAGAAGCCTATCATAAGTGTCAGGACCCAAACTAGGGCCTAGTCATAACGGGTATCTCAAGTCAACAAAATGACAGAGACCACCCACATTAACCAAGTAAACCAGAACACAATACATCTAACAGTGGATAAATTCAGAACATATAACAACATAGAACCGAGTCCCAAACATATAACAAGATAGAACTGAGTCCTGAACATATAACAAGATAGAAATGAGTTCCAAACATATATAAACATTGATAAATGAACTGAATAGGATCGATGAATCCATATTACCAAATCAACCCACATATTATTATCCACCAAAAGCCTCTAAGAACCAAAAATCAACTAAGGTTAGGACATGGCCCCGACCATTGCCAAAAACCTACAAAAATAGCCTAGGACATAAGTAAAGACAAAACAACAAAATGAGGGCTTTCTAGAGAATAAAAGTTTACCACTTCAAAGCTAGCTCACATACAATAAAGAAATCACCTACCACTGTGCAAGGAAATAGAAATATCTTTGGACCCTGCACCACATGGGGATACTGCATTTAGGGATAGTTAGTGGGGTGAGCACTAGCATGTAACTCAGGGGAAGGATAATATAATTCCATGATCAATCGGTCCAAAATTATTCCAAAACCATATGCAAACAATCATATGCACATATATATAAGATGTCAGGATAGGGAACAAGGTTTTCATTGAGAGTTAAAAGATTAACTTAGACTGTGTATCTTAATAATTATAAAAACACCCACAGGTTATATAGGTCCAGCCCCCTAGCTGGATGGTTCCCAGTGCGTATTAACCACACAAACCAAAGATATCATAGAAGGCCGAGGAGTCCATAACCCTACGCCATCCAAGATAGATATATCTATATTGTATCATAAGCACACTGCGATCAAGACAAACCCTCACACTGACAACTATGAATTTCCAGTATTAGTCCCTCGAGACCTTTACTTTCATGGCTAGTTATATAACCCCCTTTAAGCCCAATTAAAACACTAACATATTCTCATCCATTAAATAATTAATCAACCATTAAGGCACCCGTTGGTATCATCATACCAACTATCCTTACAAGTTATTATCAATATGCCATTCTAATTATCATTACTTGGGGCAATCCACGATCCGAAAATATCCAATCATTCATCCACAAAGAGGAATCCACGACCTCCTAGGTTCAATTATTCATTAGCATGGGGGAATCCGTGATCCCCAAGGTTATATTAAACACCATTATGATTAATTAACCTTTTATATCATTTAATAGTTCCAAAAGTGGTTTCAATATGTATATAGTCTTATTTCAAAGACAATTTCATAAGGTTGGGTTAAGGTCATTACTAGTCCAATTACTAAAATCCATAAAGGTGGGGGAATCCATAGACCCCTATAAGTTTATCAAAATGATTTGGGGAAATCCATGGCTCCCATTCTAATTCTCATACCCATGTACCAAATTAGTTTAAAAACCATTAATTCAAAGTAGGAATGATCAATAAAAACCATGGGAAAAGCAATTCAACCATTAACATCCAAAAGTTATCAATCTAAATTCATAGCCAATAATTAACCACATGGATGACAAGTTTAATCATATGTTTTTAGCAAAACAAGTTTTAGGGAAGAGATACATACATGAGATACCAAGAAATTTGGAGAAGAAATCAACCTTTGCACCCTAGATGACCAATCCTTAGAAAACCTTACTTGTTCTTACTTAGGGATTTGCGAGAGTAATGAGTAGCTTATGATGGAGTAATAAAGTGTTATAGGGTCCCTTGCTGTATTTTAGGTTGTGGGTTTTAATTAGGGAATGAGGGAAATGACCAAAGTACCATAAAGAAAAATGCAAAAGACTGCCGCCAGTGACTATGGGTCACCTAAGGTGTCATGAGGATACATTATGAGTTGCCACCATGACTCATGGTCTGGATAGTAACTCAGGGAACCTTTATTGGTTTAGTTATGAGTCACACACTACAACTCATGACCAGACCTTACAAATTGAGGAGTCTTAGTTGTTACCAAGACAACAACCTTGGTCTATCTCACTAGTTTGGCCACGATTCCCACCCTATGACTCGTGACCTTACCTTATAGCTCGTTGGGTACCAGTCATGATCAGGACAGAAACTAAAGAAACCAACGTTGGTTTAGATATGAATGACACTACATGAATCCTATGGAGTTTCCCCAACTCGTTACCAAAGTCGTACCCTAGGTGTTTCTCAAAACTCAAAAATTTCAGAGGCAAAAATGAGGGGTGTTACATTAACCCCTCTCTCCCCCAAGGATCATTTGTCCTTGAATGAGAAGTCGACGCAAATATTAGCATACATGTAAAATAGAAATACAACCACAATTCCTTTAAAAAAATAGAAAAGAAAGAGAGTAGGAACACACATACCTTAAGTATGATTATCCAGCGCGGGGAACAAGAACGGATACTTGGACTTCATGTCATTTTCAGCTTCCCAAGTAGCTTCTTAAACCTTTTGCTTCCTCCATAGAACCTTCACCAAAGCCATATCCTTAGTTCTCAAATGATGGACTTGTTTATCCAAATTCTCCACTGTGACTTTCTCATAAGACAGGGAATCCAAATTACTAGTACTCTTAATCGGAAAAATAAAAAAAGAATTGCCCACGCACTTCTTCAATAAAAAAACATAAAACACCAGATGAATAGAACCCAAATTCAAAGGCAACTCCAAATCGTAAGCAACATTACTCAGTCTCCTCAAATATAGGCCAACATAATGTGGACCGAACTTCCCCTTCTTCTAAAATTTCATTACTTTCTTTATGGGAAATACCTTGAAGAACACCTAATTGCCAACCTCGACCTCCAATTCTCTTTGCCTCATATCTACATTGGACTTTTGGAGACTCTGATCTATCGTAAGCCTATCCCTAATCACCTTTACCTTCTTTATGGCTTGGTGAACCAAGTCCAGACCAAATAATATAATCTCACCAACCTCAAGCCACCCGATAGGAGATCCACACCTTCTACCATAAAGAGCTTCAAAAGGAGTCATCCCAATACTAGAGTGATAACTATTATTGTAAGCGAACTCGATGAGAGGAAAATGATCCACCTAAATACCTCCAAAATCAAATGCACAGTACCTTAACATATATTCCAAAGTGTGAATAGTCCTCTCTACCTGTCCATCTATCTGAGGGTGGAATGTGGTGCAAAAATTCACTCGTGTGCCCAAGACTTACTAAAACAAACATCAAAAGCAAGAAGAAAAATGCATACCTTGATAGAAAATGATTGAAAATGGAGCACTATGCAACTTAATGATATCCTGAATAAGAAATTTAGCATAATACTCTCCATATTAAGTAGTTCTCACATGAAAAAGGAAGCATATTTAGTTATCCTATCCACGATGACCTAAATGGAATAAAATTGATTTGCGAGTTTGCAAAAGACTAACTACGAAATCCATGTTGATCATCTCCCATTTCCACATGGGCCACTTAATCTCCTAAGACACGCCACCAGGCCTCAAATGCTCAACCTTCACTTATAGAAAGACCAAAATTGGCCATATACCTCTTTATATTATTCAACTAAGAGATCTTCTTTAAGTTATGATACATCTTTGTTGAACCAGGATGAACTGTATACCTCAACTCATGAGACAACCAATATCATTTCTCGTAGCTTATTAATATTCGAAATACATAATCTACCTTGGTACTTTAAGATACCGTCACCACCAATCTCAAAAACCATCTCCTTAATCTGATCCACATCATTCCTAATCATCATTAAGATAGGATCTAAAACTTATTTCTCTTTCACCTCATCACTAAGAGGTGCCTTTACCACCTCTTGAACAACCATACCTCCATCCTTAAAATCCAAAGGTCAAACTCTAAGATTAACCAACTGATGAATATCCTTTACCAAACCACATTTCTCCTCATCCATATGAGATAAGATACCTATTAAAACCAAGGGGTTCTACCACTCTGCAAGGGACTAGGTCCGTCAAAGTCACTCATAAGTAAAAATACAGTAAAGCAATCTAGAATACAATACAATATAGGAGACTAAAAGACACAAGATTTAACTTTGAAACCTTTTTACTGTAGGAGGAAAAACCATGGCTTGTCCTCACAAGCAACCAAAAGTTCCACTATAATCAACCTCTTAATTACAGACTTGAACTTGAACCTAACTCTAGGTTCTGCCTTCTTGTAGTAACTTTACTACAACTTTACCTTGACAATTCTTCCAAGAATCCCTCAATAATGATTAAGTCTAAAAAGTATCAAACTTAGGCAACTCTACCAAAGAACTCTCAAAATAAGGAAAACAAAAGAACATTACTCTTATAGACTGAATAATTCAATTACAAAACAAGCTTCACTCAAGAACACTTTCTATTTTAGCACACATATACAACTAAAAGCATAGAAATATCGAATATAGAGTTTTGGCCTATTCCCTCTTTAGCTCTCTAATTTTGATTATACAAAAACAACTTGATGAAGAAGCATCCTTTTCCATTTAAAATAGAGTGTGATTAAGGTTGAAATATAGTTGGAATAGGTGTCCTATGTAGTACAAGAAACACCTTTACAGTTTGTTACACAAGAGGACAAAATTGTTGATATGCGTGCCAACTGTACTGTACCGTTGAACATCCAAAAACATGGTCCCTTAAATTCAGCTGCTTATCATAAAAACAAGATATATTAATTTTCCACCTTTTTGATGATGCCAAAACAACTATAGAGTTTTGAGCATAAATACTTACTCATCATATTTAACTAGTGTGATTACCACTACAGAATATGAATGGTCCCCCTATCATGCAACGCCATGCTTCCACCATTTACAACTAAAGGACCTGGTCCCTTATTGTCATTTGTAGCAAGAACTCAATTCATTTTCTTTTCGATATAATAATGCCTTATCATACTTCCCCCTATTAACATGCACCACTATTTCTTCCCCTTATCAACATGCCATACACGAGCACACAGACCTACTCCCTACTCATGAAGTAAGTATTCCTCTTTTGGCATCATTGAGTAGGAATAATAGTAAAATAAAAGTTAAGATAAGCACAAGTTAGTTAAATCATGGCCACAAGGGCAACACTAACATGAAGAACAGTTTGTAAAAGGAACAAATATAACACATAAAATAGGATTCATTCTTTCATAATAGTCAATACTAGTACAATCATACAAGAATAAAACATAAAATAAACTATCTTCAAGAGCCAAAATAAGAACCAAAATATAAGACTGACACAGGATTAATGAGAGAATAGGATAATAGGGCTTAGGTTGAGGGAGGCTTAGAGGAAAGGGACTTCAACATCAGCTCTATTCTCAAAATTTTTAAGTAATATAGGCATCTAACAACTATTTAGTGAGTGATGAATAGTAATTTTGCCACTCATTCTTACTAAACATTTGTGCACATTACCTTATTTTGAATAAATAAATGAGACATATTAGTGATAAAATATACTAATATCCACTCGTTACAGGCATAGAATTGAGGATATCAAAAGATATGGAATGGAGCTGAAAATCATAAAAAAAGAGCAAAGAAGTGTGCAGCTGAAGATCAGGACTACATCAGCCTCAGTTACCGCGACCACGGTAGCGTTCAGTCAAGACGGTCAGTACAATATGGTCGCAGCACACAACCGTGATGGCATGACCATAGTCACTGACAGTCTTGCGCAATTATGGCTCAGCAGGAATATACCTAGGGGAAGATCTGTAAAAGCACATAGACGAATCCCAAACCATATTTAAGAAAAAATCCTTTTTTCTTTGGGTATTGCTTACCTCATAACTATTATTGGATTTGAATGAGGGAAACCCTAATTGCGCAAGCGTGTAACTATTCTTGGAGGCTTAATTTCTTAGTGATTTTGTAAAGATGAATGTTTTGGAAAATCCCCATGGTATATTTATCTTTTCTTTATTCATTAGTAGGTACATAATTTAGTCTTGGAATTATGTTGAACTAAAGTGTAATTGTGTATGGGTGTTGTTTTGTTTTCACGATTTTTAGTTATTGAGTATGAATTCCACCATTACTTGAGCTTATTAGTTAGAATTTGATGGGTGAAAACCCCAAATCTCCAAATAGGTTTGATGGGTGAAAACCCTTAAGTCTAGAAATCCCTTTTTATTCTTGAAAGAAGGACTAAGGTGAACTTGAGGTAACCTATAACATCCTTGAAAGAGGGTTATAAGGGGACAAAGTAATGGTGGACAATTAATTCTATAGTCTACTACCTTTTGAAATCTTTGAAATAAGTGTGATTGGAGTGTAAGCCATGTCAAGAGCATTATCCTAGAAATAAGGATGTTTGATTGAGGTTTTGGGTGATTACGAATTGCACACTTATTAGGTGCTCGAAAGAGCCAATGGGTGAAATTGTTGTAGTTTTATTGAAAGATTGATTGCCATGACTTTCGAACTAATGTATCCTTTGATCAACAACTAAAATTCCTGACAACTCATTAACCGACACACTTTACCTTTAGGTAGACATGATCCTAAGACCCCTCTCTAATTTTAATCCTAAATCAAAAGTGTTATATCCCTGCATTGTTAGTTGATAAGATATCTCCAAATCAAATTCCCTCAATTTTATCTTACATGTCATATTTATTATCATTCTGGGTAAACTTGTAGTAACTAGGACACCCACAAGATTTGAAGAATATAATTTTCTCCCCGTGGATTCGACCCCAACTCTAGTTGGGTTGTTTGACAAGGATCACCTCATTATTTAATCATGGGAGTGAGTTGAGCATTATCAAAATAGTGAGTTGCCAGGGAGTGAACTATAGATTTTACTTATGCGGTGTGATCTTACTTAGGAATACCTGGGGTTTTATAATTTACTTTCTTTGTTGTTTATAAATCTTATTTTAGGTGATCAGAGTGTTAACAAAACATTGAGTCATATAAAAAAAACATGGGCCTCTTTGATGTTCTCTAGATAATGAGGGCCCACTAGATGAAGCGGGGCAAACAAGCACAGTCCGCATCTCACCAACTAATAGGAATGGATTCATTCATGTGACTAGTGTCATGATTAACACATTACAAATGAGTGGATTGTATGGAGGTCAATCGTTTGACGACCTAAATTTCCTTTTGAAGAATTTTGTGGATGTTTGTTCACCATTTAATATAGCACACATTACTCAAGAGTCCATTCGGCCTCACCTTTTCCTATTCTCATTAATGAGAGAGGGGGTTTCATGTCTCCGCTCACTTTCACTGGCTCAATTATATCTTAGGATAAGCTTACTAAGGTGTTTCTTGAAATATATTTCCCTCCATTAAAAATTCTTCAAAAGCGGGATGAGATTGTAAATTTTTGGCAAATAAATGGAGAACAATTATTTGAAACTTAGGAGAGGTTTAACGGTAAGCTAGATTAATTCCCAAATCATAAATTCCAAGAGAAAATGCTTCTCAAGATATTCAACCGTGCCCTTGATCCATTAAACAAAATAGTAGTAGATAATGCGGTGGATAGTTCCCTAGTAAAGTTGCACTACCACATAGCCTTTATATTGATTTGAGAAGTGTCTAAGAAAAATTAGGATTGGCATACTCAAGAAAATGAAGCTCCCAAGATTCCTTCTACCACTTCCATGGTCGATAATGAACAAAGAAAACAGAATAAAGAAAAGGAATAGAACATGGCAAAAATGATGACCCAACTCAAACTCTTTACAAAGCATGTTATGGTCGCACCGGTGAAAGTGGTCAACGCCGTAGCATCAAAATATTATGAAGATGATGAAAAAGAAAAGAATTTGAATGAGAAAATCCGCTATTTGGATAACTACTCGGGGGGTTCCTACCCTGCCTATCAAAGGCATGGTGGGAATCAAGGTTGGATAGATTGTGAGAGAGAAAGAGATTGGATAGATTGGGAATGTGTCTATGAATGTTATGTTCCTTCTCATGATCGGTCAAAGCCAAAGAGTCAAATATCATCGAACCTAAAAAATTCAAGACCGAGGATGTATTGACAAGGATCTTGAATATAGTAGAAGGAACAAACAAAATGGTCCATGAGTTGAAATTTGATTTTTCTAAACTCTCTCAAAATGTAATGTCTCACTCCATCTTATTAAGAAATTGGAAAACCAATTCGGACAAATCTTCATTCAACTAAATATTAGGCCTAGAGGTGTAATCCATAATGACATGATTCCTAATCAAACGAATACTGCCCAAGTTCTAGAAATTCTCACAAGGAGTGGAAAGGTACTTGATAAGACATTTAAAGAAGTCGTGAATGAGAATTTACTCAAGGATAAAGAAAAGGACATGACTCCCTAGAGAAAAGAAGCAAATGATGAGAAAGAGATCGAGGAAAGTGATGAAGAAGTGGTATAAGTTAGAAAGCCATAAGGTGATACAGGTCCAAACATCCAAGTTCCTCTCCATTCCCTCAATGATTGCATAAAATAGAGGAAGGTGAAAAATTGAGGAAATTCATGGCAAAACTTAGCAACCTATCAATAAATATCCCATTGCTTGAGGCAATCCAAGAGATCCCGAGATATGCTAAGTTGATGTAAAAGTTGATGGCAAATAAGAAGATTATTGAAGGTAAAACCATTGAGGTGACCCATGGGTGTAATTATATCATGGATAGCATGTTTTGGAAAAGAAATATGACCCCGGAACATTTACCATCCCTTGCACAATTGGGACGCATGAGTTTGCAAGAGCTCTATGTGACCTTGGTGCGAGCATCAACTTAATGCCTTTTTTAATATACAAGAATCTTGGATTGGATACACCTACGCCGACCTCTATGTAACTTCTCATGGTGGACCAATCCATTTAAAGGCCGGTGGGAATTTTATTTAATGTCCTTGTCAAAGTGGATAAGTTTATACTCCCAGCAGACTTTGGGGTATTGAATTGTGAAATGGACAAAAAAGTACCTATCTTCCTTGGTTGTCCTTTCTTAGCCACTGAGAGAGCTATTGTTGATCTAGAGATATGGGAGATGAAGTTTAGGGTGCAAGAGAATGAAGTCTCTTTCAAAATTTGCAAGTAAAAAAAAAATTGCTGAACTTTAAGTAGTATCTGTGGTAGATGTTGAAGATGAAAAGATGAATGGGGAGGGATTTGAAGACTCACCTTGAGAATGAAAGAGTGAAGACATCATTCCATGATGATAACTAAGGCGCTAGGTGGGAGGCAACCCAAAAATTCCATGAGAGTGGCTCGTATCCTTTTTGTTATAATTTTCTAGGATAGATATTACCTTTTACATATGAATAACCCATGAATTTATGATCCGATGTAGTGCATTAGATGAGCTTCCAATAGGGAAAGTGTGTAATTTTACTTTGAGAATTGACCTGTAAAAAATTTGTGAAAATTGAGTAAATAGCTGGACAGGGGAAACAGGGGAGCAAAGCTGCTCTAAGTTACCGCGATTACTGTCCCCAAGTGCGATCATGTTGACACAGGTATCCGTGATCGCGGCCACCTAACTGCGATCACCACCACTTCAGCTACTTAAACCCTCATTTCCCCTCACACTCCCTTTAAAGATTGTACTTTTTAATTTAGGCTAATTGTTGGCTAAGTTTATGAGTCTCAAATAGCATCCTTGCATCCCTCTTGCATAAAAACTCTGGTAAGTGTCATGAATCTGTATTTTTATCTTTGACAATAGACCATAGAATGCATGATTAAGAGAGGGCTTAAAGTTTTGATTGTCATTACTTCCATGTTATCATACTTGGTGTGGTGTAATGTTGACTGCTTAGATAAGGTGTGCACAAAAGTGGACATCTTGATTACCCAATAATGTGTGTCAACTCTAGACAAACAAAATGTGTACACCAAGTGTTGATAATTTTCCCAAAGAACTTTTAATAAGAGAAATTGCACTTTAAAGGGAACATCCAAACACTTCTAGCATTGCTCAATTATTTTTCCTATACATCTTTACTCTAGAGCATGCTCGTAACCCAAAGAAACTTGGAAGAAATCTGAACATGAGAAGCTGACATGAAACCAACCTCAGGTACCATGATCGATGTCAGTTGACCGTGATTGCGGTCAAGGTTCACAATCGCGGTATCCAGGGCTAGTTTCCTGCCATGCAAGAAGTCCTTCACTTCTAATTTTTAACCTAGCACCACTGAGCACCTCTTTATATGAACATTAATGAACAATATGGTACAGTTTGCATGCTAAAATTTCATTTATTGATATAACGTGTACCTAGTGCTCTCAGGATAACCTGATCGACAAGTATGTTCATATCTGATTTATGGTACTCGAGTGCAATACTAGCTAATACAATGATCTTCCTAGTACAAAGCTACTCCCAAAAAGAGAAATCTTCTTGTATGACAAACTTAAAGCCATAGGATGGTGGTGTTTCACCTTGGATCTACGCATCGCAAATAAACAATGGGTCTATGAGTTATACGCTAATATCAGTGAAGTATCCTTTTTGGACCCATTGAATGTGACTATCAATATTAGGGGAAAAGCAATGAAAGTTGGTGCTAAGCAAATCAATGATGTTTATGGGATCAAACACACAGACATGGGTGAATTCAAATTAAAGGAGTGTAAACTTGGGAGTTTGTTGGTACAATAGCTATATACTGGAAAGGAAGTCTATTAAACCAAGAATAAAAAAAAACATCTCCTTGAATGACTTCACTTTCTAGGCTCAGATATGGTTGCACATTATTTGTAGCCAGTGTCACATTGCACCCACATGACAGCAGTCCCAAAATTATGTTCTCGAATGGTTGCTTGTATTCTAGATGACATCCTACTGGATTTGGTGAGATCGTGGTCAATGAAATAAATTACTTCAAGAACCAAGGTGGTACGCATCTCTTCTTCCCTTCTTTGATTACTGAGCTTTGCAGGAAAGTGAGGGTGGAAAAGTATGCTAGTGATTCATGGGTCTACCTTAGTGCCCCCATTTACCTCTTTAGGATTCGAGGAGAGGGCGCACCCAACAAATGAAAGAAAATAAAGATCAACTTGTAAAATCCAACATATAGTGAGCCTGAGCCTCTTAGGAAAATCACTATAGGACCTCTTGAGGAGGTTGGAGTAAATATTACAACCATCAAAGAGCTTGTCTCTAGTTCGCCCCAAGGATCGGGAGAGCCCTCTACTATTCATTATTCTTATTTGTCACTTATTGAATATAAGAAGTACAGGAAGGACCAAAAGAAGTAAGAGGCCAGCATTACTAAGCTTGAGAAAGCCTTCTCCTCTTTAGCAAAATCACACCGATACCTTTGGATTAAATATGAAAAATAGTTATAAGAGAGAAGAGAGATGCGTTCTTTATAAATATAGGGAGAGGGATGAAGGGTCGATGAAAGGTCCTAAAACCCTGAGATAGAATTCCTTCATCTTACATGGAGAGTGATGGTGAAGCCCCAACCGAATGGACTGATCTTGAGGAAAATGGTGATGATGCAAAATTTGAGAGTGAAAATAGTCCTTGATGTAGTTATATAGAGAAATCTTATCTCTTTTATCTTTGCTTATTTACGCAGTGGGGACACTACTGTTCATTCAATTGGGGGTGTACCCTAAGTCATTTAATTTAGGCCTGTATTATTTATATTTTTGCATATCTTTTCTGCTCTTTTGGAGGATTCTTAGTTTTACTTGGGTTGTAATATTAGGACACTATGATAGTGTCTACATATGCATGGATTAGTTACTTTGTTCATAGTTTACTATTATAGTTTAAATTTTAATAGACGATCTTTTCTGTCGTGATTGGGTTTCTAACCATATGTTCAGGGGAAGTCTGAGTACCCGTGGCATCAAGGTCATAGAATAAAAATAAAGTCTAAGTACTTATAGCATTGATGATTTGGGATTGCATTAATATACATTGATGATGTCTAAGTAATCATATGGTGGGTCTCCCGTACTATGATTTGCAATGTGAGACGACAACATGGATGGTTGCCCTGATTAGCAAATTATGTGTGGTACGGATACAATAGGAAACCCCTTCCATTTGAAAATTTTGCAAAATTCAAAGGCATGGACGTGAACAACTTTGTGATGAAATTATTTTTCCTCTTTCTGTGAATTCGAAAGTTGGCTTCAAAAAAATATTAGATACTCCATCTTTGTCTCGAGCGGGTAGAACAATTGGCCTTAACAACATTTGTATTCCATGTGTGTGAGGTTAATTGTCTTCATTTCATGAGTACTTGTAACATCTAGAACTTTCCCCATTAGTCTTTCAAAGCTAAATTTTGATTGTTCTTGGATGGTAAAATGATCATAGGCCATCTTGTGATTTTGGAAGCACACTTTAGCCTAAAAATCCTTTCAATACATAGGAGGTACCCCCAGTCATATTCTTTCAGCCTCTTGACTTCTCTTTGGAAAACTCATTACAAGCCGTGACTCTTCTATTCATCCCTTCTTGAACCCCATCCTCTTTGAATTTAAGAATATAAATTGAGGCTAAAATCCTAAGTTGGGGTGGTGGAAAAAGAAAGAAGTATAGTTGGGCCACAAAGTCGTAAGAAGGTGCCAACAAGCTTAAACAAATAAGCATTTTGCTTTGTAGAAATATAAAATCCATTTAAAGAATGACATGCATAGATTTTAAATGCATGCAAAAAGAGTAAAGAAAAAGAAGTGACGAGCAAGTGAGCAAAGAAAAAAGGGAAAAGCAGGCAAATTAGTAAAGAAAAAAGAAGTGGCCCAACTAGCAATGCATGAAATGATTATGATATAGAAGTTCAAGGAGGGTTTAGCTTTACCATCCGAAGCTAATGTCCTACCCTACCTTAAACCTATATTACAAACTCAAGTCATTATGTGATTTCCAACCAAGTGTGGTCATTGTAGTAGTGATTGAAAATAGGGGCAAACCATTTGTATGGTACTTGTTAACATGGATAATTTGTTGAGAGAGTGAGTGTTTGCACTTAAAACTCTTTGTTGCATGATTGGTAACTTGGTGTGTGAATTTTTCCTTTCTTGTGAAGAGGCATATGAACTAGTTAGGGTGGATAATTTTTTCATCTTCCGTACAACGAGTTAAACGGAAGTATAGCATGATTGTAATCAGTATGTGAGTCATTTCTAGAGTGTTAGTGGTTGTTACATGGGTACTCCCCAAAGTCTATTACATCCTTCTTTATTCTATTTTATGATTAGGAGAGTCATTAAAAGCTGTGTGAAAAGCTTTTGGTGCTAGCAATAAAGTTTGAGTCATCATGATCATTGGGTGATAGAATGAGGGCATATATAAGAAATTATCTCATAATAAGGGGTGGTGTTTATTGAGGACAAGCAAGGTATTAAGTTGGGGGTGATGATGAGGGGTGATTTTGCCACTCATTCTCACTAAAACTTGGTGTATATTACCTTTTTTGAATAAGTAAATGAGACATATTGGTGATAAAATGCACTAATATCCAATCTTTATAGGCATAGAGTTGAGGAGATCAAAAGATGTGGATTAGAGCTGAAAATGATAAAAAGGGAGCAAAGAAGAGTGCACCTGAAGATCGGGACTGTATCAGACTTAGTTACCATAACCATGACCCTTCATCCATAGTCATAGTCAGTCAAGATGGTTAGCACAATGCAGTCGTGACACAGAACTGTGGTCGTGAATAGTCTTGCGCTATCATGGCTCATTGGGAATATACCCGGAGCAGATCTATAATAGCACATAAACGAATCCCAAACCTTATTTAAGAAAAAATCCTTTCTTCTTTGGGTATTGCTTACCTCATAACTATTATTGAATTTTAAAAAAGGAAACCCTATTTGGCAAGTGTGTAACTACTCTTGGAGTTGTTGAACTAAGTAATTTAGCCTTGGGATTATGTTGAACTAAAGTGTAATTGTGTCTGTGTTGTGGTGTTTGCATGATTTTTAGTTGTTAAGTATGGATTCCACCATTGCTTGAGCTTATAGTTGGAATTTGATGGGTGAAAACCCCAAATCTCCAAATGGGTTTGATAGGTGAAATCTCCAAACTCTAGAAATCCTTTGTCAACTGTGAAAGAAGGACTAAGGTGAATTTGAGGTAACCCATAACATTCTTGAAAGAGGGTTATAGAGGGACAAAGTAATGGTGGAAAATTAAGTCTATGGTCTACTAACTTTTGCAATCTTATATATGAGTGTAAATGAAGTGTAAGTCATGTCAAGAGCATCATCCAAGAAATAGGGATGTTTGATTGAGGTTTTGGGTGATTACGAATTGCACACTTGTTTGGTGTTCGAAAGAACCAATTGGTGAAATTGTTGTAGTTTTATTGAAAGATTGAA
Source organism: Capsicum baccatum var. pendulum (assembly GCA_030864225.1). Taxonomy (NCBI): domain Eukaryota; kingdom Viridiplantae; phylum Streptophyta; class Magnoliopsida; order Solanales; family Solanaceae; genus Capsicum; species Capsicum baccatum. The sequence continues at coordinate 113,690,209 of CM061559.1, forward strand.
TACAATGACTTTCAACCTATCCTTTCCTTTGATCAACAACTAAAATCAGGTCAAACCGTCACACTTTTCCTTTATGTAGACATGATCCCAAGACCCCTCTCTAATCTTAATCCTAAAATAAAAGTGTTATATCTGTGAATTTTTAGTTGATAAGATATCTCCAAATCAAATTCTCCCCATTTTATTTTACATGTCTTGTTTATTATCATTCCGGGTAAACTTGTAGTAACTAGGACACTCATAAGATTTGAAGCCTATAATTTTCTCCTTGTGAATTTAGCCCTAACTCTAGTTGGGTTGTTTGACAATGAACTCTTCTCCTCTTAATCATTGGAGTGAGTTAAGCGTTATCAGTGAGAACCTTCATAGCATTCAATTTTTGAACTTCACCAACCAGTTCTACCACTTTAGCCTAAAGTTTTGCATTCTCAGTTGCAAGATGTTCAGTGGCATCTATTCCTTCAGAAGATAACTTCTAATTCTACATTTTTAGGTGCACTATCTGAATGTCCTTAGCAGCTAACTTGATCCTTAATTCCTCCATTTCCTTGCCCAACCTCTCTTGAATAGCTAGAAACTCAGATACTTAAGACACTGGTCCAGCTTTTCCCTCTATCCATTCATTCCCCACAAAAGTTGTCAGACTGAACATCTTCGTTGATGTTCCAGGTGTTCCCTTAGTTCCATCTACATCATAATGTTCAAACACCTTATTCAAGATTTATCCATATGGCATACCATGTTTTCCTTTTTTTTCATGAAGAACTTTATGCATATGCTCTATTATTAGAGTAGGAAGACTTATCAATTCAAACTTGCTTAATCATTCAATAAAAAAATAGGTCAACTCTAGAGGTAATTGTTCTTCTTTATGATCTTGGCAATAGCACCATGTTAATGAATTAAAATACTAGCAGATACTTACCTATCAAGAATCATTTTTTCACTGCAACTACGGAAGTTGCTCCTACCCTTAATTCATTGATTATGAACTCAGTTGAGCACTACTGCTGCATAATTGTTCTCACACCGATTATAGGTACATCCAAGACCTTTCCCACTATATTTTCATCCAGATTAATAAGCTTTCCTTATAATTGGGCATTCAAACTTAGCCCATCTTTTGAGAATTCCATGGTGTAATAAAAATCCCTTACCTTATTTTTAATGACCACCGATGTTGTTTCCTCAAATATATATAGCCATCCTTGGTGCCTGACATATTATAACAATTCCACCATCCCAGGCTTCTCATAAATTCTAGGATGAAAAATGTTTCCTAACAAAACCTTCTGTGTTCTCAGGTTCCCAATCCTTCTTTCTTTAGACATGTCTTTTTTTTCTTCCTCCTTTTTTATTCTTTTGAATGATTTTGCTCTTTCTTTTCAACAAATTTTATCCTCTTGGGGCCAGGTCTTTCAGAGTTTTTTTCTTGACTGCTATATATTTCTACCTCATTCCATCAAAGCTACCAAACCTTGTCGTACAGGACCTAGTCCTCTCAGAAATATGAACATCTATTCTTCTTTCTTTGGTACCAAAACCATCTCCTGAATTAAAGTTCTTTCCTTCTACAACCTCCACAACTTTAATATCTTCATTCTTCTCAAATACAATAGTTTTCTTGAGCCTTATTCTTTTTATGGTTTAAGTTTTGTTAGCATTCATGACATCTTCTAACATTTTACTTTCATATCTTCTTGATGAATAGGATTTAGTTACTTTGACATCAGAGTCCATCACTTTCTTCTTTCCTCCACTTTCCCTTAGTTTCTTCATAGACCATCTTAGAGGCACTTCATCCTCATCCTCCCCATCCTCATTATTTAGAGGTAACAATATATATTTTCCCCCATTTACCTAATCATTATCACCTACTTCTTGTTCCACTCCATCCGCTTAGCTTTCATTGGTGTCATAAGCAAATAGGAGTAATTCTAAGCTACCCAATTCTCATTGCAACCCCTTTCACCAAAATTTCTTCACCAAATAGCTTAGAAAAAATAAGGTTTGAATGTAAGGGTGTAGGATAATCAGGTTCTTGTTGTTTTTTTAGAGGATTCAACTTTTTGGATTTTTCTAATGACCTAGGAGATTGGCAGTGTTTAGGCAGTTTTGAATTTCCTAGAGAAAAATAGTTTCAGGTTGAGAAAATTCTTATTCTTTGATTGACCAAAATCCTTGGTTTGGATTATCTATCATGATAGGATGAACATAAACATCCAAGGTTAAGCAGTGTTCAATGAATACTAACTCGACTATGGGTTCTGGACTTTCTAAGGATGATTCAGTTAAAGGAATTGACTTAGGTTATTGTTGGAGACTTGAAGATATGTTTTCCATGGTTTTGATTTCTGAAGAATAAAAGTTTTCAATTTTGTTATGTTCAGTTTGATTTTCTAAAATTTTATATACCTCAAGGTTTTTAGCTGTGTTTGAGAAAGTAGTAATAACATCCATTTAATTTTCAGAAAGAGAGATGAACTAGTTTGGTTTAGAAATGATTGTTGATTATGAAGATAAATTGTACTAGTTGAAAAAGAATGACATAACGGTCTGATTTTGCAATTTTAAGAGGTGACAAATGCCATGAAGAGATGTTCATTTTGAACTAACATGTCTGAGCCTAATAAGTATGACTCTTCATTTTTCAAGGGAACTAATTGTTTGTTGTAGAGAAAGAAAGACACATGGCCCTTTTCAAACAACATTTTATGATTATTAGAGCATCATGCATAGGTAATAACAAAAGATGGGACCAGGACCCTCTCCATTGAGTGAATTTTTCAAATTTATTCTTGCCACATTTATCCAGTTCCTAAGTTGTTCCCATAGGTGTATACTCGTAAAGGTATGATACTAAGTTAGGCTAATAGGCACTCATTTTATCAAGGATACCTGCCTCCTTATCATAAACAATTTTGTGAGGAGTCATAGATTCACATATTATGTCAGGTCAATTTGATCAGTTCCATATTCAACTTGAGCAAGGATATGTGACTGGTAATCTATGTCATAACCATTCTCATCTACTTCTTTCAGCCATTTCCTTATCATCTTTATCACCATCAACCTTCTTCCTTCAATCCACAGAGATTCCCTTCTTTTTGAACTTTTAACTATAAGTTTATAGGGACCATGTCCTTTGAATTTAACTACTTCAAAGTGAGACACCTCTACCTTGAAGGGTCTAGAGAGAGAGAACGCAATCAGAACTCTCATCATCAAGATTTAAAAACAATCAATAAATGAGCTATTTCTGACTTCAATCTCCTTCCTTATGCCTGGTACCATAATCACTTGTTGGAGTTTTGAACCCACTTCAACTTTAGTTCCATGGTTTGATTAGATCATTCTTGGACCAGCTAGGTAGATAGCTCATTTTCACATTTTTTAGAGACTTTAAGCCCTTAGAATGTGCATTATCCTTGTGAATTTATTCAGTACTCCTTAATTTAGCCTTAATCTAATGTTGATACCTTTACTTCAAATGTCCATCTTTTCCATAGTGAGTGCACATGAGTTTATGGCCTTTTCTTCTAACATCATGAGCAACCTTTCCCCTAGATCCAACAGGGTAGAGTTTTATTTGATAGCCCAATCCTCTACCATCTTTAACACTTTGAATATTCAAATAGCAAGGATCTAGGAAGAAGCAGTCCATTTAAGAGATTTGTTAAGCTCTTCATTCAAACGGACCAGGTCCCTTTCTAACTCTTCATTCCTTAGAAGTGCAGACATAAGGTATTTTTATTAATCCTTTAATTTCTCTTCAAGATCAATATTCAGCCTTGAGGCTTCCTTTTTCCCTTTACTATCTAAATCATTTACCTTCTTCAGATGACTTATGCAATTCAGATTTTCAGATTTCAATTTAGAGAATATTTCTTCAGTTTCAGATATTTGATGAGTTAATGCAATCAACTCAAGTTCTTGATTCTCTACTTTCTTATCTGAGGCATTCTCCTCAGTAGTTAGTTCATATACATAGTCTATCAACACACTTGCAGGTTATTTTATCTTCTTAGCAGTGTAGTTATCTAGGTTTTCCTTAAAGTTAGAAAAAGTTACCTCCTTTTTCTTTTTCATCTTCTGAGTCTACCATGAATGCAAACAAGAAATTATAGATAACTAGATTGTCTTAAATTTCTAGCATAGAAACATCTCCAAACTTCTCATCTTCATCAGATTCACCGGAAGAATGTCTTTATGCTACAAATGCTTGCTTTACTGCATAATCAGCTACAGTCTTCCTTCTTGATTTTTTAGGGACCTTATCCCTGCTCTTTACTTTGTCACCTCCCGTATTGAGGTATTCCTCATGATATAATTTGTGCATTTAATAGTCCTTAATGAAATTCTCAAGACTTAAACATTTGTGACATACTTCAACATTGCTTCCCCTTCTTTGGAACTGCCGACACTTCCTCATGGATTTGGCAATCCTTTTTTCTAAATAGGTAACATCAGTGTCTTCTTTTGTTGAATCATGTTTTGAATCTTTCAATCATAGGCAATCCTTTTTTTTCATTTTTATCCAGGCCTTGCTACTTCGTAAGCTTATGGGTTTTTAGGTTTCCAATCCGTTCATCCATAGTGAGGGTCTTCAAGTTTCTTACCTTTGTTATAGCATCTACTTTTCTTTCCCAGGACTTAGGAAGAACAACAAGAATCTTTCTCACCCGTTTATACAGTGGTATCACCTCTCCTAAGCAGTGAAGCTCATTTATGATCAAAGTGAATCTTGTATCAATTTCTTGGATTTTTCTTCTTCTTTCATGGTGAAGGTTTCATACTGAGTAGTCAGCATGTCTACTTTATTATCCTTCACATTAGTAGTACCTTCATGAGCATTCCTCAAGCAATCCCAAATATCCTTGGCATTTTCACAGGCAGAAAATCTATTGTATTCATCATGCCTTGTGCCACAAACTAACAGTTTCTTGGCCTTGTAGTTTTTTCAATTTTCTTCCTATCTTCATCATCATATTTTCTCCTGCTTTTTACTACCATTCTTGTTGTTTCTCCTTCTTGAACTTCTTTAACTGGAAAAAAACGACCATCAAAAATCATGTCCATAAGTTCACTATCTGCAGCCATAATGAAGTAAAATATCCTGGTTTTCCACTACCCATAATACTACCCATAATACTACCCATTTAATCTAGGTAGTCTAGTGGTAGATTGCCCTTCTTCTGGGTTTGGTGAAGCAATCATGCTAACCAAATCACTATAGATGTGAACCTTTTAGAATGTTTTGGCTCAGATACCAATTGTTGAAACCCAGGGGGTTGCACCCCACTATAAGGGACCAGGTCCCTCAAAGTCACTCATAAGCAAAAACACATAAAGTAACCAAAAACACAATACAATGTAGGAAAAGTAAAGGACACAAGATTTAATGTGGAAACATTCTTAATCCAGGAGGAAAAACCATGGCTTGCCCTCACAGGCACGCAAAAGTTCAACAATAATCAACCTCTTGATTACAGACTCGAACTTGAACCTAACTCTAGGTTCCTCTTTCTTGTAGTAACTATACTACAACATCACTTTGATAACTCTGCCAAGACTCCCTTAATACTGATTAAATCTAACTAGTGTTAAACTTAGGCAACTCTACCTAAGAGCTCTTAAGGCAAGTAAAACAAAAGAACATTACTTTTGTTGACTGAGTAATTCAATTACAAATCAAGCTTAACTCAAGAACACTTTCTATTTCATCACACACATATAGCTATAGCTAAGAACTTAAGAATGTTGAATATGGAGTTTTTGCCTCTTTCTCTCTTTAGCTCTTCAATTTTGAATATTAAAAGTCACTTGATGAAGTAGCATACTTTTATTTTTATAGTGTAGTGACGATTAGAGTTAAAATATAATTGGACTAGGTGTCCTAAGTAGTAAAAGTAGCACCTGCACAGTGTGTTACATAAGAGGACAAAACTGTGCCAACACGTGCCAGTTGTACTGTACCTTTGAACATCCAAGGACATGGTTCCTTGAAGTCAACTACTCATTATCAAAATATGATACGACACTACCCCTAGAAAACCTGCTAAAAGCATCAATAACCATATTAAGTTTACCTAGATGATACTAAAGACTCATATCATAGTCTTTGAGTAACTCAAGTTATCTTCTTTTTCCTGAGATTCAACTCCTTCTGGGTGAACACATACTGTAGGCTTTTATGGTCTGAATAAAAATCAATATTCACCTTATACAAATAATGGTGCAAAATCTTCAATCGAAACACCACATCCACCAACTGTAGATCATGAGATGGACAGTTCCTTTCATGAACATTCAGCTTCCTAGAAGCATAAGCAATAACCTAATCCCACATGAGACGTATCACGGTAAACTACAACCCTATCAGTACGCTCGAGCAGGGTCAAAACAAGCACAAAAGTTAACTTATTCTTTAACTTCTCAAAACTGCCCTCACAAGCATCATACCACAAAAACCACACCTTTTTCTAAGTCAACTTAGTCATCGGAGCAGTAATAGAAGAGAAACTCTCCACAAACCTCCTATAATACCCGGCTAAACCCAAGAATCTCTGAATGCGTTCGAGTTATGGGTCTAGGCCATTTCTTAACCTACTCTACTTTAAATAGATGTACCATTATCCCGTCACTAGAAACAACATGACCCAGAAACGTCACAACATTCAGCTAAAACTCACACTTAGAAAATTTAGCATACAATGGTTTATCATTAAGAGACTGTAACACTACTCGGGGATGTTTGGCATGTTCCTTCTTACTCTTAGAATACACAAAGATATCATCAATAAATACGATCATGAATATATCCAAGAACTATTTGAATACCCAGTTCATGAGATCCATAAACGCTGCCGTAGCATTAATCAATCTGAATGAGATAACCAACAACTCATAATGACAATTCCGAGTACAGAAAGTAGTCTTAGGGATATCCACCTCCCTAATCTTCAACTGATGATAAGCTGATCGAATATGAATCTTAGAAAAGTATTTTGCACACTGAAGCTTGTCGAATAGGTCATTAATGTAAAAAATGTGGCTACTTATTCTTCACAGTCACCTTATTCAACTAACCATAGTCTATTCACATCCAAACAGACCCATCCTTCTTATGCACATAAAGCATAAGATCACCTCGCGGAGAGACACTGGGATGGATGAAAGCCTTATCAAGAAGATCCTTTAATGGATTCTTAAGTTCTTTCAATTCAGCTAGATACATTCTATATGGAGGATGACCTGACTCAACTTGGGGCCTTGTTGTAATGGGCATCCCAAGTACAATCAAGATCGGGGACCACCCCCGATACCCAACCAATAACTATGTCAAAACCAAAATAATAACCAATTACGAGTCCATAACGTAATACAAGAGGATGCAACAATCATAAATTTAGTCCAACGATATTGACCCCATTACCAATGCCAATACTAAGGCTGACACCAATAGAGATCTCACCCATTCCAACCTATAGAAGTCATACAAGCTTCAAACAAAAAGAAAAACAATATCTGGTTGGGACATACCCCCAACCATACACAAAAACAATATCCATAAAATAAACTAAGTATGTAAAGACATCCATGATATGAAATAGAGCCTTCTAGAATATGGAAGCTCACTACTTTATTCTAATAACTTATCCCAAATTTGATCACTAATTAGGAGGAGTAGAATGGTCGGTTCCTGCATCGCGTGGGGGTACAACCACCTAAAGAAGGGTTAGTGGGTGAATACTAGCATGAACTAAGGAAAAAGATAAAATAATGTCATCTAATAAAACCAAGTAAAACAACCATATGCATATAAACCATACACATATATATATATAACCATGCCGGGACATGGAGTTGGGTTTAGTATGCCTTTAAAACTATTAACCTAGGTATGTGTAGATTAATCATTCTAGAACCACCCACGAGCTATATGGGTCCAGTGTAACGACTTGAACGTTCCTCGATGTGAGCAGCCACACGAATTAGAGATACCATAAGAGAAAGGGAATCCTGAGTAGCCTTTTCTCTTCATGATACATATGTACAATGCACTTAGAGGATTCCAATGTACCTAATAGTATCATATATGGTCGCCATGACCAACCCTCATGTCAGCAAATGTGAGCTTCCAATGTCCATCTATTAGACTTACACCTTCACAGTTAGCTATCACACCCCACCATTATTGCCTAATTAAAACCATTACCATCCAACCAAACCTTTATTCCATTATTATTAACCAAGGGTATAAGTAGTGCTATCTTTATACCGACTATAGCTTGCAAGCAGTATCCTTTGCCAGGCTTTTTATGTAAAGAGATTCCCATGTACCTATAGATTACATTATTAAGTTAACTTGGGCGAATCCTATATACCCTATAAGTTTTCCATTATCAAATTTTCTTGGGGGAATTTAATGTACCCCACAAGATATTCATTATCATATTTACTTGGGGGATTCCCTTGTACCCCCCTAAGAAGTTCAACTAACCTTAACCATGACCACTAAACCTTACCATTTTAACCATTCCAAACTATTTAAACCATTTCTACCAATTAGGGTTCCATTACAAAACCATACCATGAAATAGTTCCATTAAAAGTCCAATAATATAGTAAAAGCATTCTCATAGGCATTTTATCAAACATGTTGGGGGCATAGTAATTCCAAAACAAATTCTAATTAGCAATTAACTATTCCCATGAAATCAATTGTCCAAACCACCATTAAAGCATGTAAATACATAATTAAAACATGGGACAACCATTACCAAACATTTAATACCAAAACCCCAACATATATTTAAAAACCCCAAAACCATACAATAATCATTCCATGAAAACATTGTATAAAATATGCCATTAGTTGGAACAAAACATAGGGAAGGAGTACATGCCTTAGATTACAAAAATGCTGAAGAGAAATCACCCGTATAAGTTCTAAATTGATCCTCTAGATGAAACCCTAGACTTCCTTTACCCAAGAGCCTTAGAGAGAATTAGAGAGATTTTCTAAGTGTTTAAGATTATAATAATAGGGTAAAAGATCTCCCATTAGTGATATAAGTCATGGGGCCTTGAGTGGATAAGTGGGAAAATGTCTAGATTACCCCCAACTTAACTACTGAAAAATTCGGTTAGATGGTACAACTCTCCCATACTGGTCGTACCCTCCAATACGAGTGGTACCCACCACTCGTAACCTAGGACCCCCCTTTGAACCCAACACTATCCACCATATGACTTACCTAACCCAAATTGTACCCAACCATATGATCAGTACCCTTAAACCATATCTATGGCAGAATAGAATAAAATAAGGTTTGATCAGTATCTTGCATACAATTCAGTGGTGCAACTCATGCCCTATCTTACGCTTCATAGTGAGCCACTCGTACTCAGATCTAACTTAAGTTACTAAGTCTAAGGCCAAGGGAAGTAAAAACCGCAACAATACGACCCGTCACCAACCTTATTAGTCGTACCAAGCATTCCAAAAACTAATCCAACCCACCAACCAACACTTGAAAGCATACAACAAAAAGCATACCAACTGTACCCCATTATACAACTTGTACCTATAACTCATATGATGTCCAAAATCCAGAGATCTAGGAAATTTTCTAAGGCTCCCAAACCCAAGGTGTTTCATTCTCTGCCCACTAAGTTCATTCATCCCTGTATGAAAAAAAAGGTAAGTTAAACACAAGCATGATTCATTTGAATTATCAAAAACCAATCCAACCTTTAACCAAGTTAGAGAGCAAATATGTGATCAAGAACACATACCTTCCACTCAAATATTTGAAGCAGAAAACGAATGTGGATATTGGACTTCATGTTCGCTTTCGCTTCCCTTGTATCCTTTTCCACCTTGTGGTTCAGCCATAGAACCTTAACTGAGGCCAGATCCTTTGTCTCTAGCCGATGAACCTACCGATCTAATATCTCAACCGAGACCTCTTCGTAAGATAGATAATCTGAGATACCCAATCCTTCCAAAGGAACCACCAAAGAAGGTTCACCAAGATATTTACTCAAGATAGAGATATGAAATACAGAATGAATGGAGCTCAAACTAGAAGACAAATCCAATTCATACGCCATATTACCAACCCTCTGCAAAACCACATAAGTACCAATATAACGGGGATTGAGCTTTTCTTTTTTCCAAAACTGCATCCTCCCTTCTTGGGAGATACCTTTAGAAACACCTTATCCCTAACCTCAAACTTCATGTCTCTATGCCTTATATCTGCATAGGACTTTTGGGGACTTTAGGAAACCTTAAGCCTATCTCAAATCACCTTTACCTTTTCAATAGACTGATAGACCAAATTTGGACCGAACATACCTACCTTACCAAGCTTAAACCACCCAATAGGATATCTACACCTCCTACCATATAATGCTTCAAAAAGGGTCTTTCCAATGCTAGAATGATAGATATTGTTGTAAGCAAACTTTACCAAAGGTAGATGCTCAAACCAACTGCCACCATAATAAATCACATACACACAAAGCATGTCCTCTAATATCTTAATAGTACTCTCTACTTGCCCATCCATCTGCAGATGAAAAGCAGTACTCAGACTAACCTTAGTACTAAACCCCTTCTGAAAAGAATGCCAAAAGTGAGATGAAAATTACATACCATAGTTAAAGATAATCAAAATAGTTACCCCATGTAGCTTCAAAATCTCATGAAGTTAGTCCGCACAGGTAAGAAGTGAGAAGACTTTGTCATCCTATCCATGATGACCCAAATTAAATCAAATTAATTCCTATACTGAGGAAGACCAATAATAAAATCCATATTGATTACTCCCCATTTCCATTCAGGAAACTTAATTTCCTGATTTAACCCTCTAGGCCTCATGTGGTCAACTTTGTCTTGTTAGCATACTATGCATTTCACCATAAAATTAGCCATATCCCTCTTCATACCATAACACCATACATCTTCTTGAATTCATGATAAATTTTTATCACACTGGGATGAACAACGTAGCGTAATTCATGCGCCTTAGCCAAAATATGTCGTAACCCATCGACATCAGTAACACAAAACCTTCCTTAGTACTGCAAAGTACCATTACCACTGATCTCGAATGCCATCATTTTTTTCCTACCTACATCACCCTTGATTTTTATTAAGATAGGATCTAAAATTTGCTTCTCCTTGATCTCTACACAAAGAGATGACTGAGTCATTTCCTGTACCATCATATCACTATTATTGGAGTCCAAGAGATGAACCCCAAGATCAGCCAAGCAGTGAATATCCTTCACCAATTCCCGCTTCTCCTTGTCCACGTCAGCTAAAATCCCCATGGAAAACTTACTAAGAGCATCAACAACCACATTAGCTTTATCTGGGTAGTATTGAAGACTCATCTCATAGTCCTTAAGAAGCTCTAACCAATTGCTCAGCCTGATATTAAGTTTCTTTTGAATGAACACATGTTGTAGACTCTTATGATAAAGAAAGATGTCCACGTGCACTCCATATAAATAATGTCACCATATTTTCAAAGAAAAAAACACTACTAAAAGCTCTAAATCTTGAGTAGGATAATTTTTCTCATACACTTTCAACTACCTGGCAGCATAGACAATCACCTTACCATTTGCATCATAATGCAACCAAGTCCCACCCGGGACGTATAATAATAAAACACAAACCCCTCATTACCTTAGGCATTGTCAAAACTAGAACCAAAGTTAGGTTATCCTTAAGCTTATCGAAACACCCCTCATAAGCATCCAACTAAGAAAGCTTTACATTTTCTGAGTCAACTTAGTCAATGGGGCAACTATCACTGAGAAACCTTTCGCAAACTGCCTATAATACCCAGCCAAACCCAAGAAGCTTTGAATATCAATTGGAGTCATGGGTCTAGGCCATCTTTTAACCACAACCACCTTTTATAGATCCACCATGATTTCCTTACTAGAAATAATATAACCAAGAAATGTTACAGCATTCAACCAAAACTCATACTTGGAAATTTAGCTTATAATTGTTGCTCCTTCAATGTCTACAACACCACACTAAGATAATTAGCATGATCGACCTTACTCTTAGAATACACTAAGATGTCATCAATGAACACTATGACAAAAAGGTCTAGAAACTGCATGAAAACCCTGTTATTCAAATCAATAAATGTCACCAGGGCATTAGTCAAACCAAATTACATCATCAGGAACTCAAAGTGCCTATATCGAGTACAAAAAGTCATCTTTGGGATATCCTTTCCCCTAATCTTAAGATGATGATATCCAGACCGAAGATCTATCTTAGAAAAGAATTTGGCACCTTGCAACTGATCAAACAAGTTATCTATCTTTGTACGAAGGGATCCATCATTCTTTTGTACAAAAAATAATTGTGCACCCCACGGGGATACACTAGGATGGATGAAACACCTATTTAAAAGATACTTAAGTTGATACTTGAGTTCTCTCAACACAGTTGGAGCCATTCCATCAGTAGGAATAGATATTGGACGAGTGTCCAGAACTAAATCAATAACAAACTTAATCTCCCTATCAAAAGAAACACCAGAAAGATCATTCGAAAGACCTCAGGGAACTCATTTACCATCGAAATTAAATGTAAAAAAAGACCTACCGAGTTAGAATCTTAAACCCAAACCAAATGATAGAGACACCCTTTGGAGATTAATCACTGAGCTCTATGATAAAAAATAAACCCCTCCCTTAAAGCTAGGGAACCAACCTCTTACTCAATAACAGATTCACCAAGGAACCTACAGGCAACCTTACAGGTTTAAAAATCTAAGGACGCGTCATAAGGGTGTAACCAATGCATCCCCAGAATGATATCAAAATCTACTATATAATGTTCAAATAAATCTTCCATGGTCTGCCTACTACCAACAAATACCACACACCCCCTATAGACTCTCTTGGCAACCACAAAGTCTCCTATCAGGGTAGAAATAGAAAAAGGATCTGAAACAACCTCAAGATCAAACCAAAATACAGCCACAAATAGGGTCACATTTGAGAGAGTGGACCCAAATCAAGCAAACCATACACTTTTTGAGAAAAGAGTTGTAACACTCCATTAATAATATAAGGCAAAGCCTTATATCCCTGCTAAGTAGCAAAAGGATATAACCTATTCTGACCTGCACTGGTACTAGAAGCAGAAATAGATAAAGAAGTAGCACCCTTTGGTGTAGGAGCAGAAGATGAAGCAACCTGAACCTTACTTGCTACCGAAATTCCCTTACCAACCGGATAAATTCTAAGCATATAGCCTGGCTAACCATATTTGAAACACCTGTCCCACCCCTCATTATAGAAACCCCTATGCAACTGACCACAGAACTCACAAAGAGGGCATAATGAGGCTAACTGAGCCCTACTTTCTTGAGATTAGGCACCTTATTCCTAAAAATTATTGCCACCCTACTGTCGCCTATCATTCGACTGCTACGGGTAAGGAGAACTAGCTATAGAGACGTAATTAGAACTCCCCCACTTTTTCTTTGTCCATATACCACCATCCCGACCAACTTGCTATTGAGAACCACCCTGTTCAGATGACCTGAACTTCTTACCCTACCTTTCCCTAAACTTAGCCTGTTTTCTCTTTTTCTCTTCCACCTACTACATATGAACCACCAACCTAGAAATATCTATATCCTTGATCAATAATGCATTCTTTCTTTCAAGAATCAAATCTTGAGATAGTCTAAAAGTGAACTTTCTCATCCTTGCCCTCATATTAGACACTAATTCAGAAGCATACCTTGATAGCTGATAAAATTTTAAGGAATATTCCTTGACAAACATATTCCCTTATCTCATATTGAAAAATTCCTATGCCTTCGCTGTCCTCAACTCCTAAGGAAATAAGTGATTCAAAAAAGTATTAGAGAAATTAGCCTACAAAGTCAACTCGTTAACATTACCTCTCACCCTATTCCACTCTTTGTACCATTATTATGCTACATCCTTAAGATGATAAGAAGCAAAATTCACCCCTTCCACTTTCGTGGGCTGTATCACCTTGAAGATTTTCTCTATTTTATCTAAGAAACTCTGAGGACCCTTATCCACCTTCACGCTAGGTAAACTAGGAAGATTTATCTTCATAAACTGGACAACCCTTGTGGCTTCAGTAGATGAAACAATAGATGTATTTCGCTTAACCTGAGCAGGAACTAACTATGCAATTACATAAATTGATTGGTAAAATTCCACATTAGTCATCTCACCCTATGGAGGACTAGCAGCAACTAGTGGAACTCTAGAAATATCACCGAATGGACCCCTAGACTGAGTATGGATCCCTAGAGTATTATGTATCCTTTTAATATTATTCCAATTTATGACAAAAGAATTACCTTGTATCTCAAATCATTGAGGCATGATCTAAAAAGCAAACAAAGTAGGATTAGAGAATATTCCAGGACTTAGATTCCAAGCATGAAAATAGAATACCAAGAAAGTGAAACATTCCTAAATACCTTGTAGCCTCTCTATTATAAGTGTGCTGCGCTGCACAACCTTAAAAGAGTCTCCACTCAACATAGATTTGTGGACTCCTAATTGACCATGAACCTAAATATTTGATACCAACTGGACATGACCTAAATTGATGCCTCATCGTAATGGAGATCCCAACCCCAATACCCAACCAATAACCATGTTAAAACTAAAATAATAACTAATTACGATTCCATAATATAAGATAAGAGGATAGAACAATCATAAAACCAGTTCAACAGTATCAACCCTAATACCAATGCTAATAATAAGGATTACACCAATACTGATCCTACTCATTCCAACCAATAGAGGTTACACAAGCCTCCAACCAAAAGAAAAAAAAATTCAATTGGGACATGTCCTCAACCATAGCCAAAACCAATATCCATAAAAAAAACCATGTATGTAAAGACATCCATGATATGAAATGGAGACTTTTATAATATGGAATCTTACCACTTTAATCCAATAGTTGATCCTAAATTAGATCGCTAAGTAGGAGGAGTAAATAGTTGGTTCCTGCATCGTATGGGGATACAACCTCTTAAAGATGGGTTAGTGGGTGATCGCTATCATGAATTTTAGACAATGATGAAATAATACCATCTAATAAAACCAAGAAAGCAAACCATATGTGTACAAACCATATATATATATAAATATAACCATTTCAGGAAAGAGAGTCGGGTTTAGCATGTCTTTAAAATCATTAACCTAAGTATGTGTAGATCAACCATCGAAGAACCATCAATGGGCGATATGGGTCTAGTGTACCCCCTAAACAGGCCCTGATGCATATAGCCGCATAAACCAGAGATACCGTAAGAGAAGGGGATTCTTAAGTACCCTTCGCTCTCTATGATACATATGTACAATGTACTTAAAGGATTCTCATGTACCTCATAGTATCATATATGGTTGCTATGACCAACCCTCATGTCGGCAATATAAGTTTCCAGTGTCCGTTCATTAGACTCTCACCTTCACGGTTAGTTATTACAGCTGTCATTATTGTTCAATTAAAACCATTACCATCCAACCAAACCTTCATTCCATTATTTTTAACCAAGGCTATAAGTAGTGGTATCGTCATATCGCCTATAGGTTAGAAGTAATGTCCTTAGCCAACCTTTTTAAGTTAAGGGAATCCCATGTACCCAAAGATTACATTATCAAGTTAACTTAGGGGAATCCTGTGTACCCTACAAGTGTTCCATTATTAAGTTTTCTTGGTGAAATCCCATGTACCCTACAGGATGTTCATTACTATGTTTACTTGGGGTTTCCTTTGTAACCCAAAATGAAGTTTAATAAACTATAACCATGACCACCAAACCATTTAACCCATTTATACCAATAAGGGCTCTATTACCAAACCATACCTTGCAATAGTTCCATTAAAAGTCCAATAATATAGTAAAAGGGCTCTTTATCAAACATGCTGGGTCATAGTGTTTCCAAACCAATTCTAATTACCAATTAACCATTCCCATGAAACAAATTTTCTGAACCACCATTAAAGCATGTAATTAAATAATTAAAATATGGTAAAACCATAGCCAAACAATTAATAGCAAAACTCCAACATATATTTGAATACCCCAAAACCATGCAATAAATATACCATGACAACATTGTAGAAAACATGCCTTTAGTTGGAACTAAAAATGAGGGAAACTTACATGCCTTTGATTAGGAAGATGATGCAGAGAAATCACTCGTACAAGTCCCACATTGATCCTCTAGATGAAACCCTACCCTTCCTTTACACAAAAGACTTAAAGAGAATAAGAGAGAGTTTCTAAGTGTTTAAGACTAGAATAATAGGGTGAATTATGTCCCATTAGTGATATAAGTCATGGGACCTTAAGTGGCTAAGGGTTGAAATATCCAAATTACCTCTAACTTACCGTCTTAAAATTCCTGTTAGATAGTATAACTCTCCCATACCAGTTGTACCCTCCAATACGAGTGGTACCTACCACTCGTACCCTAGGTCTCACTTTGGACCTAACACTATACACTATACGACTTACTCAACCTAACTTGTACCTAACAATACGATTAGTACCCCTAAACTGTATCCCCAACATAATAGAATCAAAGGAGGTTAATCATTATCTTTCATACAAGTTAGTGGTATGACTTGTACCCTATTATATAAATTATTCTGAGCCATTCGTACTCAGATCTATCTTAAGTTACTAAGTCTTAGATTAAGTAAAGAAAAAACCCAAACCAACTATACGACTCATACCGACAAAGTCGTACCCATTCCAGAAACTAATCCAACCCACAAACCAAGAATAGTTAGTATAAGACTAAGACATACCAACCGTACCCCATCATATGAATGGTACCCACAAGTCATATGATGTCCATAATGTAGAAATTTAAGAAATTTTCTAAGGGTCCCATACTTAAGGTGTTTCAGAAGGGTAGAGATAGGATGGGTATCCGATAGAAGATTAATCCCGAAGTCTATTTCCCTATCGAGAGAAATACAAGAAAGATCATCAGGAAAATCATTAACAACAGGGACAGATTATAAAGAGAGAACCTCCGAACTAGAATCACCAACCTGAATCAGATGATTTAAACACCCCTTGTAAATCAACTTCTGGGCTCTAAGATAAAAAATGAACCTTCACGTAGAAACCAAGGAAACTCCCTCCCATTTAATTACTGGTTTATTAGGGAATTAGAAACTGATGGTTTAGACAATCTAGAGTAGTGTAGCACGAATAGAGCAAACCCATCCCCAAGATCACATTAAAGTTTATCGAATCTAACACTATTAGATCCACCAATGTCTCTCCACCAGAGATAGATACCACACAATCCCTATAGACCTATATAGACTCAACATAATCACCCACTGGGGTGGACACAGAAAAAGGATCAGGATTGCACTCAAGACCAAAACCAAAATGAATAGACACATAAGGGGTTATATGAGAAAGGATAGAACCCTACAAATAATATACATCATGATACATAAGTTTTAACATACCAGTAATAGTATCGGGAGATACCTTAAATTCTTGGCAGGTGGAAAAAACATAAAGACGGTTCCAAATAGTATCGATACTAGATGTAGCATCCTTTAGTGTAGGAGCTGAAAAAGAAGTGACCAAAACCTTATTATCTCTATAAGCAATCTTAGCTGGAAAGTGTTCCTTCAACTACCCCAATTGACCATAATTAAAGAACTTTATTCTCCCCTCATCATAAATTCCATAATGCATCTTCCCAAAAAAAAATAACAAGGGGGATAAGATGGGGCTCACTAAGCTCCACTAGCTTGAGATTTGGCACCTTATCCCTTAAACCCACTGTTAGTCTGAAAGTGGCAATCACTAGATGACTTAGAATATGGAGCAATAGCCATAGAATATAAGCTTGAGTTTCCCCAATTTCTCTTCTTGCCCCACTGCTTACCATCTATACTAGTGTTCTATTAGACTCCACCCTATTTTGTATATTTGAACTTTTTATTCTGCCTCTCTTCTATTTTATCATGTTTCTTCTTTTCATCTTTATCCTGTTGCATATACACTACAAGCCTAGACATATCCATTTCATTATTCAATATGGTAGACTTAGACACCAAAACCAAGTCTCGAGACAAATCGAAAGCAAACTTCCTCATCATAGCCCTTATAATAGACGTAATATCTACAACATAGCGAGATGACTAATGAAATGTCAAAACATACTCCTTCATAGTCATCCTTCCATCCTTTAAGTTCATAAACTCTTTGGTCTTTTCATTCTTCAACTCCTGAGGAAAAGACAATCAAGGAAAATGCCAGAAAACTTATCCCATATAGCCTACTCAATATTATCACCCCTCAATTACTCCCACTCCTTATACCATTGATATTCCACAACAGTCAACTAATATGCAACAAACTCCACAGTCTCCACATCAGTAGCATGCATAACTCTGGATATCTTCTCCAGTTTATTAATAAACCCTTGAGGATCATCCTCAACCTTAGATCTTGTAAAGGTTGGAGGGCTCAAACTCATAAACTATACAAATCTAGTGGCCTCACAAGAGAAAACTAGTGTGTTTCAAAAAATCTTAGAATCAATTTTGTCACTTAGAATTTAGATGAGAAAACTAGTTTAATTAGCTTGAGCTATGTGTCGTTCTAGTTTATCTCGATTGATTCTAGTGTACATAATGCATTACGAAAGGTATAATTGTGTAAATAGGTGTGTATTAACATGTTTATTATGTCTAAGATAAATAATCTAATATTCAAAAAATATCAAATAGAGTTTAGATGACGGAACTAGTTGTGCTAGCATGAGCTATGCTTGGTTCTAGTCTACTCAATTGAGCTCTATTGTGTTGTATGAACTAATTATTGTTCTTTGATATTATAGGAGACCATGGAAGATGTTAATATAAATGTTGGGAAGCCAAAAAATCTGAAAGTGATGTGTAAATACACCCAAGAAGTGAGGAATGCAAACATAAAAGGAAGGGATAATTAGTGCTGAAATCAAATATTTCTAATCACATGGGTGAGTCACGCCCTTGGACCTCAGAGATAAGGGAGAGAAACACCCTTAGAAACAAAATAAATGTGTCAAAAATAGTTTTAATCCGCATTAAGTTCATTCCACATCCTAAACACAGAGCAACACCAGTGTGGCACGCCTAAGGCACCAAAATGGATAACTTTTGTCATATTATAAATAGGATAGTTAGGACTTGTTGTAAACATTATGGAAGACTTTTGGGGATTGAAATTCACTTTATGAGACTTCAATTAGGGTTATTAATCATTCCTATATTCCAATTTTAGTTTTTAAACGTGATTATCCTAATTGCAATTTATTATAAGACCATGAGCATCTAAACACCCTCATCTAGGGTTGAGGACAAGAACATGATTACTTTTCTTATATTAGAGTTAGTTTATATTATATATTATTATTGGTTCTTCATACATCCTTGTATTTACTATTCTATTGATTCTCAACCCTTAAAATTAACGTCTATTTCTATTGTAAGCCAAAAAAGAGGAAAGGTAGATTATATCGTAGGATATATGGGGTAGGATGTTAATCATTTTAGTGATTGAAGTTAACATTTGCATATAGGATAGGAATATACCTAATTTCCCTTATTAGTTTCATATTCGGGATAAAATATAAATGTGTTTAACCAAGTACTCAGATTCCCGCTCAATAATGTAGTTATGGGGCTAAGTTAAATAGACGATTCGAGGATCAGAAGACCATAGCTATTTTATCAATCTCGTGCATGAATAACCAAGATAATTGACTAAACGAATGAGTTGATATTGCTAAGTAGGATTGTTTGTACTGCCTTTACCTTAGGTTTCTCCCCCACCATTGTCTCCAACACTTTATATTATTGCGTTGTTTATGGTTACTTTTAATTTCCAACTCTCATACACTACTGGTTACTTTTAAACTTTTTAAACCATCATAGTAATACTACTTGGGGGACCATTTACACTTTTGTGCATGCTAGGCCACAATATGTTTTTGGTACTATTGCAGGGGAAAGTAAATTGGTAACTGTCTTACTTTTAGTTTTGCTATTTTATTTTACCAATGTATCTTAGCTTCTGAATCTGCATATTCTAGTCTAAAAAGCAAGTAAGCTAGAAAGGGAAAGGGATTTGATTGGCCCATATCCTAAATTTAAGTGATGCTTACATCAGCTAAGAAGAGAAATAATATTTCTTTATCGAATATCAGAGATTCAATAAGAGAAAGCTATTCTACGTTAATGGTTGAAGATCTACTAGCCCGCAGGATTGTTCACAAAGTGGCAATCCCACTCACAACCAATGTTACCCTCACTATCCGAAGATTAAAACTTGGAGGTAGATTTGAGCTTAAATAGAACATGGAGGAACTATTGCATAGTAGTAGTCAATTCAAAGTACTATCACACAATGATTGACATTTGCATTTCTAGAATTTTTTGGAGATCAGTAATACCTCCATGCCCACTAGAGTCTCCATAGACTATATGAGGCTCATTTTCTTCCACTTCTCACTTTTGGGGAAAGCAAAGAAATGGTTGAATATAGAACCTGCAAGCTCTATCACTACATAGAATAATCTCATAAGGAATTTCCTTAGTTTAATCTTCCTATCTATCAAGACTACATGGTTATATAGTAAGATTTTGAGCTTTAAGCAAAAACTAAATGAGAACTTGTATCGTGCTAGGAGAAGTTCTTATTTCTTTTTAGGATTACCTACATCAATAATAGATCAACTAGGTATTAGCTCATACTTTTGTTGAAGATTTTCACAATAACACAAAGGTTTTGTTAGATTCAACTGTAAGTGTTCAAGCGTTGGAGAAAACTTATAAAGAGTTATATACCTTGTTGAACTTAATTGCACAAGGTAATCCTAGTTGGCATAGTGATATCTATAAAAGTGTAGTGAAAAATCCTATGGGTGTGATTGAGGTTGTTACTATCACATCATTAGTGGCTCAATTGTCAGCTTTTCAGAACCAGATGATGACATAGTTCAGCAAATTGGGTGTAACTAATCTCAGGCTTAGGTGAATATACAGTAGGCTCTATCTTGGTGTAAAATTTGATGTATTAGTTGTCACTCTATAGACTTGTTTGGAGAAAATTTGAAGGCTATAAATTTTGTACACAATGCATAGAAGGAAAATTTTGGGAGTGATTATAACCTTAAGTGACAGAGTTAGCCTAACTAATCATGAGGCAATAATTAAACTCAATAATTTCTGTAGCAGTAAAATATACAATCTAGTAATATTGAGGAGACATTGAAGAAGATCGTGTCCAACCAAGAACAAATGGTTTTTGAGATAAAAAATTAGCAACTTACTCAGAAGAATTAGACTCAAAATTAGGGCAATTAGTTCAGGTGCAGAGTACCAAGCCTTGCGTTAGTTTACCTAGAGATACAAAGAATCTAACTTTGGTTATGAAAATTACCTTAATGAGTGGTAGAGATCTTATTAATAGGTCTCCTAAGAAATATTAAGAGGTACAGATACGGCTAGTCTCATAGCAGGTAGAGAGGAAGAAGGATGAAGCTAAAGAGGCTGAGATTTTAGGAAAGTCTAAGAACCCATGCTCTATGGTTATTCAAATGGATTAGGCCAGAGTACAAGCTAAAGGAATTATTGAAGTAATGCTCAGTAAGGTTGGTAAGTTCATTATTCCTACTAATATTTATTATTCATTATTATGAAGCAGATGGAAAGGTACCAATATTATTGGGAAATCCATTCGTGGTGATAGGAGAAGAACTAATGATGTTAAAGAGGCACTCTTAAAATAAAATTGAATGATAAAGAGGTGGTCTTCATAGTATACAAATAACTCAGTCCACCTTCGCACTATAAGGATTTGTCAATTATTATAGCTATGGAAATGGATGAGTTGTGTGTAGGGAAAACTATTAATGACCTCTCTATATAATTTAAGAGAGTTTCCCAAACCATTACTTAATCCCAAAGTTGAAAGACCAGAGAAGGATCATAAAAAGGATATTATTAAAAAAGATACAGACATTGAGAGTACACACTCAAGAGCTCTCCGAGTTGGAGAAAGAGAATGAAAGAGTGTGGTTGAGAAGTAGTTATGTGGGTTGTGCCATAACACTAAATAAAGCGTTGTTTGGGAGGCAACCTAAGATAAGGTAGGTATTTTATTTTTATATTTTCCATTTACTTCACGTTTGTTTTTTTTTTGTTTTGAGTAACAGGTTAATGGAAAGTCTGATTACAGGAAACCTAAGCTAATGAGTATGACAAAAAATAGGTATGGGGTATACTAGACCATATTGATGGTTGAGATTTTACTAGCTAGGCCTATAGACTTTAAGGAGTATTTATATCCATGCTTTTGAATTATACTTTGTGTACAAACTATGTTTTTAAGTATGGGGTAGGTGAAATTCCATGGTTTATGGTGAAGTGCTGCTATAGGTTTTTAATTCATAGTATTTTCTTATTTTTTAGTAAATTTAAAAAAATTACAAAAAGATTTTCTCTTTGTTTGTTTTTAGTTTACTTGTTGGTGTTAGTCTAGTAGGTGCACACTTCACCCACCACTTTGTTTTTCTTTTCAGTTCTTTTTCAAGGGGTGCCCATTGAACCCAATATCACTTTTTAATTTTAGGAGTAAATTTTAAATTTATTTATTAGGAATAAGTTAGATGTTCTTGCTAGTGCTATGTGTGATTACATGATTCAAGTGGCTATGAATGTGAAAGCATGTTGATTATGTTGAATGACTACTTTTGAGACCCATAGGTGTTGGAGAATGACTTGTCCAATGTTGTCTTAATTCTTCATTCATGCTATTGCATGGTTTAGAGTCTATAGTGATCCTACTTGAGTTGGGCATAAACCATGTGTAAGTGAGGTCTTTTCTATAATCCTTGTCAAATTTCGGTGTGTAGAACTTGCCTGGTGTGTGCAAAGTGAAGTAAAGAGTGTTTTGTTTAGGAGAATATATATGCATTTCTTTGATAGCCATGTTTCATATATTTTTTGCCTACCCTTATTGCATAATCTTAGTTAGCCCCATTAAACATTTAACCTATACGTTGGTAGCCTTATTTGTAGGTTAATCCTTTTCTATGATTTACCAAAATTTGATCCAAAGCTCCTAAGAACTTTAGTTGAGAAATTAATAAGGTTAAGGAGTGTGAAATTTAAGAACAAAAGAGGTGAAAGTGAAGTACCAACATAGTATCTAGTGGTGTTAAAAAAGTTTATGTGTTATGGTTGAGAGTAATGTAATGAAAGAGGACTATTGATCAAAAATTAAATCATGTGTAGATACACAATACCCTCTTCTAAATATATGTGGTGACATCCAAGCTATACCTCATCTCAAAAGATGATGCATTCGCTGCCAAATATAGTAACCCAACAAAGGTTAGGGTTGAATCCCAAGGGAATACATGGATCACGGCTCTTAGTTGTTGTAATCAATGGGAAGAACTGGAAAAGTAAATGGGGGTGGGGGTGGGGGGTAGGGGGTTAAGTATCAATGTCGAACTAGTAGCGAATATCAACTTTGGTTGTAATTAGTCGTAAGTGAACACTAGAACTTGTTCCCCTTGGATTCTCAACTCTATAGGATTATCGTTCTTTGTTGAACCAACCTGATACCTTGCATGCAGAATCGATAAGCTATGTACCTTCTACAGTCTTTTGGACGAGCAGAAGGATTTCACCCTTTACCCTTTAAGACTCAAGATGTCGCTTTACTAACCCTTATATTGATCCTAGTTAACTATTACCTTTTGAGTCTCTAATTATTTGAAGAAATCTAACCATATTACATAGATAAAACCTAGAAGCGTAGATCGATAGCTAAACTCCAAGTTATTGTTGTCTTTTCTTTCCTAGTAAATACTCCTCCTTTGGAGTAAGTAGCAATAATCTAGTCGGGATACTAACGTGTGAACCCATTAAGAAAACTATAATATTGAACATAAAACAATAGATGCATGTGTATCAGTTAAGAACAACAATAGCACTTCCCCTACTTCGTCATTTTGCCAGGGTTTCCATGACCCTAGATATGGGTTTTTAGTTGCTAATGCTTATGAAATACTAAACTACATTCATAATTGAAAGCATAGGTGAAATAACAATAATAAGAAGTTGAAAACCCACAACTGTAACTGAATTAATCAACAGGAGTCAATAAAAGAGAATCCTAAGATAAAAATCTAATCTTGGTATGAAAATATATTTATGAATATCAAAAGTACATAACGTCTCCTAAAAACACATAAGGGGTAATTATAGTACATGAGGAAACACCAAAATCAAATCCCAAAGGAAATAAGAGAAAATAGGGTTGGTGGCCACTTGTGGTCTGCACTTCCGCCCCGACCTTGGGCGCAGGTAGCATTTGCAGCCTGCAGGGAGGCCTCAAGTGGTGACTGCAAGTGCTAGCACACAATTTTCCTGCAAGCTAGCTCTTGGGATTTTGGACTTATGGAACTTTCTTTGCCCACATGCAGTCCATAAGTGCTAGTTGCGGTCCATATGTTGACTTAGCAAGTTCAGGGAGTCATCTTTTCATCTCTTCTACTAGTACAGAACATGTTTTAATCACGACAATCCAGAAAGTGTCTTGAACATCCATAATTGCTCCAATAAGTAGCCAAAAATTCTTTTTCATCTTTTTCATGAACTTAGCGTGAAAACATGAGTTCCTGTAAAACATACCAAAAACGCATCATATATAACAAAACTACCTCAGAAACCTACATATTTTCCTCATTTTAAGTGTCAAAAATATTATATTTATATAGCACATCAACACCCTCTACTTAGAACATTTGCATGTTCTCGGGAAACAAAACATAACAAAACAAAAAATGACCCTTAATTAGGAGAATCTAAGCTATTCAAGGTAGTCAATCAACACTTTAAGCTCATAACACAACACCCCCTCCAATCTTAATTTTCAAAACCAACTTTGTATGGATATAAAGCACAACAATGTGACACAATGGGATAAAGGTATGACAATTATATTAGAAAAAAACAACTATGCATATGTACAAGTTAAACTACCTAAAACAAGCAAATGGCTAGCAATATGATTCATGTGCCCTCACAACAAAGAATTCTCACTCACTCATATGGAATTTTGCATGTCAATGTAGGGATAGTCAATAGACACTCACACTTAGAAGAGAAGTTCAAATGAATGTGTATCAAATACCATAGGCTTGCCCTTATTTTGTTTATCTTAGTTTTTAGACAGTCGAGTTAAGATCACTATAGGAATTTGCTTAACTTTTAATGTAGGCTTGGGGCTGGTTTGGCACATATGGACATATCAAGTGATTAAGCATCCTTGGCACTACACTAACCTTGGGGTCTTACTTATTAGCAATTTTTCTTTTCTTTGTCTCTTTCTTTTTATTTTCATTTTCTACCACACCTAGCCCCACTATCTCTTTCTCTTAATTTACCCTTATACATACCCATATTACACTATGCACCCCTATGATAGCTACCCTCAACTTACGTATTTTGCATAAGTTGAGGTGCATAATATCTAAGGAGGACCACGGCCAAAGAAGGTTCATTGTAATATAAATAAGAATGTGAATAGGTGAAATAAGAAAAATAGGCTATAAGGCTCAAAATAGGGGTAAAGGTATACAATTTACATACTGGGAAAGTCATTTAGGCTAAAAGTGGACTAACATAAAAAATGACCTATGATCCTTTCCTAACTGACTATGCTACAACCCAAGCAAAACTAATTGGGCAAGTTATGAATTCAACACACAAAAGGAACCAAGTAGAATCTCACACATGCATGGCACATAGTTAATATTACAAGAAACAACCTATTCGGTTCATGCAACTATTAGAAAGTCATTATCATGTACATAATCCTAATGCCATACAAAATCCACAAAGTTCACACATATATGCATTCACACAGTTCTAAAACACATAATTTGGAGAGGTATCATTTTTCTCAAAAATCATTGAAAAACATGAATACTTCCCTAAATACTTAAATATTGCCTAATTACACAAAAACACAACAAAATACAAAAGAAAACATAATATGACACAAATTATCCTGGATATGCTAGTTTTAAAACTATACCAGAGACGATAGGAAAAAAAGCACAGCAACAAAAACCCACCATGTCTATGGTATCTCCCACCTCCAACTAAAAAACTTTGCACTATCCTTAAAGCACTAAAATAATATAAAACAAAGGGAAGTGAGAACATACCTGGGATATACTAGGCGTCCATGTTATGAGCATCCATAGATAAGGGCATATCAGTTGATGGAGGTGATGGTCGTGGTGGAGCTCTTCTAGAGGATACACCCATTGCTAGATCTATATGTCTTTGCTAATCAATAACTATAGAATCTATTAAAACATGGCTGGACCTTTTAATGGGCTCATTATATGGCATATTAAGATCTTGTAAGTCTCTGATATGACCTCTCTTGGATCCAACTTTTGAGACCTCCTCCTCATCCTCTGCAAAGAAATTAAACTATCTCGATGTGCTCAATGGTGATATCTAGATAACTGGGGTATAACTAAAGGAGCTGATTCTACATAACTCTCTGTGAGATAGCTCACCCATGCTCATAATATATCAAAATCCTCTCTCATTTAGGATGGATCCGACGTAACTGCCTATGTGAATTGGGTTGTGACCCATCTCTCAAAATTATCCAAATTTGCCTAGAAGTTCACACACAGCTCAAATAGTATAGCTCTTTATGCATCCACCATCTAGCCTCTATCTGCTCGAACCTAGTCTGAACCCTAGAACTTATCTGTCCATATAGGGTAGTCACCTTGGTCTTAACAACCATCAATTGAGTATAAGTGGCACTCTGTCTATCCACTAAGATCTATAATAAATCTTTGGATATAGTAATCATACCTATAGAAGGGGTTGTAGTAGGTGGGAGAAAAGGCATTGAAGATATGCCAATTGGCTCTAAGGTCGA
Organism: Capsicum baccatum var. pendulum; assembly: GCA_030864225.1. Lineage (NCBI taxonomy): Eukaryota > Viridiplantae > Streptophyta > Magnoliopsida > Solanales > Solanaceae > Capsicum > Capsicum baccatum. Next base: position 113,717,277 of record CM061559.1, read on the forward strand.
TGTTAGAGATGATAAAGAACCAGTTGGTGTAACATCGCCTTATGTACTTGAATTTGGAGCCTCTGTCTGCTCCCCAATCTCTAGATCAACACAAATACCCACATCAACTACATGTGCATCATCAGGCTCTGTGGAAACTGTTGGGCCCTTAATCTAGGCCCTAGGTATAGTTTCTAGATCTGTAAATCTCTTGGGAAGGCCTGGGTATGCCAGAACTTTCATACTCTTTGTCTGTGCAGTAGCCATAGCACGTACGCTCTTGTTTACACCCTGTACATCAAGTACATCGGCCTCATTATATCGTCATTGAATCATGCAGATGAATAATAAATTAGTAAACTCCCTAAATTCTCTATCATGGATCTCATGTCAGAGGATAGCTACAAAATTAGTAGAATACCTAGCCACCATACAAGCAACAAGGGTTGCTCCCTTCTAAGTCAACAAATTATCTGAAAAAGTGGTGAGCAGTTGATATCGAATGAGAAACCACCAAAACATGGCCTCAAAGGTCAATGTTACCTTCTTGATCACACCATACCCCTTAATATATGGGGTTACATTGCCCAAAGGTGAAATATAGCTAGTATCTACCTAGCCATTTCTATCCTCTCTCATCTGTGCTATGCATCCCTCATAATATATTGATCTTATATGACTCTTAAGTTGTAGTCGCACTTAAATTTATATGTAGGAGTAATATAATTTGGACCAAAAATGAACCAACAGATACTCTCTACTGAAAGATAAACTCTGTCCCCTCTCATAAATGTATGATCATGATGTGGCTGCTCCATGTGCCTCATCGGTCCTGGCAATTGATGCATGGGAAGCTCTACTATAGATTGGTATGATACATAAAACATATGCATAATAGCTAGGTTGTAAGAGATGAGTGGTCTAATCATCCACTCTAATTGATATCGGTTAAAGGACACCTACAACTATGGTAATCTCTGTAGTCCGGATAGATCAATCATGCACTCCTTATGAATAAGTCTCTTCATCCTGCCAGATTCTAAAATATAACAGTCTAAATCATAAATTGTCTACATATCCCTACACACCACCTCAGAGATACCTTAAAGACCTATGCATTTGCGAGACTCTATCTTAGTTGTACTGTGCGTCATGGGAAGCCTGCTCTATACCCTTCATAGACTGGGGTACTCCTGAATATTGTACTTGTATGGAAGTACCCTCGTCAGAATGAGGTACCGAAGATGACTCTTCTTGCTCAACATCCTTAAATAAATTTAGGGACCCCTACTAAAACTGAGGGTCTTGAGATACAACCTATGGAGTAGACACTGTATCTATTTCCTTCTTCTCCTCAGCTAATAGAGAAGTATGGGGGGAGAAATCTGCACTAACTTCATTCGTGGTTGGGATGCGACTGTCTAAGAATCCTGGCACATCTTCCCTTTAGTAACTCTATGTGTGACCCCAATTATAGTATCTCTATGTCGTTGACTTGGGTACTCTTCTACTGAACCACTAGGCTAGGGAGACTCTTCCCATATCCTTGAGGTATCGACCTTCTTATTCTTCACAACTTTAGATTCCATATGTACTTGAAAAACAAGTCATTTGTTTTCAACAAAAATGTGGGTTAGAAAAAGTTGAAGAAAAACTCAAAATTTAAAAAGTTTAATTTTTTCCTTAATTTTCACACCCCTTTTAACCTATTTGAAATCCAACAAGTCCAATGTACACACATATATCAAGAATCATGATTTTCAAAGAAAACTCAACATGCTCAACTTGTGGTATTACTCTACTCCTTCAAGTTCAACTTTCGATCAGGGCCTAACCTAAGAATTCAATTTAACACAAGGCCCTACATTATGATTTTAGTCTACTTCAAGGCTCGTGCATACAATCATGATAGAATCTACTTATTTTGCATGGGAATTCACATATTAATTTGTTTAAACAATAAATAAATCAATATATAACCCTTTGGAGCCAAGAAAGTTACCTCTTTTATGATAAACTGGAAGTGAACAAAGAACTTGAGAAAAATCAAAGTTTGAACTTATTTTTAGTGTATAGGGACTAGTTGGTATCTTAAATAAGTGTCAATTTATCCTTTACTTAAGTGTGGGGGTTAGTTTGTGTTTAAAGAGGGATGTTTGAATTCAAAGAGAAAAGTGATGTCTTGAGGATTTGAATGAGTTAGAATAAGGTTAAGGATGTCGAAATAAGGATGGGGAGTTGTTTTAGGTCATATATAAGTTTTGGTGGGCCCAAATTTTAATTAAAATTAAGGCCCACTTTTGACCTAGCCGCCGCAGCTAGTTGCGCTTACCACCTACGACCAGGCATAGGGCACAAGTGTAGGACCAAAAGTTTTGGCCCACTTTCCTAAATTCCAGACTTGGCCTTTTAATATTTTTCCAGCTACTAATGGTCCTGAAATGTAAAGTTACAGTCCCAAAAGTATGCATAGGTGCCAAAATCCACAACTTTCCATTGTCATCCTCAAAATGTTGATTTTTAAACTTATTGCTTAACTTAACTGGTGTGTGTGGGACTTGTGACCAGGATTGGTTGGTCACATAATCTCCTTACCTATAAATCGATGTATGTAGCATTCTTACCATATTCCGGGCAAGTCCATAAGCTAAAACCTACAAAAGCACAACAACCAAAATGTGAAAACTAAAATAGTGGGTTGTCTTTCACTTATCCCTTGATTTAACGTCATGGCATGATGTGGTTATGTTGGTTACTCAGACATTACCAATAAGCCCATGGGTTGGTTGCCTTCCATACAACTCTTGATTTAACATCACAGCACAACACATATATCTTAATTACTCAGAATTCATCAAGATACCCATAAGAGTATCCTCCAGAATCAGTAATATAATCGATCAATGACACCACTCTCATGTCGGTTTGCTACTTTATTGATTTTTTAATGTTTAATGCGGCCTTCTTACCATTGACTCTTAATTTCATCTCTCCTTTCTCCATGTCAACCATCGCTCTACCTGTGGCTATAAATGGTCTCCGTAATATAATGGGAATCTTAGTGTCAACCACATTGTCCAAAATGACAAAATTAACCAAAAAATGAAATTTTTCACTCTCACAATTGCATTAAATAAAATGCAAATAGGTTTATTCACCATGCAGTCAGCCATCAATAGCCGTATTAAGGTTATTTTTGGAGGGTTCAAACCCAATTGCTTGAATACAGCTAGAAACATCAAATTTATGTTGGCACATAAGTCATATAAGGCTCAGGAAAATCAGGATGACCAAATAGTACATGCTATAGTGAATGCTTCGGGGTTATATTTTTATAAGCCAAATTCCTCGTAGTAACTGCACTACAATGGTGTAAGCCATTAATATCCTAAATCATCACCCCTTTCTTCTTTGTGACCAACTACTTTATAAAGTTGGAATATCCAGGAATCTTCTCTAATGCCTCGAGAAAAGGAATATTCAAGATTAATTCTTTCAGTATCTCGATAATCACTTTAATTTTCCTTCATCTGTTTTTGATTTAGTCACTGAGGAAAAGAATGGGAAGTCTTGGAATCTGTCATATTTCCTACTCAACAATCGAACCTTTATCTCTTTCCTTAGCAACTACAGCATCACCACCTATTATCTTTGCTACTCCACAACACGTGTATCATCTTTATCAACTTCTACAACTAACATTGAGGGGTCCATGGAAGTAATACCACTCCTTGAGGTAATGGTAAGAACATGCCATTGTTTTTTAGATTCTGTACAATTTTGCTCGGAAGGGTACCTGACAGCCTTTGGTTCAAAGTTGATGACATCTTCCTGAACTAGTGCTCCAACTTCTTGATAGTTGTTATATGAGATATTCCCTTTTTGTCAACCCTTAAATGTCATCCTTAATCTCCTTAAGGCTGATCTCCTGATTTTCTTGACCCTTCACCAGCTTAGTCAGCATCCCTTCCATTCTTGATTTTGCATTTCGTCAGCCAGGTGGAATGTACCTACCTCCATTCTCTATGTATCATCATTATTTATTTAGTCACCATTTTGTTCTCTACTATGGTATCTATATCTATCAGAATGGTTTCGGCCTTAGTTCTCTTGCCCTTGGGCTCGAAAACCCTCCAACTGATAATCCAGATAATTTGCTTTCTCCTCCAATTCTGACTCATAATCATTGGAAGTTGGCCCCTGTGCTGCTACTTGATGTCACCAAAAAACTAATCACCATAGAAGTATATTATGGTCGATGTCAAATATACTAGCCAAAACTAGGTTGGAGTCGAACCCATAGGGAAAACACTGAACAGTATCTCAAACTTGACAAAATCCATAAGTAGCATGGAAAAGTAAATGGGGGAATTTGAAGTGAACAGTAAGTAGTAACTGAACTTGAATGCTTCGGTTTATATATAGTAGAAGACAAACACTAGGACTGTGTTCCACCTGGCTTCTTAACCCCATAAACTTCTCGTTTTCAACGCACCTATTCTTTTACTCTACGAGCAAAGTAGACAATATATTATCAACTGTCTTGTGAACAAGATGATAAATATCACCCTTTACCTTATGGGTTTTAGGGTGTCTCCTTGTCTATAACTTTAGTTTAACTTTTACCTTTTGGGTCTCAAATTGATTAGATGAGATGACGGTATTAACAGCTGGATATGAAACCCAGATTAATGTCCTAATCCCCTATTCCTAATCTCAGACTCCCTTGAGAGTACATTCTCGAATGTAGGAAATCATCAAGCTTCTGCTGTAGCTCTTAGGTCAATTAATATAAAGAAGATTAAAATACATGCAGGCACAATCAAATAGATGAATCGCCCACTTTCTTCATGTAGTTAATCCACCAGGGTTCTCAAAACCCTACTTAAGGAAACTATCCGCTCATTTTCATGCAATAATGCATGATAATCAATAAAGAATACATGTAATTAATTGCACAAGAATAAGAGGAATAAAATCCAAAGTCTTCAATTAAATAAAAACCCACAATCTTTAGAACAAAATTTCAATGAGGAAAGTATGTTAAAAGTTGTAAAAGTATTATAAAATTACGTAACCTTATAAAGGAATAACCCCAAGGTATTTATAGTATCTCAAAATAAACCAGAAATCCTAATTAAAATAAAATAGGAAAAGTATGTTTGCATAAGGTATGACTCGCATAGTCCACTCGTAAGGTCTTCTTGCGAGTCGTATATTTCTTGTCATAAGTACTCCAGTAACTGATATTTCATGGCTTTAAGCTTCTGTTGGCCTTATGACTCATCCCCACAAGTCGAAACCATAGCTTACTGCTTGTGGTATTCATTTGTTACCACATGGTCCTTGTTTATTCAATCCTTTGGACACTGTTTTCTTCACGACTTATCATTTTGAGTCGTACTCAGGTATTACGAGTCATTTTCATATGTGACTTCAACTCTGAGTTTTAACTTTGGTTTCTTCTCTCTCAATGACTACTCCTCCTAACTCATATCCATATCTTATATTTCATATTCTCCCATCGTAGCCAAACTTCACTTAGTTTCTCTGCTTGACTTTTGTTATTGTCCTACTTATGAGCAAACCTAAGAGTTGTATGATATGTTGAAATCTTATAAGTTGACTCATAGGATGAACCTACTTCATATTTTTTAGAGTTTTTCCTTCCAATTTAATTTTAAGGTGCTTCGTACTTATTTTTCCTACAATCAAGCAACAAACACCTCATATCTAACAAAATAACCTAAGTGCAAGCATAAATTCCTTATTTTTAGGCATCAATTGTTCCATGTTTCCACGGTGCATCAACACTCTCAACTTAGAAATTTTGTGTGTCCTTAGGCAAAACAAAGCTCAAAACTACTAACAACCAATATGATGCTTAAATAGGAAGATCCTAAGATACCTATGGCAGTGACTTTTTATTTCAGTTATCAACATTTTATTCCACCTCCTAGTTTTAACTTTTCTAGACCTAAATTGTATATTGATTTTGTAGCGGAGTAATAGATAGGAATCCAATGATGGAATTACATTTGTAATAGAAAACTAGGCATGAATACACAGTACATGCACAAAATAGTCTAGCAGTCTAATAACATAACCTTTGTACGCTTACAATCAAAGAAACCCCATTCACTTAGTTGAAATCAATAAAGTTTTGTCAGGTATATTTCAAAATATGCTCTAACTCACAAAAAAGTATCGATCGGTGTATACAGAATACCATCGTCTTACATACATGCTCTCTTCCTAGGTTTTCGGATAGTTAGAATAGGATCACTATAGGACTTTATTCGACTTGTAACGTAGGTTTAGGGCTAGTATGGTATATTTTTGGGATTTTTTTCAGTGACTAAGCCTCCTTGAAACTATATTTCATTTGGGGTCTACTTATTTTCCAACTTTTTCTTTGTTTTATTTCCGCCCTTATTTCTCTCTTTTTTTTATTTTAATGCACATTAAGATTTGGCCAGGTGCGGTTTTATTTTCTCACTTTCTTATTCTTTTTCGTTTCTATCACTTCTCTTTTTCTTTTATTATCTTATTTTTACCATAACTATCCTGCTTCATTTTTCTTTCTACACTTCTTTCTTCATACTTATTTTTCCTTAGGTACCCTTATAATAGCCACCCTCAACTTAGGCGATTTTCCTGAGTTGAGGTACACTGTGTCCAAGGAGGACCAGGGTCAAAATAGGTTCATTGTAGTTGAAACACAAAAGTGAAATTAGTGTAAACAAAAATGGGTCAATTAGGCTCAACATTTTAGATCAATAGATTCATACATCATTTGGTAGGACAATTTAGTCTCGAGTGGACTCAACACAAAAATGGTAAATGATCATCTTCTAATCGACTATCCTAAACCCTAGGTAAGAGCAACCGGGCAAGTTATTAATTCTGACACTCCTGGAACTGGGTAATGCCTCACACACACTTTGTATAAGCCCATACTACTAGTTACTACTTATCCAGTTATGCAATTAGTTACCATAGTCGTTCTATCCCTAATTCTAATACCATTATCATATTCACGGTCATCTCTCACAGATACACACATCACACAATCAGCAAAATTTTTAGGAGGGGTATTAATTTTTCAACATAGTGATCAAAATCCAAATCAGCATAATCATTCAAAACCCCATCTACTACCGCAAGTAAAAATTTTCTTCTAATTTTCAGCATCACACAAAACACACATACTAAAAAAAATATGTCGATTCACAAAATTTTTAGATTTTGGCCTATGAGTTTAAAAACACAGTAAGTGTAACACATAGCGACCTGGTACACATCCAAACCTAACTAAAACCGATGCACTATCCCCGGTGCATCAAATAATGTAATACATGGATTGAGGGCATACCTTGGTGCTCAAGGCACTAGCTCATGCTACATCATCATGTGTGCCCGGCCCTCAGATTAGGTCCCACCATCCTCAATAGTAGTCCCATCAGCTATAGAGACTTTCTCTATAATAGTGGCATCGGTTATGGCTGGTGTACTCAATGATATGTCAGATGTTAGTTCTACATCACTGCCCTCCTCAGCATATTCAATTGTCCATTTTGAACTACCAGCACCAACTGTGATCCCTCGGAACCCTGCCTGCCGTCCTTTTCACTCTGCACACTATCTCTCTTAACCTTTTTTAGATTTTCTTTTTTGATACTTTCACTTTTCCTCTTATTTATCTCCTTACTTTCTTCTCCTATAGGGAAACTACTGATGTTTTAAACTTTTATATCAAGCTTGATCTTTGTTATTGCAGGTGTTGGGACAAATGGTCTATCATACAACTCATCAACAAGATTATGTATCTCGTCCACCTCAGCTTTCAACTCTATAATGTCAGGGGTTTGGCAACATCCCAACTGATATGTCATCCACTACTTAAAGGCATCTAATCTACCTTGGATCTGTTTGTTTTATTCTTCTAGCCTATTCTCAACCCAGGGTTTCACAACACATTCTATAAATTGTACCTTTGCTTGGATAGTTCCCAACCTTTGCATAATGTCATTTAAACTAAACTGCAAAATAATCACATAACCTGGTAGTGCAGATCTGGATGATGATGATTGTGGGGCTGCAGTAGGTGGTGAAAGCAGAGTGTTGGTTTTGCCTATTATGTCAGAATATTATGGCTCAAACTGGCCACCCTCATAAACTGGGACATGATCTACTATCGCAGTCCTTGCACATTGTACCCTACTATACACTGCCTGAACTAATAATTCTGCACCTTTCTTAGCCTGCTAGGTCATGGGATTAATTACATCCTGAATTATCCCCAAATCCATAATATTTTTGGGCTTATTGAACTGGTCAATCTCAAGAATTTCCTGCACCCCTACTGCCAAGAAAATATGGGTGATCATGGATGGGAATTCTATAAGTAGCTTAATCTTCCCATGCTCTGTCCCATATCTCTTTTCCTAAGAACTATCCCACATCAAACGCATAACCCGCCATGAGTCCTACTATCAACATCGTTGAACTAGACTTAGCACTTTGTCCCCAGTAGTGGGACACAATCGATGTAGAGACAACTTCAACCATTCCTTGGCCTAGATAATCAATGTTTGTTTTGTGATTTTCAGTGACTTTACTCGTCAGTAACCTACCACCCAACAAACTTCTCTACCATTCAAAGTAAGCAAACCTACTATCCACTAGAAATATCTTATTTTATCTTTCTATCCTATTTGTTTCTTTGTAACTTTTTGCATTTCATCCACCCGATACTCCATCTCGGAGGTGTTTACTGGTGGTTGGAAATTGGGTCCGTTCAAGAACCTTAAAATAGTCAGTGGGGAAATGTTCACCCGCACTTCCCAAACTATCAAAGATGTAATCGGATCACCACCCCTCTACAAGATTCCCTGCAGGTATTGTATTTTTAGATCACCCTTGTATGCTACATAAAATTCCCTCACTAGTGCATTGCAAAACTTTCCTGGTGCATTATTCATCCACAGGAACTCATACTGCTGAAATTTAGCCACAAACCCAGGCAACTCTGACATGCCTACTGTGGTTAATCTTTTCTAAAAATATATCCCTCTCTCTTGTTGCCCAATATCAAGGTTTATGCTTATCCTATCATTATAAGTCTCTTGCATACCAGGGTACCCCCATTGTTTAATGGTGGGCACCAGGATAGGTTCAATTGCTAACTAATTTTAGGGTAGTGGTGGTGGATGCTAAACATTGATTGGGGTCATATCCTCCTCACCCACACTTTTATTCTACGAGTCTACTTCATAAGAGCTTGACTCTGATGCCCTGCATCATGCCTAGATTCTATATTCTTATCATCCTCATCATCCTTAAAAGATGATGCAAAGTGCGGTGGGGAAGTACTTGGTTGCTTTATTCTGATTGTCTTCTTAGGAGCTGTAACTATCTTTGCAGGAGTTTTTGTACCCCTATATAGTGTCTCTCTAGGTAGAGATTTCTTTTTCATTGGGTATTACATGATGTCATCATTCAATTCACTTGTTTTCTTATTTATCAGATGGCAATCAAACTTGTGAGCCCACTTCCTCTTAGTGTTTTTCTTGGAGGGATCACCTTTTCAATCCATAGTACCTATGTGCATACACTTGTTAGTGACTACTAAGAAAATGAAAGATAAATAAGAAAATTTGGTGACAGTATGTAAAGTTTTTTCATGTTATGACTGAGGGGTAAGATTCGTATATTCTGGTTACGACTCGAATTACTGAGTCATAAGATAGATAAAAAGAAAATCAATGTTTACCTTTTAGATTATGAGTCCTCCTAACGAGTAATAAGGTTATATTATGATTCATCACCATTACTCGTAAGCTAACTAGAAACATTTTCTTTAATGAATGTTTCCCCCAGTCTTTACGACTTCAAGTTACGAGTTGTAGGGATTGTTTACAACACACATAGTAAAATCGTATCCTTACGAAATCATATATCCCTCAGATCCTTTATATTGTTAGTACTTACGAGTCTCGTGATGACTTGTTACTTGTAGGTCTGAATCATCAAGAGCCCGTATCTACTGCAACATAAGGGTTTACCTTTGAGTTGGTTCCAATAGACAATTCCACAATTTACATTTTTAACCCATTTCAATACCACCCCTTATTTCTTTAAAAATTACATTTATGATACAATATACAAATTCACTCCCAAATGATATTTCGATGTCAACTTATAAGCAATAGGGTTTAATATTTCATACACACACATATTTAACTTTGGGAAATTCTAGAATCTCAAACCATATTTTGATCTAATTTGAAATATAAAGTTTTTAAGTTAAAAACCTTACTTGGGTTGTTGAGATTTTAAATTTCTCAATTTCAACACTTTTCTACCCCCAAATGCTTGAGAAATGCATGATTGGGAGGAACCACTTGAGCGGTGTAGGTTTTGTAGTGATTTTGTGTTTTTAGAGCTAAAAATTGGCAACAATAGAGGGGGTTCGTCTATTGTAATGTCAGGTACCCAAATTTGGGCCAGGTTGAACCATGACCCTTGACCTGGTAAGTCTACTTATGAGTCATGCAGTTGAATTTTACCCAATGCTTATGGGCCTCTTACCTCCTCCGTAAATACTAGAAACTCTTACCTGGTTCTGGAGTCGGTAAAACTCAAGGTGAAAAGTTATAACCAGATGTTACCAATCATTACAAGAGTCATAAGGACTCTAGAAAATTCTTACCTTTATATGTTTCAAGTCCTAGGTCTTTATGACTCCTACTCATAAATTGTTGTGATAAGTTACGACTTGTGAAGAGTTTGTTTGACCTGAATTGTGGAATTTCTGGCTCTTCTCTGCAATCTTTAGTCCTGCACACTGAACACACATATTACTCTATAAATTATTAAGTACAAAACATGGGTTGCCTCCTACGCAACTCTTGATTTAATGTCATGGAATGATGTGGCTAAGTTAGATACCAAATTTCACCAACTACCCTCATGGGTTGTCTCCCATGAAGTGCTTGATTAAACGTCTTGGCATGACACAATTTCCTTGGTTACTCAAACTTAACCAAGGTCTATCTCAAAAATCATCTTAAGTTCCTCATTGTTACCCATACAGTACTTTACCCTTTGCCCATTCACTTTGAAAGGGTCTTCTCCACTACGCTTCAATTGTAAAGCATCGTATGGAAACACTCTTGTTATAGTAAATGGACCATACCATCTAGACTTTAACTTAACTTAAAACTAGTGAAGTCTTGATTTATAGGGCAATACCTGGTTACCTTTATTAAGTATTTTTTTCTCAATTTTATGATGATAATGCAGATTCATATTTTATTTGTAAAGTGTAGAACTTTCATAAGCACGGATTCGAAATTCATCCAAGTCATTCATCTTGTTTATCCTTAACTTTGTTGTATCCTGTCACTAAAAATTTAGCTTTCTCAGTGCCCATAGTGATTTGTGCTCAAGTTCAACAGGAAAGTGATATGATTTTCCACATACTAACTGATAAGGAGAAGCACCTATAAGTGTCTTAAAAGTTTTGTGGTAATCCCATAATGCATCATCTAGCTTTCATAACTAACCAATCATATTGGCATTAACTGTCTTCACCAAAATGGACTTGATTTCTCTGTTGGACACCTTAACATTTCCACTAGTCAGTGGATGATAAGATGTTGCCACTTTGCTCTTCACTCTATAGTTCTCAAACAGACTATTGAATAGATGATTACATAAATGTGACCCACCATCACCAATGACTGCAAGTAGCGTGCCAAATCAAGAGAAGATATATTTCTTAAAAAAGGCCATGACACTTCTTCCTTCATTATTTGGGATCCTAACTACTCCCATCCATTTATAAACATAATCCACTGCTACCAGAATATACATCATACCAAAAGAGCTCACAAAAGGTCCTATGAAAGCCACACCCTATTCATTAAATAATTCCAATTGTAAAATAAAGTCATAGGTAGTTCATGGCATCTAGAGATTTTAGCTTGATGTGACATTGGTCACAAACTGAAGCATAATCATGAACATCCTTGTAAATTGCTGGTCGGTAGTACCCACATTGTAAGATCTTGTGGTTCGTGTGGGTGGCTCCATGTTGACCCCCAACTGGTGAATCATGAAAAGCCTCAAGGACATGCATTATCTCCATTTTAGGGATATATCTATGAATAACCCCATCCACATAGATTTTGAATAAATAAGGTTCATCCTAGAAAAATTTCCTTACCTCATCTATAAATTTCTTTCTCTATTGAAAGGAAAAATCTTCGAGGACTAGATCAATTGCTAGGTAATTCGCATTGTCAGCAAACTATGGAATTAGATCTTGAGAAGCAGCCAATATCTGTTCGTCTGGAAAACTATCATCAACCTAGATTCCATCTGCAACTTTTTGCATGGCTTCAACCTCAAGTATAGACAAATAATCTGCAACTTGATTTTTAGTGCTTTTTTTGTCCTTGACCTCGAAATCAAACTCTTGTAACAAGAGAACCCACCTAATTAGTCTAAGTTTTATATATTTTTCTCAATTAAGTACCTCAATGTTGCATGATCAGTGTGTACAACTACCTTTTTCCCAATCAAATAAGACTAAAATTTCTTAAAGGCCAAAACCACTGCTAACAACTCTTGTTCAATAATTATTTAGTTCTTTTGAGAAGGGTTTAGCACCTTGATGGCATAGTAGATGGGATGAAGGATCTTTTCATTTTGTTTTCCAAGTAAAATACCTAAGTCTACTCCACTTGCATCACATATAATCTCAAATGGAAAGGACCAATCAAGGTCCATAATTATAGGAGTTGTCATCAACTTCTCTTTCAGACATTCAAAAGCCTTCAAGCATGTTTCATCGAAATATAACTTCACCGCTTTCACAAGAAGCCTACAGAGAGGATTGACAATCTTTGAGAAATAAATGATGCATCACCTGTAGAACCCAACAAGTTCTAAAAAGCTGCAAATACCCTTCACAAAAATTGGTGAAGGTAATTTCTCGATAACTTCAATTTGAGCTCTATCTACCTCTATACCACTTTTCAAAATCATGTGACCAAGTACAACACCTTCTTTAACCATGAAATGGAAATTTTCCCAATTAAGTACCAAGTTGTATTCCTCACATCTATGAAGAGCATTTGCCAAGTGAACCAATCATTCATCAAAAGAATCTCCAACTACTAAAAAGTAATCCATAAACACTTTGACGGTGTCTTCTACCATTTCAGAAAAGATTGAAATCATATATCTCTGAAAAGTAGTTGGAGCGTTACTTAACCCAAATGTCAAATGTCTGCATGAAAAGGTTTCATAAGGGCAAGTAAAAGTTGTCTTCTCTTGGTATTTGAGTGCAATAATGATATGGTTTTAGCATGAATATCCATCAATAAAACTATGCCACCCTTTACCCACAAGTCTATCAAGCATCTAGTCCATAAAAGGCATGGGGAAGTGGTCCTTCTGGGTCTATGTATTGAGTTTCCTGATATCCATACACATCCTCTATCCTGTGACTGGCCTCATTGGCACTATATAATTCTTATCATTAGGCACAATAGTAATTCCACCCTTCATCGGAACACATTATATCGAATTAACCCACTTACTATCAGTAATGTGATACACTACACCAGTATCTATCCACTTGAGAATCTCTTTTTTAACTCATCCTTCATAGGAGGATGAAGTTGACACTGATGTTCTATACTTGGGACACAATATGGTTCAAGTTGGATTTTATGAGTACAAAGATCCGAAGGGATACCCTCAATATCTGTAATGGACCAACCAATGGCCCTCTTGAATATCTATAGCATTGATAATAAAGATTCCACTTCTATCAATATCAAATAAACTGCAGCGATGACCAACAAAGTATTTTTAGCCCCTAAAAATTTATATTGTAAATGAGAAAAGAAGGCCTTAAACTCTAAAACATATATCTCCTTAATAGATAGACGAGCAAGTGGAGTGGTTCTATTTTTCATATCCAAATCATACTTATTTGGTGCAAAAGTATAAGAACTGCTCCTACAAAGTGCACATACCATCTGATCATAGTTTTCAATTCCATCACTGTCAAAGTTCATTATTACTGCTACTAAGGCTTCAACACCTAATCTTTCTTAAATAGAAATAGACTTAGAACTATCATACTAATTAGTTACCGCATCAATATCATGGAGTGAGATCAGCTTCTCCTAAAAAATATCAATCACAGACATGACTCTCAACTTATCCGACTATTGTATGGACTGGCATATAATGAATAAAACCTTCTCATCATTAAGTATAAACATCAGATGTCCTAAATCCATATCAATCAATTTCCTTTCTTGTAGCTAGGAATAGCCTACCTAAAATAATTGGAACTAGAAAGTCTACTTCATAATCTAGTATTACAAAATCAGTACGAAAAATGAAAGAATCTCTTTTTACCGATACATCATATAGAATACCAATTGGCTTCTTCATTATCTGGTATGACATCAGTAGTCTCATATACAAGGGTTTGGGTTCCCTCAACCCCAAATGCTTAAACACTACTAAAGGCATAAGGTTTATACTAGCTCCCAGATTGTATAGTTCCCGAGCAAAGTTAAAATATCCAACTGTGCAAGGAATGGTAACCACATCCAGATCCTTCTTGTTTTCTACCAATGATTTAGTAGCAATAACAGTGTAGTGATGAACATCGCCAGCTGGATCATAGCTGTATATTTGCTTCTTGGTGACTAAATCCTTTATGAACTTTGCATAGCTAGGCGTTTGTTCTAATGCCTCTACAAGTGGAATATAAATAGACAGCTTCTTTAACATAGACAGAAACTTCTAATATTTACCATCTTCTGGATTTTTTATCAATTTTTAAGGAAATGAAGGGCAAGGCCTTGTGATAGTCTTCAAAACTTGCTCTTCAGCCTTATCCTCACCTTTATTTTTCTCGCTACTACTATTAATATCAACATGATCATCTTCTTTCATTGGATCAATCAAGATAGTTGTAGGTGGATTGATGGTGGTTTTACCACTTTGAGAGGTAATGTCATGGTAATGACTAGCATTCTTTGGGTACTGCACTTTGATACTAAGAAGATTGTCAGGATATCTTTGACTTAATCTGGCCATGCTATTGCTCCAGTGTTTTAATCACGGTAGCATATGACTCAACTTTTTGATTCAGCCCTGACATGTCTGCCTTAATCTCCTTATGAAAGCTCTCTTGACTTTCTTGGCCTTTGACGAGATTTGAAAATATTGCCTCTATTCTAGACTCGGTATTTTGGTTACGTGGTAGTACGTATCTATCACTCTTCTCTTTGTAGTCATATTTCCATCTCCAGTAACCTTCTCAGTCTCTGCTCTTTTCTCAATATCTATCATTGTAATAGTTTTGACATTGATTCCCTTGCCCTTGGGCTAAAAAATCCACCAACTGATGATCAAGATACTTCGCTTCCTTTTCAAACTCAGTCTCGTAAGTTCTAGAAGTTGAAATTTATGCCCCTACTGCTTTCACTTTCTTAGTATTCATTGTTGTTAATTGTTTTCTAAGAAGACCAATATCAACACAAAGTTGTGCAACCTCTTGTGCTACCAAATCATGACCAGATGTACCTACATAATGCTCAACATCTCTAATATGCAACGTCGATTAGTCACCAAAATATTATCTACCATCTCTTTTGTAGCATCCCACTGAAGACGCATAAATTTACCTCCCAAAATTATATTTGTCATTACTCTGGAACTTACATTCAGCGATCTATGAAAGATTTCCAACATATTTTATCTTGTGATTCTGTTATAAGATACCACTCTCAGCTTTTGAACATAAACCACACCTCATACATGGAATCTGCAGGTAGTAGTTTGAAATTATAGATTTTATCTTTGAACTGTAACATCCTTATAAGAGAGAAGTATCTATTCAAAATTTATCTATGCAACCTATGACAAGTAGTGATTAAACCTCTCAGAAGTTACCCTAACCATAATGATGCTTCTACATTCATCAAAAATGGGAACAACCTCAACATTAAAGCTTCTTAGTTTACCCTTAAAATAGTATACGACATACAGATCGAAGAAAATTAGCAAGGTGCATGTTTGCATCATCAATTTCTAATCTTGAAAACATACCCTTCAAGTTTATTAGTTAGATCATTACACTAGTAATGTAAAATTTATCATTTGTGGGTAGAGCAGGGGAATGATGGATCCTATCTTAGTAGTTTCAAAATATCCCATGTCTTTGTCTTCATTATATGGATGAAGATTCTAATATGTGGTGATCATTGGATCTCTACCTCTTTGAACTTTATCCGGATGCTTGACCACTCTTCTTGGCCTAGTTAGTTCTGCTTACTGTGCTAACCTAGACTCTTCAGCTAACCGTGCCTCCTATGCCAATTTCACTTCTTTAGTTGCTTTTGCTAGTAAGTCCTCTATTTTTCTATCTACAATATTCAGTGGATATCTTAGAGCATGATAAAGTGTGAATTTAGATAAATAGGTGGAGAAGGGGGGGTTTAATTTGAGGGTCTCAAACCCCAGAAGAAACACTATCGTGAACTTTCTCTGACATCCTTTATGGTATTTGAAGAATTCTTTCAGGCTATGGATCAAAAGGGAGTAAGAGATTTCATTTTCTCCTAGTGTTTCACATACACTGATGTATTAAAAATCAAGAATAGGAAATAAAACGTACGAAATTCACCAAATTCAATCCATAATTTATGCTGGCTTCCCAGGCAATGATGCCGAAATTTGATGTTTCCTAAAAACTAACCTCCAGAGAAGTATGTTGTGATTAAAGTCAAATATACTAACCCAAACTAAGTTGGGGTCGAACCCACAAAAAAATGCTAAATAGTATCTCAAACTTAACAAAATCCATGAATAGTGTGAAAAAAGTAAATGGGGGAATTTGAAGTGAACAGTAACTAGTTATCGAACCTGAATGCTTAGGTTTGTAAATAGTAGAAAATACACACTAGGATCGTATCCCACTGGCTTCTCAACTCTGTAAACTTCTTGGGTTCAACTTACCTATTCCCTTACTCTGCATGCAAATTCGATAAGCTATGTATTATCAACCATCTTGTGAACGTGATGATAAATCTCACCCTTTACCTTTGTGTTTTAGGGTGTCTCCTTGTTTCTCCTTGTCTATCACTTCAAGTCAACTTTCACCTTTTGGGTATAATGTTGAATAAATGATATGGTGAAATTATAAGATGCATATGAATCCTAAATTAATATATTAATCCTCTTTTCCTAATCTCAAACTCCATTGTGAGGACATTATTGAATACTGGAAATCGTCAAGTTTCTGCAGTAGCTGTAAGGTCAATATATATAAAGTAGATTAATATACATGTAGTCTCAATCAAATAGATGAGTCTTACACTTTCTTCACGTAGTTAATCCACCAAGGTTCCCACAACCTTAGTCAAGAAAATTAGCCGCTCATGTTTATGTAACAATCCATGATAATCAATAAAGAATATATGTAATTAATTGCACAAGAATGAGAAGAAGAAAATCTGAATTCTTTAATTAAATAAAAATCCAAAATCTCAAGAACAAAATCTCAATGAGCAAAGTATGTTAAAAGAAGTAAAAGTATTTGTAAAAATGTATAACCTAATAAAGGAATAACCCTAAGGTATTTATAGTATCTCAAATAACCCAAAAATCCTAATTAAAATAGAATAAGAAAAGTATGTTGGCGTAAGGTATGACTCGCATAGTCCACTCACAAGGTCTTCTTATGAGTCATTTAGTTGTTGTCTTAAGTACTGCAGTAACTGATCTTTCAAGGCTTTAGTCTTCTATTGTCCTTATGAATCATACCTATGAGTCATAACCATAGCTTACAGCTAATGATCTTCAATCGTTTCCACCCGGGAATTATTCTTTTAATGCTCTAGACACTGGTATTTTCATGACTTTCATTATAAGTCGTACACATATCTAATGACTCGTCTTCTTCAGTGGATTCAACTTTTAATTCTAACATTTTTTCTCTCTCAATGACTATTCCTCCCAACTCATATCTGCATCTTATGGTTCATATTCTCTATTCGTAGCCAAACTTCACTTAGCTTCTCTACTTGACTTTTGTTACTGTCCTACTTAGAAGAAAACCTATAAGTTATATGATGCAATGATAACTTGTAAGATGACTCGTAGGATGAACATACTTTATCTTTTGTAGAGATTTTTCTTCTAATTTAATTCTAATATTCTTCGTACCTATTTTTTCTTCAATCAAGCAAAAAACACCTTATATCTACAAGAATAACCTAAGTGGAAGCCTGAATTCACTATTTTTAGGCATCAATTGTGTCGTGTTTCCACAACGCTACTACTGCATTTAATTTCTTAGAAGTCCCTACTGTAAGCTGCTTTACTAATACCACTAGATCAGGTCTTAGCAATGCAATATTTTGTGCAACTAAGTCATCAGCTACTCTCTTGTCGAAGGAGGAACTAATAGCATATTTGCCAAATCCCCTCTCAACCTCTCAAATTTTCCACCCTTGATTGGTTATAGAGATCTGATCTAATATCTCCGAAGCTACCTCTCAGCATGATATCATAAAATATCCTCCAGATATAGTTTCTACCATGGTTCTGTAGATGATGGTTAGGGATAGGTAAAATATCTCTAATAAGCTCATCCCTGACAACCTATGATTTGGCACCATATTGAGCTTCTTCTTGAACCTAAAACATGCATCTTACATAGATTTTAACTGCATCTGCTTAAAATTATAGTTCTCATCCTTAAGTTATAATATACTTGATGGAGAAAAGAACTAATTCAAGAATTGCTTACACAATTCATTCCATAAAGTGATAGAGCCTCTTGGTAGTCCTCTAACCATAAGTATGCTTCTTCTTTAAGTAAGAAGGGGAACAACATAAGTCTAAGTGCTCCCTGATTCATCCCTGGATTTTTATATAAACTTCTAATCCGAAATAAATTAGCAAGGTGCAAATTTGCATCATCTGTAGGTAGACCTGCAAACAGACCCTTTAAATTTAAGAGTTGGATTATTATGCTCGTTATGTCAAACTTATGTCTGAGGGTAAAATAGGAGGAATAATGTCCCCAGTCTTTGCCATCTCAATATATCCTATATATTCTTCATCATCTATATATGGCTGCACATACTGATATGTAGGTACCACTTGAACACAGGCATCTCTAGCTCTATTTTGATTTTCACCGAATGCTGCTCAACAATCTGATTTCTATCTTTTTTCATCTAACTCTGCCTCTTGAGCTGCCCGTTGATCTTCCTTTGTTTCCTTCCTCTCATTTTGATCTTAAGTAAAAATTTATTAATCTTTTGATCAACTATATCTTGTATTCCTTTTGGAGGAGATGAAGGTAAAACATCAAAAACCCCTTAAGGATTATCATCTCTTTTCGACTTTGTCATCCTACTAGGTGTTTGTAGGATCCTCTCTGTATTTGGATTGAGTGGGAGTAAAGGGTTTACTATAACCCAAGTTTTAGGCATACACGGGTGTATTCCCAATAGAAAACAAAAAAAAGAAAAACCTAAAAACTACAACAACTTCAAATCATAAATCAACAGAGTATTCCCTAACAACGGCACCAAAATTGGTAACGTCCAAGCTACACCTCCTCTCATAAGATGATACGGTCACTAAAAAATATGGTAACCCAATAAAGTTTGGGGTTGAATTCAAAGGTAATCATGGATTTATAGCTCTTGGTTATTGTAATCAACGGTCAAAACTGGAAAAGTAAATGGGGGTTCTGAGTATCATGTCAAACTAGTTGTGAATATCAACTTAGGTTGTAATTAGTCATAAGTGAACACTAGGATTGTGTTCCCTCCTCCTTGTCAACTCCGTAGGCTTATAACACTTTGTTAAACAAACCTAATACCTTCCATGCAGAATTGATAAGTTATGTACCTTCTGCAGTTTTTCAGACGAGTAGAAGGATTTTACCCTTTATCTTTGAAGTCTCAGGATGTTTCTTTACTAACCCTTATCTTGATACTAGATAACTATTACCTTTTTAGTCTGTAGTTATTAGACAAAATCTAACCATCTTACGTAGACAAAATCTAGCAGCATGGATCGATAGCTAAACTCTAAATTACTATTGTCTTTATCTTTTTCCTATTCGCTACTCCTCTTTTGGATTAAGTAGCAATAATCTAGGTGGGATCCTAATGTGTGTACCCATTAATAAAATTATTATATTAAAGATAAAGCAATACATACATGGGTACCGGTTTCAGAACAACAATAGCATTTCCCCTACTTTATCAATCTGCCAAGGTTTCCACAACCCTAGCTATGGGTATTTAGCTACTCATGCTTATGAACTACTCAAAAACATTTATAATTGAAAGAATATATTAAATCACAATAATAAGAAGTAGAAAACCCACAACCATAACTAAAGTAATCAACTAAAGTCAATACAAGAGAATCCCAAGATCAAAATCTAATCTGGGAAACAAATATGTTTGTGAATATAAAGTGTTGAGAGTCATCTTTTTAGCTCTTCTTCAAGTTCTGGACATGCTTTGATCATGAATAAGCTGAAAAGTGTCTCGAATATCCATAGTTGCTCCAATAAGTAGCCAAAAATGCCTTTTTTCACAAACTTAGCTTCCAAAACATGATTTTCTTTAAAAGATACCAAAAATGCATCATATATAACAAAACAACCTCAAAAACCTAGATATTTTCCTTGTTTTAAGTGTCAAAAGTGTTACATTTCTATAGAACATCAATATGTGAACTAGCTTAAAGAGATGGGGAAAGACAAAAGAAATATGTAAAAGTAGAGGTGGTGGAAGCTTGGTTGATTAGAGAGGAGTAGAATGTATAATGTGATGTATTGAAGAGTTTAGAGAATATAGTCACTATTACTGGCCAAAATTGTTCCTACCCATCCCTGAGCCTACATAATAACCCTTAATGTCCTATTTGATCTTGTGCCTTAATATTCTGATATTAGTGGAGTACTACACTAATGGAAAGCCTATGGGTCATCTTATGTAACACGTGAATTCTTTGGGAAAGTGAGAAAAAGTTGATTCTTAAGCCCATTATTATAATATATTGCATCTCTATGGGAAACTATGAATAACTCTCTTGTGGTGAGGGTGCATATTGATGATAGTTAGCTAACTTGTATGATCTCTTTAAATTATTAATATGCATAATTTTTCCAACTTAATATATCCAATTCTTGAAGTTAGGTTTTCTTAAAGTGGTATTCATGAGTTCAATTATAATAATGGCATGCTTAGGGGAGAACTTGCTATTTGTGTAGTCATTGCAGTGCTAGAGTGTCTTACTTGTACAAGTAGTGTTGGAGTATTCTTTATATGCTTCTTAATGTGAAGATTATTTCAAGGACTAATAAATCTTTAAGTGTGGGGTGATGAACTTCGATGGATTTATATACCTAAGTGTTATAATCTACGCTTGTTTGGCCTTCTTTTGAGGACTTCTAGTGTGATTAATGTGGTTATATTCATATAAGTTAGCATATATGTGTTAAAATACTTGATTATAATATTTATGGTGTGTTTCAAATAAATTTAGAATAAATTGTCACTTAGAGTTTAGACGGGAAAATTAGTGTTACTACCTTGAGCCATGTGTTGTTCTAGTTTACATTTATGGATTCTAGTATGTGTAATGCATTCTAAAGGGTATAATTGATTAAATATGTGTGAAATAAAAATTTTATTATGTTTAAGGTTCAATTGAAAAAATCTAAGAGTCAAAATATCAAAGAAAGTTTAGACAACGAAACGAGTTACGCTAGCTTGAGCTATGCTTGGTTCTAGTCTACTTGTTTGAACTCTGTTATGTTATATGATTAATTCTTGTTTTTTGATGTTACAGGAGACCATGTATGATGTTAATATATTTTTTTAAATTAAAAAATCTGAAATGTATGTGGAAAGGCACCAAAGAAATGAGAAATGCAAAGGCAAAAAGAAGGAGCAACCGGTGATGAAATTACATATTTCTGAGCACATGGGCATATCACGCCCTTGGAACTCTGAGATAAGGGTATGACACCCCCTTAAAATATAATAAATGTGTCCAAAATAGTTTTCATCTGTTTTAATAGCATTCCACTCCCTAAATTCATAGCAACACAAGCGTGGCACGCCTAAGGCACGAAAACGGATAGCTTTTGTTATATTATAAATAGGACACTTAGGACTAGTTGTACACTCCTTGGATGATTTTTTGGGAATGAAATAAAGTTTAGGAGGATTAATTTAGGGTTATTAATATTTCCTTTGGTCTAATTTTGATTTTTATACATGAAATTTTTAATTGTAATTTGTTGTAAGACCATGAGTGGCTAAACACACTCATCTAGGTTTTAGGCCAAGTACTCAATTACTTGTGCTTATATTTGAGTTGGTTTATGTTATTTATCATTATTGGTTATTAATATATTCATTTATTTACAATTCTTCGTATTCGCGTCCCTTAGAATTAACATATATCGCTATTATAAGCTCGGAAGGAGGAAAAATAGATTAGAACATGGTATGTATAGAGTAGGATCTTAATCATTCAAGGGGTTGAAGTTAAGATTTGTGTTAAAGATAGGAATATACCTAACTTGCCCTATTTTGATCATATATGGGATCTACTATAAATAAATTTTATTTAGTACTCACATCCCCGCTTAACGATGTAGTTCCGGGGCTAAGTTAACTATATGATTTGCGGTTTGGAAGACCATAGTCATGTTATCAACCTCGTGAACCAACAACCAAGATAATTAACTAAACCAACGAGATTATATAACTGAGTAGGATTTTCTTAGTGCCTTAACCCTAGGTTTTCCCCGCATTATTGTCTTCAACACTTTATATTATCATATTGTTTATGGTTACTTTTAATTTCCAACTGTCAAACACTATTGGTTACATTTGCACTTGTTTAACCTTCATGGTATTACTAGAATTAGATTATTTCTGAGCAAAAGTCCATACGGGATCGATACTTGTCATTTAAAGGTCATTTTACTACTTGGGAGACCACATACACTTACGTATGTGCTAAGTTGCAACAGTCCAAGGAAGTCTTTTTTGTTCTCCATTGATTCCTCCAAAGGGATAATATCCTTATCCAATTTTGCATCTAAGGTAATGTTTCAATATGAAGAAGTTTAATCTCTTTCCTTGATGAAGGTTTGGGGCCAACGGCTTCCTTGAGTTTTAAATTAAAAGTTAGACCGCCAACCATTTCGACGGGCATCATGAGGAGATTAGCAGCCCTATGATTAGATCGCGACCTATATTCTCTTTGTAATAATGAGTGGTATAAGAATCCCAGAGAACCTACTAAACCTATAAAAAAAAGGTGCGTTAGAAAGGCAGCAATGATAAAAAATATAGCTTAAGGTAACAATGTCGCAGTGTGGTCTTTAAGTTTCTATGATCATTCCTCTGTGGGGTAAGAGTTTAATAATTTGGTAACCCAAATGCCAAAGTCCCTCATCAAACCTAAGATTTTAATATCTGATCATGAATGCCATTTATGATATGAGCAAAAACTATCAAAGTGAAGTATTAGAAGAAAGATGAGAGAAATGTTACACTAATACATAAAATTATGATGCATTTTTCAAAAGGAAAAAGAGGTATATTCAAGAAATCCTCTATGGCCACACAAACAAAGAAGTGGAATCAACTTGTTTGGCCAATATCATTTGAATCTTAGAGAAGATATTCCTTTCTATGACATACCAGTTTCACTACCTCCATATATGATATGGGGTTAAAATTAGGAACAAGAGTTCATGCAATACAAAGTCCTCACTAATTTTGAAGATCAAGAAATGAAGACAGAAAATGGTCATAAAAAATTTAGCATTAAGTTCTTTGAGGATCAGATGGAAAGACAAGTAAAAGAAGATGATCAATTTGTTAATTGGTTTACTAAGTCCCATACTAAATTGGCATGTCATGGAAAAAGTCTGAACGTTAGCCATAATCCATATCTAGTAGCTCATTAGTGGTCTAATGGGACTCTTGGCATAGCATATCTGTGGAGTACTATGATAAATGAACTAGATGCAGAAATACAAACAATCATAGTCTGCTAAAACTAAAAATAATAATCCATTAGTAAGGCATAACTAGAAGGAATGAAAGAATGTTAACTAATAAGTATTGTTTGTTTAGTGAAGCTTCTACTACTAACGTAAAAGATAACCGAAATAAGAACCCATAACCTTTATTGAATCAGAAGTATAAAACTAAAGTAATTAAGAACTAAAGAATATATAATCCTTATAAATGATGGGAGATCTCACCAATCAGCTGGATGTCAGGTGCTACCACACGTCTAGAAGTGAACCTTAAGCTCGAGTACCTGAATCTACATTATATTAAAAATATTTAGTGCAAAACACAGTCAATACAATGGAGTATATTGGTTTATAAGTAAATACACATAAATATACATTAAATAACTAATCATGGAAGCATATAGAGAGTAGCTTAATACAACTAAAAACATTAGCTATAAAATCATAAGAGATATCTCTACACAAAAGTAGTTTATGAGTATATAAATAGTAGTTTTCATGAATTCATGCATTTAGGGAGTTTTTAACTGGTAATTTCCATGCCAGTTCAGGATGCCTAGAGTCTTGCCAAAACTAGAAGAGTTGTTCTAATTGTCCAAAGTTAGAACAATGTACATGAGGATCCTATAATCATGCCTTTTGGGCAAAATAGTATTAGCACACAAGAAAAAATAGTGTCGATGGGGTCATCGGCCAACCCAAAATAAGAAATATGGATGCATAATTAAAATATAGTACAACAAAATAACCATAAAACCTATCATGCAACTATCTTTCAAGTTCAAAATACTTAACCTTGTTAGAAAGTACAACATTAAGTTTAGCCAAAAGAGTCAACAAGGATAACCAGATAAAGTCAACTAGGACCACCATTAATGCAACTATCATATAATCTATGTACAATTTATACACGTATCTCAAGACCCAAGAACTAAGGGTCATGATGGCACTTGTTGCGGCAAGCCTTAACAAATAAGACTATCACCAAAACTGATATAACAAGGGAAATCAATACCAAAAACCAAGATAAGGATTCTAGAGCAAAGCCAAGCAGCACAAACATGATAATAGCAAAACTATAATCACAAATATAAAAACAAAGCCCAAAACCTGGTGTCATAGTGCAAGAACTAACTAGAACAACTTGTGGTAAAAAATACATAAGATATCCAACAAGAGCAAAACTCTAACTTGAACATAAGTAAGACATAATCTAGATAAGAAAAAGGTAGAAGTCAACACGGGATGCATAGATCAACTGATACCTCAAATGGGTTCCATGTATCGCCTGAATCAACTATCTGTACGGCACACTCGTACCAGGATCTACACTAAAAGGGCACAGTAGGGATGAGTACGATTGACTTGTACAATACAATCAACTTATACTCAATAGGTATCATAGGCTAACTGAGTAACGTAGAAAAAAAGCATATAAACACAAGCCATGGGCATATTACCAACAATAAAAAAATGTCCCAAATAGTAGACCACACCGTCTTCACTAACAATTCTAATAGAAACATATATAACAATACACAAAGTGAAAAGAAGAAAAAATGTACATGTACATCAAATACAAGAATAGAAGATAGACCAAATGGATAGATATCAAGTCAAAGATAGATATACAATCATAGCATAAGCATAATATATGATATGCAATAACGATAATGATTATGATAGTGGTGATCTGATATACAAGGCCGTCACACAACCTCTATATAAACCTACGAAGCTAAAGCTTCCCAATGTAAAATCCATAAGGGGTTTGTCAACCCGTATACAACTAATATCCAATACCAATATCTATATCTCCCCTCTGGCATATACATTAGTATAGTGTCAGGAAAACCAGTTTTTCCAATATTTCTATGGTGCTTCCAATGTTTCTTGAATGAATATGATATGCGGATGTAATGATCACAACCAAAAAAACAAGAATATCCAATATTCAATCAATATACCAGCTATGTCATCCAAAATCCCACTCAAATAAACCAACCATCTCTGATCCAAATTGATCTAGAAAAACCATCAAGTGAAAAATGTAAGAAAAGGGCATTAATACCACATAAATCCCAAAATCTAGGTTTTTTCCTACTAAAAAGAGTGTAACAAAACAATCACATGTCAATACAAGGCTAACAACATCATATAAGACCCTACATGGTCACATATAAGCAAATAATATCAAAAAATCAGCAAATACTATCCACATAGGCCCCCACATGGGCACCTAAATCACCTAAACACATTTTTCATGATACAATCCCATACCTATAGCATGCTTTTACATTATTATTAACAACCTAATTCGTTCTAAAGAAAGTTAAGCTATAACCTACCTCAAAAGTCAAAAGTCAGTAAAAAAGCCTTCAACATGGAGCTTTTCCCCCACGGTCGGACCCAAAACCAACTAATATATTCAAATGTAGAATATATGAATCAAAATAAATCCAATGATACCCATGTTGCCTAACTTTGAGTCGAGGTCAAAATGAACCCCTGAAATGAGTTTTCAAAAATAAGGATAAAATCAGAAGTTTAGTTTAAAAATATATTTTCCATAATTAAAGGAACTCATATAAAAAATCCTGAGTGAAAATGGGTTGAATTTGGGGTTTAAATTAAAAAAATATAATTTTTAGGCCTTTCGAGACAAAATCCCCAAATGCCACTTTATATCCGCATTTAAACATGATTAAAATGATAAAGTTGAAGAAAAACAGTTGAAGTAGGTTTTCTGGAGCTTACCCTAGCTTAGAAAAGGAAGAAATTGCTCAGAAGCCCAAAGCCTTAAGTTGTAAGTCTTAAAAATGGTGGAAAAGGGTGAAAAATGGGTATTTAAATGGCACAGGCATTGCATACATGATCAACGGGTTACTTAAGCAATTATCGCTTAAGTGACCAACTATCACTTATGCAATACCAAGCCTGTGAGTAGGTATCGTGTAAGTGAACCTGTTGTCGCTTATGCAATGGTTGCGTACACGACAAAGAAGTCGCATAAGCAATATTTTGCTGCATGGCTGGGTTGCTTAAGCGACCAAAATCTCGCTTAAGCAAGTGCACCAGCTTAGTGGTGAATTCCAATTCTCTGAGGACCCTTTGGGATCCATATAGAATCCCGAGAATGCAAATGAACTATTCTACACTATCAAAAATAATGCGTTGGACTCAATGGTGATATCAGATTTTTGAAAAAAATATCATTTTCACAAAGTTGATCCCCCAAACCCAATTTCACAACTTTCTAAACCAAGGGTCAAAATGAGCTATAAAAGCCTTAAAATAAAGACAACCACCTTACCAAGCTAAAATCGATGTTTCAGACCTATAGGTGCAGTCTGTTTTATCATTCAATGCACAAATCAATAAATATTGACTAAAGTCAACTATAACGCTTTTCAAACTATGAAAACTCACAATTTCACGTATTTCACACTGAAATGCATTGGGAACCATGCCAAATATCCCTAAACCCCTAAAATACTACAAAGCAACCATGGAGAGGGGTAAAATTGTCAAATCACACAAAAATAAAATTTTTACAAAAATCACCGAATATCAAGTCATTACATCATCCACTACTAAAAGTTTATTTACATCATCCACTACTAAAAGTTTATTCTTTCTTGAACTAAATATAAGGGAAATACCTTAACAAGAGAAAAACTTGGGGGTAACTACTTTGCATATCATACTCGACCTCCCAAGTAGCCTCGTCTATAGGTCTATGATTCCTCTAGACCTTAACTATTGAAATGTCTATAGAATATAACAATCTAACATCTCTGGCTAAAATGGAGGCAGGCTCCTTAACAAAAGACAACCTCTCATCTAAAGAAATTAAATCCCACCGAATGACATGTGACTCATCTGAAATGTATGCTAAAGCATCCAAAAATGAAAAACTGGGTGCATAAATGATAAATATGGGGGAAAAGAAAACTTATAAGCCACTTCACCAATAGTTTGAAGAATCTCTAAAGGTCCAGTATACCTGGGGCTAAGCTTACTCCTCTTTCCAAACCTCAGCATACCCTTTATGGGTCACACACAAAGGAAAACATGATCCTCAACACTGAACTTTAGGGAACGAGCCCTATGATTTGCATTGCACTTTTGCCTACTCTGAGCTGCTTGAAGTCTATCCTGAATGACTTGAACTTTATCTAAAGACTAAAAAAATAAGTTCATACCTCAAGGTTTTATACCACATACATCAAACCAACCAACTGGAGAGAGACAATGCCTACTATGCAAAGTCATAAAAGAAGCCATCTCAATATCGGAATGATAGCTATCATTATAGGAAAACTCTGCTAAGGCTAGATGCTGCTCCTACTGGCCTTCACACAAGCATAGAGCATATCCTCCAAAATTTGAAAAGTCTGCTCCATTTGACCATCGGTCTAGAGGTGAAATGACATGCTAAGATCAACATAGGTACCTAACTCCTTCTAAAAAGTCTTCCAAAAGTGAGATGTGAACATAGAACCTCAAACTGAGATGATAGACATTGGCACCCTATGAAGACGAACTATCTCACAAATATAGACACAGGCCAACCTCTCAGCACTGAAGAAAACTTTTACTAGAATAAAATGAGAAGATTAGGTCAATCAATCCATAATGACCCAAGCATTATCAAAACCACAAAAAGTATGAGTCAACCTAATCGTAAAGTCAATAGTGATTCATTATAATTTCCACTCAAGAACGGGTAGCCTTTGAAGCAAACCACTAAGTCTCAAATACTCGTCCTTCACCTGATGGGAACATAGGCAATGAGCTACAAAATCCACTATATCCTTCTTCAACCACCCCGTCAGTAATGTTGTCTCAAATCATGATACATCTTAATCACCCTTAGATGGATTGAATATCTAGTGTAATGAGCCTCCTCTAAAATCAATTTAGTCTAGTCACCCACTCTCGGTACACAAATTTGGCCATTAATCCCACAAACACCATCTAGATCAAGTGACGCTTTCTTAGCCTTACCACTCAACACCTTATCTCAAATCTCTCTCAACCAAAAATCATCAAACTAATGATCCCAAATTTTCTCCATCAAAGAAGATCAAGCCTCCGAGAATGCCAAAACACACCTAGTGTCAAAATATCAAGCCTAACTATCTTGTTATCTAAAGACTGAACCTCTAAGGCCAAAGGATACTCCTAAGTCAAAAGATTCTCCAAACTATCCGTGCTAGTGGACTTCAAGCTCAAGGCATCCGCAATCACATTAGCCTTGCTGGGATGATAAAGAATAACCAAGTCATAATTATTAAGAAACTCAAGCCAATAGTGTAGCCTCATAATAACATCACACTAGGTGAAGAAATAATTAAGACTATGATTATTTGAGAAAATCTCAAAACGAACTCCATACAAGTAGTGTCTCTAAAACTTCAAAGCAAATCAACTTCACACAACTCTAAATCATGGGTTGGGTAATTCCTCTCATGGGGCTTCAACTGATAAGAAGCATGAGAAATCATCTTACCCTCCTACATGAAGCCAATACATAACCCAACACTAGAAGCCTTACAAAAGATAGTAAAACCCATGCCCTCCTTGGGCAAGGTTAATATATGAGTTGAAGCCAACAAATCCTTGATCTTTTGAAAGCTCACCTCACAAGCATCAGACTAATGAAAGGAAATCTTATTCTAAGTCAACTTAGTCAATGAAACTACAATAGATGAAAATCCTCAATAAAAGGTTGATGGTAACCTACTAAACCAATGAAACTTCAACTCTCAATAGGAGAAATAGGTCTATCTGAATCACGAAATGTTGCAATGTTGGCTGAATCAACCATAATACTATCATTGGTCACCACATGACCTAAGGAAGAGACAGACTATAATCAAAACTCATAGTTAGAAAACTTAGCATAAAACTTCTTATTCCACACTCTTTGGAGCACAATCTATATATGCTCTTCATGATAGGCCTCACTCTTGGAATAAACTAAGTTATCATCTATAAATACATAATAGATGAGTCGAGATATGATTAAAACACCTAATTCATCAACTCTATGAATGCATCTGGGGCATTGGTCAATCTAAAAGACATGATTAAGAACTCATACTGAATGTACCAAGTCCAAAATGTCATCTTTGGAATATCCAATGATCTAATACTCAATTAGTGATACTTGAATGTCAATTTAATCTTGAAAACATCGAAGCACCCTAAACTTGATCTAACAAATTATCAATATGAGAAAGAGGACACTTATTCTTAACTATCACCTTGTTCGATTATTGATATTTAATGCACATACGCATTGATATATCTTTTTTATTCACAAACAAGATAGGAGCATCCTAAAGTGATACACTAGATTAGATAAATCCCTTATCTAACAACTCATATAACTGATCCTTAATTCTTTTAACTCAAGTAGGGCCATTCTATAAGGAGGAA
This sequence comes from Capsicum baccatum var. pendulum, assembly GCA_030864225.1. Lineage (NCBI taxonomy): Eukaryota > Viridiplantae > Streptophyta > Magnoliopsida > Solanales > Solanaceae > Capsicum > Capsicum baccatum. Next base: position 113,747,845 of record CM061559.1, read on the forward strand.
TAGAAATAGGCTTGGTGCCTAGATAAACATCAATAGTAAAGTTAATATCATAATCCAGAGTCATACCAAGAAAACATATGTAAACTCACGAACAACACGAACAAAATCCAAAAAAAAAAGGCAAAGCAACACTAGTATCAAGAATTTGAGCTAAATAAGATAGACATCCTCTCTAATCCAAGCAATAAGCCTGGATAAAGGATATAACTCTCTTGGTTACTAATCAAAGAACACCCTTCCAAGCTATCCTTGAAACATCTAGTAAAGCTAAAGTCACGATCTTATTATAACAATCTAAGACATCGTGATAAGGAGCTAACAAGACCATATCCAAGATGATATTAAAATCTGCTATACTTAATACAATCAAATCTACCTAAGTCTCACATCCAGCAAAAGTCACAACATAAGATCGGTACACCCAATTTATCACTAAAAAGTCTCCTATGAGGGTAGATACATAATATGCACATCAAGAGGATCATAAGTAGAATCAAAACCCAAAGCAAAGTATACATACACATATGAGAAAATCAACCCTAAATCAAATAACCTAGACGCAGATCTGAAACAAACAAGGATGATACCTATAATGACAGCATTAGAGACCTCTGTGTTTGACTGGCAGGATAGCATAGCACTGATCGCATCCACCATATGGCTAACTAGCTCCATGACTATCAGCATAGGCATCACTACCTCTAACTTTCATACCTCTAGAAGAACCTTTACCTCTAATACAAAAATAAAGTACAAAAACAAAAATTAAACTAAGATTCAAAAATGAAAGAACAATAAATAAATAATAGGAAGAGAAGATAGATAGGTAGATAGATAGATAGACGCAAGAAGATAAAAAAAGGGAAACTAAATAGTATATCAAACCCAAAGACCTCCCATATTGATTAACTATGAGAACTTAGATCTTAATTTGACCACAAGGGAATCGATTCTTAAACAACTAATATTTCTCAACAAATTATCAGCACAAGCTAATCGAAGCTTTCCACTTATTCACACAGGAGTAATCATTAATAATTCACCAATAACTACCTACTAAATAAAAAAAAGGCTCTATTTATAGTCTAGGGTTAATTATTAAATCTTATGGGCCGAAAAGTTATCCATTTTGGAAATACAAGGCATAGAAGCCTTCTAAGCATCCACTTAAGCATTTGGGCCCCATATGCAATGCATGTCTAAAGCATAGTGGAATGTTTTGACCCGCTCCAATAGATCTAGAGCTTGTTGGGAGAACCTCAAAAGTGTATATGGTGCCCTTCTTGCCTTTCCTTTTCTTCTTTAATGTCCTTTGACCCTCTTTGATCATCATAATTATCTAATTGACATCCTTTGATAACAACTAATGAGTCATCAAGTGCCTCTTTAACCATATGCTTCATTTTCAAATATCCAGAGATAATTTAGATTATATCATTCTTCTTTTCTTGAAAAAGATTCTTTCTCGAATCTACAACATTAAAGCACAAGGAAAGAAAACACAAATAATATATCCTTGAAGCATGAGGGTTAGAACAAGAGTTAATATAAAAATATACATGCAAATGAGGTACACATTTGATATATATCCAAGTATCAAAATGGTGAATAAGGGGTATGTAACCTTGGAAAATGGGAAGTACTAGGACACTAAAAAAATTTGGATAATGGAGAAGGCTAGAGGAACCATGGTAATCAATCAACCACTCATGAAATTTCACATAGGTTCCATGTCTCAATAGGAACTTAACCCCTTTAGAAGACTATCTTTGTTGGAGACCTTCCCTTTACACAATATGGATCCTTTAAGTGGATTATGAGTTCCTAAGAAAAATTTTCCATCATAGGGAAAGATGTCAACATTTTAATCAAACTTTGTTTGTCATCTTGACCAAGCACCAGGTCGGGTGTATAACAATCACCACATTCAAATTTGTCATCGGGGTAAAATGAATAAAGTGGACATAGACATAGATCTAGACAACACTCTTTTTCCCCAAAGACATCACTATAACATAAGGATATACTCTACGCACTAGGATAAGCATCATTAAAGGTAAATAGAGAGTAAGGAAAGGTGTCACGAAAATTGTATTCATATAAGGTATCCTCATGCATATACTCATTATCATACTCAAGATCATCACCATGAGTATCCTTATCAATAGAGGCACACAATAAAGAAGGAACAATTTCTAAATAAGTATCACCTTTTTGTTCAAGGGGTGAATCCTCAAGTAGACATAAACCATTGCTAACATCAAAGGAGTCATTACTCAAGTTATCACAAGAATCAAGCAATTCATCCTCATAATTAACAAAAAGGGTAGGGTGTCATATAAATGATCACAACCACAATCATTTTCATAAGAAAAAACACTAATTGGGTTTCTCAAACATCCAAGTAAATCAAAGTTATCATCATCCAATTGATCATTCCTTTCCAAAATTTTACATCATTTTCCCTTATGAGTACTCCCATCGTCAAAGAAGAGATTGCCATTCTTAGAAGGAAAATTGTCATACCATAGTAGGTTGTTATAACGATATAGCCCTCAAGATGAGCTACATTACCAAAGATATCCAAATACTAGGTAATCCATTAGGAGTGATTTCATCATCTTCAAACAACACATTATACTTAAAGAGACAAACATCAATCCAAGAAGGAGAATTGGAATAAGTAAGATTACTCTCAAAAAGACAATTACCAACCTTATAAGATATTTCAAACACATGATCATCCCTATGAGCCAACATAGCAATAGGATCTCCATTATGAAGTATGCTCGAAGGGTTAGTCCTATTTAATTGGCCATTATTTTCAACATCATCACTCACTTGAGGTTCATTAACCACATCACAAACATCCTCAAGTAGTGGACTAGGTTCACAGACAAGTTTTTCCATATTATTTCCATAAGGTAATTTACAATCACTCATCATAATGGCATCAACACTAGATGGACACAAATTGATTTTATAATAAGAGTTAATTTGGTCATCATTAAGATCAAATAATGTATCCATTCTCCCAACTTATACATTATTAAAAGGAAGTAAGGAAACATTAGGCTCATCTAAGGATAGGATATCAATCATCTTACTTTGCTACCAGCCTCACAATGATTTTTCATTTTACTAAAGTGCAAAAGTTAGCTTGGTTACCTTGAAGTTGTTTTGGAGCATGTCCACTCATGGGATCTTGAAGGTTTGGTGGATAGAAAAGGGTGAATTCATGGAATTTTAGATGATCTATCATGTTATCCATCCTCCCTCCATGTGAATTTATCTTAGCGTCTATGGAATCAATTTAATAGTTGAGAGTTTCAATGGCTGCTAAAATAGTACTTGTTTAGTAGTTATCCATGGGTTGCAAAGTTTTTCCTTTCATAACCATTGTACCTATCAAGGAAATACTAAACAAAAACAAAAAAAAAGTTATGGTTAGGAAATCAACCTCACAATCTCTCAAAGTTCACACCTTTGTGTTGTCTCTCAATTGGCATCACAAGCGTTAATTGATCATTTATACTCTAATGATATGTTTGGTACCAATTGTGGCTTGTGGTTCAAATAGAATTTTTTTGAAAGAAAAAAAATTACTTAAGGACTTGAATCAAGAAATCACAACGAATTGAAAAGGAGAAAATCTTAAAAGAGATTGGATGTTAAAAGAAATCAGACTCAAGAACTAATTAATCAACTTAGTAGTTGAATTACTTAGTTATTGAGTAGTTTAAGAAACAAATAATGAGTCCAACAATCAATAAAATGAAACTAAGGAATCAAACCTTTAGAAAAATGGAATGTGAGAGCTTGGAATGTGTTTTGGAAGCTTAAAATGTGCTTAGGTTGCTTGATCTGCAATGGGGAGCTTCTATGGAAGGTGTGGCGCATGTCCACAACATCTTGGATGTGGGTGAGTAGCCTTGGCTAATGGTTTGAGGTGATAATGGTTTGGGTGCAGATCACTCTCCACCCTCTCTTAAATGGACGAATTTGCCCTCTCTTGGTCCTCCTTTTGTACTCTTCTCTTGGAATATCCTTGGAATCTTTTGATATGCTTTAGTAAAACTACTTTTACACTCTTTTTATTCCTTATTTTTGGACCAAATACTCAATTTTGATGAATTTTTTTAACATAAAGATAACAATCTCTCTAAGGACGCTAAGAATGCCAGGAACGCCAACTTTTTCTCGTTAGCTCAGAATAAGTCGAAATTTTGAAACTAGGAACATTTCACCATTATACACTTATTTCCAACATCAATTTGCCCAAATCATCACTAAAATCTTCAAATTTTCAATCCACTTCAAATTTCCTCAACCCAAGTTTCCAACGATAGTAAAAGGCTCAATATAATTTTGATTTAGCTCAAAGTTGATACTTTGACTATAATAGTTTTAGAAACACATATCTAACTCTGGAAACACAAGAAAACTCAAAAATCAAAAACTCTCAAATTAGACCTAAGACCTAAAATATGAATAGTAAACCTTTTTGTGATTTTTCTATTTTTCTCAATGAAAAGACCTAAGATTGACTTCGTAGGACCGAAATCAAGATCTCTAATACCAAATGACATGGAAAAAAAGTACAAAAATAAAAACTAAAACGATTCAAAAATGATAGAAGAATAAAATAGAGGATAGAAAGTGAAGATAGATAGATCGATATAAGAAGATAACAAAAGGGAAACCATAGAGTGCTTCAAACACAATTACCTACCTTATTGAATACTTATGAGCACCTATTCCTTATGTAGACTACAAGGGAATAGATTCCCAAAAAATGCACATTTCTAAACAAAAGATCAATACAAGCTAATCCTAGCTTGCCACTAACTCAAAATGAAGTAATCTTTCATAATTCATCAATAACTACCTACCAAATAATTGAAAGGACTTATTATAGACTATGGTTAATTATTACATCTTATGGTCCCAAAAGTGACCCATTTGGGAAAGACAAGGCATAAAAAACCACAAAGCATCCACTTAAGCATTTAGGCTACATATGGGGTACATGTTTAGAGTATTGTGGACTGTTTGAACCTCTCTAATAGATCTAGAGTTGGTTGGGTGCACCTTCAAATAGGATGGGGTGCATGCCCACTTTTGGCAGCCTTATAGCCTCGTCTTGCCTTCCCTTGGCTTCTTTAATGTCCCTTGACGCTCCTTTATTATCATTATCATCTAATTGGCACCATTAGATAGCCACTAAGGAGTTATCAAGTTCCTCTTGAACCAGAAGATTCCTTTCTAAATATCCATAGGAAATTTTGATTGTATCAATCTCTTACGATCGATATAGGAGTATCTCTAAAAACACAATGGGTTCAGTTCTTTTTCACATGGTAAGTCTCATCATACGCATAGCAAACCCTGCTGCCCAACTCAAAAGAAGGGGGCATGACTGAACTAGGATGACCACATGAAGTTGCTAGAATGGAAGGACCACTACCTGAACCCAATAAGACTACCTGTACTGGTCAGCCTTAATACTGACAGAATCCTGTAGAATTCTACCTCAAGAGATGAGACCTCTAAACTCACCCAAATGGCTCACCTGTTTTGTGCATCCCTAAAATGTTTGAAGAATAGAATTTGTTATTTTAGCATGGTCCACTATACTCTGAATAAGGATCCATACACTACCATCTGAGCCATAGAAAGATAAAGATAAACATCCAAACCTTTGACAAACTTTTGAATCTTCTTAGACACGATGGCAATACTACTAGCATAAGAATATCTAGACAAGGTATGGAATTATGCCTCAGACTATGTAATAGTCATGGAGCCATTATCCAAGCGATCAAACTCATCTCTCATTTGATATTTCAAATTGAAAGGCATAAACCAATCCAAAAAGGCCTCTATAAGCTAATCCCAAGTCATCTCTGTCGAACCTAGAGGTCGGCCACCAATAAGTGACCTCTACCAATCCCTTACTTTATCTCTCAACTAGTAAGTAGTATAAGCAATCGCATGCAACTTAAGCAATTCAAGTTTATGCAAATTCCCCCAACAATCCATAAAGAACTCATAAGAAACCTCGGCTACACAACAACTGGACCTAGGAGGACCCAAATGAGTAAATCTCTCAAACCGCTTATGATCCTCAGAAGGCATAGTTGTACATAAAATAATTGGAGTGATAAAACCCTGAGAATTGCACCACACAGTGAGAGAACAGGTCCCTCAAAGTTAATCACAGGCAAAACACAGTAAAGTAACCAGGAATCAACAGAAAGTGTAAGAAGAGTAAGAACACAAGATCTTAACATAAAAAACCCCTTGCTCAAGGATTGGAAAAACCATGACTTCCTTTCACAAGGACTCAAAAATCTACTATAATCAAACTCTTGATTCAAGCCTTCAATGAACCTAACTCTAGGCTCCTTTGCTTGCAATAATTCTACTATATGCTTAGCTTTCCAACTCTACCAAGGACCCTCTACACTGATTAGTTCTAATCAATATCAAACATAGGAAAATCTACCTAAGCACTCTCTACCCAAAAGTAAATGTTCATTACTTTTATAAAATAAGTAGTTGGTTTACCAATCAAAACTCACTCAAGAATAATTTCTATTTAAGTACACATAAATATCTAAGACTTGAGCAGTTTTGAAATGGGTTTTTCGTTGTCTTTCTTCAATCTTTGTATTTTCCAAAAACCATTTGATGAAGATGCCTTATTTTCGTTAATATATTTGGTTGATGATTAGGGATAAAATATCATTAGACCAGGTATCCAATTAAGTACAAGTAGTACCTACAAGTTTGTTACACAAGAGGACAAAAAAGTGTAGATAATAACGCTCAACTTACTCCTATTCTAGAGGGTTAAGGCAATTATTGTAAATATCCCAACTCGAGTTGGGGTTAAATCCATGGGGAGAGAAATGTAAATTGCAAGTCCTATGGGTGGTCTAATTACTAAAATGGTACCCAATTTGTAAATAAAAACAATATTTAAAGTAAAATAGGGGGGGGGGGTTCATTTTGAGTTTGTTTATAATAATCTTTGGTCAAACAACACACTAATATAGCACTTTTGATTTAAAAATAAGTTTGGAAGTGATCTTGGGATTATATCTACCTTAAGATACTTAGCATATGGGTTAATGATGGCTTAACATGTATCTTAGTTGTTAAGTGAGAGATAGGTTAGATCAAAGGTCTTTATGGTTAGTCTTTCAACAAAAGTACAAATATAACACCCATTGGCTCTTTCGAGCACCTAACAAGTGTGTCATTTATAATCACTCAAAACCTGAATTAAACATCCCTATTTCTAGGAAAATGCCTATGATATGACTTATACTCCTTTTACACTTATGTCTAAGAATGTAAAAGTAGAAAACCACATACTTCTTTGTCCACAATTGCGTTTTCCACCTATAACCCTCATTCAAGGATGCTATGGGTTCCCATATGTTCACCTTCATCCCTCTTCAAAGATAATGAAGGTTTTTAGAGTTAAGGGTTTTCATCCATCAAATCTATATGGTGATTTGGGGTTTTGACCCACAAATTCTAACTATTAAAATCAAGTAATGGTGAAATGCACACTTAACAGCTAAAAATCATGCAAACACACCAACACACACACACAATTACACTTTACTTCAATATAATTGCAAGACTAGAGAAATTAGCTACTCATGAGATAAGAAGGAAGAATTTTACCAAGTAATTCATCCATAGCATCCATAATAAAGGTAAACATAATTGTTACTTCAGCACTTCAATTTCACCAACTTCTCATTTTAATAACAAGTACAATAATGATAGAAATAGATTTTTCCCCAAATTTAAGGTTTTTAACAATGTCAAGTTTTTTATTTCTACTCTATTGCATAATGTCCATAGGGAAAAGAATTTTTGGTCTTCTATAGGAATTTGAATCAGCTGTCCCATTTGACCAAAATGACCTTGCTCATTAATCCCTTTAGGCTACAATCACATAGATCCTTTGTAACCACAGCTATCGCCACCATGGTTAGATCCACATGGTCGTGTCTAAGTGACCTTCTAGGCTGGACGCGGTCATGGTCCTCAGACCGCAACCGAGGTAACTGAGGTTGTGTCTGCTCCAGGTCTCTAGGTTTTCTCCTTTGCTTCCATTTAAGCCTTTTTAGCTCCAATCCACTCCTTTTCTTCTCATTAACTATGTGCTTGCAAAATATGGATATTAATGCAATTAATCATGATTATGCCTCATTTATTCCTTCAAAATATGGTAGAATACACAAATAAAATGTGCAAATGAGTGGTAAATTCACCACTCATCAACCCCAACTTAGAGCTTTGCTAGTCCTCAAACACACTACCTCTTATAATGAGACACTACATATTTATGCCCAAAGTTCATGCCCCAAAGATCATAATGACGTCAAGATTAGTCACTACCACAAGTTGCTCCTTCCACATGGGTCAAGCTATTTTCATGGCACCCCTCATCATAAAATGTGGTATTCAAGGATTTAAAGGACTTTGAAGAGCAACAAAGTAATAACTACCAATACTCTTGATGTGACTCACTTTTTACCAAACCCAAGCGATACTCCTTTTTCCTAATTGCTCAGAGGATGACAGATCACCCACCTCAACTCATTGACATGCCTCTTCATAAGAAAGAAAAATTCACACACCAAGTTATCAAACGTGCAACAAGAAATCAAAGTACAAAAACTCTCTCTCAGACAAAAGAATTCTCTATGGACACAAGTGTCATACCATAGGCTTTCCCCCATTTTCAATCTCCACTACAAGAAAGTAAATGGTTGGAGATCTCAAAGGAATTTTTGAGCTTTAATGTAGGTTCGGGTTAGGGTAGGATATCATTTGGGAGCATCAAGGCTACACCCTTTTTTAACATCTACATCACACTATTTATTCCACCTTTTTGACTATGGGCCATTCTTCTTTGATCTCCTCTCTTTTCATATGCCTACTTTTTGCCTCCTTTGTTCACCCATTTGCTTCTATTTCTTTTTCTTGCAACTTTCAAGCAATTATTTCCTTTGTTTGACCTTTTATTTTTCTATTCATTAGATTTCAATGCTTGGCACTTAGGCATTTTCACTAACAATTTCATGACCCCAAACTTACTTCCATCAATCATTACCACCCCCAACTTAGGCTTTTAACCTCAAGTTGAATTTTCAAGTTCAAGGAGAATATGGTTCAAAAGATAGATAAATAATGGTTCACGGCTTGTAATGTGTTTGCTAAAAAAAAGATCCAAAGGCTTAAAGTTAGGAGTACATTTTTGGATGGGTATGCTTTTAGGATAAATTGGGCTTCCAATGTCATAAATATGGCCTAAGATTATCTCTCCAACCAAATACGATCAAAATTAGCTTTAAAAGACTAACAGGGCAAGTTCTAGATAACATGAGTATACAAGATATGAATGGAAATAGCTCACCACACATGGCATGTAAAATTCACCAAGGAGGATCAATTTTCCCTCCTAATAGAGATAAAATTAGAGTATCTATCACTCTTTACAAGTCAAACATTTGTGGAGTCACAAAAAGAGAAAGAGTTTTGTACAAGGCTGCTCACATCCATGCCCTTGATTTTTTTCAAAAAAATTAAATCCAGAGGGTTTCTTGTTTTGCAGTTAAACCATGCCCAATTTGCTAACTTACGGCTATAACCAAAGCTTTAGCCACACATTTTGACTTAGTCTGGGCAAACCAACTATATGGATACTCATACTTTGCCAATGGTGCATATTAAGATCCAAAATATACAATGCCATAGGTACTCAGAATTTCTTTGCATTTGTGGCCTTGATAACATGGGTACTCAGACTTCCCCTACATCCATGGTTCAAAACTGATAAAGGTCGAGTAACCTCACCGCACACACCCCTAACTTAAATATTTGAAGTTCCCTCACTAAAGTAAAATTAAGAATCATAAGAGTTGAGAAAGGCTCCTTGAAATAGCAGGTATCCAATAATATGGTGTCATGATCGCTCTGAAAGGTCTGCAATCACGATGCCATGATCGCATCTCTTGAATCACGGTCCTCTAGTGACAATTGAGTGAATTAAGATCGAATTCCCCTATTTTTGCTCAATTTTTATCCCCTGCACAGCATCCTGCTTTCCAATTATATTTTCCCTTATTTTTTTAGGCATAAAACTTATGTCAAAACTACATCAAAAAAAGCAAAAAGTGAGTCACGGATGGGTTCCCTCCTATCAAGCGCCTAATTTAACATCGCGACATGAATTTATTCTTTCACCACTTAACATCTTTGAAATGCACAAACTCTACCTTGGCTAACATGGGAATTTTTATGTTGTAGTGTTTCACGCTTTGACCATTGACCACAAATTTCTTTCTTTCTTGGTCTTCCAATTCAACGGTACCACTAAGGTGAAGATTGGAAACCATAAATGGCCTTGATAATTTAGATTGAGTCTTCCCAGCAAAAAGTTTCAAATGGGAGTTGTATAGGAGTACATTTTCTCCTACATAGAATTATCGCTTTAATATACGAGTGTCATACAACCTCTTTATTTTCTCCTTATACAATACGGAGCTCTTATAAGCTTTGACTCAGAAATCTTTCAACTCATGGTGTTTTGTAGCCCTAGCCTTAGAGACTTCTCCCTAATTTATGTTCAACCTTTTTAAGGCCCGCAAGGCTTTATCCTCAAGCTCGACTAGTAAGTGACATGATTTTCCAAACACCAATTGGTAGGGAGACATGCCAATTGGGGTTTTGTAGGACGTTCTATAAACCCAAAGTGCTTCATTGAGTTGCCTTGCCTAATTTGTTCAGCCTACATTCATCATTTTTTCAAGTATGGATTTGATTTCTCGGTTCGATACTTCAACTTGGCCGCTTGTTTGGGGGTGTATAGGTGGCTACTTTGTTCTTAACCCCATACATGTCAAGAAGGGCCCAAAATACCCGATTACAAAAATGTGATCCACCATCACTAATAATGGCGCGTGGTGATCCAAACCTTGTGAAAATGTGCTTTTTCAATAAGGCCATAACACTCTTTCCCTCATTATTAGGAAGTTCCACGGCCTCCATCCATTTAGAAACATAATCAATCGCTGCTAATATGTATTTGTTTCCATATGATCTCACAAATAGCCCCATAAAGTCAATTTCCAACACATCAAATAATTCTACTTCAAGATTTGGTTTGAGGGGAATTTCATGCCTTCTTAAAATTCCACCATGCGTTTGAAATTGGTGACATGATTTTACCCACTCAATGGCATCCTTATGCATGGAGGGAAAATAAAACACACATTGAAGGATTTTGGCGGCGGTGCAGATTCCTTCATGATGACCACCATAGGGTGAGGAATGACATAATTTGAGGATCTCATTCATCTCCACCTCCAGATGCATCGCCTAATGACTCCATCCATACACTACCGAAATAGGAATGGCTAATCTCAAAAGTATATCTTTTCATTGAACAAGAACCATTTCTTTTTATGGTAATCTATTCCCTCAGGGAGTACAGCACTCGCTATATATTTGACAAAGTCAACAGACCATGATGCGCTTATTCTTGCAATAGACATGACCAATTCATTGGGAAAGGCATCATCAATTTAAATTTCTTCTTGCTTTTTATGATTACCTTTAAGATGTAAGAGATAATCGACCACTTGATTTTCACACCCATTTCAATCTTTTACCTCAAAGTTGGATTCTTGAAGGAGCAATATCCATCTAATTAGGCGCGTATTTGCCTCGTTTTTGGCCATGATGTATTTGAGGGCAGCATGATACTTGTGCACCACAACTTTTGTGCCTAACAAGTAGGCATAAAATTTTTCAAAAGCATGCACAACCACCAATAATTCTTGCTCAGTAATGGTGTAGTTACGTTGAGCATCATTAAATGTTTTAGTTGAATTGTATATAGGATGGAAGAGTTTTTCCTTGCATTGACCTTACACCGAACCCAATGTAATCCCACTTGCATCACACATTACCTCAAAAGGGGACAACCAATTCGGTGCCACAATGATAGGGGCCAAAATAAGCAATTCCTTGAGATGTTCAAAAGATTTCAATCATGCCTTATAAAATTTGAATTTTGTTTCTTTATCAAGGAGCTTACACATTGGATGAGCTATCTTGTAAAAATCCTTGATGAAACATCAGTAGAACCCGACATGTCCAAGAAAGCTCTGAACACCCTTGACAGAAATGGGAGGTTGAAGCTTGGAAATTACCTCAACCTTGGATTGATAGAATTGAATGCATTTTACCTATATCTTGTGGCCCAAGACAATGCCTTCTTTGACCATGAAGAAGAATTTCTCCCAATTCAACACAATGTTTGTCTCTATGCACTGTTCAAGTACCTTGCTTAAATGTTATAGGCATGACTCAAAGGAGTTCTACACCGCCAAGAAATCATCTATGAAAACCTATATGGATTCTTTCACCATATCTGCAAATATAAAAACCATGCAACATTGAAAGGTGTTTGAGGCATTACATAACCCAAAGGGCATTCACTTGAATGTGAATGTCCCATACAGGCAAGTAAAAGTCATCTTCTCTTGGTCTTTCAGAGCAATAAATATTTAATAGACCCCCAAATAACCATCTAAGAAACAATACCATCCTCGCCCGACTAGCCTATCCAATATTTGATCCATGAAAGGCATTGGAAAATGGTCTTTCTTGGTCCATGAGTTTAAGTTTCAGTAGTCTATAAAAACTCTCCACTCGGTGACCGATTGAACGAGAATAAGATCATTCTTCTTATTTTTAACTACCACGATGCCACTGATGATAGGCGAATTCACACGCCTATAGTGCTATATTTTACCCATATTTTAGCCTAGTTTTGAGAACAAATTATATATTTCATGCACTTTTAGTCCTTTTTCCTGTAAGTGAGCTAACGAACATGATTAGCAAAGTTTCAGGTACAAATGATGCAGAATTCAGCATTTTATAAATAACTTGATGCCAAAGAAAGCTTCACGAGGGGAGAAAAGGGAGTTTTGGACGCCTAAGGACCAAAAGTGATGCATGGGAAACCTGTCCCGGGCTAAAACAACAATTCTGAAGACTTTGGGGACTAGCAGTAATTTATTATGATTAGGATAATGATACATTAACCTAGTACAATTGGGTTAAGTATTTCATTATCTTAGTAGGATTTGGTTAAGTATTTCATTAGCTTAGTAGGAATAGGATATGGGTATTATAAATACACTATTTTGCTAGAGATTTTTATATAGGGGGAGACATACTACTTCTAACCCTTCCAATAATTCTACTTCTTATTCTTCTTCTATTCATCTATTTTCCCACAACAAGAGAAACGTTACTTGCTAGGGAAGTTCACGCCTAACACCTACCACACCATTATTACACGAAATATTTATTGTGGTATAATAACAATGTCAATTGTGATTTCCTTCGCACTCATGGGTAACTAAACTTCTCTGTTGGGGTTATGAAAGCCGAATGAGATACTATCTATTACTATGAGTTTGTGAGTTCGTAACACGTATGCTGCTTATATCATTATTCTCTTTGTCTTAACCTAAATTCTTTGTGGTTGGAAACGCAAGAATACGCCAGTATAACATTTAACTTGTTCGAAAGAAAGGTTATCTGTCAGGAAAAGAGATAATGTCAAGGTAGTAGGGTCCCATCCCCTATTAAAAAGTTAGTGCCGTAACTGGATTAACCTCTTGGAGAATTCGTACCATTAGACACGCTTTAAGCTCGAAAGAGTTAAAGTGAAATAATCCTCGAATAGGTCGAAAGACGCCTGGATTTACCATCGAATACAATTCTCTATAAGTACATGCATGTCGGAATTCAACACACTCATAGCCAATAGAGACGTATAACTCATAAGGTGGACATACCCCCAACTCTTAAATTCTCATTGTTTACAACATAATAACTATTCTTTCTATTTACTTTGCCATTTTCAGTTTTTACTTTAATATTTTGGTTACACATTACAATCCCCCCTACTTACGAGACTTGCACTAAAAGTCTAGTAATCGTTGCTTACTTGTTGACCAAGATATTCCCTGTGGTATTGATACCCAATCCAGTTGGGTTCTATATTTGCTAACGACCGCTTTACACTCCTACGAGAGCTGTAGATGATTGGCGCCGTTGCCGGGGAATACGAGTGTCAATTAAGTTTGTGATAATTACTAGACCCTTTGGTCAAAGATTCTCGTACTTTTACTTTCAGTTTTTTTTTTGTTTACTACAGGTTTTTATTCAGTACATGCCCCATACTAGAAGTTTTGGTCATCCGTTATTACCTATTAATCCTGAACTACAATGAATTAGCAGAATGGAAGCAGAAGCAGAAATCCAAAGGATGGCTGCTCAACAGGAACAGGCGAGATTAGCTGCTCTTGCCGCCGCTCAAGTTCAACAACAAAACATTAATAATCCTGCGCGAGCAACAAATCCTGACGATGAGTATTTAGGTGATGACGAGTTACTAAACCCAAGGCATGATGCTGAAATCGTAACACCTGCCAACAGAAGAGGTCGTTAAACTCGGTTTAGGTATGATCGCCAACCCATGTAACCAGATTTTGATGACGATGATGATGATCTTGATGGGGCCGGAGCCACAGGAGCCATTATTCCTCCACCATTAGCGCCCGGAGCCAAGTTCAACATCACAAGCACCATGATTCAGTTATTGCAACTCAAGGGATTATTTGGTGGACTAGCAGGCGATGATCCGAATATGCATCTCATTAACTTTATTTCTACATGCAAGTCATTTGACAATCCTAGTGTTGGTCAAAATGCAATTCGATTACGTCTATTTCCATTGTCTCTGTCTGGGGAGGCAACTCTATGGTTGAATGGGCTGACTCCTTATTCTATTACAAATTGGAGGCAATTGAGAGACGCTTTCCTAGAAAGATTCTTTCCGCCATCCAAAAGAGCACAATTGAGAGATGAAATCAGCAACTTTCGTCAGCTTCCAAATGAAGCCCTTCATGAAACATGAGAGAGGTTCAAAACAAAGCTAGCGAGATGCCCAAACCATCACATGACTAATGTTCACCTAATGAAGATATTATACAGAGCCTTGAATTCAATAACTAAACCAGTGGTGGATAATGCGGCTGAAGGATCTTTTATGGACCTCACCTTTGGTCAAGCAAGAAATATGCTTGATCGTATGATAAAGCAAAGTAGAGCTTGGCATACCAGGGATTCTGAGGTAGCAAGCCCCACTTTATCTATTGGCATGACTGCAGACCAAAGAAGAAGAGAAGAAGAACGTGATCAAGATATGACGCACATGAAAACACAAGTGGATCTTCTTACTAAGCATTTATTATCAGGGAAGACCAAAAAAGTGAAAGCTATTGCGTCTAAAGGAAGAGACGAATCTGATTCGAAAGAAGAGACCAACTACTTGAACAATCAGGGGGGTTTTCGAGGTAATCCCAAGGAAACCAAGGTCGGAACTATTATGATAAATCTTGAAATAATGACCAAGGTAGTTGGAAGAACAAGAATGAAAAGAGTGGTTTGTACGTTCCTCCTGGAAGACGTGACGCCACCACATCTAGCTCTGGAAGTACGGAAGACATTCTGGCCAAAATATTAAAAGGAGTGGAAGCAACAGGTGCTGCAGTAACGGAGGTAGTTAATGATTTGTACTCTATGAAACAAATAGTTGATTCTCATTCCACTTCAATCAAGCAAATAGAGCAGCAATTGAGTTAACTTTCAGCAGCACTCAATCAAAGAAAGGCTGGCACCTTACCTAGAGATACTGTGCAAAATCCAAGGAATGATGGGTCATGCATGGCCATTACTACCTGGAGTGGTAAGGTGCTGAAACTTCAGAAAAAATCAAGCAAGTGGATGACGAAGTAGTGGACATTGATGATAAGGCGAAAGGAGAAGAATCCGCAGAAAAAGGGCACAACGTCTATGACGTCAATCCCAATGGATTGCAACCTAAAAAATCTGAAAAACGGAAGCAAGAGGAGAAGAAAACCGTGGAGAGAACAATTCCATACCCACCACCACCTTTTCCTCAGAGATTGAAGAAGGTGGCGGATGATACAAAGTTCAGCGAATTCATGACTATGTTGAAGCAGCTGACCATTAATGTTCCATTGGTGGAGGCACTTGAACAAATGCCTGGGTATGCGAAATTTATGAAGGATCTTTTGACAAAGAAGCGGGCAGCAAGTTATGAGTTGAAAAATGATGTTCATCACTGCAGCGCAATCGCTACCCGATCTATAGTTCAGAAGAAGGCTGACCCCGGCGCTTTCACTATTCCTTGCACCGTTGGATCTTTGAATTTTGCCAAGGCATTATGTGACTTAGGAGACAGTATCAATTTGATGCCATTATCTATCTATAAGAAGTTGGGTTTGGGTGATCCTACTCCAACCAACATGAGGCTCGTAATGGCAGATAGGTCGGTAAAACGACCTGTTGGTATTCTATGTGATGTCTTGGTAAAGGTTTCTTCATTCATCTTTCCAGTAGACTTCATTATTTTGGATTGTGAGGCAGACTCAGAAGTTCCCATAATCTTGGGGCATTCTTTCCTTTCTACGGGAAGCGTGCTTATTGATTTGAGAGCTAATGATCTTTCGTTCCGAATAAATAACGAAGTTGTTCGCTTTGATGTTTGCAAATCAATGAAGCAACCCAAAGATCTGAGTGTATTTTTGGTGGCTGATGTTTTCTTTGATGATGAGAAAGAATTACTTGAAGAAGAGAAAATTATTGATGACCCTTTGGCGGTTGTGCTCATGAATGGAGAGAATGAGGATGCTGAAAATTGTGAAGAAGTTATTGGTGCTCTAACAGGATTAGGGACATATCACTATGCTCCCAAGAAGCTGGACCTTGATCTTAAGAATCGACCCACACCACCAGCTAAGCCATCTATTGAAGAGCCACCCACATTAGAATAGAAGGAGCTGCCAAGACATTTAAAGTATGCATTCCTAGGAAGCGAAAACACACTTCCAGTCATTGATGCAGCAAATTTGGGTGAGCAACAAGTTGCAGCTCTCATTGCTATTCTACGGAAGTATATTAGAGCCATTGGATGGACCATTGGGGATATTATTGGTATTCCACCTGGGATTTGTACACATAAAATTCAGCTTGAAGAGAATTGCACACCCACCATTGAGCATCAAAGACGTCTAAACCCACCTATGCAAGAAGTGGTGAAAAAAGAAATTATCAAGTGGTTAGACGCGGGGGTTGTGTACCCAATCTCTGATAGTACATGGGTAAGCCTGGTACAATGTGTTCCCAAGAAAGGAGGCATGACAGTGGTCGCGAATGAAAAGAATGAGCTTATTCCACTCAGACCCATCACTGGATGGAGAGTATGCATGGACTACCGAAAGCTGAATTCTTGGACACTCAAAGATCACTTTCCAATGCCATTTATGGACCAAATGCTAGATCGATTAGCGGGGAAAGGATGGTTTTGATTCTTAGATGGTTATTTAGGCTATAATCAGATTTGTATTGCACCTGGAGACCAATAGAAGACAACGTTTACATGCCCATATGGTACGTTTGCCTTCAAACGTATGCCATTCAGGCTATGTAACGCACCAGCCACCTTTCAATGTTGTATGATGTCAATTTTTTTGATATGGTTGAAGACACTTTGGAGGTATTTATGGATGATTTTTCAGCTGTTGGTGAGACTTTCGAAACGTGCTTGGCAAACCTAAGTATGGAGTTGCAAAGATGTGTAGAATTCAACCTAGTGCTGAATTTGGAGAAGTGCCACTTCATGGTAAAAGAAGGAATCGTTCTTGGGCACAAAATCTTTGAAAGAGGAATTGAGGTTGATCGAGCAAAAATCGAAGTCATTGAGAAGCTACCGCCTCCAATTTCGGTGAAAGGAGTTCGTAGTTTTCTCGGCCATGCAGGTTTCTATCGTCAGTTCATCAAAGACTTCTCCAAAATTGCTAGTCCATTGTTCAAGCTCTTGGAGAAAGATGCGAAGTTTGACTTCAATAAAGATTGCTTAAAGGCATTCGGATGCCTCAAAGGAAAACTCATTGAAGCCCCTATCATGGTAGCACCAGATTGGTCTCTCCAGTTCGAAGTCATGTGTGATGCTAGTGGTGTAGCCGTTGGAGCCGTGCTTGGTCAGAGAAAGGAGAAATTATTTCATCCTATCTACTATGCGAGTAAGGTCATAAATGAAGGCCAAAGGAACTACACTGTGATAGAATAAGAGCTCCTAGCAGTTGTGTATGCGTTTGAGAAGTTTCATGCCTATCTATTGGGTACTAAGGTGATCGTTCATACAGACCATGCAGCTCTTAGGTATCTAATGACAAAGAAGGATTCAAAACAAAGATTAATTCGATGGGTATTGCTGCTACAAGAGTTTGATTTCGAAGTTAAAGATAGAAGAGGTTGCGAGAACCAAGTGGCTGACCATCTATCTATACTCGAGAACGAGCATGTGGCGCATCCTGATAACAAGATTGATGATGCATTCCCTGACGAGGAGATCCTAGTGACAATAACAGAAAAGTTACCATGGTATGCCGAATTTTCAAATTTTGTGGTGAGTAATGTAATACCTGCCAATTTATCATAGCATCAAAAGAGGAAGTTTATGCATGACGTACAACACTACTATTGGGATGATCCATATTTGTTTCGACGATGTGCGGATGGTATTTTTCGACGATGTATATCCCATGTAGAGGTGCCTGCTATATTGGAAGCATGCCATACTTCCCAAGTTGGAGGACATCACGCAGGCAATCGAATGACAAGAAAAGTATTGCATAGTGGATATTATTGGACTTTGATATTTAGAGATGCCTATGACTTTGTTAGAAGATGTGACCAATGCCAAATACAAGGTGCTATTTCAAAACACCATGAGATGCCCATGTCGAAAATTCTTGAGGTAGAACTCTTTGATGTGTGGGGCATTGATTTCATGGGTCCATTCATGAATTCGTTTGGAATGAAGTACATCTTAGTTGTTGTAGATTATGTCTCGAAATGGGTTGAAGCTGTAGCATTGGACGACAATGAGGGAAAGCGTGTTGTAGCATTTTTGAAGAAGAATATCTTCTCTCGCTTTGGAGTACCACGTACTATCATAAGTAGTGAGAATTAAAATCCTTGTTGGCCAAGTATGGTTTCAAGCAACATAAGGTAGCCACGCCTTATCACCCACAAACGAGTGGACAAGTAGAGGTTTCCAATCGGGAGATCAAGCAAATCCTTGCGAAGACGGTAAATGCTAATAGGAAGGATTGGTCTCGGAAGCTAGATGATGCACTATGGGCGTATAGGACTGCATTCAAAACACCCATCGGCATGTCCCCTTATCAACTAGTTTATGGAAAGGCTTGTCATTTACCCATTGAGCTCGAACATAAGGCATTGTGGGCGTTAAAGCAATTGAATTTGAATTGTGATGATGCAATGAATCTGAGGTTGTAGCAGCTGAACGAATTAGATGAGTTCCGTCTCCATGCATATGAAAGGTCAGACCTATACAAGGAGCGGATGAAGAAGTATCATGATCAGCGGATTGTTCGACGAAACTTTCAAAAGGATGATATGGTGCTTCTCTGTAAATCTAGATTGAAGCTGTTCCCAGGTAAGTTTATATCGGTCCAAGTGGACTGGTCCATACAAAGTTATCCAAGTCTACTTGTCTGGAGTAGTCAAATTGGAAGACAATAATGGTGTTGTCTTCAAGGTGAATGGTAAACGTGTTAAACCTTATATCGGTCCTCTTGACTCGATGAATTATATGGTCATCACTTATCTCGAAGAAGTCTAAGTACTCGAGGTAACTATGTCGAGCCACGACAATAAATAAGGTGCTAGATGGGAGGCAACCCATCGTTTATCGTTTACCGTTTATCGTTTATCATTTTGTCTTTCTTTCATTCTAGTACTTGTTTTTCTTTTGATAAATGAAAATCCAAAAATAAGAGATGTGCCACGACCAAAACTAAGGCGCTTGGTGGGAGGCAACCCATCGTACTAATTGTTTTTATTGGTTTTGAGCAAATGTAGGTGCATGAGGTATTCAACGAGGAGATTGGTTTCAAATGACAATTTGGACGTAGTGCATGGTAAAGGTGGTAAGTTTGGAATTAAATGCATAAGGCTATGGATTGAGCATTGCTCATGACAAAATAGGCATCGAGCAAGGCTAGGCCTAGGTAAATCTAGGCCACGAACAAGGCAATGTCTATACTATAGCCTAAGGTCTCGGAATCTAGTGTGCAAAGGCATAGGCGCCACCCATGCTCAAGTATGGTGCCTATGCTAAAGCATTTGGTCTCGAAATCTCATATGCCATGCTAAAGGCGCCGCCTATGGTCACTATAGGCATTGCACTAGGCGCCGCCTATGCTAGCAAATGCTTTGCATTGGGTGCCGCCTATACCATGCATAGGCAAAGCTAAAGGCGCCGCCTATGGTCAATTTTTGTCTCCAAAACTGATTCTAAATGGGTCAAAACCCTACCCATTCTTTTCCTATATAAAGGGCACTTAGTCTTGAAACATAAACACATTGGAAACTTGACCTAGGCGCCGCACATACTCTCCAATACATCTCAAAATATTTCTTTTTGCTCTCCCACTTCACAAGAACATCTCCGAAGACTTCAATCATGTAAGTACTCTTTTATTCTTTATCTATTTTTTGTAAGTACTACGTTGCTATGTCTATTATGAATTGCTACATCTTGAAAAAATATTGGTGATGTTAATGTGTTTGAATTGTTGATACAAAACCATGTGAGTGAAAATATACGTTAGGTGATCTTAAACTATTTCCGACTTGAATTTGATCTTGATGCATTGTTATACTAATTGCGGAATCGCTATAGTCATGAACATTGCATAACCTT
The DNA here is from genome assembly GCA_030864225.1 of Capsicum baccatum var. pendulum. NCBI lineage: Eukaryota > Viridiplantae > Streptophyta > Magnoliopsida > Solanales > Solanaceae > Capsicum > Capsicum baccatum. The sequence goes on from CM061559.1 coordinate 113,768,777, forward strand.
GTCACTTGAATACCTATATGTTAGAAGATCCCGTTCATCGGAATAAGACTTATAGTTGCCTACCGACATAGGAGGGTGTGATTATTAATAGAAACTATACCATGATGTCATCCCTATGTAGTAGTATTGTTATACCTAACATGAAAGTATTGCAAAGGTTGCAAGAAGTGATACCTCTCTGATTTTCTTGTCGGAATATAGCTCCTAAAATGTATGTCGACGAAGTCTAAGTAATCGACTACTTTCACTTCACTAATTTATATCAACAACCTAAGTGTGGGGTGGTACCCCTACTACTTGTGTATAGATTGTATATATCGAGCTGAGGCTAATAGGAACATTGTTTACATCTCAGGTACAATGGCACCCAAAGTAAGACAAGATAAGGCTACCACTTCCCAAAAGGGCAAGAAAAGAGGTCGCAAGGACCAAGGAAAATCATCCTCAATGCAATTACCACGCCGCATGTTTGGAATAAAATGGGTTCTTGAGGAGGAAGCCAAGGAATGGTATAGGAACAACAAGGAAGGAAAATACGTTCATGTCAACTTGATCAACAAGGACAGCCTAGCGAAGAAGGAGCCGCGCATGTTGGCGAAAATCATGGCATTAAATCTGGATTTCATCTTCTGCGACATGGGAGCATGTAATCTTGATTTAACAAGGGAATTTTATGCCAACTGGTCACCGAAAACCACAGGCAGCGAAGTCAAGATTCGAGGCCAAGTTTTACAACTCAATGCGGATTTGATCAACTCCTTTCTTGGCTTGCCTTCAGTCGATCCAGCACCATTCAAAGAGCTGTACACCAGACCTCCTTATAGAGAAATTCAACACACACTTTGTGTAAGTAGATCCATGGCAAGGTGTGGCAGAAAAAAAGACACCGGATGACACAACACCTTCTCCTATGCTCCTTTGAATAGGGAAGCAAGAATATGGTTGTGTATTGTCAACTCTTGTCTTATTCCTGGGACGTAATACACCAAGATAACAAGAGATAGAGTGTGCCTGGTATATGCATTGATGACGAATGTCCCTATCAACATTGGGGAAATCATTCGTTCTACAATGCGGAAGGCCAGACTACACAAGCGGTCCCACTTCACTTTTGGCAATCTGTTGACAACAATCTTGCAGAAGGAGGACATCGAAGAGGAACCAGCTGATCACAAACTCCCACATAACCAGAAGAAGGTTGACCTCACAAAGGTCAAAGATGCTGAAACAACACATGGCGTCAACCTTACTGCTGCGGAGAGACATGCTCGAGATGAGAGTTTCTTCCGTCATCTTTATGGCATGACACGGTTCACCATGATGAGCGGAGGTCGTGTTCCAACTGCTGCAGAGCTCCAACAGCTGGACCATGACTATCCAATGAATATGCATGCGAGGGAGATGTGTGGAGTAGGTACCTACTTTGAGGAACCTCTTGATGATGATGTGCCGACCGATGATGATCGACGCATGCCAGACTCCGACGTGGAGGAGAATTCTGATGACGCCAACTCCCATGATGATTCAGACGAAGGGGGTATGACCCCCGACATAGAGGAGGAGTCCAACTGACCAGGTTCTTCGTATTTAATTTTCACTGAGGGCAGTGTCCCGCTTAAGTGTGGGGTGGTGGTATTTGCATGCTTTACTTCTCTATCCGAATTTGCATTTATTTATGTTTGCTTGCTTAGTTTGTTGTTTTTCGAAATTGGGTTTTTTGTTTTTTTAGTAGTAAAATTTTTCTTACTTAGCTTCATATAAAATCATTCTAATAGGCAGCATGAGATTATAACAAGAGTTTGTGCTAACATTAGGACTATTGAGACGTTTAGGCTCTAATTGTGACTCACTATATGATATTGTGTGTTTAAATTCCTTCATCTGTTGGGGCAAGAGTCTATACTACTCCCAATAAAGTCGACCATGTGCCTTGTGTGTGTGAGATAATAGTATATTCTATGCTTGTGGCCGACGCTAGAACTTGCCTGTTATGTATGTAAAGCAAAAATAAAGAGTGCAAGTTTAGGAGATGATTTAGGCATTTCTTTAGCAACCTATGATTATTTACCTTCATTTTTAACCTACCCATGGACATCATCCTAGTTAAACCCTTTTGATCCTTTAGCCTATTTTCTTTGATAACCTTATATGTAAGCCTAATCCATATTTTTAAGACCATAATTTGATCCAAATTCCTAAGTGCTTTAAAGTATAAAGTCATGTGACAAAATAAGAGGAAATTGGGTGAGTATGATGCTTTAGAATGTAATGGTGCTTGAATTTGTTATGGAAAAGAAGTGCTATCATAAGAGGTATGTTATGAAAAGAAAAAGGAAAGGAAAACTGAAAAGTTGCTTAAAATTGAAAAACAATAGAGGAGAAAAAGGGTGGTAGAATAAAAGAAGAAAGCAAGGTTGTTTGAAAGAAAAGTGTTAATGATACAATGTGATGTATTAAAGCTCTTAGGAACATAGTCACTATTTCTGGCCAAAATAGTCCTACCTGTCCCTTACCCTACATTACAACCATCAAAAGACCTAATTGATCCTAATCCTAGCATTCTGACATTTAGTGGAGCAATACACTAAGGGAAAGCCTATGGTCATCAGTTGCTGCATATGAATTCTTTGAGAGAGCGAGAGCAAGGATATTTTTATACCCATGTTTAAAAAAGATGCTATACTTGTGAGTGATTATGGGTAACATATTGTGAGACACACATGGTTGATGAGTTTTGGATAGTTGTGTATGATTCTTTGTGCCTTAACTTTTGGATACGAATTAACTACCATCACGAGTCTATGCTAGATGTTATATTTTTTCTACTACTGATTGGAGAACTACTCTTTGTTGATAATTGTTGTGCTTGTCTTGATGAATATTTTGTGTTGATACTATGAAACCCTAAGTTGATGTTTAGATGGACATGATAGTTTCTTCGAGGACGAACAAAGCTTCAAGTGTGGGGTGTTGATGATAGGCGAATTCACACGCCTATAGTGCTATATTTTACCCATATTTTAGCCTAGTTTTGAGAACAAATTATATATTTCATGCACTTTTAGTCCTTTTTCCTGTAAGTGAGCTAACGAACATGATTAGCAAAGTTTCAGGTATAAATGATGCAGAATTCAGCATTTTATGAATAACTTGATGCCAAAGAAAGCTTCACGAGGGGAGAAAAGGGAGTCTTTGACACCTAAGGACCAAAAGTGATGCATGGGAAACCTGTCCCGGGCTAAAACAGCAATTCTGAAGAATTTGGAAACTAGCAGTAATTTATTATGATTAGGATAATGATACATTAACCTAGTACAATTCTATCTTAATAGGATTTGGTTAAGTATTTCATTAGCTTAGTAGGAATAGGATATGGGTATTATAAATACCCTATTTTGCTAGAGATTTTTATATAGGGGGAGACATACTACTTCTAACCCTTCCATTAATTCTACTTCTTATTCTTCTTCTATTCATCTATTTTTCCACAACAAGAGAAACGTTACTTGCTAGGGAAGTTCACGCCTAACGCCTACCACACCATTATTACACAAAATCTTTATTGTGGTATAATAACAATGTCAATTGTGATTTCCTTCGCACTCATGGGTAACTAAACTTCTCTGTTGGGGTTATGGAAGCCGAATGAGATACTATCTATTACTATGAGTTTGTGAGTTCGTAACAGGTATGCTGCTTATATCATTATTCTATTCGTCTTAACCTAAATTCTTTGTGGTTGCAAACGCAAGAATACGCCAGTATAACATTTAACTTGTTCGAAAGAAAGGTTATCTGTCTGGAAAAGAGATAATGTCAAGGTAGTAGGGTCCCATCCCCTATTAAAAAGTTAGTGCCGTAACTGGATTAACCTCTTGGAGAATTCGTACCGTTAGACACGCTTTAAGGTCGAAAGAGTTAAAGTGAAATAATCCTCGAAGAGGTCGAAAGACGCCTGGATTTACCATCGAATACAATTCTCTATAAGCACATGCATGTCGGAATTCAACACACTCATAGCCAATAGAGACGTATAACTCATAAGGTGGACATACCCCCAACTCTTCAATTCTCATTGTTTACAACTTAATAACTATTCTTTCTGTTTACTTTGCCATTTTCAGTTTTTACTTTAATATTTTGGTTACACATTACAATCCCCCCTACTTACAAGACTTGCACTAAAAGTCTAGTAATCGTTGCTTACTTGTTGACCAAGCTATTCCTTGTGGGATCGATACCCAACCCAGTTGGGTTCTATATTTGCTAACGACCGCTTTACACTCCTACGAGAGCTGTAGATTGAGCGTTATCAGCCACCCTTTTTTGGGACGCATTACACCGAACTCACCCAAGTGATATTGGATATTGGGTATATCATTCCCAAAAAAGACACTTTATGATTTCTTTATTTAGTACCTCTTGCATAGGCTAATTTAACCGTCTTTGGTGTTCCATACTTGGGATATGACCTTGCTCAAGTTTAGTCTTGTGAGAGAAACTTTTGGGGGCTATTTCTATTATATCCGCTATTATCCATCGAATTGCTCGAATGAAATTCCTTACCACCACTTTTAATGTGTCCACTTGAGAGGGTTCAAGGTTGCTAGTGATGATGATTGGTAATGTATGTCCATATCCCAATAAAACATATTGGAGATGGGGTGGTAAAGGTTTCAATTCAACTTTGGGAGCCTCGAGGATGGATGGTTTTGCAGGTGGGCTATCACAGTTTTTTAGATCAAGGTCAATTTTCACCAGGTTCTTAGTGTACAACCACCTTATCGTACTCTTCCAATTCATCTCTTTCGTAATTCCATAGAACTCCTATCGAAGGATTATCCAACAAGCTCACATAAACATGATTTTCACTTCTCCATCAATAACATCAATCACTGAGATGACTTGAAAGTCTATAGGTTATTTTATGGACTTGCAAACATTAAAGGATAGCTCCGGATTATTCCACCAAAACTTCATCTCGTCGAACTCCACATCCACCAAAGATTTCTCGATATCTAAGAATGGACTCCCAAGGATAATAGGAACTTCAATATCCATTGCACGATGTAAAATCATAATATTGGCCGAGAAGATGAACTAGTCAACTTTTACAAGCACATCATGAAGCACTCCTATTGGGTTTTTGAAGGACCGATCGACCATAAGAAATTTTATTTTTGTAGTCTTCGGTTTTCCTAATCTAAGCTTGTGAAATATGGAATGAGGTATTAGGTTTACCCTTGCTCCAAGATCATATAATGCCTTTTCAAATTTAAACATTCTGATGGTTCATGGAATTGTAAACGCACTGGTGTCCTTGTTTTCCACAAATGTTCTTGAAATAATGGCACTATAATAATGTTTTATTTTAATTGGTTCATTCTCCTGAAGTTTCTTCTTGGATACCAAGTCTTTCATGAATTTATCATACCCCAACATGTCTTGTAGAGCTTCAATAAGGAGAATTTTAATGGATAGAATCTTATATTTATCAAAGAACTTATTAAGCTTTGCCTTTTTCTCTTTTCATTGGACTACTTGGGGAAGGAAGGAGGCATGGGCTCAGTGGTATAGAGATAATTTGATAATCATTTGCCCTTTGCTCTCCCATCCAAATCTCATTTAGATTTGGTTCCCCATCATTGGACCTTTTTCTTTTTGTCGTTTTCTCTCCCCCACTTTGTATTTCATCATTGCCTTTCCATGAGATACCTCAATATTTCATTTACTTTTTCCTCTAATTATTGAATGGTCGTCGAGTGGGATGTAACCATTTGGTGGAGCATAGTGAAATCACTTCAAATCTCATTTACTATTTCACTGGTCCTTTTAAAACTACTCAAGATTCAAGCCAAAGTATCTCCATTGATTTCCTTTTTTTCTTCACATTTTGTCATGCTTAGAATCTCACAGTTTCAACCTTGATTCCCATCTTACTCTTTAGAGATAACAAACCCTCTGAGATTTTAGGTAACACATTCAACTTGTTATCGGTCACCTCTTTCTCCGCACTCTTAAATAGTTGAACTTCTCTCACATTTATCAAACTTTCACTTTCGATTGGGTCACCTAACATATGCACAATTAGGAGTTTGAGGCATGACATCATCATGAACATATTCACAACTTTCTCCTCCTCTTTATGTTTTTTATCTTGGTACACAAAAGATGAGGAGGGAGCTTCCACAGCCAACTCGGCATCCTTTATGTCCCAACCCCTACAGAAAATTGCCACTCGATCCAAGACTTTTAAAGTAACCCCATATGGCAAATTAATGAATAATTCACTGGATGTATTATCTACTATAGCCTTATTTAATGGATCCAAATCCCTATAGAATATTTGGATAAGCATATTCTCCGGCATCTCATGGTTAGGGCAATTTGCGAATATTTCCTTGAATCTTTCCCATGCTTCAAACCAAGGTTCTTCATGGAATTTATGAAAATTAACAATCTCATCCCATAATATCAACATCTTTGAAGGTGGGAAGTATGGACTAAGAAGGCTTCCATAAGACTTATCCATGAAGTAATGGACCCAGCGGGTAATGATCTTAGCTAAAGCACCACCTTTCCCGTAAGAGAGAAAGGGAAAAAATGCAACCAGATGGACTGTTGCGATATGTGAGAAATATTGAAAAAATCATAAACTTCCACATATCCCTTCAAGTGTGCATTTGGGTTCTCATGGTCTTAACCCCCCAAAATTCCCTTTAAATGGTGTAATTTAAACATTATACTTGTGACGAAAAAAACTCCATGCTCTTCAATGGACGGAATACAACTAGAGCTGTCATGACCTTCGATGCCAAGGAACTCCGAACCACCTTGACTCATGATTATATGGAAAGAACAATGCTTACCTAAGAAAAAAATCAAAAATAACAAAGAAGGTAAATCACACCGCCCCGGGTATACCTAAGTAATAATCACACCGCACAAGTGAAATCTATATTCCACTCTGCAACAATGGCGCCATTTGGATAATGATCAAACTACTCCCATTCTGAAAGGGTAAGGCGGTAATTGTCAATATCCCAACTTGAGTTAGGGTCAAATCCATAAGGAGTGAAATGTAAATTTCAAGTCCTATGGGAGCTCTAGTTACTAAAAGGATACCCAGAATGCAAATAAAAACAACATTTAAAGTAAAATGCGGGGTTTGGTTTAGAGTTTTCTTATAATAATCTTTGGTCAAACAACACACTAATATAACACTTTTGATTTTAAAAAAGGATTCGAAATGATGTTGGGATTATGCCTACCTAAAGATAATTAGCGTATGGGTTAATGATGGATTAACATGTATCTTAGTTGTTAAGTGAGAGATAGGTTAGATCGAAGGTCTTTGTGGTTAGTCTTTCAACAAAACTACAAATATATCACCCATTGGCTCTTTGGAGCGTCTAACAAGTGTGTCATTTATAATCACTCAAAACCTCAATTAAACATCCCTATTTCTAGGAAAATGCCTATAATATGACTTACTCTCAATTTACACTTATGTATAAGATTCTAAAAGGTAGAAAACCACGTACTTCATTGTCCACCATTGCTTTATTTCCCAATAAAATCTTTCAACGATGTTATGGGTTCCCATATGTTCACCCCCATCCCTCTTTCAAGGACGATGAAAGGTTTTTAGAGTTTGGGGTTTTCACCCATCAAACCCATTTGAAGATTTGGAGTTTTTACCCATAAATTAAAACTATTAAACTCAAGCAATGGTGAAATCCCTACTTAACAAATAACAATCATGCAAACACACCAACACCCATACACAATTACACTTTAGTTCAACATAATTCCAAGACTAGAGAAATTAGCTACTCATGAGATAAGGAGAAAGAATTTTACCAAGTATTTCATCCATGGAATCCATAATAAAAGTAAAGATAATCTTCAATTCCACACATCAGTTTGACCAACTTCTCCTTGTAATAACGAGCACAACAATGATGAAAATAGAATTTTCCCCAAATTCTAGGGTTTTAACAATGTCAAGTTTTTTATTTCTGCTCTATTGCATAATGTCCATAGGTAAAAGAATTTTGGGTCTTCTATAGGAATTTGAATCATTTGTCCCATTTAACAAAAATGACCTTGCTCATTAATCCCGCTAGGCTGCGATCACATATCTCCTTTGTGACCATAGTTATCGCGATTGTAGTCAGATCTACGTGGTCATGGCTGAGTGACTTATGTACTGGATACGATCACGGTCCTCAGACCACAATTGAGGTAACTGCTATTTTGTCTGCTCCATGTCTCCAGGTTTATACTATTTAACCCCTTCTTAGCTCCAATCGACATATTTTCTTCTCATAAACTGTGTGCCTGTGAAATATGGATATTAGTCAAATTAATCATGATTATGTCTCCTTCATTCCTTAAAACGTTGGTAGCATACCCAAATAAAGAGTGCAAATGAGTGGTAAATTCACCACTCATCAACATCCCCAATTTAGAGCTTTGCTAGTCCTCAAGCACACTACCTCTTATCATGAGACTCTACATATTTATTCCTAAAGTTCATGCCCCAAAGATCATAATGACGTCTCTCATAGTCAATACCACAAGTATCTCCTTGTACATGGTTCAAGCTATTTTTATGGCACCCCTCATCATAAAATGTTATATTCAAGCAGTCAAAGGACTTTGAAGAGAAACAAAGCAATAACTACCAATACTCTAGATGTGAATCACTTTTGACAAACCCAAGAGATAATACTTTTTCCTCATTGCTCAGAGGATGATAAATCACCTACCTCAACTCATTCACATGCCTCCTCACAAGAAAGAAAATTTCACAGACCAAGCTAAGTAAGATGCAACAAGAAATCTAAGTGCAAAAACTCACTCTCACACAAAAGAATTCTCTATGTACACAAGTGTCATACCATAGGTTTTCCCCTATTTTAAATCTCCACTACAAGAAAGTAAATGGTTGAAGATCTCAAAGGACCTTTTGATCTTGAACATCTACATCACACTATTTATTCTACCTTTATTAATATGGGCCATTCCTGTTTGATCTCTTCCTTTTTCATTTGCCTACTTCTTGCCTCCTTTGTTCACCCATTTTCTTCTTGAAACTTTCATGAAATTATTTCCTTTGTTGGACCCTTTCTTTTTCTAGTTATTATATTTCAATGCTTAGGCACTTACGCATTTTCACTAACAATTTTGTGGCCCCAAAATTACTTCCATCAATCATTAAGACCTCCAACTTAGGCTTTTAACCTCAAATTGCATTTTCAAGTTCATGGAGAGTATGGTTCAAAAGACGGATAAAAACAATGATGCATATCTTGTAATGTGTTTGCCAAAGAAAGGTCCAAAGGCTTAAAGTTGGGATTACATTTATTCATGGATAGGCTTTTTAGGTTAAATTGGGATTCCAATGTCACAAAGATGGCCTAAGATAATCTTTACAACCAAATGCAATAAAAATTAGCTTTAAAAGATTAACAGGGAAAGATCTAGATAACAAGAGTAAACAAGATATGAATGCATATAGCTCACCACACATGGCATGCAAAATTCACTAAGGAGTCTCAATTTCCCCTCCTAATAGAGATAAAATTGGAGTATCTATCACTATTTACAAGTCAAATATTTGTGGAGTCACCAAAAGATAAAGAGTTTTTTTACAAGGTTGATTATATCCATGCCCTTGATTTTTTTTAAAAAATAAATGGAGGGGGTTTCTTGTTTTACAGTTTAACCATTCCCAATTGTAACGCCCCAAATTTGATACCCAGAATACCACACGATGCTCATGACCCTGAAGGACCACAACCTAACCCATGACTAATATCTATAACTGAGCACTGCATAACATACTGTATAAATGCAGAATAAAAGGCTAAAAAGCTGTAAGGTTCAAAAATCTATTAAAACATAACATCTAGTGAACGGTATATCAATACCAAAACAACTAAAATAATTGTATGAACATGCTAGTTTGAAAGCCTCTAAACTATTTGAATAAGGAGTTGATGGGACAAGTCCCCAACTAACTCCAAATGGTAAAATAAACTAAGTACTAAAAGAATGAAATAATCAAATAATAGCATCCTCAAATAATTAGGACTCAATGCTAGTCTGTCTGCTGAACGGATAATCTACTAAGGATGCTCTGGAGATCGTTCTTCTGAACCTATGGTATAAAACATCATAGTGAAAAACAAAAGTATGCGTCAGTATGTGAGAATTTACTGGTACGCAAGTGAGGAAAGCTGAATAAAAAGGTTCATATGCATGAACTATATCTGACTGACATAAATACGAACATTACTACATGAGGATACATGCATGAATACGTGAACTGTAACTAAAGTCATGATAATATTGAATCTTAATACTGATAACATGAGTTTTGTATTAACTGAGTGATTGTGTCTGACAGTGCTAATTCTAATGGAACTAGATGAGTTCCATGCTGAAATGTGTGACTGTATCTGACTGTCCTGGATCTAAAGAACTATCTGAGTTCTTTTACGGAGATTGAGACCGAGACTATGGGAAATAGTCATCTAACTTACTTTCCCTTAATAAGCTATTATAGCTGAGTTGGGGTCCAATCTGTAACCCCAATTGAAAGGGTGTCAATATCACGCTACTGGTAATGACAAATTGTGAGTGACCCTCATCTGGCAGTGTTGATCCACCTCATCAACCCTCAACTGACAGTGTTGATATCTCAACCTATGCTGGCTATATAGTTTTGGAATGCAAGGATTGCTTCTAAAGGTCACATTCTCTTCTGTCAGTATGTGCCCTCGTCCTTGGGTTTGCTCGGTGTTGAATCCTACTCCTAACTAAGTAGATACTGAACTAATTATAATGAGATGAACTTGACTGAGTTCATTGAGTTTCGTGGACTGACGGAATGTTACTGAATCCTATTAACTGACTGAGTTCATGAGATTACTGAGTTTTCCTGAGTCGTGTAACTGACTGAATTCTATTGATCATGGCTTGACTAAGATTATCATAAAACTGACGCTGGTTCTAGGCACACAGCTAAATTTTCGAGTATAAATACCCCCATGACTCGATAACATAAAAGTAATTCATGGTACAAGTTTGAAAGCACAACAATGGCTACACATATATCCATATTCATTGACTTAAATATTTCATCAAAACACTTGACATATATTAACTTGTACAGGAATGGGGATTTAATACTATCATACTATAATGGAAATTTTTCATTCACATAGGCATTCAATCAATTATATAGGGACCATACTTTGGTTATACCATCATCAATGCCTCTAATTATCATGGTTGCATAAATAAATTTGCAATTTGAAGGGTTTATCATTAATATTATGCAAATCATCACATGCTAGGATTAATTATTATAAAATGTAATTTAAAACATGAATCAAACCCCAACAACAACATGGACATGAATTTCAATTCAACTAAATCATGAACATTCATAAATACACAATCTTTGGAATTTGAAAATAGATTGTTGAGCTTCATGGGTACTGAACTTTTTCTAAGGTATCAAAGACCAAGTCAGGTCCTACATTGTGGCCTCGTCAACTTTGAACCAACCAATTGGAGATCTATATCTCCTTTCGTAAAGAGCTTTGAATGAAGCCATCTAAATACAGGAATGATAGCTTTTGTTGTATGAAAAATCAATCAAAGGCAAGTGGCCATCCCAACTACCCTTGAAATAATTTTCACACGCAATTAACATATCTTCCAAGGTCTGAATGGTCCTATATGCTTGACCATTTGTTTGAAGATAAAAGGTTGTACTGAGATGAACACGGGTACCAAGACCCTTTTAGAATGCTTTCCAAAAATGAAAGGTGAACTGGGTACCTCTATTTGAGACAATAGACAACAGAACACTATGCAATCTGACCAACTCCATGATATAGAGTTTGGCATAATCCTCAGCTGGATAGGTGGTATGGACTGGAAGAAATAAGATAATTTAGTCATCCTATCTACAATGACCCAGACTGAATAATTCTGATGACGAGTATGATAAAAACCCATCAAAAAGTCCTTGTTCACTTCTTCCCATTTCTATGTGGGAATATTGAACTCCTGCATGGAACCACTAGGTTTCTGATGGTCAACCGTAACCTACTGAAATGTAGAGCACTTGGCCGATAACTCTGCAATAACTCTTTTTATCCCACTCCACCAATAGATTTTCTGCAAATCACGGTACATCTTAGTGGCCCCTGGATGAATTAAGTAATACGCACTATGCACTTCTGCAAGAATTTGTTACCTTAAGTCATCTACACCTGACACACATAGATGATCGTAACATTGTAATACACCATCTCCCCCTTGGGAGAAAACCTCAACCTTCGGATCCTTGATTGAATCTTTCAACTTGACTAAATTGGGATCTCTATCTTGTTTTTCCTTAACTGTAGAAATTAGAGATGATTTGAAACTACTCTGAACCCATATATTACCCTTGGCTGAATCGACTAAGTGGAAACCTAGTCTGGAGAGCTGTTGAACTTCCTGAGCTAGCTTCTTTTTAGTGTCTTCAACATGAGTAACACTACCCATAGACAGTCTATTGAGAGCATCGGCTACTATATTGGCCTTTCCTGGATGATAAAGGATACTCATGTCATAGTCTTTTAGGAGCTCTAACCACTTTCTCTGACGAATATTAAGCTCTTTCTGAGAGAACACGTATTGAAGGATTTTATGATCTGTAAACACATCTACATGAACACCATATAAGTAATGCCTCTAAATCTTCAAGGGAAAAACTACGACTGCTAACTCAAGGTCACGAGTAGGATAATTCTTCTTATGTTTTTACGTTGTTTGGAGGCATAGGATATGACCTTACCATTCTGCATAAGGACACAACCCAAACCCACTCTAGATGCATCACAGTACACCACGAACCCATCTGAACCATCTGGAAGAGCTAAAACTAAATCTGAGGTGAGTCGAGTCTTCAACTCCTAAAAACTCTTCTTGTAAGGATCTAACCAGTCAAACTTGACTTTTTTTTGTGTCAAGTTGGGAATAGGGGATGAAATAGTCGAAAATCCCTCAATAAACCATCAATAATATTGAGCAAACCCCAAGAAATTCATAATATCTAATGAAGATACAAGATGAGGCCAGTTTCTTACTACTTTGATCTTTAGAGAATTAACTTTAATGTCATTACTGGAAATGATATGACCAAGGAATGCTACTGACCTTAGCTAAAATTTGCACTTACTTAATTTGGCGAACAACTGATGATTTCTAAGAGTCTGCAATACTATTATGAGACGGTCTACATGATCACGTTCACTGTGGGAATAGATAAGAATATCATCTATAAATACTATAACGAACATATCCAAGTATTGCTTGAACACACGGTTTATCAAGTCTATGAAAGCTGCTGGGGCATTGGTAAGACCAAAGGATATGCCTAAGAATTTGAAGTGACCATACCAAGTTTGGAAAGCTATTTTTGGAATGTTACATTCTCTGACTCTGAGCTGATGATAGCCTTATCTAAGGTCTATCTTAGAGAAATAGCTAGCACCCAAAAGTTGGTCAAACAAATCACCGATTCTGGGAAGTAGATACTTATTCTTGATCGTGACTTTATTAAGCTGACAGTAATTAATGCATATTCTGAGAGAACTATCTTTTTTTTTGCATGAATAAGACTGGTAGACTCCATGGGGACAAACTGGATTTGATGAATCCCTTATCTAAGAGATCCTTCAACTGTTCCTTCAATTCTCTGAGTTCTGTTATGCCATTCTATATGGTGGAATAGAAGTCGGATGAGTGTCTGGAAAAAGATCAATGCTAAAGTATATTTCCCTTTCGGGTGGAATTCCTGGAAGATTTTCAAGAAATTCATCTGAGAATTCATTCACTACTGGGACTGATTCAAGACTGGGAGTTATGGAACTAGTGTCCTTAACTCAAATAAGATGATAGACACATCTCTTAGATATTATTTTCCATGCCCTAAGGTAGGAAATAAGCTATCCTATGGATGATGAAGTACTACCCCTCCACTCTAGGATAGGTTCATTTGAAAACTAAAACTGGAACATTCTATTTCTGCAATCGACTGTGGCATAGTTGAAATAAAGCAAATCCATGCTGAGAATGTTATCAAAATCAGTTATCTCTAATTCGACTAAGTCTACTAATGTGACTTTCTAAAATATCATAACCAGACAGTTCTTGTATACCCATTGGGCTATGATGGTTTTACCCACCGAGGTAAAGACTGAGAAGGGCTTTGCTAGAATTTTGAGACTGACTTGAAAATCAATTGCTATATAAGGAGTAACAAAAGACAAAGAAGCCTCTGAATATAGTAAAGGTAAACATGTAAGTGAAAGGTCTGTAATGTACCAGTGACCACATCAGGAGAATTTTCCTGATCCTGTCGGGACTGGGGGGCATAAAGTCTATTTGGGTGCTGCCTACTAGTTGCGTTAAAAGTGGCACCCTGCTAATTCGGGCGACTGAACTGAACTGAGGAACGGTTCTGCTGACCCTGAAATCTTGATTAGGGATAATCTCTAACTCTGTGGCCTGGCTTTCCACATCCAAAAAACACATCACTACCAGCTCTGAAAATACCCTTGTGGTTCTTACCATAAGGCCGATAAAGAGGATGGGTGCAGACACTTCTAACATTGCCCTGAGACTAGGAGCCTGGTGGCCTATCTCTGTCACCATCCATAAACATAGGAACTGGAGAACTGGCTGATGAAGGAGCTGGAATGGATAACTTTGGGCAGAACTAAGAATGGTTACCACTCTCTGACTTAAGCTGATTAAAGTTGAAGCTACTGGTTCTACTTGTCTTATTCTACTTCTCTCTCATCTTAATCTTATGCTCTTATATATAATGAGCATAGTTCATATGCCTGGCTATTTCCATCTTTCTAATTATTATTGTGGATCTGCACTCATTGAGAACAGTATCATTCACCCAAGAAACAAACTTACTCATCTTGGACCTACTATTTGCCACCACATGAGGATCATATCTAGCTAGTTGAGTAAACATAAGAGAATGCTTTATCACTGTCATGTTGACCTTCCTAAGGTTGATAAATTCTAACACCTTAGCATCCCTCAACTTTAGGTGAAAGAATCTATCAATAAAGATAGTGGAAAACTTCCCTCACTCAATAGGCCCTGATCTATAACCCTCTCTGCTTTCCGCTATTTAAACTAAGTGTGAGCCATATCCTACAACTAATATGCACCTAGCTCAGCACTCTTACTAAAAGTAACTCCAATGATATCCATAACCTTCTAAACCCGATCAAGGAATTCCTGAGGGTCCTCATCTGACTTAGACCCAGAAAAGGATGGAGGATTGATTCGGGTGAAGTCCCAAATCTTAGCTGCGGCAGTGTTGGGCACTGGATTGGCTGGAATAGCAGCTGGCCATTCATTCTGAGCAGCAACTGAGTTAGCAAGAGTAGTGAATAAAGCTTTGAACTCTGCATGGGGGAAATGTTCATCCAAGGGATCTGCTTGGACGAGCTGAAGGGCTGACTGATTTTTGTTTCATCTTTTGGAAGGCATATTCTGTAAACGAAAAGGGAGAAATGGATTAGACTGAGAGTTAAATTTGATCTCATGCTCACTGGCATGACATGAATACTGAAAGAAGGGAGAATATTCATAAAAAATCTTATAGCTTCAAGTACATAAATGTGGAACGCAACACACCCATGCACAAGACTCTACTGAATGCAACTTTTAGACTTCCTAGGACTATTGAACCTTAGGCTCTGATACCAAGTTTGTAATATACCAAATCTAGTACCAAGAATTCCACACGATGCTCTTGACCCCAAAGGACCATAAGCTAACCCATGACTAATATCTGTAACTGATCACTACATAACATAATAAAAGGATAAAAAGCCATAAGGTTCAACAATCTGTTAAAACATAACATCTGGAGATACGATGAATTAATACCAAAGAAATTGAAATAACTGTCTGAATATGCTAGTCCAAAAGCCTCTAAACTATCTGAATAAAGAGTTGATGGGACGTATCCCCAACTAACTCCATCTACTAAAATAAACTAAGTATTGAAAGAATGAAATAGTAAAATAATAATATCCTCAAATGATGAGGACTCACAGCTAGTCTATTTGCTGAACAGCTGATCTACTATGGATGCTCTGGTGCTTCTGAACCTATGGTATAAAACACCATAGTGCAAAATAAAAGTATGTGTCAATACGTGAGAATATACTGGTATGCAAATAAGGTAAGTTGAATGCAAAGGTTCACATGCATGAACTTTAACTAAATGACATGAACACAAATATGACTACGTGAGGATACATGCATCAATACATGAACTATAACTAAAGTCATTATAATACTGAATCTGAATACTAATAACATGAGTTTCGTATTAATTGAGTAACTATTTCTAACAATCCTAATTCTAATGGAACTAGCTGAGTTTCGTCCTGAACTATGTGACTGTATCTGACATTCCTGAATCTAAAGAACTATTAGAGTTCTTTTACTGAGACTAAGACTTAGACTGTGGGAGATAGTCATCAAACCGACATGCCCATAATAAGATATTATAGCTGATTTGGGGTCTAATTTATAACCCCAATTGTAAGGGTGTCAATACCGCACCACTAGTAAGGATAAGTTGTGAGTGACCCTCATCTGGCAGTGTCCCCAAAGGAGAATGGTGGGACCCTAATCTGGCACTGTTGATCCACCTGATCAACCCTCAACTGATAGTGTTGATGTCTCAACCTATATTGGCTACATAGTTCTGGAATGCAAGGATTTCTTCTAAGGGTCACACTCTCTACTATCAGTGTGCGCCCTCATATTTGGGTTCGCTTAGTGCTGAATCCTACTCCTAGCCGAGTAGACACTGAACTAATAGTACTGAGATAAAATGAACTAATATCATTGAGTTTCATGGACTGACGGAATGTTACTTAATCCTATTAACTGAATGAGTTCATGAGATTACTGAGTTTTCCTGAATCATGTAACTGACTGAATTCTACTAATCATGGTGTGACTGAGACTATCATGAAATTGGCACTGTCTCTAGGTACACAGCTACATTGTTGGGTATAAATACCCTCAGGACTCAATAGCATAAAAGTAATTCATGGCATAAGTTTGAAAGAACAACAATGTCTACACATGTATCCATAATTCATTGACTAAGACATTTCATCAAAACACTTGACATGTATTAACTTGTACAGGAATGTGGATTTCATACTATCATACTATAATGGAACTTTTTCCTTTACATAGGCATTTGATCAAACATATTAGGAGCATACTTTGGTTATACCATCATCAATGCATCTAATTATCATGGTTGCATAAATAAATTTGTAATTTGAAGGCTTTATGATTAATATTATGCAAATCATCACATACTATGATCAATGGTTGGAACATGTAATTTAAAACATGAATCAAAACCCAACAATAACATGAACATGAATTTCAATTCAACTAAATCATGAACATTCATAAATACACAATCTTTAGAATTTGAAAAAATATTGTTGAGCTTCATGGGTGAAAGGGACCCATGAATCAACACTTTACATACCTTGATTGCAAGTTTCTTAGAGTTCTTGGACTTGAAGAACTTGAGTCTCTTAGTTTCTTGAAGAAGGGTTGGGATCTTGTTCTTGGGGATTGATCTTTAAGAGAAATCCTAATTTGTTGTTGTAGATGAATAATATTTTATAATCCCTAGTATGATATAATTAGGTGTTAAAAAGGGTAGAAAAGACCCAAATATCCTTATAAAAAATATCTTTAAATTTCTAAACGGGATCTATGATGGTCTGTCCCTGGCTTGACGGCCTGTCAATCTTCCCATCATACTAGGACAGAATGTGATCTTTCTACCTTGGTTGCGATGGGTCGTCGCTAGCTCGATGGTGCATCGGATATTCCATCATGCTTGTCCAGAAGGTTGACTCACTACCTCCGCTATGATGGTTTAGGCGATGGACCATTGCTAGATCAACAGACTGTCAGCCCTTTTCATCACACCTGGGCGGTTTAGACTATTTTTTGTATTTTGGCCATAACTTCCTATCCTGATACCAGATTTAGGAGAATTTGGTATCGATGGAAAGCTTACTCAATTTTCCACACAACGAAAATTCAAAATCTTGAAAATTCCACGTGTATAAAAGTGGATTCATCCTTTAAAGAAAGTCTTTAACTTTTTTGGATTATTTTTAAGCAAGGTAGAAGTACGGGGTATTACAACTATTTGCTAACTTATGGCAACAACCAAAGTTTTAGCCTTATGTTTTGACTTATCATGGGCAAACTAACCATATGGATATTAAGATTCATACTTTGCCAATAGTGGATATTAAGATCCTTTATATATAATGCCACAGGTACTCGAACTTTCCTTGTATTTGTAGCCTTGATGCCACAGTTACTCAGACTTCCCCTGCATCTATGGCTTAAAATTGAGAAATTTTTGGGTAAACTCACCGTACGAACCCATAACTTAATTATTTAAAGTTCACTCACTAAAGTAAAATTAAGAATCATAAGGGTTGAGAGAGGCTCTATGAAATAGCAGGTATCCAGTAATCTATATTTAAAAGCCAATACAAGAAGCAACATATGAGACTGACACAGGATCGATTAAAATATAGGGATAATCGGGCTTAGATAAAGGGAGGTTTGGGGGAAGGGACTTATGCAACATACCCATTCTTGCATTTTAAGCATTATGGGCAACCAATAACTATTTGGTGAGAACTTTTATTTCGGTGTTCAGTTCTTGAGTGTATGACTTTTACGACTTCTTCTTACGAGTCATACCTGAGTGTATGACTTTTTTCCTTAAATCGTATCCAACTAGGACTTTGTCTTTCCAAGCTTTTAAGCACTGGTTTGTATATGACATCCCTACACGAGCGTACTCCAACTTCCGAGTCGTATACTTTTGACACTTCAATTCTTGAGAAGTAGATTAGGTTTTGTTATGATTATGAATTCGTTGTATGACTCGTATCCTATCTGACAACTTGGATACTTGAGTTGTATATTCCCATACTTGTCTTTACAGGTTTACCTTTGGTTCTATTATGAGTACGATTTAGCATACTAGTCATATTAGATTGTTATGACTCAAAAGTTGACTCGTATACTACTCAAAGTTGGTATTTTTTAGGTCTTTTTCTTCTCTTTTCTCTAAAACATTGTTGTAGACCTATTTTACCTACAATCCACACCAAAGTGCATCATATCTAACAAAATATCCTTAGTTCACAAATAAATTCTTGGTTTTAAGTATTGAAAGTGTTGTGTTTCCATGCCACATTAACACTCTCAACTTTGACTTTTACATGTCCTCAAGCAAATAAAAAAACTAACTATTTTCTAGCATAGAGACGATCCTTAAATAGGAAGTTCTTAAGCTACCATGGCAGTGATTTTAAACTTTATTTAAATCTTATTGTCCCCCTGCCCCCTACTTCTAACTTTCAAAACTCCGTTGCGTATAACAATTTAGTGCATATATAAACATGAGGGAATCCGATGATGGCATTACATTAGTAATATAAATCTGTCATCAATATATATTACATTCATCAAAAACCTAGTAACCAAGCAATATGGCCCATGTGAACTTACAATCCAAGAAATCCCATTCACTCTTCTTTATGACAAAACAATCTATTTAGGGATATAACAAATAACTCTCTTACTCACAAAAAAGTACCACCGGAGTATACGAAAGACCATCGGCTTTCCCTTATACTCTTTTCCTTCATTTTTAAATACTCATAGTAAGATCACTATAGGAATTTATTTAGCTTGTAACGTAGGCTTTGGGTTGGTGTGATATCTTTTGGGATTCATTTAGTGACTAGGCCTCCTAGAAACTACTCCTTTCTTGGGGTCCACTAACTTTCCACTTCTTTTATTTCTGCCCTTATATCTCTCTTTTCTTTTAAGCACATTATATTTAGGCCAGGTATGGTTTTCTACCACTTTTTCCCTCTTTTTTTATACTTTTTCTTTTGATTTTCATTCAACTTTTCTTTCCTTTCTTTTCAACACACCTACTCAGGTTTCAACTATTTTTCTTCTACCCATTTTCTTCATACTCGATTTTCTCTTGCACATCTCTATAATAGACACCCTCAACATGGGCAATATGTCCAAGTTAAAGTGCAAAATGTCCACAGGAGGACTATGGAAAAAATAGGTTCATTATAAGTTAAACATGAAAGTGATAGGTGTAACAAGAAAAATTGGTTTATGAAGGCTCAACTATTTGGATCGAAGGGGATTCACTCATTTGGTTAGGTCATTTTAGGCTCAACTGGACTCATACAAAAAGATCCTATGATCATCTCCTACATAACTATCCTAGACCTAGGTGAAAGCAATTAGGAAAGTTCTATATTCCAACACACCAGGAACTCAGTATATTTCAAACACACTTGCACAGGGATATATTACTAAGCACTAGTTATCCAACTATGCATCTGTTTTGTCCCTAACTATTCTATCCCTAATCCTAATGACATTTTTAGATTCACCATAGTATCACACAAGTAAACCAATCAAACAATTATTTAAACAAAATCTTTTGAAGGGGGCTCAACTTTTTCTTCAATTTAAACTCAACTTTTCATATATAGGATTTCAAATTAGCAGTGTTTCGATAATCACAAATTAAAAATCAAAATAAAATCTTTCAATACAACTGAAATTTTTCAAAATCATCCAAAATCATAATAAAAAATAATCTGTTTCCATAGGAGCACTGATCTACTCCCTATCTAAGTTTCTTGCATCAAACCTAGGTGCTCAAGGTCCTGGGCTATCGATATTTGTGTGGGGACCCTCAAATTGGGTCCTACTCTTATCAGCTACCATCTCATTAATCGTGATTGAGTCAATAGTAGATAGGGGCACAACATCAACCCCTGCAATATAAAAATATAGAAATATCTGTCCACCAGCTCCCATGGTCATCTCTTGGATACTTGTCTCATGGTCCCATTTATCTTGAATACTCTCAGCACCGGCCCTCTTCTCAGCTTCTTTTTTTTTCTTTCTCTTTTTATTTCTTTTATGTCTTTTCTTTCTATTCTCTACTACAGGTGCATCAACTAGGTCTGCCCAGATATCAGGCACATGGAAAGTAGGAATCATAGTATTCACAATGGGTTCAATAACCATCAATCTCTCATAAAGCTTCGAGACTATTTTCTTGATTTTTGCAACCTTGGTCCTGATACTAGCAACATCGGGCATATACCCTCCACTCAATTGTTGAGTGATCCTTGACTCAAAAGCATTTAGGAATCCTTGGACTCTCCTATCCTACTCCTCGAACCTCCTGTCAAGCTAATTTTCACTCCTCCTTCTATGTGACCTACCTTTGCATCAAGTGTAGTTTATTTGGTCACAACCTCAGTCCATGCAGCTTGGTAGATCATCATAATACTTGAAGGAATACCCCATGGCCTAGGTGGTATTGACTACATTGTGGAGGGGAACTAGAAGTACTCGTTGCATCTGTATGTGTGCCATCTGTTAGTGACTCTGCCTTAGTAGCTGCAGCTATAGCACGGGTGTTAGTATAATCATCCTGAGGGAACAATCTATCCATAATATAAGTTGTTTGTCTCGTAGGTCAGGCCATAGGGTTGGCTACATCTCTAATCATGACGATGACGAATGTCCTCCTAGCCTTAATCATCTCATCTATCCCAGGGAGTTCCAACACTCCCAAAGCCAGACTAATCTATGTAATCATGTAGGAGTTGGATAGCAATACCTTTTCACCCCCAACTGCCCTAATTCTCAACTCTCAGTATAGGAACTCACTGATATCAAACACATAATCAACTGTGAAGCGGGCTATCATAGTAGCTCGGACTAGGCTCAAAACATTATTACATGTCGTAGGAGACAACTAGTGTCGGGCTAGTTTTCACCAAGCTATTCCCTCAAAGTTGAGGGTACTCTTCTTTATTTGTTACAAGACCACCCTGGGGCCTCCTACAACCAAAACTGCATTTATGCCATTCGAAGAAATACGCTCAGCATTCTACCTAAAAATGACCATTTTATCTTCAAAACCTAATATTTTGTTGCTTATCTTCCTCATCTCTTCCATACTATATTATATCTCTGCTGTGTTGACCAGAGCCTATATTCTGGTTCATAAAATAATCTCCCAATAGTTTGGGGAGAAATATCAACCAAAACTCAATGAATCTTAAGGGAAGTAATAGGATTAGATCCTTCCACAACTGTCCTTGTGGGTATTGCCTTTGCAGCTCACCTTTTTTATGTTGCATAGAAATCATGAAAAAGGAATTCACTATATTTTTGGGTTCTCTCATCATCTATTCAAACCCATACTACTGAAAACGCTTTTCAAACTTAGGTAAATTGGACATATGGTAGTCGTTCTTCTCTTTGAATATAGTACTATCTTTAACTTGCAACCCAAAAGCCTGAATACCCCACTGTTGAATGTATCCTACATTACTAGGTACCTCTATTATTCAATGATGGGAACCGAGTCAATATTAAGACCAATTGGTGGGTCCTATCAGGCTATTGGAGGTACTTTATTCACATTCTCTACAATTTTAGCATGCTCAGAATTTACCTCTTCCGAATTGTATTTAGCCTTATCATCATTATAATCATAATTATTGTCAGCATTATTATCGTCAGAAGGTGGTTAAGGTATGTGGGGAGGATATATAGCAGGATTCTTCCTTCTTGGGCCCTTTAGGGGGAATTCTGAGTTTTGGGGAACTACCTTCTTCCCCTTTGTTTTCGCATCTTCCTTTCCTTTTTGAGTGGATTTCTTTGAGAGGTCCGTCAAATATTTCCCCACTATTTTTAGATGAAGTCTCATACTCAGAATCACTGGATTCCGCACTAGCAGCTGGTGTTTGCTTAGTATCCTTCTTCACAACTTGCTTGGATAAGAAAGCATTCTTGGGAGGCATGGTTCTTACAAATACACCATTATTAGAAACTAAGTAAATAAAATCAAAGAAAAATTTAACACTAAAGTTCAATGAGCTATTCTGATTCTGGTACGAGTGGTGGTTACGGGTCGCACCAACTGGATACGACTCATATAGTGGAGTCATATTTTCAGTGTATAACCTTTGTTCATTAGTCGTATTATAACTACTCCTAACTAGTCATACCAAAAGGGTACGAATAATTACCAGCAGTCATAAGTTGATCAAAAATATTTATTCTAACCTAAATCATCCCAGGTGGGTATGACTAAGAGTGTAGGAGTCGTATGGTCTATGTACGACTCATAAGGTTGAGTCTTATCCATTCCAGAACCTTAAATTTGTTAAAATTCTATGTTGTTAGTGGGTACGAGTCTCATTATGAATATCGTACCGGTGGGTTTGAGTCATAAGAGGTCTCGCATCTACTGCAACATAGAAGTGCAACTTTAAAGTTTGACTCTATAGCAATTTCCTAAAATACCCACTACAAATTTCAGCTATATCCGTCATCTTAGTCCACACAAACATAACAAATTCATTTCCCAAATCCTAGTTCTACCCTCATTTTCAATTTTCAATACGAATACCTAAGCTAGGGAACCAACAATTCAATAATTGTATAAATCCTAATCAACCCATGTTCATAATATCAAATACTACTTCATTTCCACTTGCAAGATAGAGAAAATGAGTTTAGGAACTTACTTGATGCTTGAAGAATATCAGTACGCAATTTTGAATCCTACTGCTTCCCAATTTTGAGTTTAAATTACTTAAATTTAAGGATTTGAAGTTGTTGGTAACTAAAACGAGTTGAATCCACAATGATATTATGGATTGATGCTTTAATTTTGGGTGAAAAAAAGTGGGTATGAGTTATTTAATCGGGTGCCCAATTGCTTTCCCGTTTTTTAATTTTAATTGAAGAGTTGGGTTGAGTCAACCCGAGATTTGACCTTGTAAGCATGGGTATGAGCTGTTATGTGACTCTTACCTAGGCTTATGTGTCATTTCTTTGACTCATATAGCCCTAGAATTTACCTGGGTTTCTGGGGTGGGTACGACTCAAGGTGAAGAATCGTACCTTGTGTGTATGACTCATTCTCAGAATTATGTTCAATCAAGAAACTTTTGTCTGATTCAAATTTTGTTCCAAGGTTAATATGACTCCTACTCACGAGTCGTCTAGTATAGATATGACTCATAAAGACTCTTTATGACTACTTTTTACCTTCTCTTGATTTTGTCTGCATTCCTTAATCTTGCACATTGAACAAACATATTACCCTACAAAAACATGGGTTTCCTCCCAAGCAACGCTTGATTTAATGTCGCAGCATGTGCGGTTGCCTTGACTAGGAAGTCTTCCTTAAGGTTATTTTCAGCTACTTAATTCACGTCTATTATATTTCCCAAGTAGGGCTTCACTCTTTGACCATTTACCTTGAACGGGTGCTCTCCATCCCTCTTCAATTCTAAAGCACCATAGGGATAGACTCTTATAACCGTGAATGGACCATACCATCTAGATCTTAGCTTATCGGTAAATAAGTATAGCTTTTAATTATAGAGCAGTACTTTGTCACCCTTTTCAAATACTCTCTTCTCAATTTTATCGTTGTGATGAAACTACATCTTTTCCTTGTAAAGTGCTGAACTTTTATATGACCGGAGCTAGAATTCATCCAACTCATTAATACTAATCAATCTTGACTTGGATGAATCCTTCCACTCTAGATTCAGCTTCTGTAATGCCCATAACGCCTTATGCTCAATCTCGATTAGTAAGTGCCAAGCCTTGCCATAAACCCACTGATAAGGTGAGGCACCTATTGGGGTTTTATAAGCTATGTGCTATGCCCATAATGCATCATCTAACTTTCTAGCCCAATCAGTCCTTTTGGCATTCATAGTCTTCACCAATATGGACTTAATTTCTCTATTGGACACTTCAACTTGTATGCTAGTCTGTGGTTGATAGGGTGTTTCCACCCTGTATTTAACTCTATATTTTTCAAGAAGACACTTGAAAATATGATTATGAAAATGTGACACTCCGTCACTAATAATAGCCTGTGGCATGCCAAATTGAGAGAAGACATTCTTTCACTATAATTCAGTGGCACTTCTTTCTTTATTGTTAGGAAGTGTAATGGCTTCCCCCCACTTCAAAACATAATCAATTGCTAAAAGTATATACTTCATACCACATGAACTTATAAATGGTCCCATGAAGTCTATGCTCTATACATCAAACAATTTAACTTGGAAAATAGAAGTTATAGGAAGTTTATGTCCTCTAGAAATCTTACCTTGTCGTTGACATGGTTGTACGCCAAAGCATAATCATGAGCATCTTTGTGTATGGTTGGCCAATAGTAGCCGCATTGTAATATTTTATGAGTTGTTCGGGCCTCTCCATGATGACCCCTAACTGGTAAGCAATGACAAGCCTCAATTATGCTTGCCATCTTCACCTCAGGTATACACCTACGAATGACTCCATCTGTACAAATCCTAAATAAATAAGTTTCATCCTAGAAAAATTTTCTTTCATCCTACAAAAATTTCGATACCTCATGCATCAACTTCTTTCTTTGCTGATATGAAAGATCTTCTGGAACTAGATCACTGTCTAAGTAGTTTTCATAATCTGCAAACCATAGAATTAGATCTTGGAAAGATACTAATATTTGCTCGTTTGAAAATATATCATCAATCTCTAACCCAGTTGCAATCTTCTGCATCACTTCCTCTTCCAATCTAGAAAGGTGATTTGCAAATTGATTTTCTGTGCCTTTTCTATCCTTCACCTCAAAATCAAATTCTTGCAACAATAACACCAACCTAATAATCCTAGGCTTTGCATCTTTTTTAGCCATTAGGTACCACAATACTGCATGATCAGTTTGCACAATTACCTTTGTTCCAATCAAGTAAGATCTAAACTTTTCAAAGGCAAAAACCACTACCAATAACTCTTGATCCACCATGTATAGTTCTTTTGAGCAGGATTTATTACCTTACTATCATAGTAGATAGAATTAAGGATATTTTCTTTCTTTTGGCCTAATACAACCCCTAAGGTAACTCCACTAGAGTCACACATAATCTCAAAAGGTGAAGACCAATCGGGATACACACTGATTGGAAAAGTCACTAACTTCTATTTAGTCTTTCAAAAGCCTTCAAACATGCATCATCAAAATTAAACTTAACCTTTTTCTCAAGAAGCTTGCAAAGAGGATTAAGAATCTTCGAGAAGTTCTTGTTAAATCACCTGTAAAAACCTGCATGCCCTAGAAACTTTGAGAATTATAAAATATTATAAAATTAAGCACTGAACATGAACTTTTAATAAATATTCGTTAATGCAATCCCCTTTCTCCAACCTTGAACTATGATCACTTGCTTGATTTGGGAATCCACTTGAGTTTGAGTTCCCAGTAAGAAGACAATGGTGTGATCAAACCCTTCTTTTCCCATCTATGTAGACAAATCCTCTTCATATTATTCAAATACTTGAACATATTTTGTTGTGTATTCTCCTGCTGAACATATTAGAATCTTTTCATTCCAGCACTGGTCCAGTTTTGACAATTCCCCTTTGTGTGCCCATATATCCAATAGTGAATGCATGTAGGTTTGGGATCCTTGTTTCTAGCATCATTGAAAATCTTTCCTTTCCACCTAACAAGTTGTAATTATCCTTGATATCCCAGTTCTTTTCCATCATTAACACCCTGGATAGTCAGATAATAAAGTAAATATGATGAAGAAGTAGTCCATTGAAGAGATTTACTTAACTCTTCTCTTAAGCAGACCAAGTCTCTATCTGACTCTTCATTCCTGTGAAGTGCAGACATAAGGTGGTTTTAAGAATCCCTCATCCTTTCTTCAAGATTAATTTGAATCCTTGAAGCTTCTTTCTTCCCTTTTTGATCTATCTTATTTTCCTTCTTTAGATTACTCATCAAACTCAGATATTCTGATTTTATTTTTGTAAACAACTCTTTAGTATCATAATTTTGTAAAGCTAAAGCAATCAGCTCATGCTCTTGATTCTCTATTTTTTATTTTAAGGCATTATTCTCAACATTTAATTCACATACTGATTCTATCTACACACTTGCAACCCTTTTAATCTTCCAAGCAGTGTAATTATCTAGATTATCTTTAATATGAGAAAAAGTTACCTCCTTTCATTTTCATCTTCTTTGTTTGCAATAAATACAAACAAGGAATCATAGATATCTAGATTATATTTCACTAATGTCATAGAAACATCTCCAGTCTTCTCATATTCACCTGAATCATTGGAAGAGTCTCCCCATGCTGCCAAAGCTTGTTTTACAGTGTAGTCAGTTGTTGTCTTTTTACTAGAATTTTCAAGGACCTGGTCCCTGATCTTTACTGTGCCACATGCAACCTTAAGTTTATCCTAATGATCCATTTTATGCATGAGATAGTCCTTGACGTAATGCTCAAGACTTCCATATTTTTGACAAACTTTAATATTTCTTCCTCTCCTTTGGTACTAATCACTCTTTTTCATGGATTTAACAATCCTATTTACCAAATAGGCAACATTAGTGTATTCATCATCAGATATATCAAATGTATAAACCTTCAATTCCAGGGATTTCTCTTTGTTTTCTTCCTTCTTCTCCAACCCTTGCAGCTTCTTGAGCTCATGAGTCTTTAGATTTCCAATGAGTTCATCCATAGTGAGTATATTTAGGTTTCTTGCCTTTGAGTATATTTTCTTATACTTTCCTATATAGTGGCTGTGAGCGGTAATGGTTGGATAGGGTCATGTCTGAGGGGGTTGGGGTGCGGGGCAGTTGTGGGGGCGGGGGATGCGGTAAGGGCGGGAGTGGGAGGGAGGCCAAGGTATGGCTGCGGGGGCGGTAGGGGAGGGCGGGGGGATAGTGTTGGTAGGCTGAGGGTTGGTTCTTGGAATATAGGGACCCTTCAGGGTAAGTCTATAGAGCTTGTGAAGATTCTTAAGAAGAGGAGGATCAATATCGCGTGTATTCAAGAGACCAAGTGGGTAGGGTCTAAGGCTAGGGATGTGGATGGTTACAAGCTGTGGTACTCTGGGAGCGAGAGGCGGAGGAATGGAGTTGGCATCTTAGTAGATGAAGAGCTTAGAGGCCAGGTAGTAGAGGTTAAGAGGATCAACGATAGGTTGATGACTATTAAGTTGGTCATTCGGGGGTTTACCCTGAATGTGTGTAGCGCCTATGCGCCGCAAGTGGGCTCGGAGGGGGAGGAGAAGTTGCGGTTTTGGGAGGCTTTGGAGGAGGTGCTGAGAGGCGTGCCTAGCTCGGAGAAGATTGTTGTAGCAGGAGATTTCAACGGGCACATCGGTGCGTTACCGGGAGGCTTTGGTGATGTGCATGGTGGTTTTGGTTTTGGGGTGAGAAATGAAGAGGGGGCTACCCTTTTGGAGTTCGCAAGGTCCTTTGGGCTGGTGGTGGTGAACTCGGGCTTCCCGAAGGACGATCACCTCATCACCTTTCGAAGCGCGATGGCCAGGACCCAGATTGACTTTATGTTGATCAGGAAAGGGGATAGGGTGTTGTGTAGGGACTGTAAGGTCATCCCGAGTGAGAACCTTTCGACCCAGCATAGGCTCTTGGTCATGGACTTGGGTATAAAGACGAATAGTAAGAGGAGGAGTAAGGAGTGTAGACCTAGAATTAAGTGGGGCGGTTTGACGCCAGGGAATGCGTGGGATATAGGGGAGAAGTTGGCAGGAATGGGGGTGTGGGAGTGTAGGGGGGACGTGGATAGTATGTGGGATAGGGCGGCTAGGTGTATCAGGGAGAAGGCAAGTGAGGTGTTGGGTGTTTCTAGGGGCCGGGCCGGGCACCATCAGGGGGATTGGTGGTGGAATGAAGAGGTGGAGAAGAAAGTACGGTCCAAGAAAGAGGCGTATGCTAAGTGGTGGAGAGCAGGGACGAAGAAGAGAAGCGGGTAAACAGGAAAGAGTACAAGCTAGCACGGAAGGAGGCTAAGTCAGCAGTCACGACAGCTAAGACGGCCGCGTTTGAGAGCCTGTATGCGGGGTTACAGGGGAAAGGAGGGGAGAAAAAGTTGTTTAGACTCGCTAAGGCTAGGGAGAGGAAGGGCCGTGACCTCGATCAGGTGAGGTGCATTAAGGGGGAGGATGGCAGAGTGTTGATGGAGGACAGACTTATTAAGAATAGATGGAAGTCGTACTTTCATAGGCTCTTGAATGACGAAGGGGATAGAGCTATTGTGCTAGGGGAACTGGAGCATTCAGAGGAGTGTCGGGAGTTTAGTTATTGTAGACGTTTTAGGGTAGAAGAGGTTAGAGAGGCTGTTCGCAGGATGCGGAGGGGTAGGGCGACGGGGCCGGATGAGATTCCGGTGGAGTTTTGGAAGTACGTTGGAGAGGCTGGGGTAAGGTGGTTGACTGGTCTGTTTAATGAAATCTTCAAGACGGCAAAGATGCCCGAGGCATGGAGGTGGAGTACCGTGATCCCTCTTTATAAGAATAAGGGTGACATCCAGTGTTGCAATAACTATAGGGGGATTAAGTTATTGAGTCACTCTATGAAGATTTGGGAGAGAGTGGTCGAAGGAAGGCTGAGACGGATAGTGTCTATTTCGGAAAATCAGTTTGGATTTATGCCTGGGCGCTCGACGACGGAGGCAATTCACCTGGTACGGAGGTTGGTGGAACAGTATAGGGAAAGGAAGAAGGACCTGCACATGGTGTTTATCGACCTAGAGAAGGCTTACGACAAAGTTCCCAGGGAGGTGCTTTGGAGATGCTTGGAGGTGAGTCGAGTCCCGATGGCTTATATCAGAGCAGTTAAAGATATGTATGATGGAGCGAAAACTCAGGTAAGGACGGCGGGAGGAGACTCAGAGCATTTCACTGTCTTGACAGGATTGCATCAGGGATCTACTCTTAGTCCTTTTTTGTTTACCTTGGTGATGGATGTATTGACGCGACGTATTTAAGGAGAGGTGCGTTGGTGTATGCTTTTTGCAGACGATGTAGTTCTGATTGACGAGACCCGAAAGGGTGTGAATGACAAATTAGAGGTGTGGAGACAAACTTTTGAGTCTAAAGGGTTCAGGTTGAGCAGAAGCAAGACAGAGTATTTGGAATGCAAGTTTAATGACGTGAGGTTGGAGGACGAGGTGGTCGTGAAGCTGGATTCGCAGGAGGTATGTAAGAGGGATAGTTTCAAGTATCTCGGGTCCGTGATACAGTGTAACGGTGAGATTGACGAGGATGTCTCGCACCGTATCGGGGCGGGATGGTTGAAGTGGAAGCTCGCGTCGGGGGTGTTGTGTGATAAGAAGGTGCCGCCCAAGCTTAAAGGCAAATTCTATAGGATGGTAGTCCGCCCGGCCATGTTGTATGGAGCGGAGTGTTGGCCAGTTAAGAACTCCCACATCCAAAAAATGAAGGTGGCGGAAATGCGGATGTTGCGCTGGATGTGTGGGATGACTCGAGGGGATAGAGTTAGGAATGAGACTATCAGGGAGAAGGTTGGTGTGGCTCCAGTGGAGTGCAAGATGCGGGAAGTCCGATTGCACTGGTTCGGACACGTGAAGAGGAGGGGCATGGATGCCCCAGTTCGTAGGTGTGAGAGACTAGCGTTGGATGGTTTTAGGCGGGGTAGGGGTAGGCCGAAGAAGTATTGGGGTGAGGTGATTAGGCGGGATATGGAGCAGTTGCAGCTCACCGAGGACATGACCCTAGATAGGAAGGTCTGGAGGACGCGAATTAGGGCAGAAGACTAGGGCCAGTTTGGGTCGCTAGTGTAGGGTTTTACTTGTTGGGGGTAGTATTCTTGTTATGATTCCGTGCTCCTTGTTTTAGTAAGAGGCTGGGTGCTTTCCCCTGTTTCTTTCTATTTATGGCTGCCGTATTTATGTTATTTATGTTATGTTATTTATGTTATGTAGTCTTGTAACTTTGTTCGGTGCTTTAATATGTATTTGCCTGGTATCTTGTGTCTTGAGCCGGGGGTCTATCGGAAACAGCCTTTCTACTTCTTTAGAGGTAGAGGTATGGACTGCGTACATCTTACCCCCCCCAGACCCCACCAGGTGGGAATACACTGGGTTTGTTGTTGTTGTTGTTGTTATGGAATCCACTTTGCTTACCCAGGACTTAGAAATAACACCAAGAATTTTTCTCACTTACTTGTACAAGGGAATCACTTATCCAATGCAATGAAGCTCATTTGTAATAAAAGAGAACCTTGAATGCATTTCTTGGATTGTTTCTCCTTCTTTCATGGTGAATGCTTCATACTGAGTAGTCAGCATGTCCACTTTTGAATCCTTCATAATAGTGGTACCTTTATGAGTAGTCCTCAAGCAATGCTAGACCTCTTTGGCATTTTCACAAGTTGTGATCTTGTTATATTCATTAGGACCTATAGCACAAATAAGAAATTTCTTGGCCTTGCAATTCTTCTTAATTTTGTTTTTGTCTTCATCATCATACTATCTCCTTATTTTAATAACCATTATAGTTAATTCTCTTTCTTTGACTTCTTTAACAGGAACATGAGGTCCATCAAGGTTTATATCCATCAGTTCACTCTCTTCAGCCATAATAAAGTCAAATATCCTAGTTTTCCACCATATCTAATACTGCCCATTGAATCTTGGTGGTTTAGTGGTAGATTGCCCTTTTTCTAGATTAGGTGGAGTAGTTATGCTAACCAAGAGACTCTAGGTTTAAACCTTTTAGAGTGGTATTGCTCTGATACCAATTGTTAACAGCCTTAGCATTTCACCACACAACGAGGGACCAGGTCTCTCAAAGTCAATCACAGGCAAAATATAGTAAAGTAACAAGGAATCAAAAGACTGTGTAGGAAAAGTAAAGATACAAGATTTTAACGTGGAAACTCCCCTTTCTTATGGAAGGGGAAAACCACATCTTTCCCTCACAAGCACTCTGAAATCCACTATAATCAAACTATTGATTACATACTTCAATGAACCTAACTCTAGGTTTCTGTCACTTTAAATAACTCTACTACAAGCTCATCTTGGAAACTCTACCAAGGACCCTCTACACTGATTAGCTCAAATCAGTATCAAACTTAGGCAACTCTACCTAAGCATTCTCTACTCAAAGAGAAAAGTTCCTTACTCTTATAACATGAGTAATTCATTTACAAATCAGAACTCACTCAAGAACAATTTCTATTTAAGTACACATAAATAGCTAAGACTTGAGCATTATTGAAATGAGGGTTTTGCTTTATCTCTCCACTCTTTGTATTTTCCAAAAACCAATTGATGAAGAATCCTTATTTTCCTTTTATAGTTGATCATCTACCTAACCATACTTAAAGCACATATCTCTACCATCCTTACAAAATCCTTGATGAGGACAAATGCATAACTGATAAGGAGGGCATGAAGAAACAGACTAACCTCCACTTGCCTGAGATTGGGCAACCTGAGCCCAAAACTTATCACCACCTTGGTATCGCCTGTCGCCATACTGCTGTGGGTATGGAGCACTGGCAATAGAGAAGGAACAAGAACTCCCCCATATCTTTTTTTTGCCACTTACAACCATATCTACCACCCTGAGATTGCGTACCTCCCTAGTCAGAAAATCTACCCCGCTTTACCTGCCTATCCCTAAATTTTGCCTGCCTTCTCTTCTCATTCTCAGCCTATTTCATAAGAATTGTTAACCTAGAGATGTACATATCCCTAATGAGCAAAGTATTCCTGCTCACCAAAATCAAATATCCATTTAATCCTGAAGTGAACTTCCTCATTCTCAACCTTATATCAGCAACCAAATCTAGAGCATACCTTGACAACTGATAAAAATTTAAGGCATATTCCCTCACAGACATGCTTCCTTGCCTGAGGTTCACAAACTCCTCCATCTTAGCTTCCCTCAACTCCTAAGGAAAGAAACGATCCACGAAGGCATTAGAAAAGGCCTCCCACAACCATTCTTCTTCTATATCACCCTTATCTCGGTCACACTCCCTATAAAAATGATAAGCAACATCTTTGACATGATAATCCACAAAGCTAACTCCCTCCACATCAGAATCCTGCATAACCTGAAATATCTTCTCCAATTCATCTAAGAAGCCCAATGGGTCTTTCTCTACTTTCACTCCCATAAAATTAGGAGGACCAATCTTCATAAACTGGCCAACCCTTATGGCCTCAGCAGACAAAGCACTAACCGCACCTCACTCAACCTAAGAATCGACCATTTAAGCAATAACATAAATAGATTAATAGAAATCCACTTTTATCATGTTACCCTGAGGTACCTAAGGAGCAGTAGGAGGAATAGGAGGAACTCCAGCTCAATTAGGAATAGGTTAAGGATATCAAAGATGTACTTTAGACGTAGAAGGCACCATTTCAGCATTATCCCCAGATGGGACTGAAGAGTTTCATTGTGTTCCAGATCTAGGAGGCATAATCTAAAAGACATTTAACCAAGGATTAGAGAAGATTCCAAGATTGAGAATTTTAAGAAAGTTAACATTCCTAAATGTCTCATAGCCTATATCTTATGAGTGTGGTGCACTTGACACCCCTAAAAGAGACCTACTCAACACGTCTTTGTTGACTTCCTAATTAACCAAGAACCCAAGGCTCTGATACTAACTTGTCATGACCCAAATCGAGGCCTAGATATAATAGGCATACCAAGTCCAACCAGGACCAGGGAATGATCCCTTAACCCAACCCAACCACTTTCTACAACCTTAGATGAGTTGAATTTTGAGCATATAACAAGATTGTGCAAATGCTCTCATGAAGACACTAGGATAGGGTCACAACCATGACTGACTTAACCGAGTCTACCCGTAAGAAAAACAACCATACATACTATACCAAACAAAAAGGAAAATCTAAATATAATATGATAATCAAATCCAAAATGTAATCAGATGGAATAGTAAAAAATTATGTTCGATGATGTCAGCCTCCCAGCTTATTCTAATTCTAAGGCCGACACCAATACTGATCCTACACATACAACCCCAAGAATTACCATAAAGCCTCTATCCAAAATACTACAAATATCTAATTAGGACATGCCCCCCAACCATGGCCAAAACTAATATCCA
This sequence comes from Capsicum baccatum var. pendulum, assembly GCA_030864225.1. Classification (NCBI taxonomy): domain Eukaryota; kingdom Viridiplantae; phylum Streptophyta; class Magnoliopsida; order Solanales; family Solanaceae; genus Capsicum; species Capsicum baccatum. The sequence continues at coordinate 113,802,975 of CM061559.1, forward strand.
AAATAAAAGTAAAATGTCTAAAAATATCTATATCATGAAATGGAGCCTTTTGAAAAGATGGAAGATCACCACTTCAATCTAAATTTTGTCCTCGAGTAAATCACTATGTAAGAGGAGTCAAACAACCAGTTCCCACATAACATAGGTATTCAGCCTCTAGAAAATGGGTGAGCGAGTGACTGCTAGAATGTATATCGGGATAAAGATAAAGAAATTCCATTTAAACAACCATGTAAAACCATCCATGATGCATACAACTATACATAGATATAAGTTTTGGGATAGGGAATCCGTGTTTAGTATGCCTTTAAAACCTTTAACCTGGGTTATGTATCCTTTTCGTTTAACCAGACCTATCGATCGTACAGGTTTATCTCCCCCAATTGAAAGAGTCCTAGTGTGTGTAGATACACAACCAAGAAATATCCCATGGGAATACTAGTATATTCCGCCAATATAAAATGTGACACTCACACGTGGTCATCAAAAACCCATTAAATTAATAAATATGAGTTTCCATTTTTTGTTCGGCAGAGCCTCCACCTTCCACGGCTTAGTTACAAATCCCGTAATTAATAGCCAAATTAAATTACATGTCCAAACAATCCAATTACCATTTATTACCAAGGCCAATTATTTGTGGTATTGTCAGACAAACTATACTTGCATGATTTATCTATAGCCAAACCATTTAGGTTAAGGGGACTTTCAAGTGCCCTTTCCATTTACCATATTAACCTCTTGGGAGACCACTATGTTCTCCACAAGCATAATCACTTAGACTTTAACCTTTGTAATCTAGTTAAACAATTTATATCTTCATATATAAGCTAAAAACAAGCAAGAGTTCTATTTTAAGAATTCAAAGGAATAAACATATCTTTATAAGCCTTTTATCAAACACCTTGGGGGAATAATATGACCAAAACCAATTCAAAAGACCATTAAGCCATTATATGCAAACCAATTTCCCAAAACCATCATTGATGCATATAAATCCATTATTAAACCATAGAAAACCATAACCAAGCCATTATAAGCAAAACACCCAATTAGTAATTGAAAACCAAAGGCCATACAACATTGAAACCATAATATCATCCAAAAAATCTGTACATATTTAGAAATACTAAGTAGGGAAGAGACACATGCCTTAAACCGCGAAAGATGTTTGAAGAAAGACACCAAAATAAGCCACAAAATAATCCCTAAGTTGAAACCCTAGCTTTCTTGCCCAAAAAGCACTTGAGAGAATTTTGATGAGTTTTGAAATAGTTTCTAGACCTATTTTACTTAAAATTTACACCAAAGTGCATCATATCCATTAGATTATACTAAGTTCAGGCATAATTTCATAGTTTTATGCATTAAAAGTATTTTGTTTTTATGCCATATCGATGGCAACTTAGATAGTTGAGACACAGATCTTGCTTTGCCCTCTATCCATTTACTCTCCACAAAAGTTGTCAGGCTGATCAATTATTTGGTTATTCTAGGTGTTCCCTTAGTTTCATACACACCATAATGTTAAAAAACCTTATTCAAGAGATATCCATATGGCACTCCATGCCTACCTTCTTTTTCATGAATCACTTTACGCATATCATCTATCATTCGATCAAGAAGACTTATCAATTCAAACTTGCTCAAGGATTCAATAAAAAATAAATAAACAATGGAGGCAATTATTCCTTTTTCAGACCTTGGCAACAGGACTTTGTTGATAAAATTAAGTACTAGAGGATACTCACCTTTTAAAAACTTCTTTATCACTACAGTTATAGGCTGTTGTTTTACTACCTTTGATGCCTCAATGATGAATTCAGTTGTAGGCAATTGTTTGACTATAGTTTTTACCCCTACTACAAGTACATCTGGGATTATTTCTAGTGTTTTTTTGTCTAGCTTAAGAACCCTTCCCTGCCCTTGTGTAGTCAAACTCAAACCATCATCTAAGAATTCTATGGAGTAGTAGAATTATCTTACCTCACCATTAAATAAAATAGGAGTTTCTTCTTCTAGAAGGTGCAACCACCCTTGATGTCTGACATACTCAACAAATTCTACCATCCCTTGTTTTTCAAAAATTATTAGATCAAGGACTCTCCCAGACAGAACCTTCTATGTTCTCTAGTTCCCAATCCTTTTTTCTCTGGACATGTCTTCTTTTCCTCATTCTTTTTCTTTCTTTTAGGCTTGCTACTTGTCTCTCCTTCTTCATCGACTTTTCTTTTCTTAGGACTACATTCCTCAGAGTCTTTTCTTTTTCTTGACTATTATATGTTTCTTCCTTATTCCAATAGAGATACCAGTCTTTGACTTAGAGGACCTGGTCCTCTCATCATCCTCAAATTCTATTCTTTTATCTTTAATAGCAGTAGCAACTATTGAATCTATGTCTTCTCTATTTTAAATATCCACAACTTCCATATTTTCTATCTCCTCTACTGAAATATATATTTCTTTAGACTTCTTCTTTTCATGGTTGAAGCTTAGCTGGTCTTTATTCCATCTTCCATTATTTTTTTCAGAACCTCTTATAGAATAGGTTCTAGTCACTTTTACCTCAGAACCAATTATTTTATCCTTTGTTGTACTTCCCCTTAGTTTTTTGACAATCTATTTTTGTGGTACTTCATACTCATCCTTCTCATTCTCCTTATTTGGAGGTAACAATATATCTTTTCCCCTATTTACTTCATTAATAGAACTTTCTTCCTATACCACTTTATCAACTAAGCTTTATTTGTATCATATTCAAGCAGGAGTATGTTTTTAGCTACCCCGTTCTCATTTAAGGAAATATTAACCTTTTTTTATTTGGATTTCTTCAATAAATAACTTAGATAAAATGGGGTTTAAATCTGAGGGTGTAGGAGAATCTGGAGTTTGTGGTGTTTCAGAGGATTCAACTTTTTCGATTTGTTAGATGACCTATGAAATTGGACGTTTTCAAGTAATTTTGAATTCCTTGGCGAAAAGAAACTTTTAGGTTGAGAAATTGCTTGCTCTATTGGTGACTGAAACCCTTGGTTTGGATTATTTATCATGATCAGCTGAGCATGAACTTCCGAGGTTAAAAAGGGTTCAATAAAGACTGACTCGATTGCAGATTCTGGACACTGTAAGTATGATTCAGTTAGAAGAATTGAATCGGATTGTAGTTGGGGACTAGAGGCAGTGTATTCAATAGTTTCAATTTCAAAAGAATCAAGATGTTCAACTTGGGGATGTCAAGTTGAACTCTCTATAGTCTTATCTACTTCATTTTCTTTTTTGGGGTTTGAGGAAGTAGCAATGTCATCCATTTGATTTTGAGTGACAGTGATGAGTTGGGACCAGTTTGGCTTAGACAATACTTATAGATTTTAGAAGATGATCTGGACATGTTAACGAATAATGATGAGAAGGTTTGATTTAGCAATTTTCAAAAGCGACCAATGTCATTAAAAGATGTTTCATTTGAATTGACATGACAAAACGTAATAAGTACAACCCATATACTTGATGTCTTAGAGAGGAGAAAAATACATGGCTTTTCATACAACATTTTGTGATTACTTAAGCATCATGTAGGTACTAACCTAGGAGATGGGACTAGGTCCCTCTCTTTTTGAATTATGTACTTATGTTTTCTTCAATTATTCTCCTCCTAAGCTGTTCCCATGGATGTATACCTACAATAGTATAGAGCTGAGTTAGATTAATATCCACCTATATCATCATGGATACTTGTCTCCTAAACGTAGCCAAATTTTAGGAGAGAAACTCATCCACATATTATGTCAGGTTGGCTTAATAAACTCATGCTCTATCCTCTACACACACCTTTTTGAGCTTGTTTTAAAGGAATATTTAAATATAAGGTCACTAACTTGACTTTACTCACTTTGTTAGAACTTTCTTTTCAAAGATCAGTCTTCTAAGAACTAGGTCCCTTGAAATCAACTATTTCAAAACATGAAACCTCCACCTTAGAGTACCTTGAGAGAGAGAGAACACAAATAGATCTTCTAAAATTAAGAACTGAACATGAACTTTTAATAAATATTCCTGAATGCAATCCTCTTTCTCCAACCTAGAACTATGATCACTTGTTTGATTTAGGAACCCACTTCTGTTTGAGTTCCCAGTAAGAAGACAATGGTGTGATCAAACCCTTCTTTGCCCATCTAGGTAGATAAATCCTCTTCTTATTATTCAAATACTTGAACATATTTTGTTTTGTATTCTCCTACTGAAAATATTAGAATTTGTTCATTCCAGCACTTGTCCAGTTTTGTTAATTAGCCTTTGTGTGCCCATTTGTCCCATAGTGAATGCATATAGGTTTGGGATCCTTGTTTCTAGCATCATTAACAACCTTTCCTTTCCACCTAGTAGGTTGCAATTCTCCTTCATATCCCAGTCCTTTTCCATCATTAACACCCTGGCTAGTAAGATTATAAAGAATATGTGATGAAGAAGCAGTCCATTGAAGAGATTTACTCAACTCTTCTCTTAAGCAGACCAGGTCTCTATCAGACTCTTCATTCCCGTGAAGTTCATACATAAGGTGCTTTTTAGAATCCCTCAGCCTTTCTTCAAGATTAATTTGAATCGTTAAAGCCTTTTTCTTTCATTTTTGACCTATCTCATTTTCCTTCTTCAGATTACTCACCAAACTCTAATTTTTAGATTTTATTTTTGTGAACAACTCTTTAGTTTCATAATTTTGTAAAGCTAAAGCAATCAGCTCATGCTCTTGATTCTCTATTTTTTCTTGTAAGGTATTCTTCTCAATATTTAGTTCACATACTAATTCGATCAACAAACTTCCAACCTTTTAAATCTTCTAAGCAGTGTAATTATCTAGATTCTCTTTAATATGAGTAAGAGTTACTGCCTTTCATTTTCATCTTCTTGTTTTCAATAAATGAAAACAAGGAATCATAGATAACTGGATTATCTTCCACCACTAGTATAGAAACATCTCCAGTCTTCTCATATTCACCGAAATTATTGAGTGTCTCCCCATGCTGCCAAAGTTTGCTCTACAGCGTACTCACTTACTGCCTTCCTTCTAGAATTTTCAAGGACCTGGTCCCTGATCTTTACTTGGTCACACGCATCCTTGAGGTTATCCTAATGATCCATTTTGTGCATGAGATAGTCCTTGATATAATGCTCAGGACTTCCATATTTGTGACACACTTTAATATTTCTTTCTCTCCTTTGGTATTGACCACACTTTTTCATGGATTTAACAATCCTATTTGCTAAATAGGCAAAATTAGTGTCTTCATCATCAATTATATTAATTTTATAAACCTTCAATGCCAGGGATTTATCTTTGATTTCTTTCTTCTTCTCCATCCCTTACAGCTTCTTGAGATCATGAGTCTTTAGATTTCCAATAAGTTCATCCATAATGAGGGTATTTAGGTTTCTTGCTTCAGTTATGCCATCCGCTTTGCTTATCCAGGTCTTAGGAAGAACACCAAGAATTTTTTTCACTTTCTTGTACAAGGGATCACTTCTCCAAAGCAATAAAGCTCATTTGTAATAAAAGAGAACCTTGAATGCATTTCTTGGATTGTTTCTCCTACTTTCATAGTGAAGGTTTCATACTGAGTAGTCAGCATGTCCACTTTTGAATCCTTCACATCAGTGGTACCTTTATGAGTAGTCCTCAAGCTATCGCAAATCTCTTTGGCTTTTTCATAAGTTGTGATCCTGTTATATTCATCAGGACCTGTAGCACAAATAAGCAATTTCTTGGCCTTGTAATTCTTTTTAATTTTCTTTTGTCTTCATCATCATACTCATTCCTTCTTTTAACAACCATTATAGTTAATTCTCTTTCTTTGACTTCTTCAATAGGAACATGAGGTCCATCAAGGTTTATGTGCATCAGTTCACTATCTTCAGCCATAATAAAGTCAAATATCCAGTTTTTCCCCCATGCCTAATACTACCCATTGAATCTTGGTGGTCTAGTCGTATATTACCCTTTTCCTAGATTAGGTAGAGTAGCTATGCTAACCAGGACACTCTAGGCGTGAACCTTTTAGAGTGGCCTTGCTCTTATACTAATTGTTAAAACTCTGAGCGTTGCACCACACAATGAGGGACCAGGTCTCTCAAAGTCAATCACAGGCAAAATACAGTAAAGTAACAAGAAATCAAAAGACTGTGTAGGAAAAGTAAAGATATAATATTTTAACATGGAAACTCCCCTTTCTTAAGGAAGGGAAAACCACATCTTTCCCTCACAAGAACTCCAAAATCTACTATAATCAAACTATTGATTACATTCTTTAATGAACCTAACTCTAGGTTCCTTTCACTTTTAATAACTCTACTACAAGATCATCTTGGCAACTCTACCAAGGACCCTCTACACTGATTAACTCAAATCAGTATCAAACTTACGAAACTCTACCTAAGCACTCTCTGCTCAAAGAGAAAATTTCAATACTCTTATAACATGAGTAATTCATTTACAAATCAGAACTCACTCAAGAACAATTTCTATTTAAGTCCACATAAATAGCTAAGACTTAAGCTGTGTTGAAATGGGGTTTTTGCTTCATCTCTCAACTCTTTGTGTTTTCCAAAAACCAATTGATGAAGAAGACGTATTTTCCTTTTATTGTTGGGTGATGATTATGGCTGAGTCTTATTGGACCAGGTGTCCTATTAAGTAAAAGCAGTACCTGCAAGTTTGTTACACAAGAGGACAAAATTGTGCAGACAAGCATACTATCTGTACTATACTATGCACATCCAGGGACCTGGTCCCTTGAAGTTAGTTGCTCATCATTAAAACTTTATATATCAAGGAGGCATAGTAAATCTGGAAGATTGAGGAGGTATAATAGATGAAGGTTGAACTCCAAATCTCAAAATACCATACTCAAATACAGGCGCTGAAGGAGTAAATACACTCAAAGTCTATGGAGTACCATAAGCAGATTTTGGTACCATAGAAGGATCCATACTCAGAACTGGAGGAATACCATAAGAAGACTCTGGCATAGATAGGGGTGCAAAGTTTGAGGTTGTAGAAATGCCAGGTGCACACAAAGGACCACCCTCCAACCAGGTCAGCAAGCAAAGTTGTAACCCCTCCTAGACTAGGGTAGAAAAACTCAGTGGAATTGGAGTAGGACCCATATCTCTAACATGTTCATCTCATGGATCAAGGAAGATCCCTATAGTTCTATCTCTAGATAGGGAAGATCATCGTACCCATCCTCCATATTGATACCAACCCTGACTGGAAACTTGTCTTCTAGACTGGGATCTCTTCTCATATAAGGGGTCCTAATTTTTAGCCTAACTAGATCCAGTCCTCACTTTCTGTGTAGAAAAGAGTGAAATATGACTTAGAACACAAGGAATGAAAGTTATGCACGATATACGATAAAATAAAGAGAGTTTCTTAAAGATAACTTATAGCCTCTAGAAGATAGATAAGGACATCTACGTATCAATTTGTGAGACTCCATTAGACACCTCATTCTTATACTGTTGATACCAATGAAACTGTCTTCTCTGATACTAATTTTTCATGACCCAAAAACCAAGAGTCATGATCGCACATGTCATATCAAGACTTGACAAGAAAGTCTATCACCCAAACTGATATAACAAGGGAAATCAATACCAAATTCCAAGACAAGGATTTTAGAGCAAAGTAAAGAGACACAAATATGATAATAGCATAAATGTAACCACAGATACCAAACTAAAACCCAAAACCTGGTGTCACAATGTAAGAACTAACTAGTATAACTCGAGGTCAAAAATACATAAGATATCCAATAGGAGAAAAACTTTGTCTATGAACGTAAGACATAGTCTAGATAAGAAAAGGTAGAAGGCAACTCTGGATGCATGGATCAGTTGCTACCTTGAATAAAATCTAAGTATCACTTGAAGCAACTATCTGTGCAGTGCACTTGTACCTGGATCTTCACCAAAAGAGAATGGTAGGGATGAGTACCATCCATTTGTACTCAGTTGGTATTATATGTCAACCGAGTAATGTAAAAAATAAAGCATATAAACAAAAATTATGGGCACCTTAACTGCAATCAAAAAATGTCTCAAATGGTAGCCCATACTATCTCCATTAATAGTTCTAAAATACACACATATAATAATACATGTAGAGAAAAGAAGCATAAATATACACATATATCAAATACAAGTAAAAAAAGATAGAACAGATGGATAGATATCATGTCAAAGATAGAGATACAATCACAATATAAGAATAATATATGAAGTGCAATGAAGATAATGATGATGATGACAATGATAGTATGATGCACAAGGTCATCGCACAACCTCCATATACAGCTACAAGTCTAAATCATCCCGACGTAGGACCCATAGGGGATTTGACAACCTATATACAACCAATACCCAATACCCAATACCCAATACCAATATCTATCTCCTCTCCAGCACATACATCGGGGGAGTGTAAAAAAAGGCAGTATTTCTAGTATTTTCATGGTGGTGCCAATGTTTTATGAATAAATATGATATGAGGATGTAATGGTCAAACCAACTAAAATGAGAATATCCAACATCCAACAAACATACCAGCAATATACGCAAAAATTGGCTCAAATCAACCAACCATCCATGATCCAAATTAATCCAGAAACACCATTAAGTGAAACATGCAAGAAAAGGGCATTGATGCCGTATAAATCCTAGAATCTAGGATTTTTTGCACTAGAAGAAGTGTAACCAAACAATCACATATTAGTACTAGGACAACAACATCATATAAGACTCACACAGGCACGCATAATTGAATAATGTCATAAAACCACCAAATATATAGGCCCCTACACAAGCACATAAATCACATAAATATTTTTTTCATGATACACTCCCGTACGCATAGCATGCTTTTATAATATTATTAACTACCCAACCTAGTATGAATAAAGTTAAGCCATAACCTACCACAAAACTCAAAAACTAGTCCAAAAATCCTTTAACACGAAGCTTTTTCCCCACGATCGAATCTGAAACCAACTAAAACATTCAAATATAGAATCTATACGTCAAATGGAAGCCAATGATACCCTTATTTTCTAAATTTAAATTGGTTTTTAAAAAGAAGGGTCAATTTGAAGGTTTAGTTTAAAAATATATTTCATGATTAAAGGAACTCATAAAAGAAAATCCAAGTAAAAAGGGATTGAAGTTGGGATTTAAATCGAAGAAATACAATTTTTAGGCCTTTTGGCTAAAATCCCCAAATTATCCTTTTAAATTCGCATTTAAATAAGATTTAAATGATAAAGTTGAAGAAAAATAGTTTAAATAGATGTTTTGGATCTTACCCAAGCTTAGAAATGGAAAAAATTGCTCAAAAGCTCAAACCCCAAGCTCTAAGTCTTAAAAATCATGAAAAAGGTAAAATTAGGGTATTTAAATGACACAAGTATCTCATATATGATCACCGGGTCACTTAAGTGACTATTGGTTAAGCAACCAGGTATCACATATATTATACCTTGCCTATGAGCAGGTATCACATAAGCAATCCAATTATCGCTTATACGATGGTCGCATACATAACACAGAATTCATGTAAGCAATATTTTGTTGCACGGCTGGGTTGCATAGGAGATCAAAATATCGCATAAGTAAGTGCTCCAACTGAGTGGTGAACCAGCTGTAGACTTGGAGAATTCTAAGTCTTTACATACACTTTGGGATCTATCTAGAATGTCAAAAATAAAAACAAACTATGCAACCCTACAAAAAATGATGCTCCAAGCTTAATGGCGATATAAGATTTTTGAAGAAATATCATTTTCACAAAGTTGACCCCAAAATCCAATTTCACAACTTTCTAAACCAAGGGTAGAAATGAGATATAAAATCCATAACATCAAACGAACCATGTTACCAACCTTAAATCAATTTTTAGACCTGCTAGCACAGTCTATTTTTCATTCAACACACGGATCAATAAATACTGACCAAAGTTAACTATATGGCTTTTTAAGCCATCAAAAATCACAATTTCACATATTTCACATTGAACTACATTGGTAACCATGCCAAATGTCCTCACATCCCAAAAACAACATAAAGCAACCTTGGGGAGGGGTAAAATGGTTAAATTATACATAAATAAATTTTTCACAAAAATCACCAAAAATTAAGTTGTTACATAGTAGTAGACAACGTAGAGCCATGTCATGAGGTGCAAGCAACTCGGCCACACAGGTATCCTTAATAATAAGAAGAACAATAATAACATGCATTCTTGTTTTGACTAAAAACCACCTTAACAATTAAGCATACAAAATTAGTTTACTAAAAGAACCAATGAAATCCAAAACACATAGTACCTGATTCACTCAATGAACCATCATAAATATTTGTACCTTTTAAACATATGCTAAGGGTCTTATATAAATGCCCACTAGTCATGACCTACAAAAGATGGGTCCTATTCTATGTATGAAATTCTAGACATCAAGTATCTACCGACCTTCTACCACCAATCTCATAGAGATGTCCAAATACTGATACATTCCATAATAATGACAAATATCACAGCTATAATGATAATATAACAACACTTGTAAAGTCCAACAAGTTTTCATATAAGTTCATTGCATGTAATTAACAATTAGGATATCAAGCATTCATTCACTTTTTGTGAAAATGCATTGTACAAGCAATACTACGAACTAGTTATCATGCACAACTAACACAAACTAAGTTTAAGCTATATTAAACCGATCACCTACCTCAATCCAAGTTTGCACAACTCAATTAAGCATAAGCTTTGCATTTTTGTGCATTTTCCTCTTGGTCGTAGTCTTAAAACATGAACATAATATATAATCAACCAAATGACCTAGAACATTAAGGATTACAACCTAACCCCTTATCCCTAATGCCAATTGCATGATTATCCCACCCATTTTAGTTTTTTTTACCATTAATTCATCTTAAAACTACTAATATCATAGTTGTAATAGTGAATTATTAGCATGTCGGAGTACATTAATGATTAAAAATAAAAACACAAAGATTTTACACCCCATTTACCCCTTTTCAATTGGAAATTTGTTGATTCAAAAGCTTAAATGCTCCTTAAAATCAACAAGCTAGTGATTCTAAGATGAATACTAGTTAATGGAGATGAAGTTCTTTTCTTTACAAAGCAAATCAATGAAAAATAGAGTAAAATAATTGAAATCATCTATGCCCTTCCCAAAAAAGATTTTAGAATAATAAATCTTTTATGGGTAAATTTTTGTATTTACAATTATTTACCCTACTATAGCAGCCAGACCCCACTATAGCGTCATTGTAGTGAATCAATCGATTGTTACTAATAACTTTTATGGTAAAAACATGAGAACCTCTTTAATACTAAGTTATATGACCAATTTCATAGTGTAGGAGTGCATTGGATATGTACTAAGGTCATACATGCACAAATTTAAGTTGAAAGTAATCCTATCGATTGAGTTTTAAGTTAAGTTTAAACTAGGGTATAATTAAAATGTGTATATCTCCTAGATTATAAAGATTAATGAAGTCTAATACCTATTATATTAAAGATCTTTGAGTCTTCTTTTCAATAAATCTAACTTTTTGTTAATTTACATTCGAAGTAAGAAGTTATGACCATTTTACTAAACACTATCCAGGATGAGATATTAACCACCACTGTGGTACTACTTCAGCGGTAAATGGGTAGTACATATGCTTATTGTGATGGTTTTCAGCCTATAAATTCCAAAATTTTATTTTTAAGACCTAGAGAGGTGATTTACTTATCATTAGGGTGGAAATCCTTAGTCGAGGTAATATTTTTACTCCTTCTTAACATTGATTAATTTTTTCATCTTCTAGAATCATCAGAATGGGGAATTAATGTGAAGTTCATATGATTTAGAACTATAGGTTTGTAAATTTAAGGGTAAAACCTATGGCTAAGAGTATTTTCACCTACAATTATTTTTTATTATGAATTAACTTTTCCTAGTATGAAATTATGGTTCAATAATTTGAATTTTGATGGTTGAGAACCTTTAGCTTTAAAACTCTATTAATGGAGATAGGTTGAGTATGATAGAGATAGTTAGTGGTTAATTGATCCTTGGGTACTGTTATACACCATAAATGAGGATGGAATAGTTGGTTCGAATTTCTAAAGTATTTATTTGAAGATTAATTGAATAATTACTTGTATACTTGTTGTTTATTAGATGATTTAGCCTTCAAAAATGTTAAGAAGAAGGAAGATCATTTGTGATATAGCTTATTTATTACAGTAGTTTGGTGCACTGGCAGGTAATGGTTTCATATGTAGTATACCCAGTTTAGATACATGTAATAACTATAGTGACGGGGAATTTCATGTCTAGGCCTTTGGACACAGAGTCGGGATGGACAAAATATGAAAATAGTGTAATAATGATATAATTTTATGTTATTATATTTTGTATGGACACCTTGATGGATATTTGTGTTGTATGACCTAATTGATAATGTATATCACTAATATATGAATATAAATACTAATAGAAAAATTAGCGATCTTCCAATTTATAGATCTAGTCTTTAATACCTTTAATAGAGTGAACCCAATGTTGGGTATAATTGAAGTATGGGGTATTAATGCTAGGAATTAGTTAGATGGATTTATTGTAATAAGAGCAAGAGATGCTATAACTTAAGATCCTGAAATTAATTTTTTCTAAGTGCTATAAATTAAGATGTGTGAAGGTGGATGACTCTAGCTAGAGTTGTAAGTTGATTAGTGTCAAGTGGTTAAATAATCAACTAAAAAGGATAGTGCCTTTAACTTAGATACTACTTGAGTGTAAGTGTAACTAGTTAGTATTTGAATTTACTAGTTTAGCGAGAATAAAATAAATTTAGAGTGGTGAATGAATTAGGATGATGAATTAGAGTGTAGATATCTGTCTTGGTGGAATGTGTACTCCTAAAAAGCATACTGATTGATTGACCTTCAGACATGTTTATGTTTGATAATGTTGATTGATAATACTTAATTGAGTAAGTAGTGAATTGGACCTTAGATATTGTAATACCTTGTAAGATTCTAAATGAGCTTCCAACTATTCGTCCAATGTTTAGAAGTTCCCAAGCCATTCAATTTACACTAAGTACAAAAGACCTAGCCATTTTAAGACCCCCAAGATTTTAAACATTTTATTTTTGGCCTTTTCATGTTCGAACCATTAATTTATGAGTTGAAATGTGTTTAGGCATCTTAAAAGGCTCATCTGGAAGAGTTTTGGAATTTTTGAAAGTGGTTTGGGGTGTTTATGGACCATGGAGGCCGAATGTCTCCATAATATTAACGTGTCATGCAGACTGGCCCTCCTTGATACACGGAGTATCATGAGGTTAGTCTTTGTGATACACATCATGTCACGGAGATTAGTCTCTTTGATAACCTTTATGCCACAGAGCCTGTGTAAATCCTGCATCTTTATTAAAAGGGCAAGGGGCATTTTGGTATTTTTTTCTCTCCCTAAATTCTCCAATCATGATTTAACACCAAGAGAGGCATTATTTGCCCCATTCTCCATCAGTTAATGATACTCAATTTCCTCTCATTCTCAAGAACACATAAAAAATCAAAGTTTCTTCGAAGAATTTCAGCATCTAAGGTCCCAATTCCAAGTTTGCTTCAAGAATTCAAGTAACTCAGGTATATGGGGTATTCGTCAATGGGTTAAATCCACCTATTGAGTCCCAAGAATCACTTATTTTACAAGTATAAACCATTTTCCTTCTTTTCATGAAATTTCAATGTTTAGTATGAAATTACTCAAATTGTTCATAACAGTTTTGAACAAAAACCATGACTTTGTGTTTTTTCATATGAATTATACTCTTACATGCTTCACAATATTAGAAACCCACATCATATTTAGTTGATACCATGTCAATTTCTCAAGTTATGTTATAAACCATGCGATCATGTTGTTCTCATAAGTTTAACATATTCTGGTACTCATAATCATGAACTTCATCAGTTTAGAACATATAGTATGTTTTGGGGTTTATGAATAATGAATTCCCTTGCAGTGATGTAAGTGAATTATTGTATTTAAAGTATTGTTCATTGGATGGTTATGAGCACCCGCTACTTATGTGTTTACACATGTTTTAGCTTTTCAAATTTCAAGTCAGTCCGATCGTGATTTTATTATTATATTCAGACTATCATGTTCATGATGAGCAATTATCAGTTATGAGTCCAGTTAAATTTAGTAAGTACCAAGGTCAGTTCAGTTGGGAGTAGCATTTAGCATGGAGCGGACTTAGGTATGAAGGTACACCCCCCAGCAGAGGATTGAAACCTTTACTAACAGTCACTAAGTTCCACAACTATGTAGCCAATGTAGGATATGAGGTGTCACCTGCCAGTAGAGGACTGACACTATCTACGAGGTAACCTGCCAATAGAGGACTGACAACCTAGTCTTTCGGGATAGCAGTTATAAGTTTAGTAGATCCACACACCAGTGTTAGTACCTATGGCAAGGTACTGACACCCTTCAAACTAGGGTTACAGGTTGGACCCCGATCAGCTTATATTGGGGCATGTCGGTTGTGGAAACCCAATTTTAATCTCCTGATACTCCTTTTGGGCTACTATTTTGTCAAAATTATTAATCTCTAACATTAACATTTTTTACACTTTATTTAGATATTAAATAATTACTGATATGTCACATTCATGTTTTCTAAATATGCAAAATTATTTTTATTACTTTTATCATCATTTTTTATAATTTATTAATTTAAATACAATATTTTTTACACAATTTTATTAATATTTCATAAATTATTTTTTTAATATTTCGTAAATTATTTTTTTCATAAATATGCACACTCACAATTTAAAAATACAATGTCTAGTCCTTATTAGTATAATCGTTGTTGTTGTTGTTGTTGTTGTTGTTGTTGTTGTTGTTGTTGTTCTGGTTATTATTATTATTATTATTATTATTATTATTATTATTATCATCATCATCATCATCATCCTTACCACTATTATTTTTATTTTTTTTATATTTATTACATAACATTCTTCACTTTCAAAGTTTTGTTTAATTCTTCTTTTCATTTCTCTTTTAATTTATTTTATAAGTATTTGATCAAATATTTGAGAGTTGTTACTCTTTTATTGTAAATTATTTTCTTACTATAAATATGATGGTTGATTTAATAATTTAGTATTATTTTACTTCACTTAGTAATTTAGTACTTACCCATTTTATATATTATTTTTTGAAAGAAATTTATTTAGTGCTAAACAAGTTCAAAATTCAAATTTATTAAAATCTTCTCATATCCTCCTAAAATCTTTTCTTTAGGTAGAAGAATGTTTTTTTATTCTCAAAATTATTTTACATGTTTTATTTTTACTCTCTCCATATCCATAAAATCTTCCTACAAATCCAAAAGGTATTTTTTCACTTTGATAGCTCCAAAGATTATTCTTTTCTTTTATTCTTTGTCATGTAAAAAAATAATTCTTGCTAGAGAAAATAATTGTTTTTCCATGCGTGACTTATCTCCCATCAATTTTTATTCCCTTTTCCTCTATATATACTTAGAAACTCCATAGTAACAAGTGAATTCCTCCATAAATCCCTCACGTGCCATTTTCTGAACCCATCTCCACCAATTCGACACCACCAAGCTGTCCTCATCTCTCCACTAACGAACCACCAAACTTTTGATTTTTTTATCTTCCATCTCTACTAATAAACAACAAGCTTCCAAAACTATGTGAAAACAATGGCAGGAAACAAATAAAGCAGCGATCATTCTCATTACTGTCACATCAAGATTGTAACATCATGGTATCACCTTGCTTTTGGTCAAGATTTTCGTATAATAGCTCTAGTCATCGCTGAGGTCTCCTACATCAAGGTTCATTTTGTTTCGATTTAACATTTTGGATAAGTTTCAATCGAACTATCCCTAAATCATTATTTGTTTACTTGATTGATATGAACACTTAATATATATGTAAACCAAAAATGAAATCTCTTACTATTGATCTTTTCTTAGATGTTGTTGCATATTTAATCATCTCATCGTTTAGTCCTTTAACAACTATTTTGGACTTCAATAGTAAAATTGCACATATATCATGATCATCTATATAGAACCAAGTTATGAGATCATTATACTGTCCATATAGATAAGAGTTGTTTCCATTTTCTCTTAGTGTATTATTACTTAAAATTATTTTTTTCACAAATTCTTACCTATTTATTGCATTAGTCATTTAAAATAAAATATAATACTAATATCACATTTTCCTAATAGACTTTATGTCTCCCTACTATGTTCTTAATTTAGAAACGTGAATGCTTGCATGCATGTGTTTGAGGTGGAACTTTTGATACTCTATCTTGGTTTAGGATAAATTATTTCTATTGGAATAGACTTAAGTAATTTCAAGGTTGTGATAGGGTGGGGCTATATTTTAAGTGAATGTACAATACATTGGCAAAGATTTTTTTTTTTTTTTAAATGTTAATATCTATTCTTCACATTTTGTATGGAAAGAATTAAACTTGAGTTCAGGATGATCGGATATTTGAATAGGTATTTGGATGTTTTCACCTGCCATTTTACCATAATTATGTATTTGTATTATTATTCATCTGTAATTATGCATAATTTTTGAATTAGTCCAGGCATAGCCAATTCTGTGATGATAATTCTTTAATTTGCAAAACTTGGGATTGTTATTCTTTTACTATTAATTCGATGTTCTTCAATTGAAATGGTGTGCCAACAATTTTAAATACTTTAGGCCTAAAGAAAATTTATTTTTAATTATTTTAATTAGTCGTTTAGTTAGTTAAATAGTAAGAACAGACATACTCTCACCTATTTAAATTTTTCATTACATGTACACCATAATGGAGTGACATCACTTGGAGTTCAACCGCTGCGAGTGCGAGATTCAATGCGTGAAGCAGAGCTCAAATAGAATCATCACCCCATCGGGAGTCGGGTACATTTGCGAAATGATGACAAGAAAAATACAAGAAATAGTTGACTTCTCTTATGAAGCACGTATAACTTTATTACAATATAAAGCACCTCATTATTCCCTTCTTTCCTTATTTCATGTCACTATTTTAAACGTCTCAAAGGTTTGACAACTTTTTGCTATTATACGATAGCAACACGCTTTGATACAATTTATATATTATACCTCTATATTTTTCTCTTCACATGACTTCTAAATGCAAAAAATATTGTTTCTTCTTTCGTCTTGTCTTAAGGGATTTAAGAGAGTCGACATAGAAATTAGAAAAAGAGAGAACGTCGCATTGGACCCATTTCAGCCTTGTCATTCCCAGATCCAACTCACATTTACTCTTATCCTTTTTATTTTTATGTATGTATTTGTGAATTATGTATTTACTTTTATTAAACCCTTACATTAATTCGTCACTAAAATTATGGTGACCCATATGTTGCTAACAAGTTTTGCATCATTTGTAGTCTCCTTACTTTGGCGTAAGTTTAGTTTATAATTTATCATCCTCCAAGTTTGTCCATATGCTAAAAAGAGAAGAATCTCATAGAGTCCGTAATTCGAAGAAGATGTGGATTACAAGAATTATGGTACTTTTGTTTATTATTTACATATCACAAAAGGTGAGTCTCACATCTCTTGTATTTTTGTTAGTCTTTGTATGATATGTACACTAGTTGAAAGCTTTATTTATTATTTTTATCACTTAGTAATATTAAGTTTGCAAAATAAGGGAACTTTGTTTATCATGTAGAATTTCCACATATAATACGAGTTCGGCTGGGAACTACATGTGTGGACCTCAAAAGGTGCTAGGCACCTTTCTTTTTAGGTAATTTAAACTCTTACTTGAATTTCTGGTGAACTAAACTAAACAATAAAATAGGTTCGTAGTTAGCCTAGAATGGTATTCTAATGCACCTTAATATGTTAGGTGGCGACTCTTCACCCTTTAACTAACCTAAAAAGAGTAGTCAATATGGATCTCACTTTTCATGAGAAAAATGGGGCGCGACAGAATGACGACTCTGCTGGGGATCTTAGGTTCTAACCGTTAGGAGTTTGTATTTTATGTTAGATTCTTGTACTTTCTTTGTTTTATTTTCATGATCATATTACTCTTTTTCCCCTTTGTTGGTTATTTATTTTCTACTGTTGACATTTCTCCTTGTCCTTTTCTCCTTTTATTATTTACTTATATCATGATCTATTCTTACATCTTAATGTTTTCTGCATTCCCCTCTTTATGTGTTTTTACTTCTCCATGTCTATGCCTTTTCCCCTTGTTGGCTATATGCTTTAGTGTTTATTTACTATTATTTCTAAGCATGTTATTGTATTTTTTTTGTATGAACTATGTGTTACTTCTTTTGTAGAATTATTATTTCGCTCATATTTTCCTCCACTAAGAATCTCTTTTATTTTTTCTTTTGCAAATGGTTGTGTGGTTGCACAGACGTTCTTTCCTAAAATACCCTTTGGGAAATGCCTTGTGGATTGATCGATCAGTGGTGCATCGGTAGTCACAAGCTTTCCCACTCTCAAGTTATCCGCTTTAGGTGACATCGTCAAAAGCCAGTCTCATTCTCTAGATCTTAGTCGTATATTTCTTCAACAAGGAATATGCATCCTAATATGTCTAAAGTGTTTTCATGACTT
The DNA here is from genome assembly GCA_030864225.1 of Capsicum baccatum var. pendulum. Taxonomy (NCBI): domain Eukaryota; kingdom Viridiplantae; phylum Streptophyta; class Magnoliopsida; order Solanales; family Solanaceae; genus Capsicum; species Capsicum baccatum. The sequence goes on from CM061559.1 coordinate 113,821,726, forward strand.
ATGTACATATATTATAGTTGCTAATTTAATTTGTTCTGACATTTTTTGATAACCTTATTTGACTTTTCCACCTGCAATTTATCTTCACCGGCTATTTGAATTCTTATAAGACTCAAATTCCAAACTACTCCTAACTTGGTTATTGTTCAAACTAGATACATAGGCAATCCTTTGTAAGGGTGCAGTCTTCCTCTTCATTTTCTATTTATTTTACAAAATATCCTAGTATTTCAAAAAAAAAAGTGAAACAATCTTTATCATTCAAGTAGTTTTTCTATCAAATCATGTTCCCCCTCTATTTCACCTTTTTTATAATGTTATAAGGGTGAAAACTAGAATCTTTTTTTGAATTATTCGAATAATTTTTCTTCACAATCTTTCAAATTTTTCAAAGCAAACACTTCAAATTTTTCTGAACTTTTCAAATCTTCAATCTTTCCGCTTCTTCAAGACAAAGCTTCTTTAAACATTCTATGTGCATCTTTTAAAATCTAATCATTATTTTCTTGTTTACCCCATCAACTCCACGTTTGAACTTAGTACCTATGGTTTGTTTCTTGTTTATCTTCTAAATTTGACATCAATTTACTTCTTAAGCTTAATTCTAGCTCACCCATTCGTCCTAAAGTCCTCTTTGACAAGATGACTATTGTCATATTGTCTCTTTTTGTATTGGGTATACTGTCTTTTGTGTTGTATGATTTACTATTTTTATTTAAAGGTTGTAAAGTATTTGAATAGAGGCTCGATTCAAAATATGTAATATGACAAATAGGCTCAATATCCAAAAATATTTCATCCCTCTTTTCTCTCACCCAAGGCAAAACACTATTTGGACTGAATCTCCTTATCCTCACGTTACTCACGTACCCTGTCAACAGTTTCCCTCAACATACACCACTCTTGAAAATGAGAGATACCATCAGTCTCTATTTATCCTCCTTATGACTAATTAATATTTTTCTATCTTATCTACCTTTCTTTGTACTCATGAACTACGTTTGATCTGACATCAATTTGGATAAGTAGGCAGCCCACTCTGGGTCCGGGATTAATCTAATAAAACTTTTTCTTTCTTTCCAAGTCTTACAGATCAAAAATGACAGGCTAATAGGCCCAAGTCTTGAGAATATAAAGGCAGATTACAATTGAGGTCACGATGTTCAAGTATAGGACAACAATTTCTCTTGGATTAGTATTTCATTTTAGTGGCTCAAGAATATAAGACTACACAGGCAAAAACTGGGGCAGAATTTTTGAGGTTTCAAGAAAACATAAAATTTCATGAGTAAGAAATATATCAGTTCACACTGATGTGTAAAAGGCATTTTTCATTCTATACTGGGGCATCCACCGTGATGGAGTACAAGTCACAACGACCCATGAAGCAGAAACCAAAATCATGGAGCTAAACCAAGCAAGGTATGAATCAATCTTTTTTTTTATTAATGATTTTCCTTTGAGTGTAGACAATAGGTACTAATGTAGGAACAACGTTATGATATCATCAAAGAAGTCGGGATTACCTCCGCAATAGATGAAAAGGGATAAGTTGTTCTATCATTTAACTTTGACTATAATGAAATGGTAATTTATAATATTAGGGTTCCTGTAAAGCCTTAATAGACAATATTGGGTTCCAGTAGAACCTTATCAGACGATATTAGGGTTCTGGAGAGCCTTAATAGACAATATTGGGTTTCTGTAGAACCTTATAAATGATATTAGGGTTCTATAGACAACATTGTGCTCCTGTAGAAGCTTATAAATAATATTAGGGTTTCTACAAAGCCTTAATATACAACATTGGGTTCTTGTAGAACCTTATAAACGATATTAGGGTTCCTTTCAAGCCTTAATAGATAATATTGGGTTCCTGTAGAACCTTATAAATAATATTGGGGTTCCTGTAGAGCCTTAATAGACAACATGGGATTCCTGTAGAACCGTTTAGGGTTCCTCTAGAGCCTTAATATACAATATTGGGTTCCTGTAGAACCTTATAAATAATATTAGGGTTTATGTAGAGCCTTAATAGACAACATTAGGTTTTTATAGAACCTTATAAATAATATTGGGATCCTACACGAGCCTTAATAGAAAATATTGTGTTCTTGTAGAACCTTAATAGACAATATTGGGTTCATGTAAGAACCTTAATTGACAACATTGGGTTCCTGTAGAACCTTATAAACAATATTAGGGTTCCTATAGAGACTTAATAGACAATATTGAGTTCATGTAGAACCTTATAAATAATATTAGGGTTTCTGTAGAGCCTTAATAGACAACATTGAATTTCTATATAACCTTATAATTAATATTAGAGTTCCTTTAGAGCCTTAATAGACAACATTGGATCCTTGTAGAACCTTATAAATAATATTAGGGTTCTTGTAAAGCCTTAATAGACAATATTAGGCTCCTGTAAGAACCTTCATAGACAATAGTGGATTCCTGTAGAACCTTAATAGAAAATATTGGGTTCCTGTAGAACCTTAATAGATAATATTGGGTTCCTATATGAACCTTAATAGACAATATTAGGTTCCTGTAGAACCTTAATAGACAACATTGGGTTCCTGTAAAACCTTACAAATAATATTGGGGTTCTGCATGAGCCTTTATAGAAAATATTAGGTTCCTGTAGAACCTTAATAGACAATATTGGGTTTATTTAAGAACCATAATAGACAATATTGGGTTCCTGTAGAACCTTAATAGACAATATTGGATTCCTGTAGAATCTTAATAGATAACATTGGGTTCCTATAAGAATCTTAATAGACAATATTGGGTTTTTGTTGAACCTTAATGGAATAACATTGGGTTCCTTGTTTACCTTTAAATTGAACTACTATTGAATTTCTGATGAGTAAGAGATGATTCTTTCTCTCTCTCTCTCTCTCTCTCTCTCTCTCATTTGAAGCATAATTCTTTCTCCTAAATTCTCATGTCCTAAATCTTATTCACATTCCACATTTCAAAACAACTCTAATCCTACCTTTCATTTTCACACCTCCCAGTTTATCGTTGTTTCAAATCTCACTAACCCATGATATCATTGTTGACGCCCCTATCCTTTATCATTAACATTCTTTAAGAATATTGTTCATCCTTAAATCTAAAACTATACATGGCCTGATTCTTATAAAACCAGATATATATAGGCGACTTAAAACCAAAGTCTCAGCCACATTATTTTAATATCCGCCTCCTGTCGCTCTCATTCCAACAAATCCTCTTTTTATTTTAACAAAATTAGCTACAACGTCAACTTTCATTGCTCGGCAATTGTTTCATCATTCTCAAGCAACAAAGAGCCAGTTGTTGACACCCAATTTTGACCTCCCAATAATCCTTCTAGGCTTCTATTTTGTCAAAATTATTAATTTCTAACATTAATATTTTTTATACATTATTTTGATATTAAATAATTACTGATGTGCCACATTTATGATTTAAAAATACATAAAATTATTTTTATTACTTTTATCCTCATTTTTTTATAATTTATTAATTTGAATACAACATTTTTTTACACAATTTATTAATATTTCGTAAATTACTTTTTTCGTAAATATGCACACTCACAATTTACAAATACAATGTCTAGTCCTTATTATTATAATTGCTATTATTATCATCATCATCATCATCATCATCATCATCATCATCATCATCATCATCATCATCATCAACATCATCATCATCATCATCATCATCATCATCATCATCATTACCACTGTTATTTTTAATTATTTTTTTATATTTATTATATAAAATTCCTCACTGGCAAAGTTTTGTTTAATTATTCTTTTTATTTATCTTTAAGTTTATTTTATAAGTATTTGATTATATTTTAAAGTTATTATTCTTTTATAGTAAATTATTTTCTTACTATAAATATAATGGTTGATTTAATAATTTATTTCTATTTTCCTTCACTTAGTAATTTAGTACTTACCCATTTTATATATTATTTTTTGAAAGAAATTTATTTAGTCCTAAACAAGTTCAAAATTCAAATTTCAAATCCAAATTTATTAAAATCTTCTCATGTCCTCCTAAAATCTTTTCTTTAGGTAGAATAATATATATTTTTTATTCTCAAAATCATTTCAAATCATTTTACATATTTTATTTTTACACTCTCCTTATCCATAAAATCTTCCTACAAATCCAATAAATATTTTTTTTCACTTTGATAGCTCCAAAGATTATTCTATTCTTTTATTGTTTGTTATGTAAAAAAATAATTCTTGCTAGAGAAAATGTTTTTTTCCATGCGTGCCTTATCTCTTATCAATTTTTATTCCTTCTTCCTATATATATACTTTGAAACTCCACGGTAACAAAGGAATTCATCCATAGATCCCTCACGTGCCATTTTCTGAACCCATCTCCACCAATTCAACGCCACAAAGTTGTCCTTGTCTCTCTACTAAGCAACCACCAAACCTTTGAGTTTTTTTATCTTCCATCTCCACTAATAAACCACAAGCTTCCAAAACCATATGAAAACAATGGCGGAAAACAAATAAATCAACCATCATTCTTGTTACTGCCATATCATGATTTTATCATCATGGTATCACCTTGTTGTTGTTCAAGATTTCCGTCCAATGGCTCTAGCCATCGCCGAGGTTTCCAACATCAAGGTCTATTTTGTTTTGATTTAACATTTGGAATAAATCTGAATCGAACTGTCCCTAAATCATTATATGTTTACTTGATTGATATGAACACTTAATATATATGTAAACCAAGAATGAAATCTCTTAATATTGATCTTTTTTTAGATGTTCTTGCATATTTAATCATCTCATCGTTTAGTCTTTTAACAACAAGTTTGGACTTCAACAGTAAAATTGCACATATATCATTAACATCTATATAGAACTAGGTTATGAGATCATGATACTGTCTATGTAGATGAGAGTTATTTCCATTTGCTCTTAGTGTATTATTAGTTAAAATTAGTTTTTTCACAAAGTCTTACCTATTTATTGCATTAGTCATGTAAAATAAAAAATAATAATAATATCACCTTTTCCTAATAGACTTTATGTCTCCCTACTATGTTCTTTAATTTAGTAACGTGACTGCATGCGTGTATGTGTTTGAGGTGGAACTTTTTATACTCTATCTTGGTTTAGGATAAATTATTTCTATTGGAATAGACTTAAGTAGCTTCAAAGTTATGATAGGGTGGGGCAATATTTTAAGTGAATTTACAATACATTGGCATAGAGTTTTATTTTTCTTATTTTATTTTTAAATGTTAATATCTATTATTCATATTTAGTATAGAAAGAATTAAACTTGAGTGCAGGATGCTCGGATATTTGAATAGGTATTTGGATGTTGTCACCTACCATTTTACCATAATTATGTATTTGTATTATTATTCATGTGTAATTATGCATAATTTTTGAATTAGCCCAGGCATAAGCAATTCCGTGATGATAATTATTTAATTCACAAAAATTTAGATTGTTATTCTTTTACTATCAATTCGATGTTCTTCAATTGGAATGGTGTGCCAACAATTTTAAATACTTTAGGTCTAAAGAAAATTTAGTTTTAATTATTTTACTTAATCGTTTAGTTAGTTAAATAGTAAGAATAGACATACTCTCACCAATTTAAATTTTTCATTACATGTACACCATAATGGAGTGACATCACTTGGAGTACAACCATTGTGAGTGCGGGAGTCAATGCGTTAAACAGAGCTCAATTAGAATCAGCACCCCATCAGGAGTCAGGTACATTTGAGAAATGATGACAAGAAAAAGACAAGCAATAACTGACTTCTCATATGAAGCGCGTATAACTTTATTAAAATATAAAGAACCTCTTATTCCATTCTTTTCTTATTTCATGTCACTAATTTAAACATCTCAAAGCTTGACAACTTTTTACTACTATATGATAGCAACACGCTTTTAGATAATTTATACATTATACCTCCATATTTTTCTATTCACATCACTTCTAAATGCAAAAAATATTGTTTTTTCTTTCGTCTTGTCTTAAGGCATTTAAGAGAGTCGACGTAGAAATTAGAACAAAGGGAGTAACGTCGCATTAGACCCATTTTATCCTTGTCATTCCCTGATCCAACTCGCATTCACTCTTATCATTTTTATTTTTATGTATGTATTTGTGAATTACGTATTTACTTTTATTAATCCCTTGTCATTCCCTTACTTTTATAATCCCTTACTTCAGTTGATCTTATGGAGTTAGAGATGACTGATTTTGATGTCATCCTCGGTATGGATTAACTCCATTCATGATATGCCTCTATTGACTATAGAAATAGGATCGTACAATTCTAGTTTTCTAATAAACCTATCATAAAATGAAGAGATAGTCCCACAATGCCTATAGGTTAATTTGTCTCCTAACTTAAGGCAAGAAATATGATTTCCAAAGGATGTATTAACCATCTCGTCTGAGTCAAAGACTCAAATTATGAAACACTAAGTCTTGTGTTTATTCCAGTAGTGAATGAGTTTCCAAAAGTTTTCCTTGAAGATCTTCTCAAATTCCTCCTGAGAGGAAAATTGACTTTGGAATATATCTCCTGCCAGATACCTAGCCTTTCTCAATTCCACCTTACAGAATGGATCCATCAGAGCTTAAGGAATTTAAAAAACAATTGAAGGATCTCTTAGATAATGATTTCATTAGGCTTAGTATTTCTCTGTGGGGTGCTCCAGTTCTCTTTTTATGCAAGAAAGAAGGTTACCTCAGGATATGCATCGATTACCATCAGTTAAACAAAGTCACAATCAAGAATAAGTATCCTTTTTTCTAGGATTAATGACTTGTTCAAAAAACTTCACTGTTCAAGTTATTTTTTTAAGATAGACCTCAGGTCCCTCTATCATCATTTTCGATTTAGAGAATGTAATATCCCAAAGACAGCCTTCAGAATATAGTATGGTCACTTTGAATTTCTAGTTATGTCTTTTGGACTAACGAATGCTCCTGCAGCTTTTTTAGACTTGATGAATGAGGTGTTCAAGCAGTACTTGGACATGTTTGTCATAGTCTTCATCAATGACATCTTTGTCTAATCCTGCAGTGAGAGAGATCATGTAGTCTATTTGAGGGTTGTATTGCATACCCTTAATTACCATCAATTATTTGCTAAGTTCAACAAGCACGAATTTTGTTTGAGATCAGTATATTTTCTTGGTTAAATTATTTCTAATGATGGCATTTGAGTTGATCCTTAAAATATCAAAGAAGTAAGAAACTGGCCTAGGCCCATCTGTCTATCAGATATTAGGAGTTTTTTTAGGTTAGCTGGTTACTACAGATGGTTTGTGGAAGGATTCTCTTTTATTGTTTCTCTTATGTCTTGACTGGCCTAAAAGAAACTCAAATTTTATTGGTCAAATTCGTGCTAGAAGAGTTTTCATAATTTGAAGACTCGACTCATTTTTGCCCTAGTGTAGACTTTACTAGAGGGTTCAGATAGGTTTATAGTATATTGTGATACTTCTAGAGTTGGTCTTGGTTGTGTACTAATGTAGTAAGGTAAGGTCATAGCCGATGCCTCTATACAGCTTAAACCCCATGAGAAGAATTACCTGACCCATGATCTTGAGTTGATAGTAGTAGTCTTTGCCGTAGGATTTGGAGGAATTACCTTTATGAGGTTCATGTCGATGTATTTATGAATCCTACGAGTTTATAGTATGTGTTCACTTAGAAAGACCTAAATATTCATCAGAGAAGGTAGCTTAAGTTATTGAAAGATTATGATATGAGTATGTTGTATCACTCGGGTAAGGCTAATATAGTCGTTGATGCCCTTAGTAGATTTTCTATGGGAAGTGTTGTTCATGTTGAGTAGGATAAGAGGTATTTATCCTGTGAGGTTCATCAGCTTGCAAGATTAGGTATCTGATTGGTTGATTCAGCCAAAGGTAATATATAGATTTAGAATGGTTCAGAATCTTTATTGGTTGACGAAGTGAATGAAAAGTAAGATAGATATCCTATTTAGGTCAAGATGGAGGAGGTAGATGGGAATTGGAATATTGAAGTTTTCTCCCATGGAAGAGATAGTATGCTTCATTGCTAGGGTAGATTATGTGTTCTGAGTGTGGATGGTTTAAGACAACGAATATTAGTAGAAACGAATGGTGCATCGTATTTTATTTATTTGGGAGCCACTAAGATATACCATAATTTGTGGGAAATCTATTGGTGGAATGGGAATAAGAAAGATATTACAAAATTCATAGCCAAGTGTTTGAATTGTCAGCATCTTAAGCTTGAACCCTAAATTCCTAGAGGTATGCTTTAGGATTTTAGCATCCCTACTTGGAAGTGAGAAGTGGTGAACATGGATTTTGTTATAGGGTTATCTCATATGTGTCGTCAACATGATTCGATTAGGATCATTATAGATAGAATAACCAAGTAAGCTTATTTCTTGCCAGTTCATTCTTCGTATTCAGTCAAGGATTATGCTAGACTCTATCTTAGGGAGTTGGTAAAGTTGCATAGGGTATCATTGACCATAATTTTAGATAGAGGTACCCAATTTACCTCTTATTTTTGGAAGGCTTTTCAGAAGGGTATTCGTACTTAAGTTCATCTTAGTACATCTTTTCATCCTAAGATAGAAGGTTAGGCAGAAAGGACCGTTTAGACCTTAAAATATATGTTGAGGGCTTGTGTTATCGACTGTAAGGTTAGTTGGGATGACCACTTCACTTTGATTGAGGTTTCCTATAATAACAACTACCACTCCAGTATTCAGATGGCTCCAGTTAAGGCTCTATGTGAAAAGAGGTATAGGTCTCCTATTCAGATGGCTCCAGTTAATATTGGTAACTTGTTTTATTTAAAAATTTCACCAATGAAGGGATAGAAGATATTTAGTAGAAAAGGGAATCTCAGTTCCCGCTATGTTGGCCCATACAGGATTTTGATCCATTTTGGGGAGGTAGCTTATGAGTTAGAGTTTCTTGTTGAATTGACATCAGTGCATTTGGTGTTCATATCTCCTTGTTTAAGAAATGCATTGGTTACCTAGATTCTATCATTTCTCTAGAGAGTGTGCATGTGTGAACGATAGACTTTCCTATAAAAAAGTCTCAATTGAGATCCTTGATCATCAGATTTGTAGGCTAAGGAATAAAGTTCCCTTGGTTAAGGTTCTATAGAGAAATTAGTTCATTGAGGAAGATACTTGGGAAGCAGAAGCACATATGCAAACCATGTATCACCATATTTTCTCTATGAATTTAGATTCAACTTGAGGTAATGGTTTTCTTTAAATTGATCCTCTTAATTTCTATCTCAGCTATCCAACCATCGCTATGTCATAGCATACATTTATGAATTCAGTTTAGTTCATGCATCATGTTTCAGATTCAGTTATGTAATCATGATTCAACCCATAAGTATTCAGTACATGATCTCAGTCTCCTTAGTATCTCAGCTTAGACAGTTTCATTTGAGGATGAATAATCCTAAAACAGAGATATTGTAATACCTAATAAGATTCTGAATGCATTTTCAGCTATTCGTCCAATGTTTAGAAGTCCCCAAGCCATTTAATTTACACTAAGTACAAGAAACTTAGCCATTTTAAGACCCCAAAATTTCAAACATTTTATTTTTGGCCGTTTTGTGTTTTAAACATTTATTTATGGGTTGACATATGTTCATGGATGTTAAAATGGTCATCCACAAGAGTTTTAGAATTGTTGGAAGGGTTAGGGGTATTTTTGGACCACATATGAAGGATGTCTCTAGAATATTAACATGTCACAGAGACTGGCCCTCTTTGATGCATGGTGTGTCACATAAGAGTCACTAAGTTCTAGAACTACATAGACATCGTAGGATATAAGGTATCACCCATCAGTAGATTGCATGACCAAGTGTACAGATATTTGTTTTTCAGTTTATCTATTATTCAGCCAAATAATATTAGTTATTGAGTTATTTAGATCATATCAGTACATGTTTATGCTTGGTCTTGCAATCATTATACATATTAATAAACTCATGCCCAGTACTTATATGCATTCCAGTTAGTCATTGTCTCTCATACCAGTACATTCAAAATACTAATTGTATACTCTCTTTTACACTCTTTTACATATTAATTGCTTACTAGTTTAATACTAATTGCATAAGTTATTAAAAGTTATTTTTAGTATTTTTTTATCACAGTCGGTTAGAGTTAGTTGGGGGATTGTCCTATCAACTCTTCATGCTTAGAGACTTTCAGATGTTCAGACTTATTTTCAATTTTTTTAGTAGTCTCATACAAATTGGATATTTTTTTTAATATTTCATCTCACCATAGTTTTTGTCAGTATTAGTTTCTGCAAATGACGTATTATGATTATTTTATTTAGTTCTCATAGCAGAAACCAGATTATGGGTTAGCTTGGGGTCACTTGGGTCCTTAATCACTGTGTTACGACTAAGGGGTTAGCCTTGGGTCGTGACAAATATACTTGTGATTTCATGTGGTATTGGAAATTCTTTGTTATCTAAAATTATAAACTAGTCATTATTGATAGTATTTACTTGATCGTCATTAATTATAAGTTTTGATTTGTTCATTGTTGCTTACATCTACATTTGCATTTGCCTTTGGGCGATTCTTAAAATTATTGATTGCATCATATATTTCCATATTCATATATATTGGTGATGATGATTTGATGATACTGAGGTCATAATGTTCATGGTGTTATTGATGATATTGATGATGATGGTGTTGATATTAAAATCATGATGTTCATGATATTGAAAATGATGTTAATGAGATTGAGAAGATAAAGAGATGATGTGCATATCTTGAATTCATACTTTCATTCATATACATTAAATTTACATTTATATGTATATGTGGTTGATGGCTCCTTAAGTGGACCGAGTTATGTTGATGATATGTCGTAGTTCCTTATGTGGACCAGTTATTTGATGAGATACTATGGTTTCTTGTGCGGACCGAATATATTGATAACTATAATTTGAAATGGTAGCAAAGTATGGATATAAGATATGTCCTGAATTGTATAAATATCGCTCTTGTGTGTACAGAGTTGCAAACTTGATATATATTTTAGTGTCCTTACTTGTAAAGTTTTTAAGGCAAGTAATTGTCTTGGTTGTTGCAATCACAATGGTTAATAGTAGTATAATAGGAAATGAGGATAGTCATAAAAGAAGATTAATGAGAGAGAGAAAAGTATATAAAGTTGCTATAACAAGGAGAGTACATAATAATTGAGGGTTAGATTAATTTGTGGAAGTTAGTTAGTTAGTCATTAGTAGAAGGTAGTTAGTTATTTATGCCCCAAGGGTAATTACTATTGATTTAATAAAAAAAATGATAAGGTTGGAAGTCAATTTAAGTATGCTCAATAATTAAGAATGTATTATTGCCATGATCTCTATTGTTTGCTATATGTTGTTATATCTTTCTAACCCTAGTCGGACAATGATACCTACCAGTATATGTGTGGAATGACCCTTTAGGTCATCTCCTAAATTTCAATGCATTTCTAACATTTTGAGACTCCCCACAAATGCTACGGGTCATTGATGACTTGCCGAAATTGTCTGTTTGAATTTCGAATAGTTTGTTTGGATTTTAGGCTCAATTTTCTATTTTAAAGAAATTGATGTAAACAAATTGGTCTATGACCAATACTCTTAGTAAATGATAATGCCTAAGCTACACCTCCTCTCAAAAGATTATTGTGATCGTTGTCAAATATAGTAACCCAACTAGGTTGTCATCGAATACCAAGGGAATACGTGGACTTGTTGATCTTAGATGTTGTAATCAACGGGCAAAAACTGGAAAAGTACATGGAGGAATTTGAATGGAAGTATCAAACAAGGAGAAAATATCAACTTCGGTTGTGATCAGTATTTATGAACACTAGGATTGTGTTCCCCCTAGCTTCTCAACTCTGTAGGCTCATCGACTATTTTGAACAAACCCCATACCTTGCATGTAGAATTGATAAGTTATGTATCTTCTATAGTCTTTTGGATGAGTAGGAGGATTTCATTCAATACCTTTTGAGTCTCAAGATGTCACCTTACTAACCCTTATCTTGATCCCAGTTAACTATTACCTATTGAGTCTCTAGTTATTTGATAAAAGGTAACCATCTTACAAAGATAAACCCTAGAAGAGTGGATCGGTAGTTAAACTCCAAATTATAGTTGTCTTTATATTTTCCTAGTCACTACTCCTATTTTAGAGTAAGTAGTAAAAATCTAGGAGGGATCCTAGCGTTGGCCACCCGTTAAGAAAACTAGTATATTGAAGATAAAGCAATACATGTCATGGGTATCAGTTCAATTCAAAATTTGTAGTTCCTTTACTTCATCAATCCGCCAGGGTTTCCACAACCCTAGATATAGGTTTTTAGCTGCTCATACGTGTGAAGAAATCATTAAAATTCATAAATGAAAGCATTGATTAAATCACAATGATAAGAAGTAGAAAATCCACGACCATAACTGGATTAATCAACCAAAGTCAATACAAGAGAATGCCAAGATCAAAATTGAATCTTGGAATAAAAATATGTTTATGAGTATTAAAAGTGTGTTATTTCTACTAAAAAGGGAATAAAAGGTATTTATAGTACAAGAGGAAACCCAAAAACCAAATCAAAACGTAATAGGAGAAAATCAAGTCGGTGGACATATGTGATCTGTACCTGCTCCCTGACCGAGAGCAGTTAGCCTATATGTGATCTGTACCTGCAGTCTGGCACTAGGCATAGGTAGTACCTACGGTCCAGACACTAGGAGCAGGTAGAAAGAACAAGTACTGTATGACAAAATACTTGTAAGTTAGCTCTAGGGATTTTGGACTTTTGGTACTTGCTTTGCCTACATGCGGTCTGTATGTCCCACTTGCGGACCACATGTTGACTTGGTAAGTTTTAAGAGTAATTTTTTAGCTCTCTTCTTCGATTCTCGAACATGATTTGATCATGAACAAGCCCGAAAACATCCCAATCGTCCATAATTTCTCCAAAAAGCTGCCAAAACACCTTTTCAGGAACTTAGCATCCGAAACATGGTTTCATGTAAAACATACCGAAAACAGATCATATCTAACAAAATGGCCTTAGAAACTTTCATATTCTCCTTTTTTTAAGTGTCGATAGTTCTATATTTTTGTAGCACATCAACATCCTCAACTTATAATGTTTGCATATCCTTAGGAAACAAAATACAACAAAAATTAAAATGACGCTTAACTAGGAGAATCTAAGCTATTCAAGGCAGTCAGTTATCACATTAAGTTCAAATCACAACGCCTCATCCAATCTCACTTTTCAAAACTAACTATCAATGAATATGAAGCAATACAATGTGACACAATGGGATCAAGGTACAATAATAACATTAGCAGCAGACAACCACTCATATATATGGTTACACTACCCAAAACAAGCAAATAGCTAGCAATATGACTCAAGTTCCCATACAACAAAAATGTCTCACTAACTCATATAAAATAATGCATATCAATGAAGGGATGGTCATGAGATACTCACACTCAACAAAAAAGTTCCAGTCAATGCATATCAAATACCATAGGATTTCCCTTATTTTCTTTACCTTAGCATTTAGATAGTCAAGTTAGGATCATTATAGGACTTTTCTCGGCTTGTAATGTAGGCTTGGGGGATGTTATAATACATATGGACATTTAAAGTGACTAAGCCTCATTGGCACTACACTAACCTTGGGGTCTCACTAACTAGCCATTTCTTTTATTCCTCCCTTATTTCTCTCTTTTATTCTTTTATGCACTTTAAGGCTTAGTGTTGTTTTCTTATTCTTTCTTTTTTGTAAATGTTTCTTTTCTTTCCTTTTCTTTAGCTACAAACCCAGTCCTACTAACTTTTTCTCTTATTTTACCTTTCTACGTAACTACTTTATACTACACACCTCTATAATAGCCACCCTCAACTTAGGTGCTTTGCTTGAGTTGAGGTACACAATGTCCAAGGAGGACCACGGTCAAAACAGGTTCATTGTAATATAAATGGAAGGTGAATGGTAAAACAAAAAAAAATAGGCTTATAAGTCTCAAAACAGGCATCCAGGGATATCATTTACACATGAAAGTTCATTTAGGCTAAAAGTGGATTAAAATAAAAAAAATGGTTTATGATCCTTTCCTAACCTGCTATCTTACAACCTAGGCAAGACTAACCAGGCAAGTTCAAAATTCAAACTCAAAGGGAACTAGGTAGTATCTCACACACATATTGCATAGTGTCAATATTTCGATTTAGTACCTATCAGGTTCATCCAATTGTAAGTAAGTGATTATCATATCCCTAATACTAATGCCATAAGAAGATCCACAATGTTCACACATATATATACTTACACAATTCTAAAACACAAAATTTTGGAGGGGTATATTTTTCTCAAAAATCAGTAAAAACATGGCTACTGCCCTAAATACTTAAAAATCTCCTAATTACACAAAAACACATCACAATACTAAATAAAACATAATATGACATAAATTAACCTAGACATGTCGGTTTGACAACCATACCACACCGACATGAAAAGAAGCACGAGAACAAAAACTCGCGATGGCATTGTATGCCCACCTCCAACTAAAAACTGTGCACTATTCTCAATGTGCTAAAGCAAAGTAAAAGCGGAGGGAAGTGAGAACATACCTGCGATGCACTTAGCGTCCCTATCATGATCTTTCCCAAATAGGGGTATATCCATAAGTAGAGGCCATAGTGGTGGCGGTTCACTATGAGAAGATGTACTCGCATCATTCTCGGAATGCCTCTTCTTATCAACAAATATAGTCTACATCAAATTATGCATGGCCCTTTTTAGTGTTTGCTCATATGGACAGTCTTGGTTCTGCAATTCGTCCTCTCAGCCTCTCTTGGTCCAAACTACGAGGACTGTCACATCATTCTTCATAAAAAAATTAAAGTATTTGGTACCATAAAAAGATGATTGATGAATAATTAGGGATAAAATTGGAGGGATGGCTAATATATGGCTCTTAGTGAGAGGGCACACCTCTGCTCACAAGGTATCCACCTTCTTTATCATATTTCCTAGATCCAGCATCTCAATCTTTGATAACCGGTCTGACACATATCTCTCATCAACACTTGGTGCATTTGGTACAATGGCCTCTGCAATAACATCCTTATCAATAGTGTCTACTAAAGACACCACTCGCGTATCATCTGGCTATTGCACTATCATACACATATCAAACACTGCTTGCTCATCATTTAGTTTAAAGGTGATATTTCCGAAGTATATATCAATCAATACCCTACTGGGGGATAAGTAGGGTCTACCCAATATAATAGGGGCTTTAGAATTCACTTCACAATCAATAACTATAAAATTAGAGGGGAACATAAAGGATTCCACCCTTACTTCTACATCACACAAGACACCCACCAGTTTTTTCATAGATGAGTCAGCCATCAATAATTTTATAGATGTAGGTTTGAGTTCCCCCATCGTCAACAACTTGTACACAACCAGTGGCATCATATTTACTCCTGATCCCAAGTTATATAAAGCTTGTTTGAAATTGAATGGCCTAATAGAATACAGAATGGAAACTGCTCTGGGATCCACTTTTTTTCTACTACTAGAAAGGAAAGGGTCGCACTATGAGGGTGCTCATAATCATTAGGCTCGACAACCCCATACTCACCACTATCATAACAAAATCATCATCACCACATGTCGACTTATTATACTCTACCTCAGGTATCTCATCTGGCATGCCCCTAACTTCAATCCATGTTGTATGGGAACCTCAAGTACACATTCACTAGAGGTCTCCCTATAACTCAACCCAAACACCTCATCATATCATAGAATTTGAGGAAACACCAAAAAGCAATTCAAGATTTACAGAATTATATCATAATTCAACATTATATACATTATCATAATAACTACGCCCAAGTTCACAGTTGTTCATAAAACCTCTACACAACCAATGTCAATAAATATATATTTCAAGACAAGCCCCCAACTATGGCCAAACTAAGTCTTAAAGATTCTAAATCTAATGATAGATACTAAGATATGACGCCTTCCGAAATAAGGAAGCTCACCACTTCAAGTCAAGAACAAACTGCCTTGATCTATAAGTCACTGTGCAAAAAAGGAAAAATATGCATCGGTGCCTACATCGTGTGGGGAAGTAATATCCAAAGATAGTTAGCGGTTGGAATGCTAGCATATAACTAAAGGGTAAGGATAAAATAACATCATCATTTAACAACAAGACAATATACATACATATTTTCATTTATAGTCATATACTTATCCTCACATATAGGCACCTCACAGGCTACATAAGAGTTCAAGGTTTATCAACATTCTTACTCATACGCATGGATATTCACAACATTTTTGTATTAACCATGGAGGGTACAAGACATAGCATGAATTCTCAATTTATTCATAAGAAATAGAGAGAAGAACTTTTGACCACATTGGCCCATTCGTCCAATCTCATCACCATTGCATCGAACTATGAACTCGAATTGCTAGTCATATCATTGGCCTTAGAACTTAAATTACAAGCCATACCTCGGGCCTTGGAACTCAAATCACAAACCGTGTCATTTATTGAGGTATTCTAACCTCAAGAAATCTCTTCGGACTAGGAACTTGAATTGCTAGTCATATGACTGGCCTTGGAACTTGAATCACTATTTATGTCATTAAATGAGGAACTTGAATCATCCATTGCTCATTAGACTAGGAACTCAAATCGCTAGTAATTTCATTAGATGAGGAACTCGAATCGCCCATTCCTCATTCGCATCATTGATTGACAATAGGACCCTTGGCCCCTTGGTTCGTGCATTCATAATCACACAATACCTATCATATAAGGACTTTTAGCCCATTTAGCTAATTCAACATTTTACATGACTACATGGTCTTCATGGGAGCCTTCATTGCTCAACCATCTCAATAGGCCAATGCCTTCATTAAATTCATCATACAATTATATTTGTGGCCCTTACGACCCAAACAAACCATTCATATGTCATTAGCAACATTATAACACAATGTCACCACACTTGGTTACATACACAAGTCAAATTTATTTCCATGTTTAGGGCTTTACCCATTTATTAGTCATCATCCAACAAGGTTATAATTTATACAATACATGACTCAGAATACCTTCACAATATAATTCAACAATCATTCATATTCATTTAGTCCATTGCCCTATGTCAACACATTGTTAACATACAACTAGTCATCTCACTTAGAAAAATTCATAAACACCTTGTGTTCATATCTTTGACATGGTCATGTTCATGGTAGAAATCATCAACACTAGGGATACTCAAGGCCCTCATGTAAAAGATCATACAACAAGCATTTGCATATACAATCTACCATCAAATACATAAATCAACACAAGTTCAAGCATGAGTCATCATTGTTCATTGTTAGGTAATAAAACCCTTTTCATTTAATTCAAAACAACCATCTACACTTACTAATTTAAATATGAAAAACATGGGTTTAGAGTTATTTAAAGAGTGGAAGAGATACATGCCTTAAAAAACTTGAGTCACCAACAATCTTCACTCTTCTTTCTTTCCACAAGATGAACACCTTGAAACCGTAGCCTCTAATCTTGTTCCCAAGAGCCTTTAGAGTGTTTAGGAGTGTTTAAGTCTTGCAAATAAAGACTTTGGAGGCTACCAAGACTTATATAGGTCAAGGAATTAGGGTTTCAGGCAAGGGGAAAAAACAAAAGGTCCTTGGTTAAAAGATGGAAAGCACACACATGTAAGGGTACGACTCCCCCTCACGGTTCACTTGGCAATCATAACCTAGGGTACGAGTGGTACCCTAACTCATACCCAAGGTTTCCTATAAGTCAACCACACTTATTAGGGTGTGACTAAGCACCCTTGAGTCATATACTAAGGGTATGGCTCATGACCTAACTCGTATAGAACACTCATAACCAAAATAGTCCACTCTAGGTTAGGTTTCACTCCATACGGTTAGGAAACTTATGACTTGTGGGCTTAGTTATGACCAAGGGATGACCTTGTCATATGGAGGATAGTATGTTAACTTAATATACTGCTTAGGATACGAAAGGGTAGATCATGGTAGTATGACCCGTGGCCAAGGGTACTACTCGTGACCAAGGGTACGACTCAAGCACCCCCACCCGTATCCACTCCATAGACAAAAAAGGTTATTCTTTTCTCAATGGTTCCAAGGTCCAGGTGCTTCAACTCTCTTGAACTTTGATAGGTAAGCAAAGATACAAGTTAACACCTAAACATAGACCAAAGAAATCCTTACACAAGTTAGAAACCACACACTACAAGGATGCAACATAACACATATACCATGATCACTACCAATTAACCAAGGATTTTGCAAGGCCATATTCTCGATTGTTTCATTCTCCCCCAATTAAGACAATTCATCCACGAATGATGGGTAAGGAAAGCACGAACACAAGTCAACACATTAACACACATCACAATTATCCTTGAAAAAATTTATTACCAAGCACATAAAAATATTGCAACACGACACAACACACATCATGATCATCATCAATTTAACCATTTTATTTCATTCACTAGGGGATCCAATCGCATCATTTATCAAGGCCACATGGCTCTTTTAAATTTCAGGGACTCGAGCCCATTATCAAAAGGGAACTTAAACTTAAAACACACCTATCAAATCAAAGAGATCAACACATACCTCTATAATAAGCTTTCGAAATTAGAAATAAATGATGGTACTTGAACTTTAGGTCCTTTTTCGCATCCCAAGTTGCTTCCACAGACTTTTGGTTCCTCCATAGAACCTTCACCTAGGACACTTCTTTCATTTATAATAGGTGAATTAGCCAATCCAAGATCCTTACTGGGATCTCCTTATGGGATAGAGAATCTGAAATGCCAACATCTTCTGAGGGAATAACCAAAGAAGGATAACCCACATATTTTCACAATATAGATACATAGAAAACTAGGTGAATAGAGTTTATACTAGGAGGAAACTCCAACTCATAGGCGACATAGTAAGGTCCAACATAGCGGGGAATAGGCTTCCCCTTTTTGCCAAACCATATTACTCCCTTCCTAGGAGACACTTTCAAGAATACCCAATTGCCCATACTAAACTCTAAGTCCTTATGCCTGACTCCGCATAAGACTTTTGCCAACTTTGAGTAATTTTAAACCTATCACGAATTACCTTTACCTTCTCTAAGGCTTGGTGGACTAAATCGAGCCTAAGCAACTTACCCTCGCCAACTTCATACCACCCAATAGGAGATCAACATCTCCTACCATACAGTGCATCAAAAGGTGCCATGTCAATACTAGAGTGGTAACTATTATTATAGGAGAATTCAATCAAAGGAAAGTGGTCATACCAACTACCACTATAATCAATCACACAAGCCCGCAATATATCCTTAAATGTTTGGATAGTTATCTCTGGTCGACCATCAGTTTGTGGGTAGAATGCGGTGCTAAGACACACCTTAGTTCCCAAGCTTTTTTGGAATGACTTCCAAAAGTGGGATGAAAATAGAGGACCACAATCCGAGTAATAGACATCAGAGCACCGTGCAACTTCATGATCTTCGCAAGAAGCAACTTAGCATAATCTTCTGTCAAGAAATTCATCCCTATAGGCAAGAAATGAGAGGACTTGGTCATTCTATCAATGATGATCCAAATAGAATCACATTGATTCCAAGATCTAGGAAGACCGATAATGAAGTCCATATTAATAAACTCCCACTTCCACTCGGGCAACACAATCTCTTAGTATAGAAAATCGGGAATCAAGTGTTCAACCTTTACTTGTTGGTACACCATATATTTAGCCACATGGATAGGAACATCATGATTCATATTTTCCACCAATAAAACTCTCTAAGGTAATGATACATCTTGGTGGAACCAAGATGAATAGCATAACGGGCTTCATTAGCCTCAGCCATGAACTTTTCCCTCAATCTGTCGATACCGAGAATGTATAGCCTACCTTGGTACCTCAAGAAACCATCGCCACGAATCACAAAGTCTGTGACCTTCTGTTGACCCAAATTACTCTTGATCTTCATCAATTCGAGGTCCAAGATTTGCTTTTCCTTTATCTCAACAACAAGAAATGATTAAGATACCAGATGCACAAACACACCACCATCATCAAAGTCCACAAGTCAAACACTAAGATTAGACAATTGATAAATATCTTTAACCAATTCAGGCTTGTCCTAATCAACATGGGCTAAACTTTCCATAGACAATCTACTAAGAGCTCCAGCAACTACATTTGCCTTATCGGGATAGTAATGAAGACTTATATGATAGTTTTTCAATAGATTACGCCACCTCTTTGTTGGAGGTTCAACTCCTTTTGGGTAAACACATATTGAAGGCTCTTCTAATCAGAAAAGATATCAATATGAACACCATAAAAATAATGCCGTCAAATTTTCAAAGCAAAGACCACAGCTAACAACTCTAAGTTATGGGTGGTATAGTTGTTTTAATGAACTTTTAATTGCCAAGAAGCATAGGATACCATTCTACCATGTTGTATCAATGCCACAAAGGCCTACTCGAGAAGCATAACAATAAACCACAAAACCATCACTACCCTCGGGCAAGGTCAACATCAAAACCAAAGTCAATTTATCTTTCAACTTCTCAAAACTACCCTCACATGCATCAGACCATAAGAACTTGACCTTTTTTTGGGTCAATTTGGTCAACGGGGTAGCTATAGTGGAAAAAATCTCCACAAATCTTCGATAATAACTGGCTAGACCCAAGAAGCTCTGCATATCTATTGGAGTCATAGGTCTAGGAAACTTCTTAACTGCAACAAACTTTTGCGGATCCACCATGATCCCTTCACTAGAGAAGACATGACCAAGAAAGGCTACGACTTTCAACCAAAACTCACTCATGGAGAACATGACATACAAATAATGAACCCTTAAAGTTTGCAACATGGCATCGAGGTGATATACATGATCAAACTCACTCTTAGAATAGACCAAGATATTATCAATAAACACAATGACTAATATGTCTAAGAAAGGAGTCATCAAATCCATGAATGTCATCGGGGCATTGGTCAACCCAAAATACATGACAAGAAACTCATAGTGACCATACTAGGTTCTAAAGGCAGTCTTAGGGATATATAGATCCCAAATTTTAAGTTGATGATAACCCAATCTAAGATCAATTTTAGAGAAACACTTTGCACCTTGAGGTTGATCAACTAAATTATCATTTCTAGGAAGAGGATACTTATTCTTTACCGTCCTTTTGTTCAACTAACGATAGTCAATGCATATGCAAAGAAAAGCATCCGTCTTGCGCGCGAACAACATGGGAGCACCCCAAGAAGATAGATCAGGTCGAATGAAACCTTTATTTACGAGATCTTTCAAATTTTCCTTAAGTTCTTTCAACTCCACCAGAGCCATTTTATAAGGAGGAATAGAGATCTAACGAGTGTCTAAAACAAGATCAATCCCAAAATCAATTTCCTTATTAGAAGGTACATCGGGGAGATAATCAAGAAACTTATTTACCACGGGAACAGATTCTAGAGAAGGCTCTGCCAAGTTAAAATCTTTAACTTGGACCAACTGATACAAAAACCCATTTCCAATCAACCTTCGGTCCTTATGATAAGAAACAAACCTTTCCTTAGGCACAAAGGAACCATTTTTCCATACAATGACCGGCTCATTATGGAATTTAAACATGACCCTACGAGTCCGACAATCTAAGAAATCATAACAAGAGTGTAACCACACCATTCCCAAGATAACATCAAAATTAACCATGTATAACTCTATCAAATCAATAAGAGTATCTCTACCGCCAACAGATATCACATACACCCTATAGACCCCTCTAACAATCATAGGATCTCCAACAAGGGTAAAAATTTAAAAAGGAACCAACAGACTACCGGGACAACAATCAAGATGCACAGCCATATACAGGTAAGAAAGAGTATACCATGGATCAATAAAAATAATAAACATTGCAGGAGAAAAGTCTCAACATACCCCAGACAACATCGAGAGATACCTCAGAATCCTGGCAAGTAGCAAGTACATATAAGCAGTTCTGGACAACATCGGTACCAGAAGCAGAAGAAAAAAAAAATATAGCACCCTTTGGTGCAGGCAAAGTTAGAGTAGCAATAGGGGCCGTGTTGACTGAAGCAGCCATCCGAGAGAGGCACTCTCGCTGCATGTTCCCAACCTAACCTAAATAAAAATATCTATCTTTTCCTATCTCACACTCACCACGATGACTCTGATCATAGAATTTACAAAGAGGGCGGGGTTAAGCCGACTGAGCACTACTAGACTAGAATTGTCACCTTGTGCCCAGGACCTTCCACTAAACTGAGATCGATGACTGCCCGAGAACTTTAGGAAAGGAGATCAAACACTAGTCGAAGAGAATGAACCCAAACTACCCCACTTCTTTCATAACCATTTTTGACCATTTCCACCACTACTCTCGAAAGTCCTAAACTTTATTACTTGTCTCTCACTAAGCTCAGCTTTCCTCTTCTTATCGTCCTCTACTTGTTGAATATACATAATCAACCTAGAGATATCTATGTTATCAATCAACAAGGCTGCTATACTGTTAAGGAGTAACTCATAAGACAATTTCGATACAAACTTGTGCATCCTAGCCCTCATGCTAGAGACTATCTTAGGAGCATACTTTGACAATTGATAAAATTTCAAGGTATACTCTTGCATGAATATTCTCCCTTGCTTCAAGTTCACAAACTTCTCTGCCTTTGCCTCCCTCAACTTTTGAGGAAATAAGCAGTCAAGGAAAGACTCAGAGAAATCAACCCAAGAATCCGAAATAACATCAATACCCATAGACAACTCCCACCCTTCGTACCACTGGTACACTATATCTTTCAATTAGTAGAAAGCATATTCAACACCCTCAATTTCCTAAGCATTCATGATTTAGATGATTCTGTCCATTTTATAAATGAAGTCTTGAGGATCTTCCTCAACCTTGGTATCAGAGAATATAGGAGGGCTCAACCTCATAAATTAGCCAATTCTTGTGGCCTCAGAAGAAATGGTAGCCGAGGCACCATGCTTTGATTAAGAGGCTACCAATTGAGTTAAGAGGTTGATAGAATGATGAAACTCCATATTAGTAGCATCCCTTTGAGGGGATAGGTCATGGTTGGTGGGTGGAACCCCATGAGAATAGTTAGATACCGCAGCCTGAGCCTAATTCTGAACTCCAAAGTTGGATGAGCTTCATCCATAGAACCCTCAGTAGTGTTTGCCTGAGTCTTAGAACTTTTTATAGGCATGATTTTAAAGATACAAATAGGAATCATAGGAATCCAAGACCTTAGACTTTATGTCTTGAGATTGAAATACAAGAAAGGGAAATATTTTCTAAAATGTCTTATAGCTCCTCTTTTATAAGTATGGCGTGCTTCACACCCATAAAAGAGACTCTACTCAATACAGTATTGTGAACACACAGCTGACTATGAACCTAGTCTCTAATACCAACTTGACATGCCTTGAACTTCAAGCCATGCCATATGGGCACCTTAAGTACACATGCACCAGAGGATACCCCATAACTCAGCCCAAACACCTCATCATTTCATATAGGTTAAGGGAACTCCAATAATAAATTTAAGATTTTTGGAATAATATCATAATTCAATATTATACACTTTATCATAATAACTATGCCCAAGTTCATAGTTGTTCATAACACCTCCACTCAACTGAAGTCAATAAATATATATGTTGGGACAAGCCCCCAACTATAGCCAAACTAAGTCTTAAAGAGTCTAAGTCTAATAACAGAGACTAAGAGATAAAGCCTTCTGAAGTAAGGAAGATCACCAATTCAAGTCAAGCACGGGCCTCCTTGATCAACAAGTCACTATGCAAGAAAAGAAAAAGATACTCCAGCGCCTACGTCGTATGGGGATGTAGCATCCAGAGACGGTTAGCAATTGAAATGCTAGTATGTAACTCAAGGGTAAGGATAAAATAATATCATCATTTAACAACAAGATAATATACATGCATATCATCATTTATAGTCATA
Organism: Capsicum baccatum var. pendulum; assembly: GCA_030864225.1. NCBI lineage: Eukaryota > Viridiplantae > Streptophyta > Magnoliopsida > Solanales > Solanaceae > Capsicum > Capsicum baccatum. The sequence goes on from CM061559.1 coordinate 113,845,956, forward strand.
TACTTATCCTCACACATAGGCACTTCATAGGTTACACAAGAGTTCAAGGTTGATCAACATTTTTACTCATACACATGGATATTCATAACATGTTCATATTAACCACGGAGGGTACAATACATAGCATGTATTCTCAATTCATACATTCATAATACATGGAGTGAAGAACTTTAGACCATACTGGCCTATTTAGCCAATCTCATCACCATTGTATCAAACTGGGAACTCGAATCGCTAGTCATATAATTATCCTTGGAACTCAAATCACTAGTCATACCATTAAACTTGGAACTCAAATCACTAGTCATACTATCGGCCTTAAAACTCGAATCACTAAACATGTCATTTGATGAGGTATTCTAACCTTAAGAGATCTCTTCAGAGTAGGAACTCGAATCGCTAGTCAAATGAATGGCCATAAAACTCGAATCACTAGTCGTGTCATTAAACAGGGAACTCTAATCACTCATTGTTCATTAGACTAGGTACTTGAATCTCTAGTAATTTTATTCGACGAGGAACTCGAATCGACCATTAGTTATTGTCATCATTGATTGACAATAGAGACCTCAGCCCTTTGGTTTATGCATTCACATTCACACAATTCCTATCATATTAGGGCTTTTAGACCATTTAGCCAATTCAACATTTTACATGACCACATGGTCTTCATGGGAGCCTTCATTGCTTAACCATATCAATAGACCAATGCCCTTATTCAATTTATCATACATTTCTATTTGTGTTCCTAATGACCCACACAAGCCGTTCACATGTCATTAGCAACATTATATCATGATATTACCACACTTGGTTACATACACAACTCAAGTTCATTTCTATGTCTAGGACTTTACCCATTTCATTAGTCATCACCCAACAAGGTTATTATTCTTAAAATACATGACACATAATACCTTCACAATATCATTAAAAAATCTTTCATATTCCTTTAGTCTATTTCGCTAGCTCAACATACTGTTAACATACAACTAGTCATCTCACTTACACATTTTCACAAACACCTTGTGTTCATACCTTTGACAAGGTCATGTTCATGTTAGAAATCATCAATACTAAGGTTACTCAAGACCCTCATGTAAAAAACATACAACAAGAATCCATCTATATAATCTACCATCAAATACATGAATCAACACAAGTTCAAGCATGAGTCATCATTGTTTATTGTTAGGTAATAAAAATCTTTTCATTTGATTCAAAACCACCATGTACACTTACTAATTCAAGTGTGAAATACATAGGTTTAGAATTATTTAAAGAGGGGAAGATATACATCCCTTAAATAACTTGAATCACCAATAATCTTTACTTCTCTTTCTTGCCACAAAATGAATACCTTCAAACGCTAGCATCCAAACTTGTTCCCAAGAGCCTTTAAAGTGTTTAGGAGTGTTTAACTCTTGCAAATGAAGACTTGGGAGGATACCAATACTTATATAGGTCAAGGAATTAGGGTTTTAGGCAAGTAAAATGACCAAAATGTCCTTGGTTAAAATATGGAAAACACACAAGTACAGGGATACAATTCCCCCACATTCTTGGGTATTTCATCATCACTCTCAGTACTATCAATCTTCAACTCCTCAATAGCAGGTATAGGGGGATCATCAGTGGTGGCACCACTATTAGTAGTGGTAGCAAGACAATAACTTATAGCTAGTGGACTCTAAACTTTTTCACTCAGAAGAGTAACAAGTTATTTCTATTTGATAATGGCAGACATTTGCCTGAACTAGTCCTCCAACTACTTGATCATAGTGGCACGAGAATCCACCTTCTAGGTTAATCCTAAAATATATGCCTTAATCTCTTTAAGGTTGTTCTCCTAATTTTCTTGACCATTCACTAATTTGGTCAATATTTCTTCCATTCTTGATTCCATATCTCGTTTACCAGGTGAAATGTATATGTTTCCCTTTTCCTTGTAATCATTTTTCCATCTCCAGTCACCAGATCTATCCTTACTGTAGTTTCTATATATGTCAAACTAGTTAGAACTTTGGTTCACTTTCCCTTAAGCTAGAAACCCTCCAACTGATGATTCAAATACCTAGCCTCCTCTTCTAATACAGACTCATAAGATTTGGAAGTGACACCCTGTGATCATACTGTAGAACTTTCTTAGAATGTGTTGTTATAATCTGCTTAGCCAAAAACCATAGATCAATCCTCAGAAGCACAATCTCTAGTACCATATAATCATTAGCTATTCTTTATTCACCAATAGCTCTAATGGCATAAGTACCAGAATCTTTCTCAACCTCCCGAGTCTGCCACCCTTGGTTAGTGAGGGACATCTGATCCATAATATTAGAAGATATATCCTATATCAATCTAATAAAGGCCCTTCTAGAGTGGCAGTATCTACCATTGATCTAAAACTGATAGTTAGGGCTCTGTAACACAACTCCATTAAGTTCATCCCTAAAATCGGATGGTTGGGCATGATACTTAGGTTCTTCTTGAATTTAAACCAAGCCTCATACATGGACTCAAACTTCAGCTACTTGAAACTATACATCTCATTCTTAAGCTGTAGCATCCTGGATGGAGGAGAGAACCTATTCAAGAATTGTCTTTGCAACTCATTCTATGAAGTGATAGATTCTCTTAAAGGTTCCCCTAACCATAAAGACGTTTCTCTAGTAAGCGGGAAAGGGAACAAACTCAATCTTAGTGCCTTCTGATTCACCCCTAGATATGTATATGAAGTGAAAATTCCATTAAAATTGGTTATATGCATATTTGTATCATCTATTGGCAACCCCTCAAACACACCCTTTATGTATAAGAGCTAGATCATAGCACTGGTTATGTTAAACTTAACTACTAAGGGCAAAACTGAAGGAATAATGGAACTAGTCTTCATTTCATCAACATACCCTAGATCCTCGTCATCATCCTCATATGGTTGCAAGCAATATTATTCTATGATTACATGGGCTCGTCCACCTCAAACTCTATTTTGGTTTCCACTGAGTACTATTCGATGCTCTATTTCTTGTCTCTGTATAGCTAACTTTGCCACCTTATCTATTCAATAATCATCTTTTGTTACCCTCCTCTTATTTTTATCTTGAGATATAAGCTCACCAGTTTGTCGATCTTGAACTTCTTTAGGAGAAGGGAGAGGCACATCATTATGAATTCCTTTAGAAAGATTGTCTCTCTTCAGCTCTGTCATCCTAATAGGTGCTTATAGGGTCCTCTCTAGATTTGGATTCAGTGGGCATAATTGATTTCTTCTACTTTGTGTGTTAGGCATACACCAGCAAATACCCAACTAGGAATAAAAACAAAAGAGAAAAATCTGTAAACTACAACAACCTTAATTCACAACTCAATATTGTATTCGCCAGCAATGGTGCCAATATTTGATAATTAACAAGCTACACCTCCTCTTCAAAGATGATTGTAGTCACTGTCAAATATAGTAACCCAACTAGGTTAGGGTCAAATCCCAAGGGAATATGTGGTTTTGTGGATCTCAGATATTATAATCAGTGGAAAAAAACTGGAAAAGTAAATGCGGTGTTTGAATGGAAATATCGAACAACAAGCAAATATCAACTTTGGTTGTGATCAGTATTAGTGAACACTAGGGTTGTGTTCCCCTGGCTTCTTAACTCTTTAGGCTTATCGCGCTTTTTAGAACCTACTCAATACTTTGCATACAGAATCAATAAGTTCTGTACCTTTTATAGTCTTTTGGATGAGTAAAAAGATTTCACCCTTCACTTTTTGAGTCTTAAGATGTCGCCTTACTAACCTTTATTTTGATCCCAGATAACTATTACCTTTTGAGTCTCTAGTTATTAGATAAAATCTAACCATATTACAAAGATAAACCCTAGAAGCGTGGATCGATAGTTAAACTCCAAATTATTGTTGTTTTTATCTTTTCCCAGTCACTACTCCTCTTTTCGAGTAAGTAGAAATAATATAGGTGGGATCTAAATGTTTGAGACCCATTAAGAAAACTATTATATTAAAGATAAATCAATACATGCCATGGGTATCAATTCAATTCAACAATTGTATTTCCCCTACTTTATTAATCTGCTAGGGTTTCCACAACCCTAGCTATGGGTTTTTATCTACTCATGCATGTGAAAAAATCAATAACATTCATAATTAAAAGCATAAATGAAGTCACAATCATAATAAGTATAAAATCGACAATTGTAACTGGATTAATCAACCGAAGTCAAGACAAGAGAATCTCAAGATCAAAATCGGATCTTGGAATCAAAATGTATTTATGAGTACCAAGAGTGTGTTATTTCAACTAAAAAGTACATAAAGGCCATTTATAGTGCAAGAGAAAACCCTAAAACCAAAGTCCAAATGAAATAGGAGAAAATCAGGACGGTGGCCACATATGGTCTATACCTACTCTTTGACTGGGAGCAGGTAGCCTACTTATGGTCTATGCTTGTGGTATGGCACTAGGCATAGGTAGTACCTGTTTTCCAGATATTTGGAGCATGTACAAAGCACGGGTACCGAATGACAAAAATTTTGCAAGTCAGCTCTCAAGATTTTAGACTTCTAGTAATTTCTTTTCCTATATGTCGTCTGTAGGCCCTACTTGCGGACCACGTATTGACTTGATAAGTTTTGAGAGTCATTTTTTCATCTCTTCTTTAATTCTTGAACATGATTTGATCTTGAACAAGCTAGAAAACATCCCAATCATCCCTAATTTCCCCAAAAAATTATCAAAAAACACCTTTTTTACCCTTTTCATGAACTTAGCATCTAAAACATAGTTTCCTTCAAAACATACCCGTAACAGATCATACCTAACAAAATAGCCTTTGAAACTTACATATTTTCTCATTTTAAGTATCAAAAATGCTATATTTCTATATCACATAAGTAAACAACCTCAGATGAGAATTACAATAGCGTTATCAACTCTAGAGTGTTTATTTAGGGGGCCTTTGGTTCAGGTCCTAAGGCTTTCAGACTCATTTTAGGCCATTGGGTGGATTTTATGAAAAATGGAACTATAGGTGTAGGCTATATATTAAGACAAAATAATCTTGTATAAAAGATTTGATGGATCCATTGAGTCTAGAATGTCAATTTTGGTATGGTATCATAGTTCATTTTCACACACGAGTTTTGAATGAATCTTGAGTACCTAGTCAGAGTTCTTTTGGACTTAGAAAATCCAATGCCTCAAGTTGTTGATGTAGCCACCTAAGTGGCCAAATGACCTCTTAAGCAGTAGCTGCTTTTAGGCCTTGCCCATTAGGCTGAGGTCTAATTTAGCATTCAAGTTGTTTTTAGCAAATGCCATTTTTGCATCCAAAGTCTGCTTTAGCGACCCCCCTTCATTTTTCACCTAGCTTCTTTAGTGGTAAAAGAGTTGCTTTAGCAATAGTAACTTAGCGACCTAGAGACCACTTTAGCGGCACCTAAGGTATTAAGTCTCCCTTTATTCACCTAATTTTTGCATTCTTTTCACAAATACTTTTCATCATTTTTTAGTGTTGTGAGCATGGGAAGTGTAGGGAATCATCCATTAAAGGTAAGGTAAGTTAGCCGAACACTCCTTGGTTATTTTCTATTATTTTTCCAATAAAATTCTATCCTTTTTCATTATAATTCATAGAAATTAGGTCTTAAAATACATAGGCCATAGGGTTGATTTAGGCCCCAATTTATGCTCCATATTTGCTAAACCTTGGAGCATACACCATCGTCCTTCAAGGGCCCTCGGGACAGATTCAATTTTAGATTCCATTTGAGGGCCCCATGGGCTCATTCTTGACCCAAATTCTGACCCTATCTTATATTATAATATGGGTCTCATTTTATCCTATAGACGTGTAGATTATTATTTTATGGTATGACAGTATTTTGTGATCGTGGAGCAAATATGGGTGATTTTTGGATGATTCAAGGATTAAGATTCAATATTAAGGTAGGCGTTGGTCTACTTTTCTTCATGGGATGATGTGTAGTGTAGATTGCATGCTAGGTTTGTATAATAGGATATGTTTATGACTAGAATAATATAACTTAGCCTTATTTATAAGATTCGGGATAGAAGGGTAAATCAACCCTTAAGATGCATTACTAATTGTGGCTATAAGATGGGTTTTATCCATTATATTTTACCACTACTATTTACTTCGGTCGAGAGATATTTTGTCCCTTCCTACACATTTTATGTTGATTTAGTCCAAAAGTTGATTTTAGGAAATGATTTTATAGACTTACACTCTTTTACCCATGGTTTGAGTTCATGCATTTATTATATATACATCTCTCTGGTACTTGATGGAGTATATTGATGATGATGATGATGATGAGGATGAGGAATCTTAGATCAGGATAGGGTAGTGTATATGGATATTTCTATATCATTTAGGGTTCCTTTCCTCTATGAGCCATCGTGCTAGAGAAAAGAGGTCATCATAGGTCCTGCCCATCCAAGTTATTGAGATAGAGAAGGTGTATACACTTGGTATTTTATAGAACTTGGATCAATTATAATACTATGGATTTACCTTGCATTCCTCCATTCATATGCATTTCCTATGACCAGTATATTATTTGATGCTTATATCTATTGGCCTTATAGGGGGTTTATAGTTTATTAAACCTTCCAAGCATATGTGGCTCGGTAGGTATTGTTTGTCCGAACTAGCCGATTACTTCATTATTATTATTATGGTTAATTTGTGACAGGCTGCTTATGGACTGATATTAATGTTGGATATATGATTCTAATCCCTTTATTTCTACGTTAAAATACATTTTTGATAGTTATCTCATTGTTACACATTATTCTTAGGGACCCTAATTATGCTGGCACTAGCATCCCTTCTTGCTTAGAATGCCTTAAGATGGTAGGTTGCTTTCTCAGGGTATATATATATGATTTCACTGTATATCCCTCTCTTTTTTTAGTCATGTTGTATATGCATTCTTGGCCTTGTTTACTATTATATAACTTTTCTTCACTTCTCCGTTATATTTTGACTAGTGATATACAGTATGGCACTTTAGATCCTGACTACAATGATGATAGCATATTTTATACTTATTGCCTTACTAGCTTATTAATTCCTCCCAAATTACATCTCTAGGAAAGTATAAAGTGGCCGTTGAATCTAATATAGAAGCCCACAAGGTTGGGGTCGAATCCATCAGGAATAGGCTAAAAATCAATCAAGAGCTTGTTGGTGTAAATGGGAATTGCTTAAATAAAATGGGGGTTTCGTAACAATAAGAGAAATTGTAACGAGTGTTGGTTAATTGGGTTGTGATTAAATATGAGACGAGCACTAGGATTGTGTTCCCCATTACTTCATAAATCCATATATTGTACATGCTTATCAAATTATCTGATGCCTTACATGCAAAATCTAATGACTTATGTATCCCCTAATTGTCTCTCAACCTTGGCTTGGATGAATTTTAATTATCTCCTCTTGTACTCAGAGTGTTGTATTACTAAACCTTATTTTGTTATCTCAGATTAACTATCCCAGTTACGGGTCAAGTTAATTAGAAGAAGGTTGGCAGCTTCAAATTACTATTGATATTTCCTTTTCCCAATATCTACCTCTCTCTCTAGCAAGTTTAGAATACATGCAAGTTCCTAATGTGTGCACCCATCAAGAAAGCAATCAAACCAAAGGAAATACCAATACATACAAGCATACCGATCTAGAATGACTTCGCACTTAACCTGCTTTATTAAATCATCATGGTTCTTACAACCCTACTCATTATCGTAAGAAAATAAAATATTTCTTATATGAAAACATAATGTTGAACTTATAAAGAATAAGATGAAAAATCCAAAATCCCAAATCAATTAGAAACCCTAAAAAGGTATATCAATAATCCCATGATCAATAATGTATCTCAAAACTCAAAACATTGTAAGAAGTATCTAGAGTGTGTAACCTAATAATAAAACCTCAAAAAAGTATTTATAGACAAGAAAATAATACCTATCCTAAACCGTCAAATTGGGTTGGCGGCTACCCCCGACTCGTAGGTTGGGTCATAGATCAGAACCATAAGTTGTGGCTTCAATTGTGGGAATTAGAGCTTGTATCCAACTTTTATAAATTCAACTCACAACTTACCTGGTGTGGGTTGGACTCACATCCCATAGATTGCGATTTTGGAACTCAAACTTGGCCATATTTTTCAGAACTCAACTCACATCTGCCAGCCACGAGGAATATGTTGCATCTATGAGTCGTGTATGGACTCATGGAACTCAAACTCTACAAATAATCCTCAGAACTCAAGTTATACCCCCAAACCATGAGGCATAGGTCCAACCCACGGGTCGTGGATTGACTTATGGGTCACCAATTCAGTATCTTTTCATCATTTTTCTTAGTCTTTCCGTTGAAACGTATTTTCCTACAAAATCAACACAAACGCACATCTTAGCCAAAAGGAATACCTAAGTACTTGCATAATTTTTTTATTTTAAGAATTAATAGTCCATGAAACCATGTCATATCAACACCCTGCACTTAGAATCTTTGCATCTCCTCAAGAAACTAAAACATGATAAATAACCATGATTCTTAACTAAAAGAAACCTAAGGAACCTATTGCAGTTAATTTATTCAATTTAGTTCCAACTTTCAACCCTATCCTATGCACAACTTTCAAAACCATTATTCGTAACATGTATCATAATATCATGACATGAAAGAAATCAAGTGATGACACCAGATTAGCAACAAATAACCACGCATGTATGTGAATAACATACCCAAACAAATAAGTAGCTAACACGGCCACCCATGTACTCTCACATCAAAGAGGTCCTATTTTCTCATCGTATTATAATGAATATCAATTTAAGGATTACATCAAAGCACTCATGCTCACAAAGAAGTTCAAATAATTTGCAGGAAATACCATAGGCTTGCCTTTATTTTTGATGCCTTAGTTTTTTTAAGAGTTAGACTAGGGTCACTATAGGACTTTTCTTGGATTTTATATAGGTTTGGGGGGCATGTATGGTTCATATGGTAAATAGTAACTCAACCCTCCTTGACCGTGCAATTATATTTTGGTTTCACTACTCAATCATGCTTCCTTTATTCACCCTTTATCTCTTTTAGTTATTTTCAGATTTGGTATGGTTTTCTTCAATCCTTTTATTTATTATTTCTTTTCCCTTCTCTCTTATTTCCTTTTCACTTTCTCTTCATTTTTTTGCAAACTTTTCTACCAAACCCAAACCTACCTTATTTTCTTTTCTCGACATCTTTTTTATTCCTATCTTCATATACGCACCCCTATGATAGCCAGCCTCAATTTAGGTAATTTTACTTAATTGAGGTACACAATGTACAAGGATGGACTAAGGCCAAAATAGGTTCATTGTAATTAAAACGGGAAGATGAAAAGCTTAAACAAGAAATGTGGTCACTTTAGTCTCAAATTTGGGATCATGGGATACTTATTTTCATTTGTTGGACTTTTAGGTTAAATGTGGACTTATTCAAACATGGACTATGATGTTATTCCAACCAAATATCCTATAACTCAATACTAACCGGAAAAGTTCTAGATTACTCACACAAAGAGAACTAAGTAAACACCTCACACACACATAGCATGATTTGAGGTGAATTTATGTACCTTGGAGTTGTTATTCTAGCTTATTTAGCTTTGTTTTGAAGACTTCTTATGTTTTTAATGTGTTAAAAGTGATATAATTGACAATCTAAGTGTTTAAGAATTTAAGTACAATGTTAAAGGTGTATTTCAAACAAGTTTGTACTTAATTTGGTTACTTAGAGTTCAAATGAGAAAACTAGTGTACTGGCTTGAGCTAGGTGTTTGTCTAGTTGATCTCTATAGATTCTAGTGAATGTAGTGAGTTACAAAGGTTATTCTTGTATAGTTTTGTGTGTAAAAACTTTTTATAGTGCTCAAGGTTCAATCGAATATTGCCAAGAGTCAAACAATAAGTTAAAGATAAAAATGGGCAAAACTAGTTCTTAGCTTAAGTTTCTAGTTCATTGTCTTGAATGTTGTGTTCTTTTGAGCTCTAATACGTGTTGTTTGATTCTATAGGATGGTTTGTTAGTTTATTATGATGATAAATGTATGATTCAAAATCTGTAAATCAAGTGTAAACAACACCACAAGGCTTGGGATTTAAGTAAAAATGCATAAGACAAGTTTAGAAGTCAAGATGGCTTACAAAATGACTTTCCAATGTGTCACCACGATGGGGCATGTCGCACACCCTATTCCATAGAAATAATTGGTGTGTCTCACACCCTATTACATGGTAAGAAGTTTCACATCTGACACATCATTTCATAGGAATGAGAGGGGCATCGTGGACCCTACTCCATGGCCGATAAAAATTTTCTCCTATAAATAGGAAACTTAAAATTGATGTTAGACACCTTTGATGGCTTAGAAATTTGGAGAGGGGATTGTAAATACTTAAGTTATGGTTTTCCTTCTTTTACTTTATTTTATTTATGGATTTCATCTTGTATTCATCCATAGTGATTACGATTATGTCCATGTGTGGCTAAAAGCCCCCCTTTCTGGGGTTAAGGCCAAGAACATAATTACTATTTCTTGAATTGATTTTTTTTATTTCTTATCATATTTGGTTGTTTTTTATCCTTTTTATAACTATTTAAGGATTAGATACCCTTATAATACATCCATTGTCATCTTGTGAGCTCGAGAGGGTGAATAAGTGGATAGAACGTGGGGATAAATAGAGTAAGGTTCTTATTCATTTATAAAGTAAGGGATTTTAATTAGCATCTAGGATAGAGATATACCTAGAATCCTTGTTTGGTTCACTTGCAGGATGACATCTTAATACATCAAAATATATTATTGCATCCTCACTCAATGATATGGTTGTAATGTCCAGTTAGGTAGAAAATTAGAGAATCAAGAGACCATGATCATACTATAAACCTTGTGAATCAACAAAGTGATGATCTAAGGTAAATTTATACACCTTAGAGTTGTTATTCTAGTTTTTTAGCTTTATTTTGAGGACTTCTTGTGTTTTTAATGTGTGAAAATGATATAATTGAGAATATAAGAGTTTGAGTACTTAAGTAAAATATGTAAGGTGTATTTCAAAAAATTTTGTACTTAATTTGACCACTTAGAGTTCAAATGAGAAAACTAGTGTTACTAGTTTGAGCTAGGTATTTGTCTAGTTAATTTCTCTGGATTCCACTGAGTGTAGAGAGTTCCTAAGGTAATTTTGTCTAATAATGTGTGGAAAAAATTATTGATAGTGTTCAAGGTTAAATTGAATCAATCCAAGAGTCAAACAATAAGTTAAAGATCAAAATGGGCAAAACTAGTTCTTAGCTTAAGTTTTTTGTTCATTGTCTTGAATGTTGTGTTGTTTTTGAGATCTAATCTATGGTGTTTGATGCTATAGTATTCTTTGTGAGTTAATTATTATGATATATGGATGATTCAAAAGATGTAAATCAAGTGTAAAAAACACCACAAGGCTTGGAATGGAAGGGCAAATGCACAAGACAAGTTTAGAAGTCAAGATGGCTTACAAAATGACTTTCCAGTGTGTCACTGCGATGGGGCTGTGCTGCACACCCTTTTATATGGGAATAAGTTTCAATTCACACACCATTTTCAATGGGAATAAGTGATGCATCTTACACCCCATTTCATGGGAATGAGAGGGGCGCCGCAACCCTATCCCATGGGTGGAAAATTTTTCCTCCTATAAAAATGACACTTGAACTTGATGTTATATACCTTGGATGGCTTTCAAACTTTTAAAGAGGCTGTAAAACACTTTAATTAGGGTTTTTATTCTTTTACATTAGATTATTTATGGATTTTATATTGTATTCATCCATGGTAATTTCTGTTATGTCCATGAGTGGCTAAAAGCCCCATTTTCTGAGGTTAAGGCCAAGAACATGATTACTATTGCTTTGAGATGATTTGGTTTTATTTTCTTATCATATTTATTTGTTTATTTATCCTTTTAATAAATATTATACATATTATCTACCCTTAGAATACATCCATTTTCATTTTTGTAAGCTTGAGAGAGGGAATAAGAGGATAGAATATGGGGGTAAATAGAGTGAGTTTCTTATTTTTTTTTGTAAAATAAGGGATTTTAATTAGCGTCTAGGATAGATATAAACCTTGAATCCTTATGTTTTTTACCAGGGATGAAATATAAATACGTTTATCTTAGTTCTCACATCCTCGCTCAATGATGTAGTGGTGGGGCTAAGTTAGCTAGGTGATTAGAGGCTCGAGAGACTATGATCATAAAATCTACCCTGTGAATAAACAACTAAGATAAGCAATCCTACCAATGAAGTTCAGTATATTTGTATGATTTTTCATAGAGACTTAACCCTGGGTTTCTCTTTATTGATTGTCTAAACTCTTACTTTCCGCGTTGTTTACTTTAATTTCAATTCACAACTCAAACACTTTTTTATCATATTTGCACCAATTTAATCTCAATTGTTAAACTTGAATTGGATAATTGTTTTAAACAAGTACTTGTAGGATTGATACTTGGCTTCTAAATATCCACTTTACTACTTGGTGAGAGCACGTACACTTGTGTGTGTTTGGACGCAATCAAGTTTTTGGCGCCATTGCCAGGGACTTGTAAATTGAAAACTATCTTATTTTTAGTTTAGCTATATTGAGTTGTACATAGTTTAGTATTTTTTTCTTTCTAGTTTTTTTAACTTTTTTCTCATACAACGTTATACGTCAACTTATGATAGATGGTTTTTTAGTGATGATGATTCTCGCTGTTTTTATGGGGGACCCCATCGAGAGACTTTTTGTCAAGATTTTAATGGAAGCAAATGGACAAGACCTTCACAATATGAGGTGGATACTATTCTATCTGCAAAGCAGACCACAAGTTGGTGTGAGGTTTATGGCAATAGTGGTCATTCTACTTTTATGTGTGCTGCCAATCATGAGTCAGTGATGTTTGTGGGCAATGATCAAAGGCCATATTATGGGAACACCTACAATCAAAACTGGCAGACTCAACCACCAATTCAATCATGGAATAACTAGCAGCAGCAGTTTCAGTAGCAACAGCAAAACATACAAGCCAGTAACATAGAGGAGATGTTAAAGAAGTTTATGGCCACCCAAGAACAGTTGGTTGTTGAATGTAAAAATTAGGAAATAATTCTAAAAAATTTGGAGAATCAGTTGGGGAAGATACAACAGGCCTAAAATGTGAGGTATCAAGGTAGTTTTCCAAGTGACACTGAACCTCCTAAACAAGTAATGAAAATCACTTGGAGGAATGGTAAAGAGCTCAATGAAGAACCTCTAAAGACAACTAAGGATGTAGATGCAGAGTTGACTCCCCAATCGATTACAGACAAAGTTATTGATCATTTGAGAAAGAATGAGTACTTAAAAAATAAAGTTATTGAACATATGATGGAGAGACCACCACCACCATTTCCATAGAGGCATAGAAAGGAAAAGAAGGATACTAGCCAATTTGTAGAGGAAACACAAGAATTTTATCCATTCAACTGTCATCTTTCTCTTGAGACTAAAATTAAGAAGGTGAATAAAAGTGAGTGTGTTGTAGATGGTATAAATTTTGAAGTAGGATTTGTTGGACCTCATTCAAAGAACTTTTCTACATTATTTTTAGGTAATGACAAATCTGTAAAGTCATCTCAAATAGTGGAAGAATGTAAAGATTAGGAAAAAGAATCCTATATTCTTAATTTTGCACAAGATAAGCACCACAAAAACATACCTTACTTTAAGGCCGAGTTTTTTGCCATGCACTATCCATTACACGGTTTTTTCATCTTTGTAGCACCACCCTATGAGTGAAGCAAAAACATGGATGCGAGATTGGGGTAAAATTTATATCCTCAAGGTGGAGGAAAAAGTTGATTGGCTCGTGCAACGACACTAAATCAAGCGCTACTTGTGATAAAACCCAAATTAAAGTATGTTTTATATTTAGTTTTTACTTCAATAGTTTTTGTTTTGTTTAGTCACAGGTTGATGGGAAGTCTAAGTACTAAAAAATCTGAGCTAAAGAGCATGGCAAAAACTAAGTATCGAGTACTCAGACCCCATTGATGTATAAATAAGCTACTAGATAGTCCCAAAGGCCTTATGGAGTATTTATATATCTACGTTTAAAGTATACTTTGGGAGACAAAGTATATTTTTATGTGTGCGGGGGGGGAAATTCCCATTTTTAGAAGTAATTTTAAATTTTTGTTTTTAGGTAAGTAAGATATTCTTGTTGGTGCTATATTTAACTTTGTGATGCAAGTGTTTTGGTTGTAAAAACATGTTGATTGTGTGAATTACTACTTTTTAGACTCTTAGGCTCATGATCATTACTCTTGTACTTGTTCGCTTAATGTTGAATTCATGTGATTGTTTGGTTAAGAGTCGATAATGATCCTACTTGAGCTGAGCATGTACCATGTGTATGTGAGGTTTTTGGATATTCCTTGTTATACTTGATGCCAAGAACTCTCCTGATGTATATGCAACGCGAAATAGAGAGTGTGGGTTTAGGAGATGATATAGGAATTTCTTTGATAGCCACATTTCATACCTTCTTTTGACCTACCTTTGTGCATATTCCTAATTAACCTTGTTGAGCCTTTAGCTTATCTTCTTTGGCATCCTCATATGTAGCTTGTATCCCCTTCTTTGATGGACCTTAATTTGATCCAAACCTCCTAAGAGCTTTAGTGTAAAATTAATTGAGTTAAGGAGTTTGAAATTTAAGTAAGAAAAAGGTGAAAGTAAAGCCCCTAAGTAATAGTTATTAGTGTGTGCAATTGATGTGTTGTGGTTGGGAAATGTATGCTACAGAAATTCCCATTTTTAGCCCAATTGTATTGCAATGAAACTATTTTGGACCTAGTCCTCCTTAGACATTATACACCTTAACTAAGGCAAATCACTTAAGTTGAGGGTGGCTATCATAGGGATGCGTAACATCAAGTGGGTGTGAATAAGGGTAGAATTAAATCATGAATTAATAGACAATACTCTCACTATAGTCTATATGTATAATCTTAATGTGATAGGGAAAAACAAAAGATAGTGGTAGGTAGAAGTAGTGGAAATGTGTTATTAAAGGTGAGTTGAATGAAAAGTGTGATGTATTAAAGCTCTTTGGGAAAATAGTCACTATTCTTGGCCAAAATTGTACCTACCCATCCCTTAGACTACATGACAACCCTTAAAAACCTATTTGATCCTAATCTTCATCATTATGATATTAGTGGAGTACTACACTAAGGGAAATCCTATGGTTCATCTTGTGTAACTTGTGAATTCTTGGTAAGAGTGAGCGTAATTTGATTTTTGTACCTAATTTGTTATAAATTGTATTTATGTAAGTAATTATGGGTAAATGTCTTATGTGAGGGCATATGTTTGATGATATTTTATTGATTTGTATGGAGTTTTTAATTGAAAAATATGTATGAGAATGCCAACTAGGTAAGTCAATTCTTGAGTCTTGGATGTTTTGAAGCAGTATTCTTGAACTGTCAATTGTGTTTATAACATGCTTAGTATAGAAACTTGCATTTGGTGTAGACATTTCAGTACTATATTGAGTGTCTTGATTTTATTGTAAGTGTATAGTTAACTAAGCTTATGATTCTTAGATTAAAGAGTTGTTCGAGGACGAACAAGGCTTTAAGTATGGGGTGATGATCTAAGGTTAATTTATGCACCTTGGAGTTGTTATTCTAGATTATTTAGCATTGTTTTGAGGACTTATTTTATGATTAATAAGTTAACAATGATATAATTGATCATCTAAGTGTTTAAGTATTTAAGTACAATGTTTAAGGTGTACTTCAAACAAGTTTGTACTTAATTTGGTCACTCAGAGTTCAAATGAGAAAACTAGTATTACTAGCTTGAGCTAGTGTTTGTCTAGTTGATATCTATGGATTCTAGTGAGTGTAGTGAGTTCTTAATGTTATTATTATCTAATTATCTGTGGAACAACTTGTTTATAGTGTTCAAGGTTCAACTTAATCAAGTCAAGAGTCAAATAATAAGTTAAAGATCAAAATGGCTAAAACTAGTTCTTAGCTTAAGTTTCTAGGTCATTGTCTTGACTGTTGTGTTGTTTTTAGCTCTAATACATGGTTTTTGATGATATAGGATGCTTTGTGATTTGATTAAGGCTTGGGATGGAAGGACAAATGCACAAAACAAGTTTAGAAGTCAAGATGGCTTACAAAATGACTTTCCAGTGTGTCACCGCGATGGGGCCGCGCCATACACCATATTCCATGATAATAAGTGGAGATTCACCCACCCTATTCAATGTTAATAAGTGGCGTGTCACACAGAATATTTCATGGGAATGAGAAGGGTGCCGCGGACCTTATTCCCTAGACGGCAAAATTTTCCTCCTATAAATTGGACACTTGAACTTGATGTTATACACCTTGGATGGATTTGAAACTTTAAAGGGGGATGTCAAAAACTTAAATTAGTATTTTTCATCTTTTTCTATAGTTTATTTATGGATTTTATCTTCTATTCATCCATGGTGATTACAGTTATGTTCATGAGTGGCTAAAAACCCCCCTTTTCGAGGTTAAGGCCAAGAACATGATTACTATTTGTTGAATTGATTTAGTTTTGATTGATTATTATATTTTGTTGTTTATTTATACTTATTGTAACTATTTTAATGATTATATACCCTTAGAATACATCCATTGTCTTCTTTGTGAGCTCGAGAGGGGGAGTAAGAAGATAGAATGTGGGAGTAAATAGAGTAAGGTTCTTATTCTTTTATAAAATGAGGTATTTGAATTAGAATCTAGTATTGATATATACCTAGAAGCCTTATTTTTTTACTTTAGTATTAAATATAAATGCGTTTAGCTTAGTTCTCACATCCACGCTCAACAATGTAGTTGTAGGGCTAAGTTAGATAGGTGATTAGAGGCTCGAGACACCATGATCTTAAAATCAACCCCGTGAATCAACAACCAAGATAATCAATCTAACCAACAAATTTCAATACCTTAGTATGATTTTTCATAGAACCTTAACACTGGGTTTCTCTTTATTGATTATCCAAGCTCCTACTTTCCGTATTGTCTACTTTAATTTCTATTCATAACTCAAACACTCTATTGTCACGTTTGCACCAATTTAATCTCAATCATTAAACTTGAATTGGGTAGTTGAATATCACAAGTCCCAGTGGGATCGATGCTTGGTTTCTAAAGGGCCAATTTACTACTTGGTGAGACCACGTACACTTGCGTGTGCGCATGGACACAATCATAGCACATGGTTACTATCAACTACTATCTATTTGGTTCATGCACCTCTAAGATATGATTATTTTTTCCCTAATACTAATTCCATAACAATATTAAATAATGGTCACAACCTCATATCTTCACAATACATAGTTCATAAAAAAATAGGAGGGGTCTCATTTTATTCATTATAAAAGCACACTAAAAACTCAAATTCTGATTGCACCAAGGTTCCTTATTTTCTCCTAGAAAAACAAAACAAACATACCATATATAAATAACAACACAATAACCTAAACATGTCGGTTCTACTATGATAGCACACTCTAGGAAAAAGAAACACAGTAATAAGTTGTTGGCGCATCTCTACTTCCAACTTAAAGTTGATATGTTGTCTATAGTGCATACGTAATAAAAGAAATAACACATAAGAGTAGGGACATACCTGAGATTCTCTAGGCATCAGATATGGCCTTGCCTCTAACTAGGGCATTAGGAGGCATGTCAGGCGTAGCGCCAACAGGTGGTAGTGGTGGTCAACTAGAGGAGGGTCCCAACTCACACTATGTGTTCCCACTCTCGTAAATATGGAAATAGATAATAGACTCTGTGTCTTCATTATTTAAGTCCTGCTTAAACTAATATAAACTACCACTCTACTCAGTGGGCTCTCTTAGCCCAAATAGTTTGGAACTCATCAGCAGTAGGAAATAAATAACAAAATAAGGTCATGGTGTAGGCAGTGGCTATGGAATGTATAGATATGATATAATCATCTTTCTATGATAATGTACGGACTTCCGATCCTAACATGGATACCTTCTTGCATGGACTTGATAGATCAGGCAATAGATCCTCACAAAATCACTTCTATACGAATCTCACAATTGTCAATCCTCTTATTTAGCTCTCTAGTAAGCCTGTCCACAACATCCATCATCCTAGACTCAATCTGTACCTCTGATGTCTCTAAAGAAGTCTGCACCTAAGGCTGAATCTGACCCAGTATCTTGGACAACTATGTGTTAGTGTATGTCTGGAGCTCTTCTAGCCCATGCTTCCTATCCACTAACTTATTTAATAACTCACAAAAGACTTTTACCTTGACTAAAATAGTCGGGAGAGGGGGAACTTTAGAAGTAGGATTTGAAGTTGAAGTACCTGTAGCCCTCTAACTGCTAGTAGTAGCTAAAATCACTATCGGATGGCTATTTGTCTTAAGATCACCATCCAATACCTACCTCTCAATCTGCTCATCCAACTCCAAAGTCCCATCAATAAGGGTTGCATCAGAATAAGTATAAGGTTGTGCCTTTTTGTGAAACTAGGTTGGTGTCACTGCTAATCAACTACACACCAACCAGTCAGTTTACTTTAATATGATGATCAATATCTGGTAGCACTAAAACTTTGCTGCATCACATAGTCTATGAATTAAGCAGAGGAATGGAATGTTGGTGACTTCTCTAAAATCTCTCTCATGTATCTCATTATGGATATTCTAGGAAAAGTCTATATCATACCCATCTATGATGCTGGAAACAAGTATTGCTCGGTTAAAACTAAGTGCATTATCCACAGCAGTGGGGAAACACCTATGCTGAACTATGGTACACCAAAACTTCCCTGAAAGTGTATTGTGTACTTCTTAATATATTTTTTCCCTTCTACCCAAATGGAATCAACATTGAGATCAACAATATTTCGAGCCACCAATCTCATCAAATATCTCTGCTATACTAGATCCCTTATTACCCTTTGGCTCTTCACTATCGCTATCCTATAATTGAATTCAGCAGTAGTCGATAGCGTCTCATAACCTAGTCTAAATAGGAATCTTCTAATCATCTCCTTGGAAAATTTAACTTGAGTACCTATGATAAGTGTATGGAATAGTGGAGGATGATCTCAAGCTCTCTTCCTTACTGGTGTAATCAAATCAATGGAGGTGGTAGAGGAATCATAGAACTCATGAACCACCTTTAGGATATATGATTTGGAAAGCTCACCCATTCATCCAAGTTTGTATCTATCAAAAGTGGCCTTAACATCTAGAATCCCTACTAAAACAAAAATCTCAATGTCGGGCTCCTTAGTTACTTGATTTAGGCCTGCCCTGATTACATATCCCACTATCTCGGTCATATATGTCCCACATGTCCTCTACACACCATCTCTGAATCAAAGGTGTTATTTTTTGTATGATGAAGGTGTGTGTGGACTCTGGTACCACTGTGACTCGGCTAAAGAAGTGGTATCCTTATCACTCTCTAAAGATGCAGTTCCCTCATCGGACTATAAAGCATCTATCACTCTATCCTCGCTACCTCACTCAGACTCCGCCCCCTTCTCAAACTACAAGGTGGTTTTATCTTCCTCACTATAACTGGAACTAGATACCTTATCTCCCTCATTAGGCTGGGGAGGGGCAGGGGAGTGTGTTGGTGACCTCTATGTATTCTTTATTTAGGGCTTGGCCCAGGCAACAGATAATGGTATGACATTTGCCCTAGATAATATATCGGTTTTATGATAGCCCTGACTACTACTTGTCTCTAAATATGGTATCGTGTTTTTTGGGGTACAAAGGTTACACTAATAATGGATTACTCCTCTATGTACCCACTCCACTCGGGAGACTCATCTCTTAGTCTGGATTGTACGCTCTTATTTCATGCTCCTTTTGGTTCCATAGTACCTGTATTGAGAAGCAATAGCAATCAAACCACATCAATTGAAAAAGACTAAAACAAAATTTAAATTGACAGGTCTTATCCACGAGTCCAGTTCATAACTCATGGATTGAGTTCACAATTCATGGAATGGACTCATGAACTAAGAATTCAATCCACGAGTTCAATCCACAACTTGTTGACTCAAGTCATGAGTTGTGACTTGACTTCGAGAAAATTAGACCCCAATTTTGAGCCTTAGAACCTTAAGTCTGATTCCCATGAGTCCAATCCATGACTCGTGAGTGTAATTTACTGGTCGTGGATTAGGCTCGTGAGTTCAAAAAGAGGACTAATTGTATTTACTTAGATTTACAAATCCAAATTGCATAATATTACACTTATTCAGTTTAATTTTGAGTAAGAGTTTTATATAATTCAACTCAATTCCATAATTCCAACTTTATAGGATATGAAATTATGATTATAACTTTGATTAGGGAGATTGAACATGATCAAGTACAAGATTCGACCTTTTTGAAGAAAAAAACTTACTCTTTACCCACAAATAAAGGTTTAAACAATACTCTTTGAGAAGCAATATTAGTGTTCACGATGGAATACCCATTTTTCTTGGAAAAGAAGAATTAGGGTTTGACTTTGATGGAGGAGGGAATTTTATATGGTGGGGGTGTTTGAATTTGAGCAGATTTTGTTTCCTTTGAGAGTTGGATCTATTATTTCGGTTAAAAGGAATAGGAAAATATTGATCAGGTTGGGTAGCGTGTTAAAACTTGACATTTGGACTTACCTAGGCCCAGGGGTGACCTACAATTTAACTCACAAGTTCTGGTTTTAAATAAAGTGTCGTATGTTGATCGTGATTCATGATCTGACACTTAATGTTACTCCTAACTCCTACTACACGACCCATGATTCAAGGGTTTGAATCACAACCCATGGGTTAAGGTTGTGGGTCAAAGTTCTGAAGCTCATTATGTATTTCTAATTTCCTTGACTCGACTAACTAGTTATGGATTAGACTCATGACTCATGGGTTGGGCTCGTGAGCTAGTTTCAAATATAAGAAAATTCCCTCTGATTCTTATGAGTTTAGTCCACGTGGAGTACACTGGGTCATGAGCCGTAGACTATACTCGTGAGTGAACTTACTGGACTTATTCATATTTTCCAATTTAAACTTAAGCCAATGAATTTCTCATGCTTTCTTCTCTGCAAAACAAAAAAATATAACACTAAAACCTTTGTTTGCCTACTAAGTAGTGTTTCATTTAACATCGCAGAACGACTTGGGTATGTTGGGTATTAAAACTTCACCAACAAACCCATGGGATGAATCTCATGAAGTGCCTAATTTAACGTTGCAGTGTGACTCAGATCCCTTGACTACTCAGACTTTGTCAAGGCCCTCATTCTCACACACTTTAATCTCTTTCATGTTTTATATATAATGCTTAACACTTTGTTCATTTATATTGAATATGATATCACCATCTTTATGTATCTCAATTGCACCATGTAGAAATGCCCTCATCTCAGTGAATGGTCTAGACCACCAGACTTTAACTTGCCAGGAAACAAGTGATATCTTGAATTATACAACAAAACCAAATCACCAAGTTGTAATTCCCTCCATTCAATCCTCCTACCATGGTGCAATTTCATCTTCTCCTTAACCCTAGTATGTGATATTCATGTGATATTCATGATAAACCTTTTTCAAGTTAATTGTTAAGTGATGTGTTCATGCCAATTAAGTGTAGGAGTTGTCGAATAAGCAAAGCATGTTCCCCATATGTTTCATAAAATTCTTATGTAAAAGAATTAGAGACATTATAGCATGTTGACTAGAAATCCCCAATTGTATGGCAACCCATGCAAGACAAGTGTTTGTTGAAAAGACTTGGTGAATGAATTGTGACTTGATATCATGAAATTCCCCAATTAGGTACTCTTCGATACATTCTAAGACTTTAATACATGCTAAGTGTTTGATGCAAGACCTTGTTGAATCGAGTATGAGTCAATAGCATGTCTCCTTATACTATCACATGTTTATGATTTCTAAATGCTTGACAAGATGCTTTAGTGACTGTGATGTGAAGGAATGACCATGATTTTGATTATTCAAGAATGGCTATGTTTTACTTTTATGTGATCGAGTCCTGGGGTATTTATACCCGATAATTTTACTACAGTCTAGAGCCCGTGTCAATTTTCACGATATTCTCAGTCAAGCCATGATTCTCAGAACTCGGTGAGTTATAGAACTCTGTACTCTCAGAAAATTACAGAACTTAAGTAATCTTAGTAATCTCAATGTCGCTAGTATTCTAGCCTAAGTTTAGTACTCATCTCAGATCTAGTAGTAATCAAGTGTTCAGTTCAGTCCTTAGTAGTATTCGAGTAATCTATCCCAAGCTCAGTATCTATTAGTCAGACAATGAGATTCAACAATATTCTGACAGATACGGAACCATGTGAATTCAGCATAACTCAATCAAATCAGTCGAGAAAAATGATTAGCGTTAGATTCGACTCAGTCTAAGTTCAGTTAAGAATCAGTTTAGAGTCTTTCAGTTGGGAGTAGAAGCTAGCACCGAGCGAGTGCAGGGATAGCAGCTCCCTATTCGAGAGGCAGAGTCATTAGAAGCAATCCCTGAATGCCAGAACTGCGTAGCCAGCACAGGATGCGGGAGTCACCCGTTAATAAAAGGTTTCTCACCCGTTAGAAAAAGGTTTCTCACCCGTTAGAAAATGTCTTGACTATTATAGTTACTTAGGCTTGACTTCCTATGAGGGTCACCCATTAGAGAGGCTTGACCAGAGAGGTCTTTACCTGTGGCACGATATTGACACCCTTCCATCTGAGGTTACAGGTTGGACCCCACTAGTTCAGATTCGGGGCATGTTGATTAAGTGAGCACTCCCATAATTGCAGATTCAGTATCAATCTTTAGAGTGGAACTCAAAAATTAGGACTTTAAGATACAATCACCTGTATCAGTAAGGAACTCAGATATTTCTATAGATTCATAGAACACTCACTAGGTAGGTCTGGTCCCTCATAAATTTATTCAGTATCAGTATTATCAGATCCAGAGATCACTCGTTAGATAGGCTTGATCTCAGTCTCAGATTCAGTTGTGTAATCTCATTATCAGATCCAAATATCACCCATTAAATAGGCTTGATCTCAGTCTATGATTTGGTTGAGTATTCTTATTATCAGATCCAAAGATCAGCCATTAGATAGGCCTGATCTCATACTCAAATTCAGTTAAGTATTCTCATTATTAGATTTAGAGATCTTCCGCTAGATAGGTTGGATCTCAGATATAATCATTTCTTATCATTGATAGTAGATTTGAGAATCATCCATTAGAGAGGTTCGATCTCAGATTCAATCAGTTAGAGTAGCAAAACTCAGAGTCCAGTCATTGATGTGAGCAGATTATGTTAATCAGCTCTAGTAACATCAGTTTCTGAGATCACTTGCTAGAGAGGATAGATCTCAACTCCAGTACTAAGCTATCAATATTAGGAGATTCAGTTTTTTAGTATCTCAGTATTAGTAGTGAGTTCAGATGACAGTAAATCAGTACCCGAGTTGCAGTATTTTGAGTCACGATAATTTCAGTTATGATTTGTGCATTCATGCATGAGTTCTCATTCAGTACTTTACTGATTATTCAGGTAAGTAATTGTTCATGGATAAGCCCTTGCATTTAGCCTTACCTCATCTTCATACTCGGTACATTCCCGTACTGACGCATTTGTGCTATGGTGTTTTATTTGACACCATAGGTTCAGAGTCATGAGATCTAGGGTACCCCTAGCAGCTTAGTCCCTATCAGCAGTAGTAGATGTAGCAGTGATTCCTCTTCATCCGAGGATGATCCTTATTTTTTATTATCGTATCAAAATTAGTTTATTTTCAGTAGATGAAGTTAGTTGGGGAAATGCCCCGTCAACTCCAAAGCTCAGACTGTTTAGAGGCTTTTCAAACAGATGTATCAGTATTCAGTTTTTATTTTTGAGTATTGTTAGATGTTTTGAAACTTATGGCTAGTTTTTGTATTTATTATCTATATTATGCAGTGCTCAGGTACAGCTATTAGTAGAGGATTAGCTTGTGGTCCTTTTGGATCATAAGCACCGTGTGATGTTCTAGTTCTAGAAAATTGAGTCATTACACATCCGCATAAAATGAAGGATCCTAGAAGCAGCTACATCACTTCCCTGTTGATTTGCAACTACGGCCTGGTTATTGGCTCGAACATTAGCAGTGACTACTTGGGCTAACGCCTGAAAGGCTGCCCGTAACTCAGTATGATACATGGTCTCATTAAAAGGATCAACAGGTAGGGGTTTCTTATCATCATTTCCACAGGCATTCGCTCTTAGGAGAGGCATTTTCTGAAATAGGAAAGAACGAATAGTTAGATGAGAGGGATAACTGTTGGCATGATAGAATCTAAAATAAAGAAACAACTTTTACCTAAAAAGTCTTGTAGCCTCTTGCTTAAAGATGTGGCATGCTACACACCGATAATCAAGACTTTACTCAATGCGGTTTGTCAGACTCGCTAGGACTCCTTTAAAACCTTAGGCTCAGATACTAAGTTTGTAACAACCCAAAATTTCCTCCCAGGACATCACACGGTGCTTAGGGCTACAAGTAGCCCTAAGCTAACTCTTTGAGCCTATCATTTCTCATAATAACCCATTCAAGAAGAAATATACAAAACACTGGCACTGTCATATTGGATGAAAGGAACTACGAAGGTTATACTAGGTCCAAACGACCACAATACTTAAAATCACAACATAACCATAGTTTGATAACTAGTCTGACAAAGTGTCTACTACTCCATGAACTCGATAGCCATCGAAATAGGTTCCAAACTGACTCAAACTGAACTGAAAGTAATAAACTAAACACTTGAATACTGAAATTTCTAAAGATAGGTCCTCAAACCATGAGGACTCACCACTGTAGAAATATAGATGAAGGTACTCGAGAATCACTGACGAGGCTGGGACTGAGCACATGAGCCAATATTATAAGATCATGTAGCACATAGACGAGTATATGGATCAGCACTTGGGAATATACTGAGTATATGTGGTTGTATGCATTTACATAAAACAATATCAATACTGTTTAATAAAATCATACATGCAAATAGGAATGATTCACATGGCTTGAATAAGTGTAAAATGTAAAGACCATAAATCATGTAACACAAATCTCATGAGTCATTATACTTTAGCTTTAAAATCTGTGCTCTCCTCTAATTCTTATTACTCACAAGATAAAGGAAGCTTTAAACAATACTTTCAACTCATGCATATATCTCATGGAGAGTAAACCTTCTTTATTGCTCAAGAACTTATAACTCTTTTGAACTTAAACACTTGGAACTCGGAATCATATGACATTGGTTTAAAAATTGATGATAAACTCTTATTAGTAGACAAAACTACTTCCTTCTTTGGAAAATACTCAAAAGCAATTCGTTCACATTAGAAAATATCTCATCTCAAAGCTTTAGAAAAAATATTGTTTCTCAATGGAAAATACTTTAGTTTAGGGAGGTTCTCTTAGCCGACATAACCATGTGATGTACATGGAGTCCAGCATCTTGTCCTCCTAAGAAAGAAACCTCGCGTTAGGGAGAGATATCATACTCTTGCCATGGAGTATAACCTCAACTCAGTGATCATTTATCTTGGCCTCGAGCACAATCAACTCAGCCTCAGGCCCAAATCTTAAACCCACAATGGCATATAGTTTTTAGGTAAGAAATCGTGGTAACTTACCCAACTCGGTGCTAAATACTACTCCCTTTAGTTTATCTCGCTTATCTCATGGAAATCCACTTTAAAAATAATCTCATGGTTCATAAGAACCCACCAATCAAATTTTTAATCTTATTTGGTAGAGTGGATTTCAAAACTCTATGACCATTAGGTTAAAACATTTCTCACTAATCTCAAAATACTCAAATCGTGGGGGATTATAGCATAATAGTTCATAAAATTTCAAGTCTCAAGTAGGGCTTAGTGACCCATAATTCAATCTCTAGTTAAAACTCATCATAATGCATAATAGATAGCATATAGATTCATAATTCATTTAGAAATCTGGAAGTTATAGTAATTTGTCTCAAAATATCAACATACTCATATACTTCAATTTCTAGAATATTGAAACTCTTAAATTCTCAAGGAGTAATAACATAGGGTATAAACCCAGCTTTAATTTTGTAAGAAAACATATAAATTCATGCTATTTGACTTTCAATTCTTGGGAAACATCAAGATATTGTAATCAATAACAATGGGTAATAACCCCTAATTCAATATCATGTAAAATCTCATAGATTGTAGAAAATTATAGTTTAAATAAGCCTTTGGGTACAATGGTGAAAGAATTACCCCTGTTCAAAACCCCATATACCTTAGATTATGAAATTGGATGAATAAGCTTGCTTCAAACTCTTCTTCTTACTCTTGAGAGGGGGTTCTTGCAACCCTTAAACTTGGGAACTTAAATCTCAACTCAATTTGTAGAATCTATGGTGATTTCTTGGATTTCTTGGAGAAGGGTTTTAGATTTGATCTTGTAGGAGAAACCCTAGTTCTCTTGTAATTTGGATATTGAATGAAGTCACTTGCTTAGTTTGGAATATATTTGGTTGATAAAAGAGTGGAAAAACTGAAAAGTCCCTTTTTAAAAATGACTTAAAATACTAAATGGGGGTTACGATAGTCTAAGAGACGGTCTGTCGCTATCTTGATGGTCTGTCAGATCATTCATCGTCCGTCAGATCATTCATCGCACATCGGTCAGAAAAAAATACACTGCCTTGATGTGATGGTCTCAGCGACTGTCCATCACAAACTCGACATACCATCAGATCATCCATCGCATGTTAGCTAGGATGATCCCATACTGCCTCAGCGGTAATGGTCTCAGCGATGGTCCATCACAAACTCAACATTCTGGTAGATCGCCCATCGCACGTTTTCCTAGATAAGGCCACACTGCCTCAGCTACGACGGTCTCAGTGATGGTTCATCACAGTCTTAATGGTTTGTCATCCTGTCCATCGTAATTGGGCCAGAAAAGGGAGTTACTACATTGGTTGCGATGGTCCGTCGCACACTCGACGGTCCATCAACCTGTCCGTCGCACTTGGGCTATTCCAATAACTCTTGGTAAAATGGCCATAACTTCCCACCCCAAAGCCGAATTTGGACAAAATTAGTATCATTGGAAAGCTAATTCAATTCCGTACACTATAGGAAGTCATTTTTAGGAAAATTCAATAAGATTAAAACACTAATCACTTGGATAGTCTTTTTTTCAATCTTTTAGGGCCAAAATTATACTTCACTTGGCACGCTCAAGGCTCAAACTACAAGGGAACTTTGCGGGGTCTTATAGTGTTACCCTTTATAACATATAGATTACTATTATGATAGTCTGAAAGTATTACAGGATCATGGAGTAAAGTTAGATAATTTATGGACGATTCAAGGATTGCGGTTTGGCATCGAGGTAGGCTTCTATCTACTCTTACTATTGAGATGGTATTTTATATATTTTGTGTCTTACATAGGGATGTTAGGGTATGATTATGGTTAGAACACTGTGACTTAGTCTAATTTATGAGTTTAGGGCTTGAAAGGTATTTGGCCCTTAAGTTGAAATACTTATTATACTTCTATGATCCTATTACCTTCTTTATAAATTGAGTTAGTTTATTGTATAATTAGTATATTATGATATATATGGGATAGGATTTAGGTATTGAAAGCATGATTGGTATTATTAGTTGTATTTGGATTGTTTAGGCTATCATGGAACCGCAGTCTAGGCGAAATCGCCTTAGCTGCTCATGTTTAGGTAGAATGGACCTAGTTGTTCTAGTTTTAGAGAGAATTAACTTAGGTTCTCCTATTTTAGTAATAATTTTTATGTTAGGGATAATTATGGCTTATTTAACATCTAGAAGTGAATTTAGATACCTTAGCCTAGCCTGGGGTAGAAGCTTATCTAAAATAGAATTTGGGGATTAGGAGTGGTCCCCTCTGATCCACCTCAGGCCAAGAATTGTGTTAGCATTGTAGATTTATATTCGTATGACAGCCTGTTAGACATAGTTGAGACTAATAAACCTCTAGTATAAGGTTGCTACATGACTTAGTGAATTATACTATTTTTCCCAAATTATAATGTTACTATTAATTTGGATATAATATTGGTACTAAGGTCGTGATTATGATGCTATGGTTATGTCAGATATATGTTAGGCCCAAGTTCCTAATTATGATACTGGTTGGATTTTGGGAAGATTTTATCTTTATAAAGAAAGTGATCGTAGTCTGTAGACATATTGACCCTTATAATGGCATTATATGGATACTGCTAATGGCATGCATAGATTTGACACGTTCATGATCACTTGGATAGTAAATTGTATGATTCCAACTAAAAATATATTTTTTCTACTCTTTTCCTAAAAAGCGATTTATTCCCACTTGTCACTTCTAAAATGATTTTCTTCATAATGGGAATCATACATCTTAATGAATAACTTATGAGACTTTGAGACTAATAATGATGATCTTAGATATTCCACCAAGATAGATTTTGATCCACAGGTTTACTACTACTATTTACCTCGATTGAGAGAGATTCGGACCCTTTCTATTCTCCTACAATGATTTAGTCCCAAAGTTTACCCTAGGCAATAGATTAACAGACTTATACTCTTGTAGCTATAAATCTAGCCCATGCATTTTATGTGTATTCATTTATATATATCTAGTACTGGACAGAGTGGATTGATGATGGTATTGATGATATGAGTTATGGTTTAAGTCCAAAAATTGTTGATGACATTAATGATTATTAGAAATCCTAGATCGGGACCAGGTCAATATATACAAGTACTCCCAAACCCCTTAGGGACTCCTTTATCCATGAGTCCCTGTTCCAGGACAAAAGAGGTTATCGTAGGTCCTACCTGTACAAGTTGTCGAGCTTAAGGAGTGGTGTACACTGTGTTACTTATGGTACTTGTATTGGTTATGGTATTATGGACCTACTTGGCATTTATTCTTGCATGTGCATTGCCTATAACCAGTATACCCCTATATCTTTCAGCCTTATGGGGGTTGTATAGGGATC
Organism: Capsicum baccatum var. pendulum; assembly: GCA_030864225.1. NCBI lineage: Eukaryota > Viridiplantae > Streptophyta > Magnoliopsida > Solanales > Solanaceae > Capsicum > Capsicum baccatum. Next base: position 113,875,196 of record CM061559.1, read on the forward strand.
AGGCCACAAAAATCTTCGACTAGATTATTAAAAGCAACCGAGGGTGGCATACTCGAGAGACAGATAAGGGATCGATACTTATATTATTGGTTCTTCTAGTGAGTAAATAACCCTAGATGAGATAGTTTCTCAAGAGGTATCATAGTTGAGGACTGATATTAGATTACTTATAAAGAAATTTTCATAAATGGGAGTAGAAAAGGTATTGTTGTGGGTTCTCAAGGTAAATCTCCTAGGCATGATGAGTCTAATTCTGAGGAAAAAGTAAAGTACCTAGATACAGAGATAAAGGTTCCTAAGCCAAGGGCATAGGATCCAATTAGTACACTAGGAACTTAAGGCAAAAGAATCAAAGTCAGAACTATTTAGAGACAAGTATAGGGATAAAAGTTGAGAATAGGATAGTGACTGAAGGAGAAAGAATGATTCTAAGGAGAAGAGCGGTCTGTATGTTCCATAGAGAAACTATGATGTTGACTTTAGGATGGAAGCATTGCTTGCAAAACTAGTTAACTGTTTAGAGAGCCAAAGATTTGCCTTAAAGAGATTAAGGTAGATATTTTGAGATTGAGCTAGAAAGTAGAATGGCATGCTACCACAATAAAGTAGCTTGAGAATTATTTTGGTCAAATATTGGTTATATTGAATCTGCGTCAACTTGGCACCCTTCCGGGAAATACCATTCAAAATGTAAGAAATGACAACTACTGCCTAGCCATCACCACTTAGAGTGGTAAGGCTACTATTGATCCACCTATGCATGTAGTTGATAAGATAAGGGATAATATCATTGATGTTGATGATGCACCCAAAGTGGAAACTGAGAAGCTGATGAGTAATGGTGAGACGTCATAAAAATTAATGGTTGTAAAGAAATGAGTTGATACTGATAAGGGAAAGGGTAAGGAGGTCGAACCAATCTTAAATCTTATTCTACAACCTCCACCATATTTTTCTCAAAGGTTGAAGAAGAAAAAGAAAGAAGGGAAATACCAAAAATTCATGTCAATGTTAAAGGAATTATCATGGAATATCACTTTTGTGGAAGCATTAGAGAAGACGTCTAGCTATGTAAAATTTATGAAGGATTGAGTGAGTAAGAAGTGTACACTGAGTTTTGAGCTCGTTGATAATGTGCACTACTGCAAAGCTATTGCTTTTCGATATTTGGTTGAGAAGAAAGAAGATCCCAAATCTTTCTATATTCCTTGCACTATTAGGTCCCTAAACATAGCACGAGCATTCTGAGACTTAAGAGTTAGTATTAATTTGATGCTGATAGTTGTGTTCAAGCAGCTGGGTTAAGGTCACCTAAGGTGATATCTATGAGACTATTTATGGTTGATCATACTGTGAAAAAGCCAGTTGGAATTGTGTGAAGCATTTGTGAAGGTAGCTTTGTTTATTTTCCCAACTGATTTTGTGATTCTTGATTGCGAGGTAGATTTTGATGTCCCTATCATCTTATAAGGTCTTTCTAAGCCATGAGTAGGACACTCGTTGACATGGAGATAGGACATATAAAATTCAATATCAATGATGAATAGTTTACTTTCAATGTGTGTTAGTCAATGAGGCAGCCAAAATATATGAGGATGGTGTATGTGATAGACACTATAGATGAAGATATATTGATTACACCCATTAAGGAGAGACTTGTGTAGAGGCATTAGTGGCAGTGATCATGAGTTTTGATGGCAATGACATCGATGAGTATGATGAGATAGTGAGTACTCTTGTTGGTAAAAGTTCTTATTCTTATGCTCCAAAAAAGTTGGATCTTGAATTAAAAAAATAGATCGACCCCACCAACTAGGCCTTCTATTGAGAAGTCGTTAGTCTTGGAGTTGAAGGCCCTTCAATATCACTTGAATTATGCATATTTGGGGGCCAACAATACCTTGCTAGTTATTATTGATGTAGATTTGTTGGATACGCAGGTTGAGGCTTTGATCTCGATATTATATAGGTTTAAATAGGCCATTAGTTGGACTATTACAAATATTGTTGAAATTCTACCTAAAAATTATACTCACAAGATTCAACTTAAAACAGAGTGTGTTCCTATAATTGAGCATCAGCATCATCCGAATCCATCTATGCAAAAGGTGGTGTAGAAGGAGATCATTAAATGGTTATATGGAGGTGTAATTTACCCTATTACCGATAGTAAGTGGGTAATCCCTTTTTAATGTGTGTCACATAAGGGTGGGATCGCTATGGTCTCAAATAAGAAGAATGAGTTAGTTTTCATGAGACCAGTTATGGGATGGAGAATTTGTATAAATTATCAAAAGTTGAATACTTGGATGCAGAAGGATCACTTTTCTATGTCATTCATGAAAGAGACAAGAATCATCAAACACACTTTACTTGAAAGAGAGGTTTATTTTCTTTTATCATTGTGTCTCCGGATTGGACCCTTTTATTTGAGGTGATGTGTGGTGCTAGTGGTGTGGCCCTAGGAGCTTTCCTAGGCCAAACACATGATAAAATACATCACCGCATTTATTATGTTTGTAAATCACTTAACCCCGCACTAGAAAAATAATACAGTTACTGAATAGGAGTTACTGGCGATGGTGTTTGCTTTTGAGAAGTTTTGGTCCTATTTAATTGGGACTAAATTCATTGTGCATACTGACCATATAGATCTTAGCTACCTTATGACAAAGAAAGATATGCTAAGACTAAGTTCAGTCGATAGGCACTATTGCTACAAGAGTTCGATTTTTAGGTTAAGGGCCGAAAGTCCATCAAAAATTAGGTTGTGGACCATATATCCCACCTAGAAGAGAAGGCAATTCTTAAATTTAGGTATGAGCTTGAGATTGATAATACTTTTCCATATAAGCAGGTCTTGGAAACATCGCAAAACTTAATCTCCTGGTTTGCTGAATTTGTCAATTATTTGGCAAGTGGTCTCATCCCAAAATACATGTCATTTTAGCACTGAAAATAATTAACGCTTGATGTACGAAAGTTTTTTTGGGATGAGCCTTACTTATTTGGGTATATATGGATGATTTTATTCGAAGGTATATTCCCGAAGTTGAGATGATGAGAATTCTTGAGGCCTGTCACTCGTCCCTAGTTGGGGGTCACTATTGTAGTACTTGTACAACACACTAAATCCTGTATTGTGGTTACTATTGGTTGATGATTTATAAAAATGCACATGACTATGCTCAGGCCTGTGATCAAAGCCAACGATAAAGACATATCTCGTAGAGCATGAGCTCCCTATGACACCCATTCTTGAGCTTCAGTTGTTTGATGTTTAGGGAATTAATTTGATAGGTCCATTTGTGAGTTCACATGACATGAAATACATTTTGGTGGTAGTCGACAATTTATTTTAGTGGATGGAAATAGTTGCACTTTCCAATAATGAAGGTTAAAGTGTCATGGCCTTTTTGAAGAACATTTTCTCTCAGTTTGACGCTCTTATAACAGCTTGATTTTTGGTAATTTATGTGAAATATTTATTTTTGTGTGATTTGAATTTTTTAACCCTCCCCACGGTGCTTTGTAGTATTTCAGGGTGTGGGGATAATTGGCATGGTTTCTGGGATATTTTGATGTGATTTATATGATATTGTAGTTATTTTTGGTGGCTTGGAAAGCCTTATAGTTGACTTTAGTCAACATTTATTGATCTGTGTATCAGATGGCAAAATGGATTGCGCCAGAACATTCAAAACTTTGATTTTACGATGGTAAAATGCTTGGTGTAGTTTTATGGCTTTTATATCTCATTTCGATCCTCGGTTTGAAAACTTGTGACTTGGGTTTTGGGGGACAACTTTGTGAGAATGACATTTTTCCAAGAATCTAGTATCGTCATTTTAGTTTTAACCATCGAATTTTGTAGGGTAGCATATGAGTGATTCTGGATAAATCCCGAGGGCTCGTGGAATGGAATTCTTTAAGTCTCCAGCAGGTGCAACACTCAGCTAGTTCACTCGCGTAAGTGATAGTTTAGTCACTTATGCGACTCTATAGATCAGACCAAGTATCGCTTATGCAAAATCTTGGTCGCAATCATGAACCCTGTGTAAGCAATGACAAGGTCACTTATGCGATACCTTTGCCTGAGGGTAGGTATAACGTATGCGAGACCTAGCTGCCTAAGCAATGCGGTGATCGTGTATGTGATGCCTGGGTCCCTAAAATACCTATTTTTTGTTATTTTTCATCACTTTTGAGACTTACAGCTTAAGGTTTCATAAGTTTGAGCAATTTCCTCTATTTCAAAGCTTGGGTAAGCACAAAACACCGATTTCAACTACTTTTCTTCAATTTTATTATTAAAATCTTGTTTAAATGCAGATTTAATAGTAAAAATTGGGGATTTTGGCCTGGAGGGCCTAAAACTTATATTTCTCCAATTTACACCCTGATTTCAACTAGTGTTTACTTGGGTGAGTTCATAATCTTATAATTATAATTTTTCTCTTATCACCTTCAAAAGAACTTCAATTCTCAATTTTAAAATAGATTTTGGGGGGGTGTACCGGTAAAGCTTGAAAATAGTTTTTCATCGATTTAGACCTTATTTTTAAATCATTTTTGCATAGATTTACAGTTGTGGACTCCTAAGAGTATGGGGAACATGTTTCAAAAATAAAATTTTGATCTTAGCTTTCTTTTTCAAAAATTCATTTCAGGGGTCTATCTTCACACCGACTCAAAATTAGGGAATATAAGTATCATTGGCTTTTTTAATGCATAGATTCTATATTTCTATATCCTAGTTGATTTTGAGTCTGTTTGTGGGAGTAAGACTTCAGATTGAAGGCTGTCAAATCAATTTTTAGCATTCAGGGTAGGTTATGGCTTAACTTTCTTCAGATTGGGCTGAGTAGTTAATGTTAATACAAAATCATGCTAAGGGTGTGGGAACTAATCATGAAAATAGATATATTTATGATGTTGTTCCCGTGTGGGGGCCTATACATTGATTTTATTTGGCAGGTTTGGAACATTTTTTGCTATGTGTGACCATATAGGGTCCTGTATGATATTAATCGCCTTATGTATGCGCAATTATTTGTATCTTTTTAGATAAAAAATACAAATATGGTATCAATGGTGACTTTTTAAATGATTTTATTGTATTGGAATATGGATTATGTTGGATTAATAGATGATTGCATTAATGAGTGTATTCTAGCTCACTTGGTTGGTATATTGATTCGATATGGAATTTCTAATTCTAGTTTGTTGTGAGCATTACATCCTCATATAATAATCATTCATGAAACATTGGTGCCACCATGGAAATACTAGAAACACTGGGTTTTTCTCACAAATAATGTGACGTCTTTAAAACCCACTATTGATGGATGTATCGGAGAGGAGATATAGATATTGGAATTGGATATTGGTTGTATACGGGTTAACAAACCCCCCATAGGTCCTATGTCAAGAAAATTTAGCTACGTAGGTGTATATGGAGGTCATGCAACAACCTCATGCATCATCATCATTATAATCATCATCTATCATTATCATTATCATCTTTATTGCATTTGTATTTACTTTGTGCTTTTCTATGATGCATTAATTTACTTAATGTAATACCTATCTATGTGTATTTCTTCCTTTGTATTCATATGTGTTATATATTTATACTTGTATTTCTCTCTCGTACTGCCATGGTGTATGTGAATATTGTAGAACTATTAGTGGAGACAGTGTGGGTGACTGTTTAGGACATTTTATGATTGCAGGTGATGTGCCCTAAGTGTGTATTCTGTATGCTTTATTTTCTACTTTTCTCAGTCGACCTATGATACCTACTAAGTACAAGTGGACCGTACACACCCTTACTGTACCCTTTTGGTGTAGATCCTAATTTGAGTGTGCCTCACGGTTGTTGATTTGGGTGATACTTTGGCGTTAATAGAGGTAGTGGTTGGATTATTGCTTCCAGAGTCTCCTACTACCTTTCCAAATTAGACTATGTCTTTATTTGTATTCTGAGACAGAGTTGTTCCTATTTTTGATATTCTATGTATTTTGATCTCAAGTTGTCCTAGTTATGTTCTTACACTGTGACACTTGGTTTTTGGATTTGGTTTGGTACCATTGACTATGTATTTTTATTTTTACTACATATTGTGTGGTTCGACTCTGCTCTAGTAGTCTTTCCGAGGGTTTTGATATTGTTTTTCTCAATTCATATCAATTTGGATGATAGGTTACTTGTCAATGCTTGCTACGATAAGTGTCATCATGACCCTTGATTTTTAGATCGTGATAACTCCACGTGCTATTATTAGTGATGGTAGGTCCCATTTATACAATCATATATTCAAGTCCCTAGTTGAGAAATATAAGGTGAAACATAAGGTGGAAGCACATTACCATCCGCAGACAAGTGGGCATGTTGAGGTGTCTAATCGTGAGATCAAGTCTATTTTGGCGAAGACTGTGAATGCCAATCGAACAGATTGGTTGAGAATACTAGATGATGCATTTTGGGCCTACTATTTATCTTACAAAACTCCCATAGGTTCCTCTCCTTATCAGCTTGTGTTCAGCAAGGCATGCCACTTGTCAGTCGAACTTGAGCGTAAGGCACTATGGGCATTGAAGAAGCTGAATTTTGAGTGGAGTGATGTTTCACACTTGAGAATGGGTAAGATTATGAGTTAGATGAGTTCCTTCTTTGTTCTTATGAAAGTTTAGCCTTGTATAAGGAAAATATGAAGTTATACCATGATAAGAACATTGAGAAGAATGTTCCAACACGGTGATGTGGTCTTGTTGTATAATTCAAGACTTTGCTTGTTTTCTAGCAAGTTGAAGTCTAGGTCGTCTGGACCATTCATCATGGTTAGAGTATTTCCACATGGTGAAATTGAGATAAATGATATGGTGATTCCCCATTCAAGGTGAACAGGAATTGTGTCAAGCATTACATGGGAAGCGTGGAGGAATTGAAAGTGAGTGAGAATATTAGCCTTGGCAAAGTTTGAGTAGAAAATGAAGTTGAGTTGTGCCGTGACATTAAATCAGGCACTACATCAGATGTAACCCATAGGCTTTATGGTGTATTCGGAGTACCCAATATATCCATGTCGTGCCGAGAAGTTAAATCTAGCGTTGCATGGGAGGCAAACTATATTTGTACTTAGTTAAGTTATAGGGTGATTTCTGCATTCAATGTGCAGGGCTGAACTATGAAAGAAAGACTCAGAAAAATCTAGTGCCCAGGTCCTAACAAGGGACCCTACGAGTCATAGGGATACCCTAAGACTCATCACCAGATTCACCAAGAAAGATCAATTCTATGTCAACCAAGTATGTGGTCTTTGGAGTCCCTACAAATCTAAGAACTAGTAGTCGTCTTTGGCTACGACTCATCACCTTGAGTCATAGGACTGAAGATCCAGGCAAGCCTTCAATCTAAATGGGGGGAGGTAACAACTCATACTCACTGCTAGAGTCATGGTCAGAGGAAAATATCGTGGATATAATAGGCTGACCCAATCTGACTCGTGCAAAATAAAAGGAAAATTAAAGCCCCAAATATTCCCTTCTCCTTTTTGAATGTATGGAACTCCCTCCATCTCACATAATCATCTCCCCCACTACCAATATACTTCTCATCTCCTTAACTCACCCCTTTAAGATTCACAACTACTTCTAAATCAAACCAAACTCCCTTCTCACCAAGTTCAAGGCTAAATTACGTAAAGAATCCAAGAATTTTTCGAATTTGAAGTAAGTATGCTAATCCCATTTCCTAATTTGTAATCATGTTTACTTACTAAGTACATGTGCTCTGGATTCTTTTCTAGGACTTGACTAGAGTTTGGACAAATTGCTAAATTTTGTAACAAATCATTATTTTCACATATAATTAGAGTAGAAGTTGAATGGGGAATGATTGGAGGTGTGGATTATGTGTAATAAAATCCAAAAGTAAATTCTGAGTACCCTTGGAAATTATAATAAACACAGATTATCCATAACTCTCTATGTTTATAGTCATGATGAGACATGTTATGACTCGTAGGTTGACCTAATGAGTCATTGGGTGACTCATAACATCTATCAATATAAGTTGGTTAATGATTAAAGTATTCTGGGCACCCTATGAGTCATTGTCTCACCCTACGACTCGTAGCCTAATTCATAGTGACTGGACATGTATGCAACTTACAAGATTATTTTTTGGTCACATGATGAGTCACCCAAAGAGTCGTTGAGTGACCCAACAACTCATTGGGTGGACTTATAGGGTCATTAATACCACTATCCCTGTAGGACATCACACTCCTGCAACTATCACAACAACTTATAGCCTCTAGAAACAAGTCATACTCTGACTCATAGGGTGCCTAACTAGTGTTAAAATTTTAATCCTTTCGCTAATTTTCTTACTTTTTCTAGTATCAACTAATGTTCTTCCCTCAGGTACAATTCCACCAAAGAATGACAATGAAAATAGGGCCAAGCAAACCCCAAAGAAGCAAGCTCATCGTACTCATCAACTTTGTGATGAGTCAGCTAATGACGAATCCATCGGTTCTATGAAAGAGTATCCTATCTCAAAACCAATGGAACCAAGGAGCATATTACCTCAAGGCTAGAAGACTAAACCTCGAATGAAGAATCCAAGACAATTATTGGCGTGACTTTTCTCCCTAGTTTAAAGAGGGAGAAGATTTAGAGTCAGGACACAAAAAGGGTGAAGAAGGAGGGGAAGATACCTCTAAAAGCATCGATAATGCTACATCTATCAGTACATCAAGCTATGTTGGGTTCTAAATATTCTAAGAGGAGTGAGGAAGGATAATCGAGTGTCAATTCACCAGTGGAGATTCCTCCTCGGCCAAATGTCCAGTCCATGTTATAGCTTGAGCCAGCCCCCTTGCCTATTATCAACTGGTGGGGGTACGCAGGGATGCAGGATTTCTTTGAGAGAGAAATTACCATTGCCCCAAGCACACAAAATATGAAGAGAGAGTTCTATCTTTAACCCAAATTATTAAATGGTGGCATATCAAAGATGCATGAGTTTGAGGCCCAGTTCAAGAAGTACCATTCTGAGTGAATGATGAGAGCCTCAGGTAGATATAGCCTGCTCCTTATTTGGTAATTCTATGTTCATACCAGATGAATTTGAGGTGGATGTATCCGCAAGGTTTATCATAGAAGGGTTGTGATTTATTCCACTCCCTCATGGCTTGGGGTGTTCTAGTTAATATTTCTAGGCAGACCATTTTTAGATTCTTACACAGTAGTGTTTGAGCTTCCCATCAACACTTTTGAGATTAACCATAGGATTGAGGAAATAAAAAAAGATGAAGCCTAAGCAGATTGGAATGGAAGATAAATACATGCATTTAAAGTGGTTTAGGGGTATTATTGCTATTGTGCAAGAGAATGCCCTATGGGTTGTGGGTTCATCCAAACATATTACCAATTCAAGTTTGATTTTTGTTGCTAAGTCCTAATGGACATTAGTTATGCATCGATAGCCTGACCATGGGAGATAACATTTTAAGCCCCTGGAGGGCTGCTTTGGTGGTTAGCATCATGGAATTCTATGAGATCGACATATCCAAGATCATTGCATGAGAGATCCATGATAAAGTTTCCAGTACCGACACTATTCTGGCCTTTCCATGCTTAATAACATAGATATTCTTGGATGTTTGGGTGTCTATGCTCCCTCATGTTGATTATTTTGTGATGGTTTATCGGAAGACAGACTTGGGTTTTATTCGGTACAAAGCCAACCTTAATTATAAGACCAAGCTAGGTGTTTCACTCTTACAAAGAGCTTTTTAGTTTGGAATGTACATGAACATAGACACTTTCAGTTTTGCTAACCTCAGAGATACTCCAGCTGAGACTGCTGATTTGAGTTGTATGCTTCCACTGATACAGCAGGGTCCGCTAATTCTATGGTCCCACAGGCCTCAAATCCTCGTTCCTTAAGACCATACAATTTATATCCTTTTTTTAAATAGCTATATTTTGGTCTCGCATGAATTTTTAACTGTTGTGCTAAAGAGTTTAGGAAATCTCGAGCAGAAGGTGGTAAATATTAAGGAGGAGATGCATCCTTGAGTATAGAAGGAGATTCAAAGCGAGATATGAGGAATGAATGCTTGTTTTTATAGTTTTGAGGGAAACATTAAATAGAAGATGGCGGGAGTTAAGGCCCTAAATTTAGCAGTTGTATATAAGAAGTTGATTGTGTTATGGGCTTCCATAGAGTACATGGTCGCATTTTTATTCCCAGTTTTTTATTATTGATAATATACCGGTGATTGAGGATGTGCTAGATATTTAGGGCATGAAAGGTAAAGAGAAAGGAGTTGAAGAGAAAGGCGATGAGCGAAAAAGTAAGAGAAGAAAGAGAAAAAGGAATAGAGATGAGATACTAGCAGCTTAGGCAGTTAGACATCAGGAATCACTAGACCACTTGAACGAGGTTCATGAGATCTTTGTGGGAGCTGGGAGCTCCTGAATAGGTGAGATAATAACTACAGCTGCAGGATATATGAGTGGGAGCACTGTTTTTCCTCCCAAGATTCAACCATCATTCAGTGCATCAGCCACTGTCGATGCCTCCATTGATTTGAGTACCTCGATCACTACTACGCCACTATTACTGAGAGCAAGGCCCAGTCTGAGGCCCCTCCTACTGAGATGTCATGATTTGGCACCTATTTCTCCCAGGTATGTCTTCACTCCCTAGTTTTGATATTCTTATTTTTATTATGCAATAGGGATGGTGCATTATATTTAGTTGGGAGTAGGGGTGTACCATAATTGAAGGTTTTTATTATCATATTTTTTCCATTAGCTATTTTATCTTAGTTAGATCTAGTATGTTTAAGTTTAGTTTGTGTTGTTTATGTTTAATTAGAAGAAAAATAAGGAACCTAAGTGCAGTTGACATGTTTTGTTTTGTGTTTTTAAGTGTTTGGAAAAAAATGATACCCCTCCAAAAATTTATAAATTGTCTAATATAAACATTTGAGTGACCACTCTTTGAATCTTTTTATGGAATTAGTATTAGGGACAAAATAAGCAAAGCTTATTATTACATGAATTGAATAGGTAGTAGTTGATAGCATAATCCTGTACCATATGTGTGTGAGCAATTTACCTAGTTTTCTTTGTCAATTTAAAATCCAGAACTTGTCCGATTAGTCTTGTCTGGGTTGTAGGATAGTTGATTAGGATATGATCATAGGCCATGTTTGAATAAGTTCACTCTTAACCTAAAAGACAGACCAAATGAGAATGAGTATGCCTTGATCCCTTATTTGAGTCTAAATTGACTTATTCTTATTTTTACTTTTTCATTTAATTATAATGAACCTGTTTTGGCCCTGGTCCCTTCTTGGACATTGTGCACCTCAACTCAGGCAAATTGCCTAATTTGAGGGTGACTATGATAGGGGTGCATAGTTAAAAATGGGTATGAATAAAGGTGTCAAAAAAGTAAGAAAAAAAAGTAGGGCTGGGTGCGATAAAAAAAGAGTGAAAAAGAGAAAAAGGAAAAAAATTTAAAAAGAAGTGATAAAATGCAAAGCAAGAAGAAAACCACACCCAATTTGAATTAGCAATAAAGAAGTAAAGGGGATAAATAAAAGGAGCATTGATGAGTAGTGGAAGCAAATATTTTAAGTGTAGTGTTAAGGAGGGTGAGTCACTATATCCCAAATGTAGCATACCTACCCCTAAGCCTAGAAAATCCTATAGTGATCCTAGTCCAACTGTCAAAAAAACTAAGGTATAGAAAATAAGGGCAAGCCTCTGGTATTTTATGCACATTGTTGGAACTTCTTTTGTGAGTGTGAGTGTATTGATATAGCTCCTTTCATTGACATGCATGATGATACTATGAGAGTTGGGACTTCTTTGCTGTGAGGTACATGGGTTGTGTATTGTTAACTGCTTATCTGCTCAGGTAGTGTAAGTTGCATATACGCCTGGTTATTTGTTGCTAATGTAATTCCATCACTTGGTTCTTTTGTGTCATACTATTGTGCTACATGGATCCATGCAGTGGTTTTGAAAAGCTAGAAATAGGAGGGGGTATGTAATTTGAGCCAAATTGAACTGATTGTCACAGGTGCCTTAGGTTTCTTTTAGTTAAGCATCGTGTTTTTATGTTATGTGTTAGTTGCCTAAGTACATACAGACATTCTAAGTGTAGAGTGTTGATGTGCCATGGTTTATGGCATTTTGTATGCTTAAAACAAGGAAATTATGCAAGTACTTAGTATTTTTTTGTTAAATGCGATGTGTTTTGTATTGTTTTACAGGAAAATGGAATTCAAAGAAAAGGACCAAAAGGGATAAAGTGTAGCATAAAGTCCTACCTATAGGATGTAGGTAATACCTACAGGTCTGTGGGAGGCCACGTAGGTTGAGGTCTGAGAGTTTTACAAGTTGGTGATTGTTCTTCATTCCGATGAACCCTACCTATGGGTCATAGGTACTACCTATGGACCTGTAGGTACCCTTCGTAGGTAGGGTTCTAAAGTCCTTAGGACTCCTTTTATTCCTGCGAACCTACCTGTGGCCCATAGGTACTACCTACAGCTCGAAAGTAGGGTCGTAGGTTGGTGCCGACTCTTTTTACTACTTTGTTCTGGATATTTTTTTAGGATTTCTAATTTAGCTATAAATACCCATTGGATGTTTCATTATTAGGGTGGACAGTTTACGCACTTCATACACTTATTATATTATTTTGAGTTCTGAGATACATTTTTTATCTGGGAATTCATGTTCTTGACTTTTAGGGTTTGATAATTATTTTAGAATTTGATTTTCATTCTTAATTCTTTATGAGATCATTCATATTCTTTCAATTATGAATTCTAAGTATGTTCTTAGGATCATGAACAGCTAAACCCCATAACTAGGGTTGTGGGAACCCTGATAAATTAACAAAGTAAAGGGAGTGTAAAGTCATTCTTGATTGGCATTCTTGGATGTATTATGGTTTTCTTCATATTGATTACTTTCTTGACAACTATAGACGTTAGGAACCTGCTTGTATTCGATACTAACTTGAGAGAGGGGTTGTGTTTAGGAAAAAAAAATCACAACAGTAATTTGAAGCTACCAAACTTTATCTAATTTACTTGAGATCGAGAGGAGATAGTTAATCTAGGATCCAAAATAAGGGTTAGTAATGTGACACACATATCGGGAGAAGATGACAGAAATTCACCCAAACCAAGGTCAAGAGACGGTTAGGTGATACATAAACTGTTAGATTCTGCATGCAAGGTACTGAGATAGTTTAACAAGTATGATAAGTCTGCGAAGTTAAGAAGTCAATGGGAACATAATTCTAGTTATCGTCTCATATTGATAACAACCTAAATTGTCCAAGCATTATTACTATTACTACTGTTCTTACAAAACTCCTCATTTACTTTTTGCACTTTCCGACTATATCAATAAGTTCTTCATAGATTTCTACTTATTCCTTGTGGGTTAGACCCCAACTTTGTTGGGTTCTATTTTTGATGAGAGACCGCATTATACTTTTTAGGAGGTGTAATTTAGGCAACATCAGCTAGTGACACCCAAATCACCTATCCTTACCATAAATACACTCGCTCGGATGTTGCCACCCACACCTGTAGCAAAATGGATATCAATGTCCCTTCATAATGATGCCCTGAGACTGAGAACCTGAAAATCTAAATTTTTTTATCATTTCTCAACCTAGAAATTGGTGTACTTCCTGATGATGGGACTAACCTGAATGAATTATTATGGAATAACGATTGGTTTCCATTTTTGTCCCTCTACTGACTAGTATCATGGTTGGTCATCTTGTCCCTCTTACTCTAGTTCTCATCTATTTCCTTCAACTTATCATATTTGTCCAACTAAATATTCCAATCAACATCTCCACCTTACCCTCCTTACTAAAAATTCTAGATAAACTTTACACAAACAAGATCATCCAATTCCTCAGTTGGACACCCTATCTAGAGCATAGTAAGATGGAAGGGTAAACTTAAGACCATACTTATTTGCACTCATGGAACCCTATTCTAAATTCAAGAACTCTCTAGCCTTATCCTCTCTAAAGAAACTCCCTATGAAACTATCCTTAAACTTGACCCACTTAGCATGTACCAAATATTTTCCTTCAACTTTTTCCCACTACCTATAGTATATGCCTATAATATCATTAAGTTGGTAAAAAACAAGCTTAAACTTTTATGTGTATAAAACATGCATAACCTAAAGAATCTTTTGAACCTCATCAATGAAATTCCTTGGATCCTCACTAAGTTTTAACCCTAAGAACTCTGGAGGATTCATTTCAAGAAAGTCACGAACTTTGAAAGCAACCTGAGAATTGGGATGGGCTGGGACTAGATGGTTATTCTGAGTGGCCACTATCTGAGTTAATATATTAATAGAATTCCTGAGATTAATATTTGGATTAGCATTTGGTGGTTGAACGGTGAAAGAACGAAAATACCTCTATGTAACTAATAGCACAGGTGGAGTCTTGGCATTAGCATGCTAATTGGAGGAATAGACTCCATTCCTGGTCCAAACAGTGCCCTAAGGAGAAGTAGGAGTGGACACAACTCTAGCAATAGAAGTGTCCCTCTGACTAGCAATTCCCTTAAGAGGCATGATCTGTAACACACATAAAGCATAAGTTGGAAAATAAAATAGATTTAAACTCTATTGCAAGAAATAGACCATGAAAGAAGGAAAATATTTCTATATGTCTTGTAGCTTTCCAATTATAAGTGTGACATGCTTCAGGCCCAAAAACAGAAATCTACTAGACATGACTTCACAGACACCCTAGTCCACTTGAACCTATTATTGTAATACCAAGTATGTCACGATCCGAGTCTATACACTAATCATGATCCATATCTAGTTGCTCATTGGTGGTTCAATCGGATCCTTGACATATATGGAGTAATATGATAAATGAAATTGGTGCAGAAATACAAATAATCATAATGGGCTAAAACTGAAAATAATAATTCTTTATTAAGACATAATTAGAATGAATGAAAAAATGTTAACTATTAAGTACTATTTGTCTAGTGAAGCCTATACTACTAACATAAAAAACGAGACAAGACCCCATAACCTTTATTGAATCAAGAGTCTAAACAAAGTAATAAAGAACTAAAGAATCTCTAATTCTCCTCAATTATAGGAGCTCTCACTAAAAAGTTGGATGTCAGGTGCAACCGCACGTATTGCAGCGAACCTTAACCTTGAGTACCTGAATCTACATCATATAAAAATATCGTACTAGATGTATTAATATAATATAATATATTGGCACCCATGTATACATATATATAATTTAAAATGAAGAATTAATCATGGATGCATATAGAAGTAGCTTAAAACAATTAAAAATATGAATTGTAAGATCATGGCAGATATGTATGCATAAAAGTAGTTCATGAGTATATAAGTAGTAGTTTTCATAAAATTCATTCGCTTGGAGAGTTTCTTATAACTGACAAACACCATGCGAGCTCGTGATGCCCAGAGTCTTACCCACACTAGAAGAGTTGTTCTAACTAGACAAAGTTAGAACTATGTACATGAGGATCCTATAATCATGCCCTTTGGGCAAAACCTACGGTGGCACAAAGTTATAGGACTGGGGTTATCTAAACCCTTTTCCTCTCGATACTAAATAATCCTTCCGAAATCATACTAGTTCGTTGTATCATAATTGATCATAGGTTTGAGTTTGTAAATTGTATGTAGTGAGGTTGTGCTCGATTTCATGTCATGAATTATAAATATAAAATCATGTATTTTCAATATAGATATCATAATTTCAGATAGAAAAACTTAGAGCATAAGATTTGATGCCTAAATAAGAGCTTAGTATAGAAATCGTAAGATCATGAGAAAGCCTTGTTCATAGAGATTTAAGTAAAACATGTAAAGAAATCAACTTTATTAATTTTCGCATGAACCCTAGATTTTAATCATAATTTTATATATCATGAAAGTACTTGGACGTGAGGATGAAAGGAATCCATTACTGAAATCTTTTATACCTAAATAAAGGCAAACACTTGACTAGAGAAACTTGATGAACTTGCTAGATTTGAAACCCTAGTTTTCTTGATCTTTTCTTAGACTTGTTCTTGAGAGAATAAAGTAAGAATAGGCTTTTGGATCTTATTTTTATACCTTTTTGTTACCAAAACATCGTGGGATGGATTAAAAAGATAACGAAAAGTCAAATTTACCGTTAATGAAATATTGTTGATTTTCTAGTTCAGATCCCAATGAGTTATAGTACAACTCGTGGTCCATAGTATGACCCTTACTATAAGTCATGGTCACTGAAAGTATCGCCAAACTCTAGGATAACTTCTTCAATTCAATAGTATGACTTGTAGACCCTATTTCATGATCCATACATTAATTCTATAGCCTGTACCCTGACTAGTGGCTTTGAGGGGATTTTGTCAAGTTTTAAACTTGAGTCACGGCTCCACAATATGAATCATACACACATCCATGACTTGTGGTGTGAGTTGTGGCAACTGGGGACTTTGGGACAAATTGAGTTTTGATACCACGAGTCTACCACGACTCGTGGTCCCATGGTATAACTCGTACACTGAGTCATATTAATTCGGGACTACAAGTCTCAGACTTTGAGTTTTCGTACTAGACTTTGAGTATTTTTAGGTTCAAAATTTGAGGTGTTACAATGTATATATACACAGGTAAAATTTGGGGATGTAACAATTGGAGCAGGGATCTTGTACATTTTAATAGGCCATCCACATTTTGATCGAACCAATGAAATGTGCTCTTCTTTAATCAATGAGCCCATATCACTGACGGACCTATTTTTCAACCAAAAATCACTTCTCAGGGTGATATGAAAATTTATTTCAAAGTGAAACAACCATAGAACTATATTTTCAATAGATAACTCCATGGGGGTAGAGGAATAGTGTAAAGGTATAAAAGATAAATAGAGGAGACATGATAAGAGAGTTAAGAAAGAGAAGGAAAGAAAATTTGTAGAAATACTCAAAGCACAGTGAAATAAAGTATGGGGGAAGAAACCATCAAAAATCGATCAAAAGATAATGATTTTGTTGGGCAAAGCATCATTTCAAGATTTCATACATAGCAAACTGTATTTAAGAAGGAAACTTTCAAAACTCGGGAAATGTGTCTGACATGTAAAATAAGGAAATTATTTCATTGGCACAACAACTAAGGAATGAAGGATAATGTGTTTTAGGCAAAGATCTGTAAGGGTTACAGAATGAAGCGAAGGGACCTATCGTGAACAAATACTCTATGATGAGAGATTGAGTATGGCACTATCAACGGAACTTCCACCTAAGGCCATTTTATGGAAAATGCCATTCGGAGGTAACACCTTTATTCGAAGGGCTAGGATGATACGGACAGAAATGATGGAGGATAAAGGTGTCACTGTCAGGTGTAAAGATATGCAATGTACCTATCTAAACTGGGAAGAAAGTAATGTTCTCTAGGAAACCCTTTTTATTAGGCCATAAGCTATTCATTGTACCCTATATATAGGGATTTCCCTTCACTTGTAAATCATCTGGAATCTAACCCAAAGGAATATAATACACTTTTACTTGTTCCTCAAGCATTAATTTTCTCTTTATTTCCTTGCTATATTTATCCCTCTGGGGGATTCTAGCTCTCGACCGACGTAATTAAGGGCCCTATCGCCATGATTTGTTCTAAACTACTGCTTTACTTTTAACTAGTTTACATTTTTGTTCAGTCTTTCATTATATAGATAATCAATCCACTGGTAAACGTATCGTAAACAGAATTAGATTTAACACGTATGTTCTTGACCTCATATATAAATTTAACTGTATTGTTTTCACGATTAAAAAGATACAGTATAATTTTCTATGTTGTGAGTGTTAAAATGTCTACAAGCAGGGGAATCAAGTTGGGTTTGTTTTAGATAGTGGATCGGGTTTAATCACATGGATAAGATAATTTAAATAGTTATAGAATTTAATTAGGAATAACTACGTATTTTAACAAACATATGCTTCTAATAACCCTGTTTAATCTAAGTTTCAATTAATTACAATTCATAATCTATCTTGCTAATTAAATATAATTCATAGCCTCTCTCATTTATTTTTTCTCTTTCTCCACATTCTATTTCTCTTTCTTCTTCTTTTTTTTCTTTTCCATTTTTTCTTTTTCGCTTGCTTTTTTGTTTTTCCATTTTCTTTCTTTTCCGTTTTTTGTTTTTTTTTCGTTTCCGTTTTTTTCTCCTTTTTTAATATTTTCTGTCTAATTTTTCATCTTTTTCTTTATTCCTTTTTACAGTCTTTTGTTTGTATATTCTTTAATTCCTTTTTCGTTCTTTTTTTGGGTCATATTTTTTCCTTCTTTTTTATTTTTGTATATTTTTTCTCGTTTGTTATTGTATTTTATATTTTATATATTTTTTATTTATTATATTTATTTGTATCATACTATATATTTTAAATAAATTTATTATTTATAGTTGAATAGGTTAGCCATGAATTTGTATAATTTGTCATTCGTATTTTTATGCAAATAAGTATATTTATTAATTGTATTTGCTTGAAACTAAAATACATAAATATGCAATATGTCATATGCAATATGTCATTCAATGCAAATAAATTTGTATTTCAAATTTATCATTGATAGTTGTATATAAACAAGTATCATTTTGTATGTGTATGATTCAAGTTGTATTAACATGTATCATTTGATATAAATGTAACATTTGTATTTATATATAATTTAACACTTGTATTTGTATAATTTATTATTTTTATTTTTATTGTTCAATTTACATCAATAAAATACAAAATATATTAATAAATGTAAATATAAGTATTTATAGAAAGAAAAATAATTTAAAAAAAATTATTGTTTAAAAATACAAATGATGTTGTCAACTACAAATTCATATACCAAAAAATGAAACAAATGAAATCAATATATATATATATATATATATATAAAGGAGAATTGTGCCCCTGATGATGTGGCGTGTCTTAGATCAAGAAATCCTATTTAGCTTTTACCTCATTTTTTCTCCATTTTCTCCATTCTTTTCTCTCATCTAAATACATTTTTTTTTTCTCTTCTTACTTCTTCCTCAATTCTATTTTAAGAAGCCCAAAAATCACTTTTTGTAACTTCCGATGCATTTTACAACTGCTATAATTGCCTCATTGATTGTCCACCTAATTGCACATTTATGTTCTTTATTATTTATAACTCAAGACATGAATATAACTTTCACTCAAGAAATGCAACAGTTACTCTAATTTTTTAGGGAAAAAAATAGATAGCTCAAAAATTTTAAACATGAAAAATCTTTCATTTATTACTTGAGAAAAGTTAAATCTACATCTCTAACAACCACCAAAATGTTCTAAAAAAAGAAACAAAAAAAAATTATAACGTTTTTGACCATCTTTAACTTTTGCGTAAATGAGTAATAATGTAATAATACCAAAAGTTTTTACTATAAGAAATTCAAAGGACAATATATTAAAGAAATATTCCCCTCCCAGTCCTTGATGTAGTGGTATATAAGACGTATGAAACATGAAAAAGCTGACCCTGACCATAACTCCCCCGCTCTACTAAGGGTGCATTTATTTTTTTAAAGATTCAGACGTCTAAATCTGAATGCACGTCTGAATGATTAAAATATTGTCTCTAGATCTGAAAACTGAATAATTAAGATTGTTTGTTTTTCAATATTTAAATGTACAAAAAAAAATTATTTGTATATATAATAAAATAAAAAATATAATTCAAATAAAAAACTAATTATATATCAGAAAAGTATGTAATTTAATACAATAAAATTATTATTTGATTAAAAAAATATTATGTTTGTTAGTGATAGTGGAGATGATTTATAATGGTTGTTGTGGTGACAATGATTGATTTTAGTGATTAGTAATGTTAGTGGTGATAGTTGGGATGGGTAGTCTTGTAGTGATTGTTATGATGGTGACGATTGATAGTAGTGGTGGTGGTGGTTGTGATGTGACGTTATTTGATGTTAGTAGTTGGAGGTGTTGATGCGATGGCTGAAAAATGAATGAATGGTGCTTGACGATGTGTTGGTGCTAGTTGGAGGTATTGTTGGTTGTGATGGTGGAGATGGTTGTTAGTAGAGATAAATTGTAGCGATGATAGTGATTGAAGTGATTGTAGAGGTGGCGCTACTAGTGACAATGATGGAGGCCGCCGAAGAATGTGTGGAATTTGTGATGTTTTAGTGGTAGTTTGCGGTGGTGCTAGTTGTGATAGATTAGTTGGTCGATAGTAGGGATTGATCGGTAATGGTTGATGATGGTGGTGGTGTTGACAGCGGCGGTGACGATAAATATAATTAGAAAAATAGAGATAGTAGGTGTGGCAGCAGTTGGCAATAGTGATTGGTAGTGATATTTGTTGTCGATGGTGATTGTGATGGTGGAAGCGGTTGGTGGTTGGTGGTGGTTGACAATGATGGTGGTGGAAGAGGTGTTGACTAATGATTACGAATAGAGTGACGGTGAATATTATCCAATACTAAAATACATCTTCAGACCTATTAAAACTTGATTCTGAATTATTAAGACCTATTCAGACCTATTAAGAGTTAAATATCTTAATAAAAAATAAATGCACTTAATGGTCTGAAGTCTGAACCATTCAGATTCAGACCTCCATTAAGTGCAAACAAATGAACCCTAAATTTTCAATTGTTATATGCGGTTTGGATGTAAATAATCCCGAAATAAAAATTTGTTTCACTTGTTTGGGTATCAATATCTGGAATAACTTATCCCGAGACTAATAGTTAGTCTCGAGATAAGTTATCCATAGATATGGTGGGATTATTACCCCATGTTAAGTTATCCTTGGAATAAAATTAGAATAAGACACAATTGCCCTCCAAATTCTTTTTAGATTATTTATTTATAATATATATATATATATATATATATATATATATGTATTACTTTGTTCTTTTAATAAAATATAAGATATTTTTATAAAATTACGGACAAGTTACTTAAGTATGTTGACATTTGCTTTCTAACTTAATACATGCTTAATTATTAAATAAAAAATATTTTTATATTTAGCTAAAAATATTTGAAAATTTAATTTTTTTAAAAAATATAATTTGACTCTCCAAATATTAATGATACTAAATAATAAAAAATGAGAGTAATTCTTTTTCACATTTTTTTATGATGAATTTTTTTAACATCAATGCCACAAAAGTTTGAACAAGGAGAGTAACATATATTATTTGAATATTATATAAAAACTTTATAAATTATAATAGTTAACAACTTAAAATATCTAAAAAAAATAATTAATCAGTTATATATTTCAAAAAAATACATTAAAAATATATTAATCACAATAATTAACAACTTAAAAAATTTAAAGATAGTTGACTCTTGAAATTATATCAGTGTCACTTAAATTGGAATAGAAAATATGAAATTATAAATCTCAATAATTGAAAACTTAAATTATTTTACAAATACAATTGACTATCAATGGCACAAAAGTTTGAACAAGGAAAGTAACATGTATTATTTGAAAATTACATAAAAGATATTCTAAATTACTAACAATTAACTAAATTAAAATATTTTATTATATACGTGATAATTAATATGTGAAAAGTGATATAAATCATAATAATTAACTGTAAATATTTTTTAAGAAAATATAAAAAAATTGATTGTCTGTCGTAATTATATGGGTGTCATATTAACAACTTAAAATATTCTTATACAAATTTCATTAATCTAAATATAATAATATATGCCTCACTAAGAATTTATCAGCCAAACAAATGAAGGTTTTAATTATATGATAGAATTATACATAAAGTAAAATTTTCAAGGATCAACATTGGGTCCGTGCATAGCACGGCATAGCCACCTAGTACTATATAGGTAGAGGTATGTGGGTCTTGCAGTTCTTTGACCCGGATGAGCCTTTGTG
Organism: Capsicum baccatum var. pendulum; assembly: GCA_030864225.1. Taxonomy (NCBI): domain Eukaryota; kingdom Viridiplantae; phylum Streptophyta; class Magnoliopsida; order Solanales; family Solanaceae; genus Capsicum; species Capsicum baccatum. Next base: position 113,897,252 of record CM061559.1, read on the forward strand.
GGTGATTGCACCACTTTTGATGTGGTTTTATTGCGAGGAGATGAAACAATTGTCTTATGGCTCCTAACTTATATGTGATATCTCTTGGAATTCTTGATGTCACTAAGAGCTTTGTGATTTTCTTGTCTCATGATCATGCTTATAGTCAAATCCTTTGTACCTTATATGATGAATGGCTCTTGTTCAATGCCACAGATAGTTGGTTATATTTCAAATGTGTGCCTCCTTGGCAAGTTGGTATGGTTGATAACCCTTATGCTCTAACTCTTATGCAATGAGAATATATTTGTTGTTTGTCCTTCTAATGTTTTTGCAAGGTTTGGAATCGAGGACGAATCTTTTTGAAAAAGAAGAGGATAATATGAGCATGGTTAGCTTGGAGCACATTAGGAAAGGCTTCCACATATGGATGATATCTTGAAGCTCGAAGGAAGCATGGAACAACAAATACACAAGGTCATGTGATACGAGAATGGTAAGCATAGAACATATTAAAAAGGGCTTTTACATATGAATGATAGCTTGGAGCTTGGAGAAAGCCATGGAGCAACAAATACGCAAGGCCATGAGTGATCAAGATCCCATTTGGCCAATCAAGAAGGGCTCTTGTGAGTTATTTACTAAATAGTCACTTTTGGGCTATTTTTGTAATAGGCTATTTGTTAAAAGTCAGGGACTATAAATAGTTTTCTTAGTCATTTTCTCTATTTAGTATTTTTGATAAATTCTTACATTTTTGAGAAATTGTAGTTTTTTAGTAAATTCCCTTAAGGAAATTAGTGAAGTAATTAGCGTAGTTAATGGGTTAATTAGTGTTGATCTTGGAATTGTTGATAAACTTTTAGCTTTGATTAATCGAAGAATTACCCATTGGTGGTTCTTGTTTCATTGATTGTTCAAGCTAGGGTTTGTGTTTAAGTGTTGAAATCAATTGAGAGGTGAGGGTATCAAGTCTTTTGTTGCCCATAATTTCAATACTTAGATATTAATCCACATATACTCCTTTTTTACCTTTTCCTTATTGTTCTTCTCTCTTTGATTCTTATCATTTTGGTATCAAGAGCCTAGGTTAAGGTTTGTTTCCACAAATCTTAATCTTGGAATTTTGATCTCTTAAAAATCAAATAAAAAAAACCAAAAATCCTAAAAATAAAAATGGAAAATATTATTAAAATTTGTTGTTGTTGACACTAGATCCTTATTATCTAGTGTCATTTGAGTCAAAATTTGAAAAATTCATCCAATTTTGAGATGTTGGGAAGATTCTACCATTAAAGAGCTTGAAGGTTTGAAACTTGAAGATGAATTTTGAAGAAGAGGGATGATTCGAGGTACAAAAATTGTTGGGTTTTATTCTCTAGGTTGACAGAAAGCTACTCCTAAAATTTGGGACAATTTGATGAAGAAATGAAGAAGTTAGAAATTTTGGTGTTCCTGAAGTTCATCATGTTCTCCATGTGTTCTTGAGGAAGGAGTAAAACGAGAGCATTTGATCCAAAAAGAAAAGAAAGAGAAAGTGTAAAAGGTGTTCGCGGGGCCACTTGTGGAAATTTGAAAAAAAAATATTAAAAGAAAAACTAAAATTAAAATGTCACGTGGCAGCCACATCAGCCGTGCCACGTCTGTAATCAATGAACTGACCGCTAATACAGCAACCACACATACCACCACATCAGCAGCAAACGTTGGTAGGCACGTGTGGTGCAGATTCAGAGAGCATTTCTGCTCATTTTCGACACCGTCAATTTTTTGGGTCCCAAAAAAAACAGTGTCCAAATTTCGTGATTATTTTTTCTCCACTTTTTCCTTTGATTTCTCAGCAATTTAGCGAGTAATTAACATATTAATTACTTGTTAACTAGTTTTAAATCATCAAATCCTTTCTTTGATTCCTCAAATTAAGCAATATAAGTAAATTTTCTACTTTTGTTACTTAGTTTTTTTTAGTCCGATTTTTTTCGTGCTTTTTTTCTTCAACTTTTCTCATCTTAATTCATTGATAAACTTCTTAATTCAAGTCCTTTAGCCTTCAATCGGTCCTTCTTTCAAGAGTCACAAAAATCCACTCTGCCACAGAGGATATGTGATCTTGAATTGATTGAGTCAAGTTAGTTCAGTACCAATTTTGAGACGACGCTTTAGGAGGTGAGATAAGAGTTTACATACGAGTGACGTGAGGTTTTTTCTACAAATATTGTTTGTTAAGTTTTGTAGGTATCATGTCAAATGCAAGTCCAAGTGGGGAAGGGCTCCAACCATATCTTGGAGGTCAACACCTACCTCACCAAACAAGTAGCGAAAATGAGTACGGATATAAGTGGATTAAGAGCGAAAATAAATAGAAGATTAGGAGGTATGGAGGAAAGGTTTCAGGTGGAGAGAGAGAAATGAATCCAACTAAGAGAGAGAGAAATCAATCCAACTAGAAGATGAGGGGGTAAGAAGGACGTTGATGCAATCCACCACTATTACTCCAGGGCAAGCTCACGAGTTATGTTACCCTCCACCAAATCAAACCCGAATCTTCTAACAAACTACCTTCCAAACGAACAACAGTCCAAATTTTCCAAGATAACCTACACCATATCCCTATCCACAACCACCTCATCCTCTACAAGAGAATTGATCTTTCGTGGACAACCAAATCTGATACCAAACTCCACTCTGAAACATATCAAATGCATCCTTACATGGTTCCCGCACATCACCCCCTATAAAAAACACCACAAATGTCATACCAAGACTACCAATACCAAAATCCACTCAATGATAAAATGAATAACGATCTCAATAACAATGAATTTTGGGAACATAGAGGTAGAGGTGGTTATGGAATACGACCTCAGGAATTAAGGTGGGACCAAGGCATAGGGGGTCAAGAATATGGGAATAGAGTAGATAAGATGGGAAATAGAAGAGATAGGATGGGATATAGAGGTGATAAGATGGGAAATAAAGGAGTAGGATATAGAGGTGATAGGATGGGAAATAGAGGAGATATATTTGGGGAGAGAAATCATCAAGACCGAGGCTCAAACACCATTAAGGTCACACTTCCCAAGTTCAAAGGAAGTAGTGACCCCGATGAGTTTTGGAATGGAAAATTCAAAGTGAGCGGATCTTTCTCATGAATAATATTTCGGAAACTTTAAAGGCAAAGTATGCTCTCACACAATTCGAAGGGTATACGTCTACTTGGTGAGAGTCCAAGAGGCGGGAGATGGGAGAGGGAGAGCCATCAGAACTATAAGTTGCCTACTTGGCTAGAGTTGATTATGCTTATGGAGATAAGGCATTTGACTCCAAAATACTACCAAGAAGTACTTAAAAAGGTCTATATGTTGAGGCAAGGGTCCAAAACTGTGGAAGAATATCACGATGAGTTTGAAAACTTGAGAATAAAGTCTAATCTTGAAGAAAACATAGAATGTACGGTGATTCAATTCGTGGCAAATTTGAGGTATGTCATCTTGAAGCCTTTGAAGCTTAAACGTTTTGATACTCTTAAAGCAGCTTTCCATGATGCCTCAATGGTGGAAGCAGATTTGAGAGAAGAGAAGACATACGATGCTAAAGGTTCTTTAACTTCCACATGGGACAAAAATTGAGATAATTGAAAGACATCTTCTATGGGGCAACCTAAGGGTGGTGGTCAAGACACGCAAGTTAAGTTTGATTACAAATCCAAAGCAAGTGAGAAGCCACAAGGAGGTAACCAAACTAAACCTAACTTTCCTCAACCTTCTAACATTCAATGCTTTAGATGGCAAGGAAGGGGACATGTTGATAGTGAGTATCCTAACAGAAGGACAATTGTGTCTATTCGGGATAGATATAGAACAGAGGATGATGATTGTGGTGAAGAGAGTGAAGAGAGAAATATAAAGGTGAAGGAGAGACCTCGGGGGATAAGGTGGAAATGATTGAGCAGAGTCAATTTTGCTTGCCTTATTAGGAGAGGAGAACTCTTACAAGAGGATGATTCTAATTTGACGGTGTATGAAATCCCTTTTATGTTGAGGAAAAGGTGGAGGTTGAAAGTGAAGACTCCCTACTTGTTCCAAAGGAGGATTTGAAGAGAATTCCTTATGGACAAAAAGGCCTAACGAAGCTCATTTCTAAGGATCCCTACCTTAAAAGAAGGCCATGGATGATTGACTCAAGGAGGAACATAAACAAACTTTCATGGGATGGTAGATTCTTGATGGAAAGGGGTGAAACATCTAACTGTATAGCCCTAAAGGAGTTGTCTACCAAGGAAGATCCCTATAAAGAAGTGGGTGGACCGAGCCTATTGGTCCAAGATGATGCATTCAAGGGAAAGCTTTGGGAAACCAAGTGTGAATGACAAGAATGCACATTCAAAGTCCCATCTTCAAGGTTTGAATTCGAGAACGAATCCTTTTGAAGAATGGGAGGATGATATGAGAATGGTTAGCATGGGATACATTAGAAGGGGATTCTACATATGGATGATAGCTTGGAGCCTGGAGGTAGCCATAGAGAGCAACAAATGCACAAGGCCATGAGCGACCAAGATGCCATTTGGCCAATCAAGAAGAGTCCTTGTAGGTTATTTACTAAATAGTCACTTTTGCGCTATTTTTGTAATAGGCTATTTGTTAAAAGGCAAGGACTATAAATAGTTGCCATAGCTATTTTCTTTACTTAGCTTTTTGATGAATATTGACATTTTTGAGAAATTGTAGTTTCTTAGTAAATTTCCTTAAGGAGATCAATGAATTAATTAGTGTAGTTAGTTCGGTTAATTAGTGTTGATCTAGAAATTGTTGGTAAAATTTTGGCTTGTTTAATCGAAGAATTACCCATTTGTGGTTCTTGTTTCATTGATTGTACAAGCTCGTGTTTGTGTTGAGGTGAGGGTATCAAGTCCCTTGTTGCTCATAACTTTAATACTTAGATATTAATCCATATATCCTTATTTTTTTCCCTTTTTCTTTCCTTGTTCTTCTCTCTTTGATTCTTATCACCATGGGTGATAAAGATGTCATTTAGGCAATCAAGACGGGACGGGCCCTTGTGGGTTATTTCCTAAATAGTCACTTTTGGGTTATTTTTGCAAAGGTAATAACTATAAATAGTTGCCTTAGCCATTTACATTCTTAGGTTTGGTTGAATTGAGAGCTTTGAATCTTGTAGTAGAATTCTCTAAGTGAAGCCTAGCATTAGTGTAGTTCATAGTTTATAATCGTAGATAGAGTGTTTAGTGTGGAATCTCTAAGTTGCTCGTGTTAAATTCTTCTAGCTTAATCAATCATCGAGTTACCCTCTTTGAAGATTCCAATTTGATTTTCTCGTCTATGATTGAATCGGGTTTATTGTTGTTCGGTTGGATTCAATTGAGAGGCAAAGGCAGAGTCTTTTGTTGCTCGTAAATAAGATCGAGTTTCGATAATTCCACATATCCTTTTGTTTATTTCAATTTTTCGTATTTAGGTTCTAGTTTCCAATTAGAATTGTTATCACTCTCCCTCCTAGCCTGCTTGCTAGAGTCTCTATCTATATTATTGTATTGATGGGATATATCAAGTTCTTTTCCCCTATTTATATGTAGCCTAGAAAATTCTTAAAAAAATGAATATGACCCTCAAAATCAGAACATGTTCCATATTGCCCACTTTTTCCCTCACATAACTCATCCCTATATCTAAGTTACTCGGACTTTTCACTTTCGGTGCCACACCCATGTTGACACGATATCGGTGTAGGTGTGGGATCCGTACCCGATCTGGTCAACCGATTTTGGGTACTTTGACCAAAATCGACTAAGAAAGTCTGATAGAATTGAGAAATTCTGTAATCAAAACAAAAACTAAGGTAAAATTGAAGAAAATGGAATACCTTGTATATAGAAATTTCTATGTTATTGCTTTTCCTTGTATCGCCTTTCAGGATTTTCTCCTTGAACAATATTTATCCTCAAGTTTTCCTCATAATATCTCATAATTTATGTTTTACAACTCTATTTTCGATATTTAAACCATTTTTCGCCGAATCCCCGCACCCGTATCCATCTATAGATAGATATCCCCAAATCTTTAAATGAAGAATGTGAAGGATCCGACCTCTAGACTCGTACCCGTATCGGATACCCGCACCCATGTCCGAGCAACTTAACTAATATCTAGTATACCATGTATATCCTGTGTGAGGGACAAGTTGCACCAAAAAGCTAGCAAAGCAATACATTTGTGTTTAAGACTAAGTATGTTCTACTTTTGTATTTAAAAAATTCTGTCATTTCTTTCAAGACATATAGTCCACCAGATTGACTGTGGTAGTGTTCCAAATCTCTAGAAATTCTTGTTAGGCCCCTCTTTTGTCCATCCAAGCAACAAGTGGGAAGTATGGTATGGCAAGTAGAGGCACCTCAATAAGATTGGTGGCCTAGAATCAAGCTTCAAAATCTTTTATTAAAAAAAGTATTGAGGTGTTAAGTTGTTAATAATTTTCTTACAAACCATTTAATATGTCTTGTGACATTTTCTAGAAAGTGCTTCTCCTCTCCATTTAATAGGCCTTGCCTGACACAATTTCAAATTAATCTAGGGGTCCCAATACAAATACCCAACACCTAATGAAAAAATAATGAGGCCCCCAAAAAATTTGGGGCCTAAAGCCCTTGATTTAGCAGCTTCACCCTAGCCTTGCACCAACTCAAGCCAAGTACGGCAAAAGCATACACCAAATCTGATTTGTAACCTTACAGTGCAAAAAAAAGGTGGTGGGCATTCATTTAGGAATTTAATGCTAACCAAGAAATCAACACATGCAGCTTGAAGTACAATGAACTAGTCTACGATTTCCACATCACATGGAACACTTCTCTCATCATTGTCACCAATTTTCATCCCCATTCATTTCGGGCTTAGTTCTACCAACTCCCGATCCCTTGCCATCTTATAAACTTAGAAACCTATCTCTTGCAAATACAAAAACAAGACCAAGCGTAAAAACACCAAATAAATCTAAAAATAAAATTAAAATAAACAATTACCAAGATACAAGTCTCCGAAAATGGTGCCAAAAACTTGACAGCATGCAAGCGCACACGCAAGTGTACGTGATCTACCAAGTAATATAGTGGCCTTCAGAAAAGCTGAGTTATCGATTCCACAGAGACTAGATTTGGCAAAATTTGATATTAGTTCACAATTTAGATTTAATTGATGTGAGAGTAACCAAAAGAGAGAATTGAGTTTGTAATTACAAATAAAGTAAATAATGCATAAAGTAAAGATCTTGTAATAATCAATAGGAGAAAACCCAGGATTGAAGCACTCTGAACAATCATATTATGCTATTGGATTTCATTTGTTAACTTGCTTATCTTGGTTGTTGATTCGTAGGATTAATTGCGTGATTATTGTTTCCCAACCACTAATCTATTATCTAAGTTTAACTTACACCTACATCGTTGAGCGGGGATGTAATAATTCACTTAAGTTCTTAAAAAATATCATCATACATATGAATCAAGTAAGGTATCTAAATATGTCCCTATCCTAGATACTAATTCAAGTTTCTTATTTTATAAAGAATCAAGAACCATACTCTGCTTATTCTTATGTTCTATCGCCCTATTCTCTCTCCCGAGTTCACAAGGTTGACAATGGATGTATTTTAAGGGTCGCAAATCATTAAAATAGTTAAAACGAGAATAAGAAAACAACCAATATTGATAAGCAAAGAAAACAAACTTAATCCATAGCAATAATAATCATGTTCTTGGCTTCAACCCTGGAAAGAGGGCGTTTTAGCCACGCATAGTCATAATCGTAATCACAAAATAGTAATTAATGACTAAAAATATAAATGAACTAAATAAAAATAATAAAAACTTAATGAATAAGTTGTATCAGCCCTTTGCTCTCCAAAATATGCTAAAAGATATGTAAAAATGTGATGCAACATGTATTTATAGTATAGGAGCAAGCCCTTTCCGTGTTGGACAAGAAAACCTTTAGTTATTGAGCCCTGACCTAGGTGTGACGGCGCCCTAGATTCAACTCCACTACAGGTAGGGCGTCACCTCAATATTGCCCTACCTCTCTGGAATTTGTTGTTCAGAATTTTTCTAAGGCAAGGGAGCACCTAAATGAGCCTGCGTCGTGGGATAATCACCTCTAGGACCACCACGAGCCACATGGATAATATTTTGGTACTCTTATGAATCCATTGGTTTTTTTCACACTTCCATTGGACACTCCTATAGACCACACACGCCCAAGACATTCTAGGGGTCCAAAAGTACGTCAATGTGTGATTGTGTCTTCATTGACCATATCGAGCCTTTTTGAGTGGTTCCCACTTGATTTGAAGCTTGTATATCCTTCATATATCATCATAATCCAGTCACCAATCATCCTATATCCTTAAAAATAATAATTTAAAGCTCAAAACAACACAACATCCAACACGACGAACTAGAAACACGAGCTAAGCATAGGTTAATTTCACTTTGATATTTAACTCATTGTTTTGTCCCTTCGATTGATCCAATTGACCCTTGAGTATTATAAACAAGTTGTTTCACATATTATTATACATAAAAACCATTTGTAAAACTTTAAACACAATAGAATCCACAAGAATCAACTAGGCAAGCACCTTGCTCAAGCTAGTAACACTAGTTTTCCAGGTTGATCTCTAAATGAATCCTTTAGGTACAAAATTGTTTGAAACTCACTCTTAACATCATAAACACATTCTATAACATTATGATACATATTTATCTCATTATCCACCTACATATCACATGAATCATCCTCAAAACTAGGGGTGTGCAAAAACTGAACCGACCAATAAACCAAATTGATAAAAATGTTATTGGTTTATTGTTCTTGGGTTATTGGGTTAACGGGTTTTTAATGGTTTTATAAAAAAATTATTGATTTATTGGTTCGATTTGGTTTTTTCTTATTGGGTTAATAGACCTATTATTTCAATTATACAAACTCTTAATTTCTCCTATTTAGTTCAAACTTGAAGATTCTTGTAAATTAAAATACATCATATAGTATCTTTAGTTGCAACTAAGATTCATTTTTTTCATGTTAGTTACTACTATTTCTATTTTATGAGTATTTTCTTATCGGTTAAACCAAAAATCAAATCATTAAGGACTAAAAATCGATAAACCAAAAAATTGATAAAAATATCTTATCGATTTGGTTATTGGTTTAGCATATTTAAAAATTAAAAACTGATAAACCGAACCGATAGTATATAAAATCGAACCAAACCGATCGATGCACACCCCCACTCAAAAAAGGCTAAAAAGTCTAGAATAGTGACGCTAGAATGCATAAATACACCTAACATCAGTGGATCCGCAAAAGGTGGTTGTGGTTAAAAGGTGGACTGGACCTACGAATCTAACCGATATTTGAAGCTTCTTGGGTTTGGCTAGGTATTATTGATGGATTTTGGAGAGATTTTCGATGATAGCTGCTTCTTTGACTAAGTTGACCTAGTTAAAGGCAAAGTTTTCTTGGTCGGATGCTTGTGAGAAGAGCTTCGAGAAGTTGATAGATAAGCTAACTTTGGCTCCAATTTTGATATTTCTTGAGGAAAGTGAGGGGTTTGTGGTTTATTATGATGCATCTAGGGTGGGACTTGGTTGTGTTTTGATGCAACATAGAAAGGTGATTACCTATGCTTCCAGGTAATTAAAGGTGCATGAGAGGAATTATCTTACTTATGATTTAGAGCTGTTGGCGGTGGTTTTTAAATTGAAAATTTGGTGGCATTATCTGTATGGAGTACACGTATACATATTTTCTGATCATAAGAGTCTACAGTATGTGTTCACTCAGAAGAAGCTGAATCTTAGGCAACGGAGATGGCTGAAGCTTCTCAAAGATTATGATATGAGTCTTTACTATCACTCAAGTAAGGCTAACGTGGTTGCTGATGATCCTAGCAGGTTATACATGGGGATTTTGACTCATGTGGAGGAAGGAAAGTAAGAATTGGTAAAAGATATTCACCGCTTGGCAAATCTTGCAGTTCGTCTTATGGATTCTGAGGATGGTAGAGAGATGGTACAAGAAGTGGTTCTATCATCTCTTGGTTCAGATATTAAGAAGAAGCATGTGCTAAATCCTATCTTAACTAAAATTAAGAGTAATATGGGAATGCAATAGGTAATGATGTTTGAGATAAGTGGCAATGGTACTTTACAGTACCAAGGAAGGTTGTGTGTTCCTGATGTCGATGGTTTACAACAAAGAATTTTAGCTGAGGCACATAAATCACTCTATGTTGTACATCCTAGCTCGACAAAGATGTATCACGGTCCCAATAAGATGTATTAGTGGAATGGTATAAAAAAAATATGGCTGATTTTGTGGCCTAGTGCTTGGTGTGTCAACAAGTTAAAGTTGAGCACATGAGACCTGGTGGGTTGTATCAAGAGATTATTTTTCCCAAATGAAAATAGAGGTAATCAATATGGATTTTGTTATCGGTCTTAAAACCAATTTGATTCAATTTGGGTCATCGTGGATTAGATGACGAAGTTTACTCACTTTTTTCCAGTGAGGACTACTTTCTCGGTAGAGGATTATGCAAAGTAATATCTTCAGGAGATTGTGAAGCTGCATAAAGTACCTATTTCAATTATCTCTAATCAAGGTATACAGTTCTCATCCCATTTCTGGTAGTCTTTTCAGATGGGATTAGGTACTAAGGTGAATCTGATACTGTTTTTCATCCTCAGATGGATGGGCAAGTGGAAAGAACTATTCAGAAATTGGAGGATATGCTTTGGGCATGTGTGGTTGATTATGGTGGCAGTTGGGTTGAGCATCTACCTTTGGTGGAGTTTTCTTACAACAATAGCTATTATTTTAGTATTGGCATGGCCCCTTTTGAGGCATTGTATGGTAGGAGATGTAGATATTTTATTGGTTGGTTCTAGCTTAGTGAGGCGGATATATTCACTCCGAATTTGGCATTTTAGGCTATGAAAAAGGTAAAGGTGATTTGGGATAGGCTTAAGGCTGCCTAAAGTTGCCAAAAGTCCTATACGGATATAAGGCATAGAGACTTAGAGTTTAAGGTTGGGGATAAGGTATTCCTCAAGGTATTTCCCATGAAGGGAGTAATGCGGTTTTGCAAAAAGGGGAAGCTCAGTCCCAGGTATATCGGTCCTTACGTGGTTTTGCAGTGGGTTGAAAATATTGCTTGTAAATTAGAATTGGCTTCTAGTTTAAACTCCATTCATCCGGTATTTCATGTCTCCATGTTGAGGAAGTGTCTTGGTGATCCTTCTTCGATTATTCCTTTAGAGGGGTTAGGTATCTCAGACTCTCTGTCTTATGAAGAGTTTAAGGTTGAGATCTTGGATAGACAAGTTCGTCAGTTGTGAACAAAGGATTTGGCTTTAGTTAAGGTTCTGTGGTGGAACCATAAGGTGGAAGAAGCTACATGGGAAACGGAGGAGGACATTAAGTGTAAGTCTCCGTATTTATTTTCATCTCCTAGGTCTTCAACACATCTTTATTTTTAGAGTTTGTTAAAGAAAAGATTAATATATTTTCTTCTTTATTTTTAAACTTTATTAAATATTAGAAAGATATTTGACAATGCAAATGACTCGTGCGTGTGGTTACCTCTACCTTGTCCGTCATTTAGGGATGAATATTTCTAGTGAGCGAGGCTAAAACGCCCTGGTTACTGGACCTTAGAAAATATCCTAGAATTCTGATTGTTTGACATAGTATGACTCATGGGGATGAACCGTATGTTGGATTACGAATGGTATGGTCCAGTCATATGCTGACCAGTGTTGGTTGGTGGTATAGATTTTAATCACTAGAATGGGTATGACTTGTATGAACGAGTCTTATGGTTGTATGCGAATCATTTTGTTTCTTCACTTAACCTTAGACTTGGTAACCTAGGTTAGATATGAGTACGAGTGGCTCACCGTGAGCTGTAAACTAGGGTACGAGTCGAACCCAAGACTCGTATAGTGGACATTGTTCAATACTCTTAGAATTTGATTCTGCCAGGGATACGGGTGATAGTTATGGATTGTATAGTTGGATACGACTTGAGTTGGATGAGTCGTACCTTGGACAGTATTAGTTCTAAGTAGGAGACCAAGGGTACGAGTGGTGGCTATCACTCGTACATGTAGGATACGACTCGTAAGGGTCAGTAGCATCCTTGTGACAAGATTTTTGTGAAACTTCAGTGGGGGCAATCTAGATGTTTCCCTACTTATCCTAATAAAGTCCTACAACTTATATTCCTATTGGAGGTTATTTACTCTAATATTCTATTCATTAACAATTATAAACTCTTCCTAAACACTCTATAATTCGCTTAAGAGCTTTTGGGCAAGAAAGCTAGGGTTCTAACTTGAAGACTAATTCGGGGATCTTGTTGGTGGTTTCTCTCCATCTACTTTGTCAATTAAGGCATGTTCTCTTCCCTCATTGTTAGTTCCAACTAAAGGCATGGTTTTGTACAATGTTTTTATTATTTGAATGTTGTATGGTGATGATAGGCGTATTTACACGCCTAAAGTGCTATAATTTACCCATATTTTAGCTAAGTTTTGAGGACAAAATATATAATTCATGCACTTTTAGTCCTTTTTCCTGTAAGTGAGATAACAAACATGATTAGCTAGTTTTCAGGTATAAATGATGAAGATTTCAGCATTTTATGGATAACTTGACGCCAAAGGAAGCTTCACGAAAGAAGGAGAGCAGAGCTTGGATGCCTAGGACTAAAAGTGATGCATGGGAAACCTGTCCCGGGAAAAAACAACATTTCTCAAGACTTTGGGGATCAATATTAACTTATTAGGATTAGGATAATGATGCAGTAATTTATTAGGATTAGGATAAGTACGCAGTATCCTAGTAGGAATAGGATATGGGTATTATAAATACCCTATTTTGCTGAAGCTTTTATTCATTCTGGTTATTCTCATTATTCTCATCATTCACATTCTAATTCATTCATCTACAACTCTAAACAACTTGCTTTCAATTAATTCTTATTTACTTTCTCTTCATCTATTCGACTCAAAATATCCACAACAAGAGAACCGCTACTTGCAAGGTCTTCACGCCACAAAGCCCTACCAACATATACTACACGTGAGATCCTTATATTGGTATGATGATGATGACTATTGTGATTTTCATTGCACCCATGAGTAGCTAAACTTCTCGGTTGGGGTTATAGAAGCCTTATGAGCTACTATCTATTGCTATGAGTTTGTGAATTCATGACACGTATGCTGCTTATATCATTATACTCTTCATCTTAATTTAAATTCTTGTGGTTGCAAACATATAGAATACGCCAGTATAGCATTAACTTGTTTGAAAGAAAAGTTATATTTCTGGAAAAGAGATAATGTAAAGGTAATAGGGCACCAACCCCTGTTAAAAAGTTAGTGCCGTAACTGGATTAACCTTTTGGATAATTTGTACCGTTAGATACGCTTTAAGATCGAAAGAGTTAAAGTGAAATAATCCTTGATGGTCGAAAGACGCCTGGATTTACCATAGAATACAATTCTCTATAAGCACATGCTTGTCTGAATTCTGCATAACTCATAGCCAATAGATACGTATAACTCATAAGGTGGACATAACCCCAACTTCCAATTCTCATTGATTAAAAATCTTACTAAACATTCTTTCTTTTTACTTTGCTATTTTCCTGTTTTTACTTTGTTATTTTGTTACATTATTGCACGCTATAAAATCCCCCCTTTTTACGAAACTTTCACCAAAAGTCTAATAATCGTTGCTTACTTAGTGACCAAGTATTCTCTGTGGGATTTGACACCCAACCCAGTTTGGTTCTATATTTGACAACGACCTCTTACACTCTTACGAGAGCTGTAGTTTGAGCGTTATCAAATTTTGGCGCCATTGTCGGGGAATACGATTGTCTACTAAGTTTGTGATAGTTACTAGACCCTTTGGTCAAAGATTCTCGTACTTTACTTTTAGTTGTTGTTTTTGTTTTCTGCAGTTTTTTATCCAGTGCATTCCCCATACTCGATGTTCTCGTCAACCATTATTACCTTTCAATCCTGAACCACATCGTATTGGCAGAATGGAGGCTCAACAGGAAATTGAAAGAAGGGCGGCTCAACAGGAACAGGCTATACTAGCTGCTCTGGCCACCGCTCAAGTGCATCAACAGAATATTGATAATCCTGGGCGAGCAACATATCCTGACGATGAGGATCTAGGTGATGATGAGTTACTAAACCCTAGGCGTGATACTGAGATGGCGACACCAGCCAACAGAAGAGATCGTCAAGCTAGGTTCAGGCATGAACGCCGAGCCATACCATTCGATGATGATGATGATGATCTTGATGGAGCTGGTGCCACAGGAGCCATTATTCCTCTGCCATAGGCACCTGGAGCCAAGTTCAACATCACGAGCACCATGATTCAGTTATTGCAACTCAAGGGATTATTCGGTGGACTAGCAGGAGATGATCCAAACATGCATCTGATCAACTTTATTTCTACATGCAAGTCATTCGACAATCCTGGCGTTGGATAGAATGTAATTCGGTTGCGCTTATTTCCATTGTCTCTCTCTGGGGAGGCAACTCTATGGTTGAACGGGCTGACTCCTGATTCTATCACTAATTGGAGGCAATTGAAAGACGCTTTCCTAGAAAGATTCTTTCCGCCATCTAAGAGAGCACAATTGAGAGATGAAATCAGCAATTTTCGACAGCTTCCAACTGAAGCTCTCCACGAAACATGGGAGAGGTTCAAGAAGAAGCTTATGCGGTGCCCAAACCATCACATGACCAATGTTCACTTGATGGAGATACTATATAGATCCTTGAATTCAGTAACTAAACCAGTGGTGGATAATGCGGCTGGAGGATCATTTATGGACCTCACCTTTGTTCAGGAAAGTGATATGCTAGCCCAGATGACGAAGCAAAGTAGGGCGTGACATACCAGTGATTCTGAGGTAGCAAGCCCTACTTTTTCTATAGGCATGACTGCAGAACAAAGGAGAAGAGAAGAAGAACGTGATAAAGATTTGGCGAACATGAAAACACAAATGGATCTTCTTACAAAGCATCTACTATCAGGGAAGACCGAAAAAGTCAAAGCAGTTGAGTCAAAAGGAAGAGAGGAATCCGATTCTGAGGAAGAAGCCAACTACGTGAACAATCAGGGGGGTTTCCGAGGCAATGCCCAAGGAAACCAAGGTCGGAACTATTATGATAATTCTAGAAACAAGGACCGGTATCAAGGTAGTTGGAAGAACAAGACTGACAGGAGTGGCGTGTATATTCCTCTTGGACGACGAGAGGCCACTGCATCTGGTTCGGGAAATATGTCAATGGAAGATATGATGGCTAAGCTGTTGAAAGGAGTGGAAGCAACCAGCACGGGAGTAACTGAGGTAATAAATGACTTGGCCTCAATGAAGCAATTGGTTGACTCACATTGCACTTCAATAAGACAGCTGGAACAACAATTGAGTCAAATTTCAGCAACATTAAATCAAAGAAAAGCTGGCACCCTACCAAGCGACACAGTGCAAAACCCAAGAAACTATGGAACATGCATGGCTGTTACTACCAGAAGTGGTAAGGTGCTGGAAAATTCATCCCAAAGAAAGCAAGTGGCCGAAGATATCGTAGGTAATACAGAAGAAGATGACACCGTCGAAACTGATGAAGACGTTCATGACGTCAGTCCCCGACGTCCACAACCTAGAAAGATCTCCGAACCTAAGCATGATGAAAAGAAAGTCGTGGAGAAAACAATTCCCCTTCCACCACCTCCTTTTTCTGCAAAGATTAAAGAAGAGAGCTGATGATACCAAGTTCAATAAATTTATGTCAATGTTAAAACAGCTGACCATTAATGTTCCCTTGGTTGAGGCACTAAAACAAATGCCAGGCTACGCAAAATTGATGAAGGACCTTTTAACAAAGAAGCGAACAGCAAGTGGTGAGTTGACAGATGTTGTTCATCATTGTAGTACAATTGCTACCAGGTCACTAGTTCAGAAGAAGGCTGACCCAGGAGCCTTCACTATTCCTTGCACTGTCGGATCTTTGAATTTTGCCAAGGCATTATGCGGTTTAGGAGACAGCATCAACTTGATGCCATTATCCATTTACAAAAAGTTGGGGTTGGGTGATCCTACTCCAACCAATATGAGGCTTGTGATGGCTGATAGGTCGGTAAAACGACCTGTTGGTATTTTATGTGATGTATTGGTGAAGGTTTCTTCATTCATCTTTCCAGCAGACTTCGTTATTTTGGATTGTGAAGTAGACTCTGAAGTTCCCATAATCTTGGGGCGTCCTTTCCTTGCAACAGGAAGTGTGCTTATTGATTTAAGAGCTAATGAGCTTCTATTCCAGATGAATGATGAAGTAGTCCTCTTTGATGTATGTAAATCAATGAAGCAACCCAAAGATCTGAACGTGTTCTCGGTAGCCGATGTTTAAATTGATGATGAGAAAGAATTACCCGTAGAGGAGCAGCTTGTTGATGACCCATTGGCGGTTGTGCTTATGAATGTTGAGCATAAGGATGCTGAAAATTATGAAGAAACTATTTGTGCTCCAACAGGATTAGGTTCATATCCTCATGCTTCCAAGAAGCTGGACCTTGATCTCAAAAACCAACCAACACCACCAGCTAAACCATCTATTGAGGAACCACCCACGTTAGAATTGAAGGAGCTGCCTAACCATTTAAAGTATGCATTCTTGGGAAGCGGTAACACACTTCCAGTTATTGTGGCGGCAGATTTGGGTGAGCAGCAAGTTGCAACTCTCATCACGGTTCTACGAAAGTACATGAGAGACATCGGTTGGACCATCGCTGATATCATTGGTATTCCGCCTGGGATTTATACACACAAGATTCAGCTTGAAGAAAATTGCTTACCCACTATTGAGCATCAAAGGCGTCTGAATCCACCTATGCAAGAGGTGGTGAAGAAAGAAATTATTAAATGGTTAGATGCAGGGGTTGTGTATCCAATATCCGACAGTAAATGGGTAAGCCCGATACAATGTGTACCAAAGAAAGGTGGCATAACGGTAGTTGCTAACGCTCAATCTACAACTCTCGTAGGAGTGTAAAGCGGTCGCTGTCAAATATATAACCAAACCGGGTTGGGTATCGATCCCACAGGGAATAGCTTGGTCAACAAGTAAGCAAAGGTTACTAGACTTTTAGTGCAAGTCTCGTAAAAAGGGGGGAGTTTTATCGTGCATAATGTAACCAAAGTAATAAGGTAAAAACGGAAAATAGCAAAGTAAAAAGTAAGAATATTTGGTAAGATGTAAAACAATGAGAAATGAGAAGTTGGGGTTATGTCCACCTTATGAGTTATACGTCTCTATCGGCTATGAGTTGTGCGGAATTCAGACCTGCATGTGCTTATAGAGAATTGTATTCGATGGTAAATCCAAGCGTCTTTCGACCTTAACAAGGACTATTTCACTTTAACTCTTTCGAGCTTAAAGCGTATCTAACGGTACAAATTCTCCAAGTGGTTAATCTAGTTATGGCACTAACTTTTTAATAGAGGATGAGACAATATTACCTTGACATTATCTCTTTTCCAGACATATAACTTTTCTTTCGAATAAGTTAATGCTATACTGGCGTTATTCTATGTGTCTGCAACCACAAGAATTTGCATTAAGATGAAGAGAATAATGATATAAGCAACACACGTGTCACGAATTCACAAACTCATAGCCTTAGATAGTATCTCATAAGGCTTCCATAACCCCAACAGAGAAGTTTAGCTCTTCATGAGTGCGATGGAAATCACAATAGACATTATCATTATACCACAATAAAAGATCTCACGTGTAATATGGTGTGGCGTTAGGCATGAATTCCTTGCAAAATAGCAATTCTCTTGTTGTAAAATTAAAAGTCGAATAGATGAAAAATAATGTCAACAATGAATTAATAAAGAGAATTGTTTTGATGGATGGATGGATGGTGGATGGATGGGAATTGATGGAATGGGGGAATTGTGAGGAATGAATTAAAATCTCTAGCAAAATAGGGTATTTATAACACCCATATCCTATTCCTACTAAGCTACTGCATTACTTAACCCAATCCTACTAGGTTAATGTATCATTATCCTAATCCTACTAAGTAACTGCTAGTCCCAAAGTCTTCAGAATTGCTGTTTTTGCCCGGGACAGATTTTCCATGCACCACTTTTGGTCCTTGGCGTCCAAGCTTTGCTCTCCTCCTTTCGTGAAGCTTTCTTTGGCATCACGTTATCCATAAAATGCTGAATTCTGCATCATTTATACCTGAAAACTTGCTAATCATGTTAGTTAGCTCACTTACAGGAAAAACGACTAAAAGTGCATGAAATATATAATTTGTTGTCAAAACTTGGCTAAAATATGGGCAAAATCTAGTGCTATAGGCGTGTAAATTCGCCTATCATCAACACCCCACACTTAAAGCTTTGTTCGTCCTCGAACAAACTATCATGTCCATCTAAACATCAACTTAGGGTTTCACAGTAACAACACAAAATATTCATCAAGACAAGCACAACAATTATCAACAAAGATTAGTTTTCCGATCATTAGTAGAAACAATTTAACCTCTAGCATAGACTAGTAATGGTAGTTAATTTGTATCCAAAAGTTATGGTACAAAGAATCATACACAACTAACCAAAACTCATCAACCATGTGTGTCTCACAATATATTACCCATAATCACTCACAAGCATAGTATATTTGTCGAAACATGGGTAGAAGGGTATCCTTGCTCTCGCTCTCACAAAGAATTCATATGCTCCAACTGATGACCATAGGCTTGACCTTAGTGTAATGCTTCACTAAATATCAGAATGCTAAGCTTAGGATCAAATAGGTCTTCTACAGGTTGTAATGTAGGCTAAGGGACGGGTAGGACTATTTTGGCCAAAAATAGTGACTATGTTCCTAAGCGCTTTAATACATCACATTATGCCATTTATACTTTTCTTTCAAACAACCTTTCTACTTTCTTTTATCCTACCACCCCTTTTTTCCACCTTTGTTTTTCAATTTTAAACATAACTAACTTTTCAGTTTTCCTTTCCCTTTTCTTTCTCTTTTCATAACACCTCTTATGATAACAATTCTTTTTCATAACAAATTCAAGCACCATTACATTCTAAAGCATCATACTCACCCAATTTCCTCTTATTTTGTCACATGACTTTACACTTTAAAGCACTTAGGAATTTGGATCAAATTATGGTCTTGAAAAAATGGATTAGGCTTACATATGAGGTTGTCAAAGAAAATAGGCTAAAGGCTCAAAGGGGTTAACTAGGATAATGCCCATGGGTAGGTAAAAAGAAGGTAAACAAGTATAGGTTGCCAAAGAAATTCCTAAATCATCTCCTAAAATTACACTCTTTATTTTCGCTTCACACCCACACCAGACAAGTTCTAGCATTAGCTACAAACACAGAATATACTATATCCTCGCACACACAAGGCACATGGTCGACTTTATTGGGAGTAGTATAGACTCTTGACCCAACAGATGAAGGAATTGAACCACACAATATCACATAGTGAGTCACAATTAGAGCCTAAATGTCTCAATAGTCATGATTTTAGCACAAACTCTTGTCATAATCTCATGCTGCCTATTAGAATAATTTCATGCGAAGTTAAGTTTAAAAAAAATTAACTAAAAAAATTAACTACTAAAAAGAGAAACAAAACAAACATAAATGCAAATGCAGATAGAGAAGTAAAGAGAAACAAAACAAACATAAATTCAAATGCAGATAAAGAAGTATAGCATGCAAATACTACCATCCCACACTTAGATGGGACACACTGCCCTCAGTGGAAAATAAATACGAAGAACCTGGTCAGTCGGACTCCTCCTCTATGTCGGGGGTCATACCCCCTTCGTCGGAATCATCATAGGAGTCGTCGTCATCAGAATTCTCCTCCACGTCAGAGCCTGGCATTCGTCGATCATCATCGGTTGGCACATTGTCATCAAGAGGTTTCTCAAAATATGTACCTACTCCACATATCTCCCTTTCATGCACATTCATTGGATAGTCATGATCCAGCTTTTTGGAGCTCTACAGCAGTTGGAACACGACCTCCGCTCATCATTGTAAACCGAGTCATGCCATAAAGATGGCAAAAGAAACTCTCATCCCGAGCATGTCACTCTGCCGTAGTAGAGTTGACACCATGTGTTGATTCAGCATCTTTGACCTTTGTGAGGTCAACCTTCTTCGGATTGTGTGGGAGTTTATGATCAGTCGGCTCCTCTTCGATGTCTTCCTTCCTCAAGATTGTTGTTAACAGATTGCCGAAGCTGAAATGGGACCGCTTGTATAGCCTAGCCTTCCGCATTGTAGACCAAATGATTGCCCCAATGTTGATAGGGACATTCGTCATCAATTCATATACCAATCACACTCTATCTCTTGTTATTTTTGTGTATTGCATCCCTGGAATAAGGCAAGAGTTGACTATGCGCAACCATATCCTTGTTTCCCTATTCAAAGAAGCATATAGGAAGGTGTTGTGTCAACCGGTGTCTTTATGTCTGCTCCATCGTGCCATGGACCTTGTTCCACAGAGTGTGTGTCGAATAGCTCTATATGGAGGTCTACTGTACAACTCTTTGAATGGTGATGGATCAACAGTAGGCAAGCCAAGAAAGGAGTTGAAGAAATCCGCATTGAGTTGTAAAACTTGGCCCCGAATCTTGACCTCGCTTCCTGTGGTTTTCGGTGACCAGTTGGCATAAAATTCTCTTGTTAAATTGAGATTGCATTCTCCCATGTCTCAGAAGATGAAATCAAGATGTAACGTCATGATCTTGGCCAACATGCGCGGTTCTTTCTTTGCTAGGCTTTCCTTGTTTATCAAGTCCACATGAACATATTTCTTCTTTTTGTTGTTCCTATACTATTCCTTTGCTTCCTCCTCTAAAACCCATTTAATTTTGAACATGTGGCATGGTACTTGCATCGAGGATGAATCTCCTTGCTCTTTTCGGCCTTTTTTCTTGACTTTTTGTGAAGTGGTAGCCTTATCTTTGCCTTGGCTTACTTTGGGTGCCATTGTACCTGAGACTAAAACAATGTTCATATTAGCATCATCTCGATGGATACAATCTATAAACAAGCAGAAGGGGCACCACCCCACACTTAGCTTATTGGTACAGACTAGTGAAGTGAAAGTGGTCGATTACTCAGACTTCATCGACATACGTTTTAGGTGCTATGTTCCAACAATAAAATTAGTGCAGTCATACTTCTTGTAATCTTGGTAATACTTGCATATGTGAGATATCAAAACTACTACATAGAGATTGAATCAGGGTATAGTATCAAATAATCACAACCTCCTATGTTGGTAGTCAACCATAATTCTCATCTTGATGAACAAGTCATTCCAACATGTAAGCTTTCAAGTGATAAGATTATGCAATTTTTGTGACCATATCAATTCCACAGAAGTATGATAGTGCATCAAAATCAAATTCAAGTTGGAAATAAGTTAAGATCATCCTTACGTATTCATTCACCCACTTGGTTGTATCACAATAATTTAATCACATTCAAATCATCAATACTACTTTCAAGATTCAACAATTCATAATGGGCGTAGTAGTGTAGTACTTACGGAATATAAATGAAGAACAAAGTAGTACTTACTTGATTGATGCCTTTGGATGATGTTCTTGTGAAGAAAAAGATTAAAAGGAAAATTTTTGAGAGGATTTGGAGGCTATAGGCGGCGCATAAGCTAGGTTTCCAATGTGTTTTTGGTTCAAGACTTAGTCTCTTATTTATAGGAAAAGGTTGGGTCGGGTTTTGACCCATTTAAAATCGGATTTGGAGACAAGAAGTGACCATAGGCGGCGCCTTTAGCTTTGCCTATGCTTGGCATAGGCGGTGCCTTTTGCAAAGCATTTTCTAGCATAGGAGGTGCCTATGCCATGGCATTCCTAGGCATAGGCGGCGCCTTTAGCATGGAATATGAGATTCAGAGACAAAAGGCATTAGCATAGGCGGCGCCTATGCTATGGCATACTTGGGAAAGGGCGGCACCTATGCTATGCCACACTAGATTCCGAGAGCTTAGGCCATAGTATAGGCCTTGCCTTGTTCGTGGCCTAGTTTTTACATAGGCCTAGCCTTGTTCGTTGCCTATATTTTCATAAGCAATGCCCAATCCATAGCCTTTTGCTTCTTCATTCCTAACTTACCACCTTTAACATGCAATACGTCCAAATCAAAATTTGAAACCGACCTCCTCGTTTTACACCTCTTTGTACCTACATTTACTCAAAAACAACAAAGACGATTAGAACGATGGGTTGCCTCCCATCAAGCACCTTAGATTTGGTCGTGGCTCGACAAAATCCTAGGAAAACAAAAACAACAAAAACAATTAAACACGATGGGTTGCCTCCCATCAAGCGCTTGATTTATTGTCGTGGCACGACATAGCTATCTCAATTACTTAGACTTCATCGAGATAGATGGTGGATTGTTTTCTGAATGGATTCAGACGACGCTGATACTTACTTGTAGGCATGAAATCTTCTTCGAGATGACTCTTGTGCATACATATCCCAAGAGGGATACCAATTATATCATCAATAGACCAACCCATAGCTCTCTTGTACCTCTTTAGAGCAGAGACGAGAGTCTCTACATGTTGTTCACCTAAATCAGCCGCAATACTTACCGGAAGTGTATTATAACTTCCCAAGAACGTATACCTTAGGTGACTTGGTAGCTCTTTCGATTCTAGCATTGGTGGTTTTTTAATGGAAGTCTTCGCTGTTTGTGAAGGTTGATTCATGCGATCAAGGTCCAACTTCTTAGGAGCATGAGAATATGACCCTATTTCTGTTAGAGCACACATAGTTTCTTCATAATCTTCATCATCCTCATGCTCAACATTCAGCAGTGCAGCAGACAATGACTCAACAGTAAGCGGCTTCTCTACAGATAATGCTTTCTTATCCTCACAATGAATATCAACTACAGAGAACATATCCATATCTCTCGGCTGCTTCATCGATTTGCACAAATCAAAACGAATCACTTCATCATTCATTCAAAATAAAAGCTCATTATCTCTCATGTCAATAAGCACACTTCCAGTTGCGTGGAAGGGACGTCCTAAGATTATGGGAACTTCTGAGTCTGCCTCACAATCCAAAATAACAAAGTCTGCTGGAAAGATGAATTAAGAAACCTTTACCAATACATCACATAGAATACCAACTGGTCATTTTACCGACCTATCTGCCATTACGAGGCTCATATTGGTTGGAGTAGGATCACCCAACCCTAACTTTTTATAGATCGATAATGGCATCAAATTAATGCTGGCTCCTTAATCGCATAATGCCTTGGCAAAATTCAAAGATCCAACGGTGCAAGGAATAGTAAAAGCACCAGGGTCAGCCTTCTTCTGAACTAGTGATCAGGTAGCGATTGCGCTGCAGTGATGAACGTTATCTTTCAACTCATAGCTGTCTGCCCACTTCTTTGTCAAAAGATCCTTCATAAATTTTGCATACCCAGGCATTTGTTCAAGTGCCTCTACCAATGGAACATTAATGGTCAGCTGCTTTAGCATAGTCATGAATTTGCTGAACTTTTTATCATCCGCCACCTTCTTCAATCTTTGAGGAAAAGGTGGTGGTGGATAAGGAATTGTTTTCTCTAGGAATTTCTTCTCCCCTTGCTTCCATTTTTCAGCTTTTTCAGGCTGCAACATACTCGGTGTGACGTCATGGACGTCATGGGTGGTTTCTGCGGAATCTTCTCCTTTCGCCTCATCATCAATGTCCTCTACTTCATCAACCACTTACTTGCCTTTTGATGAAGTTTACAGAACCTTACCACTTCGGGTAATAACAGCCATGCATGACCCACCATTCCTTGGGTTTTGCACAGTGTTTCTAGGTAAAGTACCAGCCTTTCTTTGATTGAGTGCTGCTGAAAGTTGGGTCAATTCCTGATCTATTTGCTTGATTGAAGTGGAATGAGAACCAACTAATTGCTTCATAGAGGACAAATCATTTATTACCTCCGTTACTCCCGCGCTCGTTGCTTTCACTCCTTTCAATAGTTTAGCCATCATCTCTTCCATATTTCTAGAACTAGAGGTGGTGGTGTCACGTCTTCCTGGGGGGGGGATGTATAAACCACTCTTTTCATTCTTGTTCTTCCAACTACCTTGGTCCTTGTTTCCAGATTTATCATAATAGTTCCGACCTTGGTTTCCTTGGGTATTACCTCGTAAACCCCCCTAATTATTCAAGTAGTTGGCCTCTTCTTCCGAATCAGATTCGTCTCTTCCTTTTGATGCAATAGCTTTGACTTTTTTGGTCTTCCCTGATAATAGATGCTTTGTAAGAAGATCCACTTGTGTTTTCATGTGCGTCATATCTTGATCGTGTCCTTCTTCTCTTCTCCTTTGGTCTGCAGTCATGCCAATAGATAAAGTGGGGCTTGTTATTTCAGAATCCCTGGTATGCCAAGCTCTACTTTGCTTCATCATACGATCTAGCATATTGCTTGCTTGACCAAAGGTGAGGTCCATAAAAGATCCTCCAGCCGCATTATCCACCACTGGTTTAGTTATTGAATTCAAGGCTCTGTATAGTATCTCCATTAGGTGAACATTAGTTATATGATGGTTCGGGCACCGCATTAGCTTCGTCTTGAACCTCTCCCATGTTTCATGAAGGGCTTCAGTTGGAAGCTGCCGAAAGTTGTTGATTTCATCTCTCAATTGTGCTCTTTTAGATGGTGGAAAGAATCTTTCTAGGAAAGAGTCTCTCAATTGCCTCCAATTTGTAATAGAATTAGGAGTCAGCCCATTCAACAATAGAGTTGCCTCCCCAGACAGAGACTATAGAAATAGACGTAATCGAATTGCATTCTGACCAACACCAGGATTGTCAAACGCCTTGCATGTAGAAATAAAGTTGATGAGATGCATATTCGGATCATCGCCTGCTAGTCCACCAAATAATCCCTTGAGTTGCAATAACTGAATCATGGTGCTTGTGATGTTGAAATTCGCTCCGGGTGCCAATGGTGGAGGAATAATGACACCTGTGGCTCCGGCTCCATCAAGATCATCATCATCATCGTCGAAAGCTGGTTGCATAGCTCGGCGTTCAGGTCTAAACCTAGCTTGATGATCTCTTCTGTTGGCAGGTGTTGCGATCTCAGCAGCATGCCTAGGGTTTAGTAACTCGTCATTACCTAGGTCCTCATCGTCAGGATTTATTGCTCGCCCAGGGTTATCAATATTCTGTTGATGCACTTGAGCGGCGGCTAGAGCAGTTAGTCTCGCCTGTTCATGTTGAGCAGCCATCCTTTCAATTTTTTGTTGTGCCTCCATTCTGCCAATACGTTGTGGTTTAGGATTGATAGGTAATAACGGTTGACCAGAACTTCGAGTATGGGGCATGCACTGAATAAAAACCTGCAGAGAACAAAAACAAAAACTAAAAGTAAAAGTACGAGAATCTTTGACCAAAGGTTCTAGTAATTATCACAAACTAAATTAACACTCGTATTCCCCGACAACGGCGCCAATTTTTGATAACGCTCAATCTACAGCTCTCGTAGGAGTGTAAAGCGGTCGCTGTCAAATATATAACCAAACTGGGTTGGGTATCACAGGGAACAGCTTGGTCAACAAGTAAGCAAAGATTACTAGACTTTTAGTGCAAGTCTCGTAAAAAGGGGGGAGTTTTGTCGTGCAAGTAATGTAACCAAAGTAATAAGGTAAAAACGGAAAATAGCAAAGTAAAAAGTAAGAATGTTTGGTAAGATCTAAAACAATGAGAATTGAGAAGTTGGGGTTATGTCCACCTTATGAGTTATACGTCTCTATTGGATATGAGTTGTGCGGAATTCAGACCTGCATGTGCTTATAGAGAATTGTATTTGATGGTAAATCCAAGCGTCTTTCGACCTCAACAAGGACTATTTCACTTTAACTCTTTCGAGATTAAAGCGTATCTAACGGTACAAATTCTCCAAGAGGTTAATCCAGTTATGGCACTAACTTTTTAATAGGGGATGGGACCCTATTACCTTGACATTATCTCTTTTCCAGACATATAACTTTTCTTTCGAACAAGTTAATGCTATACTGGCGTTATTCTATGTGTCTGCAGCCACAAGAATTTGCATTAAGATGATGAGAATAATGATATAAGAAACACACGTGTCACGAATTCACAAACTCATAGCCTTAGATAGTATCTCATAAGTCTTCCATAACCCCAACAGAGAAGTTTAGCTCTTCATGAGTGCGATGGAAATCACAATAGACATTATCATTATACCATAATAAAAGATCTCACGTGTAGTATGGTGTGGCATTAGGCGTGAATTCCTTGCAAAATAGCGATTCTCTTGCTGTAAAATTAAAAGTCGAATAGATGAAAAATAATGTCAACAATGAATTAATAAAGAGAATTGTTTTTATGGATGGATGGATGGTGGATGGATGGGAATTGATGGAATGGGGGAATTGTGAGGAATAAATTAAAATCTCTAGCAAAATAGGGTATTTAGAACACCCATATCCTATTCCTACTAAGCTACTGCATTACTTAACCCAATCCTACTAGGTTAATGTATCATTATCCTAATCCTACTAAGTTACTGCTAGTCCCCAAAGTCTTCAGAATTGTTGTTTTTGCCCGGGACAGATTTTCCATGCGCCACTTTTGGTCCTTGGCGTCCAAGATTTGCTCTCCTCCTTTCGTGAAGCTTTCTTTGGCATCAAGTTATCCATAAAATGCTGAATTCTGCATCATTTATACCTGAAAACTTGCTAATCATGTTCGTTAGCTCACTTACAGGAAAAAGGACTAAAAGTGCATGAAATATATAATTTGTTCTCAAAACTTGGCTAAAATATGGGCAAAATCTAGTGCTATAGGCGTGTAAATTCGCCTATCATCAGTTGCGAATGAAAACAATGAGTTAATTCCACTCAGACCTATCACAGGTTGGAGAGTATGCATGGACTAGCGTAAGCTGAATTTGTGGACCCTTAAAGATCACTTTCCAATGCCCTTTATTGACCAAATGCTTGATCGATTAGCAGGGAAAGGATGGTTTTGTTTCTTAGACGGTTATTTCGGCTATAATCAGATATGTATTGCCCCCGAAGATAAAGAGAAGACAATGTTTACATGCCCCTATGGTACGTTTTCCTTCAAACGTATGCCATTTGGGCTATGTAATGCACCCGCCACTTTTCAGCATTGTATGATGTCCATTTTCTCTGATATGGTGGAAGACACGCTGGAGGTATTCATGGACGATTTTTCAGTTGTGGGTGAGTCATTTGAATCGTGCTTGACAAATCTAAGTATGGCGTTGCAGAGATGTGTTGAATTCAACCTAGTGCTGAATTGGGAGAAGTGCCACTTTATGGTGAAAGAAGGTATTGTTCTTGGGCATAAAATCTCCAAAAGAGGAATTGAAGTGGATCGAGCTAAAATCAAAGTTATCGAGAAACATCCACCCCCAATTTCGGTCAAAGGAGTTCGTAGTTTCCTCGGTCATACAGGTTTCTACCGAAGGTTTATCAAAGACTTCTCCAAAATTGCTAGTCCATTATGCAAAATTTTAGAGAAAGATGCAAAGTTTGACTTCAATGAGGATTGTATAATGGCATTTGAATGCCTCAAAGAGAAGCTAATTGAAGCTCCTATCATGGTAGCACCAGATTGGTCTTTACCGTTTGAAGTCATGTGTGATGCTAGCGGGGTAGCTTTGGGTGCTGTACTTGGCCAGAGAAGAGAAAAGTTATTCCATCCAATCTACTATGCGAGTAAGGTCTTGAACGAAGCCTATAAAAACTATACTGTCACGGAACAAGAGCTTCTAGCAGTTGTGTATGCCTTCGAAAAGTTTCATGCTTATTTGTTGGGAACCAAAGTGATAGTTCATACAGACCATGTAGCCCTTTGATATCTGATGACAAAGAAAGATGCAAAACCAAGGCTAATTCGATGGGTATTGTTGCTGCAAGAATTTGATTTCGAGGTAAAAGATAGAAGAGGTTGCGAAAACCAAGTGGCTGATCATCTATCTAGACTCGAGAAAGAGCATATAGCAGAGTAAGATTGTGAGATTGACAATACCTTCCCTGATGAAGATATTTTAGCCACAATGATGGAGGAGTTACCATGGTATGCAGATTTTGCAAACTTTGTGGTAAGTAATGTGATGCCTACGAATCTATTATTTCATCAAAAGAGGAAGTTCATGCATGACGTGAGACACTATTTCTGGGATGAGCCATATTTGTTTAGACGATGCGCGGATGGTGTTATCAGGCGATGCATATCCCATGTTGAGGTGCCGAATATATTGGAAGCATGTCACACTTCCCAAGTTGGGGGACATCACGCAGGTAATCGGACAGCAAGGAAGGTATTGCAAAGTTGCTATTATTGGCCTTCGATATTTAAAGATGCCTACGACTTTGTGAGAAGATGCGACTAATGTCAGAGACAAGGTGCGATTTCGAAACACCATGAGATGCCCATGTCGAAAATCCTTGAAGTAGAGCTCTTTGATGTCTGGGGTATCGATTTTATGGGTCCATTCGTGAATTCGTTTGGAATGAAATATATCCTAGTTGCTGTAGATTATGTTTCAAAATGGGTCGAAGCAGTAGCATTGGCTGATAATGAAGGAAAACGTGTTGTTTCATTCTTGAAGAAAAACATCTTCTCTCGTTTTGGGGTACCACGTACTATCATAAGCGATGGAGGATCTCACTTTTGCAACAAACTGTTCAAATCCGTGTTGGAAAAATACGGTGTCAAGCAACATAAGGTAGCCACGCCTTATCACCCACAAACTAGTGGACAAGTAGAGGTTTCCAATCGAGAGATCAAGCAAATCCTTGCTAAGACTGTAAATGCGAATATGAAAGATTGGTCTCGGAAGCTAGACGATGCACTATGGTCTTATAGGACTACATTCAAAACGCCAATTGGTATGTCCCCGTACCAACTAGTTATGGGAAAGCTTTTCATTTACCCATTGAGCTCGAGCACAAAGCATTATGGGCGTTAAAGCAACTGAATTTGAATTGGGATGATGCAATGAACTTGAGGGTGGAACAGCTGAATGAGATGGATGAATTCCGTCTACATGCATATAAAAGATCAGACCTCTACAAAGAGCGGACAAAAAAGTATCATGATCAGCGGATTGTTTAACGAAACTTTCAAAAGGGTGATATGGTACTTCTTTTCAATTCCAGACTAAAGCTATTCCCAGGTAAGTTAAGGTCCAAATGGTCTGGTCCGTACAAGATTAGCCAAGTCTACTCGTCTGGAGTAAATGAGCTAGAAGACAATAATGGTTTTGTCTTTAAGGTGAATGGCCAAAGAGTAAAACCTTATATCGGCCCCCTTGACTCGATGAACTATATGGCCACCATCTATCTCGATGAAGTCTAAGTACTCGAGGTAACTATATCGTGCCGCGACAATAAAGCAAGCGCTAGATGGGAGGCAACCCATCGTGTTTCTTTTCATTTCCTTTGCATTTTTTTTACTAAATAAAAATCCAAAAAGAAGAGTCGAGCCACGACCGAAACTAAGGCGCTTGATAGGAGGCAACCCATCATTCTAATCGGTTTTGTTATTTTTGAGTGAATGTAGGTGCAAGAGGTGTAAAAGAGGAGATTGGTTTCAAATTTTGATTTGGAAGTATTGCATGTTGAAGGTGGTAAGTAGGAATGAAGAAGCAAAAGGCTATGGGTGAGGCATTGCTTATGAAAATATAGGCAAAGAACAAGGCAAGGCCTATGTAAATCTAGGCCACGAACAAGGAAAGGCCTATGCTATGGCCTAAGCTCTCGAATTCTAGAGTGCCATAGCATAGGCGCCGCCTATGCTCAACAATGCCATAGCATAGGCGCCGCCTATGCAAAAGCCTTTTGTCTCTAAATCTCATATGCCATGGCATAGGCGCCGCCTATGCCTAACAATGCCATAGCATAGGCGCCGCCTATGCTCAACAATGCTTTGCAGAAGGTGCCGCCTATTCCAAATGGGTCAAAACCTGACCAAAGCTTGTCCTATAAATAGAACCTTAGTCTTAAATCAAAAAGACATTGCAATTCACCCTAAAGCGCCGCCTACCTCTCCAAATTCTCCCAAAAATTTTCCTTTTGCTCTTTTATTTTGCAAGAACATCTTCCAAGGCCATCAACCAAGTAAGTACTTCTTTGTTCTTCTTTTATGTTCCGTAAGTACTACACTACTACGTCTATAATGAATTGTTTAATCTTGAAGTAGTATTGGTGATTTGAATATGGTTGAGTTGTTGTGGTGAAACTAAGTGAGTTAAAGAATATGTAAGGATGCTCCTGACTTGTTTCCAACTTGTATTTGATTTTGATACACTATCATACTTTTGTGGAATTGACATAGTCTAGAACATTGCATAACCTTGTAACTTGAAAACTTGCTTGAATGACTTATTTATTGCGATGAAAATCAAGGTTAACTACAAACATAAGATGTTGTGATAAATTGATACAATATCTATGTAGTAGTTGTATTCAAAGTGATGCATTAGTCCAAAGCATGAAAGCATTACCAAGATTACATGATCTAGAATTGAGAAAGGATAGTTAAGATGATACGAAAAGTATGACTGCACTGATTATATTGTTGGAACATAACACCTAAATGTATATCGATGAAATCTGAGTAATCGACATTGGTCACTTCACTAGTTCGTACAAACAAAGTGTGGGGTGGTGCCACTACTGCTTGTTTATTGATTTTATCCACCGAGATGAAGCTAACATGACTATTATTTTAATCTCAGGTACAATGGCACCAAAACCAAGATAAGGGAAAGAAAAAGCATCCACTTCACAAAAAGGCAAAAAAAGGGGACGAAAAGAGCAAGGAGAATCCTCCTCGCTGCAAATACCTCGCCGCATGTTTTGAATTAAATGCGTCCTCAAGGAGGAAGGAAAGGAGTGGTATAGGAACAATAAAGAGAAAAAATATGTTCATGTGGAGTTGATACACAAGGAAAGCCTAGCAAAGAAAGAACCCCATATGTTGGCTAAGATAATGGCGTTACATTTTGATTTCATCTTCCGAGATATGGGAGAGTGCAATCTTGATTTAACACGTGAATTCTATGCCAACTGGTCACCGAAAACTACAGGGAGTGAAGTAAAGATTCGGGGCCAAGTTCTGCAACTAAATACGGAGTTCTTCAACTCCTTTCTGGGTTTGCCATCTGTTGATCCTTCACCACTCAAAGATCTGTATAACAGACCTCCGTACAGGCAAATTAGACACACATTGTGCGGAACAAGATCTATGGCACGATGGACCAGACACAAGGACACTGGTCGGCACAACACCTTCCCATATGCTTCCTTGAATAGAGAAGCTCGGATATGGATGCGAATAGTCAACTCTTGTCTGATTCCAGGGACCCAGTACACGAAGATTACACGAGATAGAGTGTGCTTGGTGTACGCATTAATGAATAATATTCCTATCAACATTAGGGCAATTATTCGATCTACAATGCGAAAGGCCAGGCTACACAAGAGGTCCCACTTCAGCTTTGGCAATCTATTGACCACAATATTGAGGAAGTAGGAGATCGAAGAGGAACCGACTGATCATAAACTTCCACACAACCCAAAGAAAGTTGACCTCACAAAGGTTAAAGATACTGAAACCACGCATGGAGTCAACCTTACCACTGCGGAAAGGCATGCTAGGGATGAGAGTTTCTTTTGCCATCTTTATGGCATGACTCGGTTTACCATGATGAGCGGAGGTTGTGTTCCAACTACTGCCAAGCTCCAACAGCTGGATTATGACTACCCAATGAATGAGCATACCAGGCAAATGTGTGGAGTAGGTGTGTACTTTGAGGAACCTCTTGATGACGATGTGCGAACCGATGATGATCGTCGAATGATAGACTCTGATATGGAGGAGAACTCTGATGGTGACGACTCTGATGATGATTTCGATGAAGGAGGTATGACCCCAGACATAGAGGAGGAGTCCGACTAACCAGGTTCTTCTTATTTATTTTCCACTGAGGACAGTGTGTCCCGTCTAAGTGTGGGGTGCTGGTATTTGTATGCTAACCTTCTTTATCTGCATTTGCATTCATTTATGTTTGCTTGTTTATGTTTTTTTTTAAATTTTTAACTTTGCATGAAATTATTCTGATTGGCAGCATGGTATTATGATAAGAGTCTATGATAAAATCATTACTATTGAGACGTTTAGGCTCTAATAGTGAATCATTATGTGATAATTATGTGGTTCAATTCCTTCATTTGTTGGGTCAAGAGTCTATACTGCTTCTAATAAATTCGACCATGTGCCTTGTGTGTGTGAGATGATAGTATATTCTATGTTTGTGGCTGATGCTAGAACTTGTCTGGTATGTATGTAAAGCGAAATAAAGAGTGTGAGTTTAGGAGATGATTTAGGCATTTCTTTGGCAACCTATGATTATTTACCTTCATTTTATCTACCCATGGACATCATCCTAGATAACCCCCTTTGAGCCTTTAGCCTATTTTCTTTGACAGCCTCATATGTAAGCCCAATCCATTTTTTTTTAAGACCATAATTTGATCCAAAGTCCTAAGTGCTTTAAATTGTAAAGTAATGTGACAAAATAAGAGGAAATTGGGTGAGAATAGTGCCTTAGAATGTATTGGTGCTTGAATATGTTATGAAAAATAATTGCTATCATAAGAGGTGTGTTATGAAAAGAAAAAGGAAAAGAAAAATAAAAAGTTAGTTATATTTAAAATTGAAAAATAAAAGAGGAGAGAAGGGGTGGTAGAATAAAAGAAAGTAGAAAGGTTGTTTGAAAGAAAGTGTTAATGGCATAATGTGATGTATTAAAGCGCTTAGGAACATAGTCACTATTTCTGGCCAAAATAGTCCAACCCGTCCCTTAGCCTACATTACAACCTGTAAAGACCTATTTGATCCTAAGCTTAGCGTTCTGATATTTAGTAGAGCATTACACTAAGGGAAAGCCTATGGTCATCAGTTGCAACATATGAATTCTTTGTGAGAGTGAGATCAAGTATAATCTTATACCCATGTTCGAGATATATACAATACTTGTGAGTGATTATGGGTGACATATTGTGAGACACACATGGTTGATGTGTTTTGGGTAGTCGTATATGAATCTTTGTGCCTTAAATTTTGAATACGAATTAACCATCATCACGAGTCTATATTAGAGGTTGAATTGTTTCTAGAAGTGATCAGAAAACTACTCTTTGTTAATAATTGTCGTGCCTGTCTTGATGAATATTTTGTATTGTTACTATGAAACCCTAAGTGGATGTTTAGAAGGACATGATATTTTGTTCGAGGACGAACAAAGCTTTAAGTGTGGGGTGTTGATGATAGGCGTATTTACATGCCTAAAATGCTATAATTTACCCATATTTTAGCTAAGTTTTGAGGACAAAATATATAATTAATGCACTTTTAGTCCTTTTTCCTGTAAGTGAGCTAACAAACATGATTAGCTAGTTTTCAGGTATAAATGATAAAGATTTCAGCATTTTATGGATAACTTGACGCCAAAGGAAGCTTCACGAAAGAAGGAGAGCAGAGCTTGGATGCCTAGGACTAAAAGTGACGCATGGGAAACCTGTCCTGGGCAAAAATAATATTTCTCAAGACTTTGGGGATCAGCAGTAACTTATTAGGATTAGGATAATGATGCAGTAATTTATTAGGATTAGGATAAGTACGCAGTAGCCTAGTAGAAATAGGATATGGGTATTATAAATACCCTATTTTGCTTAAGATTTTATTCATTCTGGTTATTCTCATTATTCTCATCATTCACATTCTAATTCATTCATCTACAACTCTAAACAATTTGCTTTCAATTAATTCTTATTTACTTTCTCTTCATCTATTCGACTTAAAATTTCCACAACAAGAGAACCGCTACTTGCAAGGTCTTCACGCCACAAAGCCCTACCAACATATACTACACGTGAGATTCTTATATTGGTATGATGATAATGAGTATTGTGATTTCCATTGCACCCATGAGTAGCTAAACTTCTCGGTTGGGGTTATGGAAGCCTTATGAGCTACTATCTATTGCTATGAGTTTGTGAATTCGTGACATGTATGCTGCTTATATCATTATTCTCTTCATCTTAATTTAAATTCTTGTGGTTGCAAACATATAGAATACGCCAGTATAGCATTAACTTGTTTGAAAGAAAAGTTATATGTCTAGAAAAGTGATAATGTCAAGGTAATAGGGAACCAACCCCTGTTAAAAAGTTAGTGCCGTAACTGGATTAACCTCTTGGAGAATTTGTACCGTTAGATACGCTTTAAGCTCGAAAGAGTTAAAGTGAAATAATCCTTGATGGTTGAAAGACGCCTCGATTTACCATAGAATACAATTCTCTATAAGCACATGCATGTCTGAATTGTGCATAACTCATAGCCAATATATACGTATAAATCATAAGGTGGACATAACCCCAACTTCCAATTCTCATTGATTAAAAATCTTACTAAACATTCTTTCTTTTTACTTTGCTATTTTCTGTTTTTACTTTGTTATTTTGTTACATTATTGTACGCTACAAAATCCCTCCTTTTTATGAAACTTTCACCAAATGTCTAATCATCGTTGCTTACTTAGTGACCTAGTATTCTCTGTGGGATTCGACACCCAACCTATTTGGGTTCTATATTTGACAACGACCGCTTACACTCTTACGAGAGCTGTAGTTTGAATGTTATCATATGGTTTTCGGTTTTCCAATATGTTTTAGGGTATCGGTTATAAATGCTTGGTTATGGTTTTTCCATATTTTAATTATGCTTTTATATGCATTAATAGTGGTTTTGGACAATTGTTTGCATGGAAATGGTTCTTTTTTAATGGACTTTGGTTTTGGAAATATTATGCCCCTAATGTGTTTGATAAAATGCTTTTAACAAGGTTTTCGTTATAATATTAGTTTTTCAATTGAACTTATGCATGATTTAAACATAGTAATGGAACCCTAAATGGTATGAATGGTTTAAATGATTTTAAATGGATTGGGAAGGCCTTGGTGGTCTTGGTTTTGGTTAATTGGAAATCATGTAGGGAACATAAAATCCCCTAAGGTTTGGCTAAGGATAATACTTGCTTGTTATTGTTAGTATGACGATACCACTACTAATAGCCTTAGTCAATAATAATGGAATAATGTTATGGATGGAAAATGATTTTAATTGGGCTTAAAGGAGGGAGGTGTAGAAAAGCCGTGGAAGGTCCTGGGGGAATCTAAACTGGAAACTCATATTTGCCGATGTGATGTTTGGTCCAAGTGACCGTGTGCATGATGTCACCCTGTATTTTGAGAAATGTACTAGTCATCCCAGGTTTTCTTCCTTGGTCATGCGACTTCACGCACTAGGGCCCTTTCAGCAGGGGGAGCTGATTCCATATAGCCTATGGGTGGTTTAGGACGGCAAAGCTACACAACCCAGGTAAAGGCTTTAATGGCATTCTAAACCCGATTCCCTTTCCCGACATGGTTATATATATATGTATGGGTGTGTGCATATCGATAGTTTTAGTTGGTTTTATAAATGTCATTATTTTATCCTTATCCTGAGTTCATGTTAACGATCACTTGCTAACCCATTTGGCAACTTTATACCCACATTATGTAGGAACCGACCGTTTTACTTCTCCTACATAGTGATTGACTCTTGGATAGTTGTTGGATTGAAATGGTGAGCTTTTATTTTTTCAAAAGGGTCCGTTTTATGTTATGGATATTTTTAGACATTCTTATTTATTTATGAATGTTTGTTTTGGCTATGGTCGGGGACATGTCCCAACCAGATATTCTTACCCTTTTGGTTAGAGGCTTTGTGGTACTTCTATGGGTTAGAATGGGTGAGATCGGTATTGGTATTGGCCTTAATATTGGCATTGGAATTGGGGTTGACATCATTGGACATAATTTCTTGCTATTCCATCATATTTTATTTTGGGATTAATCATATTATATTTTAGAACTTATTTGGTTGTCGCCTGGTTTATGGCTCTTATTTTGGTATTGGTTTGGTTTGCTATGGTTGGACGGTTGGTATGGGATGGTTGGACTCGGTTGGGCCAGTCACGGTTGTGATCCTATCCCAGAGTCTTCATATGAGGTGTTACACTATTTTGTTATATGCTCAAAATTTAGCCAACTCAGGGCAGGCGGCTGGAGGTTGGGTTGGGTCACTAGGGTGGTCTACGGTCCCGGTCGGACTTGGGACGTCCATTATGACAAGGCCCTTGGTCGGGTCGGGTTGGGTCGGGTCAATGTAATGGTCTATTATTGGAAGATATATATGGCCATAAGGATTTCCAAGGACATAGTTAGGGGGACATACGAGCATGGGTATGCAATACTCGATGCCTACCATTACATGCTTGAATCCACAAATCCCCAAAGTAAGATGACGTTGCATGTTGAAGAAAATGAAAGGTTTAAGTACTTTTTTGTATCCTATGGTGCTTCAACATTTGAGAAATAACATAGCCATCGACGAAACCTTCTTGAAGAGTAGGTATAATGGAGTTTTGCTAGCAGCGGTGGCGTAGGATGCGGAGAGTCACATTTTTCATGTCACTTTTTATATAGCGGATAAGGAATATGATGCGTCATATGGATATTTTTTTGAACAAATGTGAAGCTGCGTCGAATATACCAAAGAGTTGTGTTTTATTTCGGATAGGCATCCAAGTATCCCAAAGATGGGTTCAATTTTCAACACTTCAACAAACTTTGGTTGTTGCATGAGGCATCTTTGAGATAATATTCGAAACAACTTTCAGAACGAAAGGGTCATGATCCTTTTTTATAGAGAAGCTAAAACATATAATAGAGATGAGTTTTTAGACCATTTCAATCAAATAACGGATATACATCACAAGGCAGCAACATATCTCGTACGTGTCAGTTTCAAGAGATAGAGCTGGGCATTCTGTCCGGCAAATAGGTACATTCTTATAAATTTAATGTCTTGTTTGAGTTATAAGCTTAGTATGATGTCGTACTAAGTGATTCTTTTATATAGGTATAATATTATGATGTCAAACATAGTTGAATCGGTGAATTCATTGTTTGATGTTGAAAGAGAATTTCCCATTATGGAGCTATTTGATGAAATAAACAAGAAGTATGGCAAATTATTTCACGAAAGGCGCAAGCAGTTCGAGAATGCATGAACCAAATTTGTTCTAGAAGTGAAAAAAATATCAACAAACGTCA
Source organism: Capsicum baccatum var. pendulum (assembly GCA_030864225.1). NCBI lineage: Eukaryota > Viridiplantae > Streptophyta > Magnoliopsida > Solanales > Solanaceae > Capsicum > Capsicum baccatum. The sequence continues at coordinate 113,934,684 of CM061559.1, forward strand.
GTCTGGGGAATAGGTTATTTGCTCATCAAATAGCAGATTACAATTTCAGTATCGACGGTCATGGTGATGTTGCCACAGTCAATCTTCAAACAAGATCTTGTAAATGCAGAGCTTTTGACTTGGAAAAAATACCCGGTCCTCATGCTATGGCAGCACTTCGAGCTCAATACGGTGCACAATATGAAACTAAAATTTATGAGTGCTCCTCTCCATATTATTTGGTGGAAAGATATATGATGGCATATAGTGAGAATATTAATTTGGTACCTCCCGAAGAATCTTGGGTTATTCCTGTTGAGCTTTTGGGGAGATTAATACCTCCTTCATATATTAACCCAAGCACTATCAAACTAGAAAGAATGCGATATTAGAGGAGGCGTGGAGTCAGAGAATCATTTCCATCAAGATAAAACAAGCGCTCTGTATGTAAGAACGCTGGCCACAAAAGAACTACATGACCGGATCGTAATTCGCCATGATTGTTCTAATAGTAAAAACTTGTGTTGTTGTTATTATAGACTTTTATATCTTTAACCCATTGTGAATGTAAATGTTATTATTTATTATATAAAATCTATTTTTAATAACTTGTGCATCAATCAAAAGAGGCAAAATATGAACTAAATACAACAGATCACAAAATTATTTTTAGCAGATTATCCATCTGTTGCAACATATGGACAGTTGTTGGAAGAACACAATACAGTTCATCAAAATGAAGTATGTTCCTCCAACAGATGACCAATCTGTTGCAACATATGGGTAATCTGTTGGTCCATCTTTTGAAAGAACTCAAACTCTTGCTATTGCTACTGGATTCAAAATTGTTCCTTACGTGCAACTGTCGACCTGTTTGTTGAGAAAAACAAATAGATAGAATAAAAATTAAATAAGAATTAAAAATTCAAAGTCGACCAAACATAAATTTTTCATTAAACAAAAATAAAATACATTAGGTAGGTAGATCCGATATAGAAAAATAAAAATACATACGTTAAAAAAAACATCACGTAATTATTATTATTATTATTATTATTATTATTATTATCAGCCGGCCAATCGTCAATCAACAGCAGCAGGGTCCTCCTCAGCCTGCGCATCTCTTGGAACATCCTTACTCTCACGGCGACCAACTCCCAGTGAGGTCATTAACCTGCCTCTGAAGTTCCCGCATGATATTTCGCAGAATAGTAATGTCCCAAATAGGATCTGTCATATATAGAACAAGCATTAATTGATAAAAAATGTAAACACAAAAGTAAAGAAAAAAGTTTGAATGTAATACAACGTATACTACCAACTAGTAGATTTACACAAAAAAAAATTTCTCAACGAGAAAGGAATAGGCTTTTTAAGAAAAATGGTCGAATATGTAATAGAAAAAGATAAAATGCAAGAAATAAATAAAGTGGAGTAGAATGAAGAGTAAGGAGGGACCTATTTATAGAGGATTGAATCTGAATGTGTTAGGCAAAAAGGCATGATTGTTCACCTCCATTTTATTAATTACATTCAAACTACTGACTTTTTATTTTCTATAAAAAGTCATGACTTTTTATTTTACATTCAAACTTCTCACCTTTTCAAAATAATTTATTTAAATAATAACCATTTTTATTGAGTTGTTGCAGCAAATAGTCCACCTGTTGCATCAGATAACCCATCTGTCGCAATAGGTTTACTATATGTTGCAACAAATGGTTATATGTGCAACCGATGAGACATTTGTAGCAAAATATGGATTATCTATTGCGACAGATGGACTATCTACTGGAGGAGATATTTTGATTTCTTCTAACAGCTGATTCATCAGTTACAACAAATGGAGAATTTGATTCATCAGCTATTTTGAATGTGTTAGACAAAAAGTCAGACTGTTTACCTCCTTTTTTATAATCATCATATACCTTAATTAATTCAAATTGGTGACTATTTTATTATATAAATTTAAAAAATAAATTTAAAAATAAAAAGGAGAAAAGTCACGACTTGTTGCCTATTTAATATTAACGTTAGTTATTAAAACTAAATAACCGTTTTTTACGAGTTATAAATTGTTATTATCATTTATCTTTATTATTTATTTATTGATCGTTTTTCATATTAAATAATCGAAAAGTCATGACTTTTCACCCTTTCAATAACAATGACTATTTTTTTTATTAATAGTTGGATTTTCCATTCTTTCCTGTAGGTGGACCATCTATTGCAACATATTGGTCATTTATTGGTTGCACGCAATCCAGACTGATGAACTGTATTGTGTTCTTCCATCCAATGTCCATCTGTTGCAACACATAGGTAATCAGCTGAAAATATTTTTTGTAGACTGTCGTATTTAGTTCTGGTTTTACCTCTTTTTATTTAACAAAGTTCATATCAAACAACAACACAAGTTTTCTATTACAACGATCATGGAGCATTACATACGTAGAACTTATTTTTTCTTGACAGACATGTAGTCCTTTAACATTGAAGATGGTTACCCTTTGAGCCTCCATAGTCTTGCACACTACTTTATGATAGGAAGTGAAAATTAAACACTGTCTGGCATTGATGAGGTAGGATGAATAAGGTTCATGCAGATGGATGGACCCACTTTCATGTGTGGGAGTTATGTATTACTGGTTAGGTTATCGTGACAGACACATCTAAAGTACAATGATTTTGTGAAATGTAGTTTTTTACCAATTATACATTGATCGTCCAAACAAGATCCCACATTTTATAATTAAGTGTGATTGGTGCGAACTGATAAGACTGAAGGGTTCCAAGAAGGTGGTTTCGATTTCCTGTTACAATTTAATGACAATTTTGCACATGTTTATGTGTCAAGTTCTGAGAAGGGATCAATATTTGATTTCATTATAGAGGTTTAATAGTGGCTGGACTAATTTTAATGGCTTAATGGACTTCAAAAAGGCCTTTGAAGCCTCTAGTGCAACAAAAAAGAATGGAAAACCAATAGATATTCCCCTGATCAAAATTTATATAGATGGGTTGCTTGAGAAGACTATTACACAGTAGAAGGTGTTTGGGAGAATACCTGTGTGGTAAAGGAGAGGTGGAGAAGACCATATATTAACTCAGATTTTATTAAAGAGGAAACACAGGGGAGCAAGCAAGGAACTTCTAGCCAATTTGGCCAATGAAATTGACATGAAAGATAAAAAAATCCGAATGAGCTGCAAATATGAAATTGTATCCAAAAATTAAAATCCCTCGGTCGTCATTGAAAAGAAAAATAGTGAAGTGGACTGGACCTGTACACTTTACTAGGGAAATACGACTAGTTAGAGTGGCTTGGAATGTTGATTCACAAAGTGCAGGATCAGAAGTCCAAAGAAGCAGTTTGGCGAGCACTAAGGATTGGTAAGATGGTCAGTCAGGAATGCTACATAAACCAAGAACTTCTGAAGTAAAAATAAGGAGACTAAGCCGTCAATTTTTAAATTCTAACTTGCATCCCATGACTTTTGTATATGGTTCTGATTAGGTCAATGGCAATAGAAACATAAAGGCCTAAAGTTTGGCAGAAATCTCATGCCTTTTTATTTCCACTGCCTTTGACTTGACTAGAACCACAAACAGAAGGTCTGGGATGCAAGTTTAACTTCAGAAAATGGTATCTTAGGTTGATCCCTTATTTTTAACTTCAGGAGTTATTGGTTTAAATCATGTTCATGAGTAAGCAACTTAACCCCCCCCCTCATGTGCTCGCAAATTTGCTTTCTTTAAGTTCTGCTCCTGTTCTTTGTGAGTCATCATTCAGGCTTTACTAACTAGTCGCAGTTACCTATCAAAGAGTCCAGATCTAGTCCACTTCATCATTTTTTTTCAACAACAACTGACGGATTTTAATATTTGGATACACTTTTATTTTTTTAGTTCATTCAATTTTTTCATTTTTCATGTCAATTTCATTGACTAGATTCGATAAATGTTCCTTGATACCTTGTGTTCCATCTTTAATAAGGTTCGAGTTGATATATGATCTTCAACACCTCCACTTTCCCTCGCAGATATTCTCCCAAGCACCTTCTATTATATAATGTCACCCCGAGCAACCCATCCATAATTATTTGGATTAGGGCAATAACTATATTGGTTTCCATCCTTTTTTGCAGCAGTGCGAGGCTTCAGAAGCCTTTCAAAAGTCTATTAAACCCTTAAAATCAATCCAATCACTATTGAATATTTATATTGCAAACAAAAACTTGAACCCTTCTCCAAACTTGACTCATAAATGTTAGCAAAATCTTCATTAAACCATAATAGGGTATCGACACCGCCTACTTGGTTCCCCAATCTTATCAATTTGAACCTAACAATCTTAACTGTAAAATGCAATATCTTCTTTTAATAATTAATGCCTAATAGGTAAATAAAAACATTCCTAAAATCAATGTACTCTATGTGTGTTTTCATGATAGGTTGATCAATAATACATACCTCCCACATATTAAGTAGTTCCATCTGCAAGCAGCTTATTTATCTGAGCCCATATTTACTCTAGCCTTTAATGTTGGTTGGGCAAAAGCTGATCCACTTTCACTTCCTTTTATCTGCAAACAAGAGAAGAACAAAAAAATATTACAATTGATGTCTGCATAATTTTAGAAATGGGTAACACAAAATTGAATGAAAACAATATATTACAATAAGCATTCCAATAAATGAACCATCTATTGTAATAGATTCTCCATCTGTTAATAGATGAGCAATCTGTTACGAAAAGCGACATATCTGTGGCAACAGATGGCTGACATATTGCAATAGATGGGTCATCTGTTGGAATAAATCAAACCAGCCTAGCTACTAGTTTGATTTCTTCCAACAATTACTCTACATGTTCCAACAGCTGATTCATCAGTTACAATAATTGGGGAATCTGTTGCAACATCACCAACACCAACAACAACATCAACAATAAAGAAACAACACCATATGTTCCAACACCATCAACAAAATAAACACCACATGTTCCAACAAAACCAACACTACCACCAATATCAACAACAAAAAAATACAAAACACATAAAAAATGATACTGCCAACAAGGCAATTTAAGTTTTCCCAACAAATGAATTTTTTTAAATATTTTAATAAAAATAATGGTTCATTATTTCAATACTTAAAAGTCACCTTTTCTTCCATTTTCTCATTAAATAGGATAAGAGTAATGAGTAAATAAATAAAAACAACAGATGTAAATATCTAATTTACATAACATACAAAGAAGAAGATGAAAAGAAAAAAGCAATAGTGAATCATACCTGCAATGTTAGAAAATCAAAGGGATTAAAACACCCATTTTAGTCAAGAAAAGATATAGATCGATTGAGATATGAAAGGATCCTCATGCAAAAAAAAAAGAGAAAAGAGAGAAAAAAAGAATACAATTGTGATTACCCTAAAGAGGAGAGAAAGAGAAAGAAGAGAGATAAATTAATTTATGGCTAAAGAAGAGATAATTATGGAGATGAGTTTTAAATATTCATTAATAACTTTGAGGGGCACGAGGAGACGGTGACATTAAACAGATAAGATAAAACTACTTAAGGAGGAGATTTTTGAGTTATCCAAGAAATATTTTTTAACGCCTTAGTATTTTATCTTTTTTATCTCGAATAGAAAATTACTTTAAAATAAAAAAATATATTAAAACATATAAGTCATTTGTTGCAACAGATGTCAAATTTTGTTTGAAAATTTCCAACAACTCAGTATCTGTCGCAACATATGAAAATGTTTGTTTGATAATTTACAATAGATATGTGATCTGTTGCAATAGTTTTATTTATCTGTTTGATAATTTCCAACAGATAAGTCATCTGTTACAATAGGTTGAACATCTATTTAAATATATTTTAATTGATTTCATAGGTTCAACTACAATTTCATTTGATTTAGCTAGAACGAGGGATGAGTTCATAAGGTCAACTATAATTTCAATTGAGTCATTGCAATTGTATGATGTTGGTATTGCATTCCTCCTGACCTGAGTCGTCAATCAATCAATTTGAGTTAAAAAAAATCATATTATCTTATTATTTAAAATACCTAATTTGATTTATATAGAGCTAGGAATAAGTTCACATGGTCAACTATAATTTCAATTGAATCATTGCAATTGCATGATATTGGTATTGCGTTCCTCCTGACCTGAGTCTTTAATCGATCAATCTGAGTTAAAGTAATTCATACTAGTTTATTATTTGAAATACCTAAATTGATTTAGCTAGAATAAGGGATGATTTCACAGGGTCAAGTAAATTTTCAATTGAGTCATTGCAATTGCATGATGTTGGTATTGCGTTCCTCCTGACCTGAGTCATTAATTAATCAATCAATCTGAATTGAAATAATTCATACTAGATTATTATTTAAAATACCTAAATTGAGTTAGTTAGAACTGGGATGAGTTCATAGGGTTAACTATAGTTTCAACTAAGTCGTTGCAATTACATGATGTTGGTATTGCATTCTTCCTGACCTGAGTTTTCAATCGGTCAATCTGAGTTAAAATAATTCATATTAGTTTATTATTTGAAATACCTTAATTGATTTATATAGAATTAGGTATGAGTTCACAAGGTTAACTAAATTTTTAATTGAGTCGTTGCAATTGCATGATGTTAGTATTATGTTCTTACTGACCAAAGTCGTCAATCGATCAATCTGAGTTAAAGTAATTCATACTAGTTTATTATTTTAAATACCTAAATTGATTTATCTAGAATTAGGGATGATTTCATAGGGTCAAGTAAATTTTTAATTGAGTCATTGCAATTACATGATAGTGGTATTGTGTTCCTCCTAACCTGACTTATCAATCGATTATTCTGAGTTGAAATGATTCATATTAGATTATTATTTGAAATACCTAAATTGATTTAGCTAGAACTAGGAATGAGTTCACAAGGTCAACTACAGTTTCAGTTTAGTCGTTGTAATTGCATGATGTTGGCATTGCGTTTCTCCTAACCCGAGTTATCAATCGATCAATCTGAGTTGAACTTAATACAATTTATTATAATGAAATGGTTAAAATTTATCTCTTTTGAAAAATTAATTAAGATCAATTTGGACCAAATTAACATTTTTAAAACATGTCATTATTTTTTATAATACAAACCAACCCATACAAATTATCCATTTGCAAGAAAAATATTTCATCATTTCAAATATCGAGTTCTCACTTTTTTCTCTCTCTCAATAATACAAACAACTACTAAATATATTGCTCAAACCTTCATAAAAATTTGATTTTCTTCCCAGTTTTGGCCATATAATTGTTATTTTCAACTCCATTCTTATTTGTATATGTCGTTTATCTATCTTCGCAGATTACAGAGTTTGAGAAGAATTCTACATTTATTCTTTTTTTCTAAAAATTAGGAATTTTTAGTTAATGATAGAAAAGAAGACTTTTAGTTGTATTATCTTTGAAAATGGGTTAATAATTTTGAGTTTTAATAGTAAAATTGTAAGAAGAACCTAAGAAAATCCTAGTTTTTATCACAGTGTTCTATTGATTATAGTGGTATTGTTGGATGATGTTTAGGGTATTGTTGATGGGTGTTGGTGTTGGTGTTGGTGGTATTGGTGGTGGTGGTAGTGGTGGTATTTATGGCATTAGTAGTGGTAGTGGTGGTCTTGGTGTTGGTATTGGTGGAATTAGTGATTTCAATTGATGTTGATGTTGGTATTGGCGATTTGGTGTTGGTGTTGGTGGTGGTGGTGGTGGTGACATTGGTAGTAGTGTTGGTGGTCTTGGTGGTGGTGGTGGTGATCTTGGTGGTAGTATTGGTGGTGTTATTGGTATTGGTTGTTTGGTGGTGGTGTTGGCGTTGGTATTGATGGTGGTGGCATTGGTATTAGTATAGGTATTGGTGGCATTGGTGGTGGTGGTGGTTGTGTTGGTGACATTGGTGGTGTTGGTATTGGTGTTGGTATTAGTGGTGGTTGTTAGTGGTGGTGTTGGTATTGGAATTGATGGTGTTTGTGGTGGTTGTTGGTGGTGGTGTTTGTCATGTTGTTGGTGTTGTTGGTGTTGTTGGTCTATCTGTTGCAACAGATGGAACAATTGTTGGGAGATATTAAAATAGGTTTTCAAATAGATTCCTCATTTGTTGCAACAAACATTTCAGTTGTTGGCATAAAATAAACTAGTAGCAAGACTGTTTTGTTCTCATCCATCAGGTTGTTCATCAGTTGTAACAGGTTATTCATCTGTTATGACCGATTATTCATCTGTCATAACAGATGATTCATCTGTTCCAACTGATGGGCTATCTGTTGGAATATTTATTTTGTAATGCGACGTATAAAAATTTCTTGAAATTTGTCTTTCCTTTTTTTAAAATTTATACAGACATCAATTGTAATGTATTTTTTCTGTTGTTTGTAGGTAAAACATGTCTCCCAAAAGAAAAGAAAGTGAAAATGGATCAACTTCTGACCACCTAACAAAAAAAACTAGAGTACAGATGTATTCGGAGGAGCTTCTTGAACAATCTCAGTCAGAGAAAAGTGAAGCTGAGGAAAGATATGAAAATGATGTTGAGGGAGGTGGAGAAAAATTTGTAGAAGGTGATGAGGAAAATAAAAGTGAAGAGGAATAAAAAGAAAAGAAGGAAGTATTGTATTTCATGAGATTAGCATACAATTGCTGCTCTCTTAGCACTTGAAAAACTAACCTCAAGTGTTCTAAATATTCTTTAAGAGAGGTATAAAAGATCAGAATATCATCAAAATAGAACACCATAAATTTGCCATGAAAATTCTTGAATATATGGTCCATTAACCTCATGAAAGTACTAGGTGCTTTAGTTAAGCTAAACAACATCACTATCCATTTTGCAAGAAGTTTTTCATTCATCCCCGGTTTTATTCGGATTTGGTGGTATCCACTTTTTAAATCAATTTTAGAAAATACTTAAAGCCATGCAATTGGTCAAGCATATCATCTAGACGAGGAATAGGATGACAGTGCTTTATTGTTATTTTATTAAGGGCGCAACAATACACACACATCCTCCAAGTGCCGTCCTTTTTTGGTGCCAAGCAACTCTTCCACTTGTCTTTGTAGTTCCCTTGTTTCATCAGGATTACTTCTATAAGCAGGCCTATTCAGAAGTTGAGATCCAGGCACTAAGTCAATTTGATGTTCTATTCCCCCAAAGGAGGTAAGCCTTCAGAGATATCCTTAGGAAATAACAACAAAAACAACAGACCCAGTGTATTCTCACAAAGTGAGGTCTGGGGAGGGTAAGATGTACACAGTCCATACCACTACATCCGAAGAAGTAGAGAGGTTATTTCTGATAGACCCCCGACTTAAGACAGAGAATAGTACACCAAGCTCGTAAAGAAATATGTAACAAGAAAATATGGCATACATAAACAAGACATAATAGAGATAATTATCAGAGAAGTGCGAAAAAGAGAAGTATGAGCAATTTGAAATAAGAAATAAGCACTAGGACACCACCTAGTAGAAACCTACATTCTCAAACCAAAGGCTCCTCCTTAAGGACACAGTCCTAGTAACAAACACTCCCCCCCCCCCCAAAAAAAAAAATCACCTGGCTAAAGGCCCCTACTCAAGGATACAGGCCTAGGATTACTGCCCGGCTACCCAATCGATATTCTAACAGCTTGCCACAATCCATAAACTCACCCTAACCTTCTACCCTAATTTGCGACCTCCCTATTTTCCTGTCTAGGGTCATGTCCTCAGTAAGCTGCATCTGCTCCATGTCATGTCTAATCGCCTCCCTCTAGTACTTCTTTGACCTACCTCTACTCCTCCTAAATACATCCAAAGCTAGCCTCTCACACCTCCGAACTAGGGAATACATGCCTCTCCTCATCACATGCCCAAACCATCTCAACCTTCCTTCTCATATATTATCCTCCACTGAAGCCACTCCCACCTTCTCTTGGATCGTTTCATTCCTAACTATATCACCTCTAGTAAGTCCACACATCCAACACAACATTCTTATTTATTCCACCTCTAATCTTTGGATGTGAGAATACTTGACTGGTAAACACTCCGCTCCATACAGCATGGCCGAATGGACTGCCACTCTATAGAATTTGCCTTTAAGCTTAAGGGGAACCTTCTTATCACACAACACTTCAGAGGTGAACTTCCACTTCATCCACCCTGCTCAAATACGTTTAGAGACATCCTCATCAATCTCACCATTCCCCTAAATCATACACCTAAGATACTCAAAACTGTCCGTCTTACAAACATCCTGTGAATCTAACCTCACCACCACTTCATCCTCTTGACTCGCGTCACTAAACTTGTATTCCAAATACTCTATCTTAGATCTACTCAACCTGAACCCCTTAGACTTGTTCACAAATAACATACACCAAGGCACTTCACCTTGAATACTCTGAGTCAATATGTTTATTACCAACGCAAAAAGAAAAGGGCTAAGAGTCAATCCCTTATTCAATCCTGTCTCAATCGGAAAATTCCCTGAGTCACCTACCGTCGTCCTCACCCGAGTCTTCCCTCCATCGTACATGTCTTTATTAACTCTAATGTACACCACCAGAACACCTCTCACCTCCAACAATCTCTAAAGAACCTCCCTTGGGACTTTGTCATATGCCTTCTCTAAGTCGATGAACACTATGTACAAACCCCTTCTTCCTTTCCCTATACTACTCTACCAATCTTCTCACCAGGTGAATTTTCTCTGTCATCGAGTGACCCATCATAAAACCAAACTGATTCTCTAAAATGGACACGATCCTCCTCAATCTCCGCTTGACCACCCTCTCCCAAATCTTCATAGTGTGACTCAATAACTTAATACCCCTATAGTTATTGCAACTCTGAACATCACCCTTGTTTTTGTGTAATGGGATCATCTTACTCTATCTCTAAGCCTTAGGCATTCTTGCAATCTTAAAAATAATGTTAAAAGAATCAGTCAAACCCGCCCCACCAGCATACTTCCAAAAATCCACTGGAATCTCATTCGGCCCCGTCGCTTACCCCTCAGCATCCTACGAATAGCCTCTCTGACCCCTCAATGTTAAAACAGCTATAGTAACTGAATTCACGGCTCTCCTCCGAGCGTTTCATCTCCCCTAACACAATGCCTCTGTCCCCATCTTTGTTTAAAAGTCAATGAAAATACTCCTGCCATCTCTTCTTGATATGAACATCCTCCAACAAAACTCTTCCGTTCTCCCCCTTAATGTACTTCACTTGATTGAGGTCCTGACCCATCTTATCCTTAGCCTTAGCAAGCCTATACAACCTTTTTTCCCTATCTTTCTCCTCTAACCCCACATATAAGCTATCAAACACTGCTGTCTTAGCAGCCATAACTGCTAACTTAGCCTCTTTCCTCGTCACTTTGTAAGCTTCCCTATTCACCCGCTTCTCCTCTTCGTATTTACTCTCAATCATCTTAACATATGTCCCCTTATTAGTCTCCACTTTCTTCTTAACTTCGTCATTCTACCACCAGTCCCCCTTGTGTCGGCCTGCCCGACCCCTCGAAATACCCAACACCTCTCTAGCTGTCTTCTTGATGCAGCTGGCAGCCTTATCTCACATACCATCCACGTCCCCCCTACAATCCTATGACTCTATTCCCACCACCTTCTCCCTTATCTCCAGCACAGTGGCTAGTGTCAAGCTACTTCACTTAATTCTAAGTTAACCCTCTTCTTCCTGCTCTTTTTGATAAACAAGTCCATCACCAGATATTTGTGCGGAGTTGAAAGATACTCACTCGGAATGACTTTATAATCATTACATAAAAATCTATCCCCCTTTCTAAGCAACAGAAAGTCAATCTGAGTCTTGGCTAAAGCACTTCAGAAGGTAATTAAGTGATCCTCCTTCTTCAGAAAGCTTGAATTCACGACCACCATCCCAAAGTCCCTCGTAAAATCCAACAGGGCAACCCCTTCACCATTTTTATCACCAAAACCAAATCATTAGAATTGATCATAACTTCCTAATAAATAAGCAGGACAATATGCATCCCCTCATTTTTTGCAAGTAAACATTCTTTCAATTTCGCAAGACATCCCATTTTGTCTCCCTTATCTATTTTTCTCTCACCAATTCTTTCTTCTTTATCACTCTCTTTTGTTGATCCCTTCCCATGTTTCCCTATTGTTTCTTCCAGTCTTTGTTTGTCTTCCTACACTTTGGGAAGGAGTTAAGGGTGCAAAAATATACTTCTTCCCTTTATATTCAAGAGAGTACTTATTTATCCTCTCATCATGGATAGCATATCTATCATATTACCATGGTCGACCCAATAAAATATGACAAGCTTTTATTGGTATAGCATCACATAGAACTTCATCAGAATACTCCCCAATAGAAAAAGAAATCATGCATTGTTTGCTCACCTCGAGCTCTCTATATTCATTCAACCATTGGATTTTGTAATTTCCCTTAATTTTCATACATGGAATTCCTAATTTCTCCACCGCATATGCACTTACCACATTAGCACAACTACTAAAAATTTTCGCTCATTATGAGCAGCCACATATGTTCCGCCCTTACTCCCAACACCTTCTTCTTCTTCTTCTTTTACTTCTTCTTCACTTTTTTTACTCTCATATTCCCCATTAACTTTAATGATGATAACTCTTCTATTTGGACACTCAAATTCCTTATGTCCCCTCCCTTGACACTTGTGACATTGTATAGTACTAGAAGGAGCAGAAGTTTTTAAGTTAAAAGCTTTACCTCTTTCTTTGGTCTCCTATTTACCTTTGCCTTTATCATCTTGTGATTTAGGCATAATAATCTCCTCATAGATTATCTATGGCTTCCTTGGAGTTGTAGCAGGCCGATTTTTTCATGATCTAGTTTGATGCTTCCTTTTATTTTGTTTTTCTACCTTTACAGCTAACTCTACTAGGCTAAATCAACATATTGTTGCAATTCTACTACATCGTCAATTTATCCATTTAACCCATTAAGAAATCTAGCCATAGTGGCCTTATCGTCCTCATTACAATTGGATTGGATCATTGCCATATCCATAACCTTAAAATAATAATCCACAGGGATAGGTCCTTGCCTTAAATTTTAAAGGCATTTTTGTAGATCATTTTGAAAGTGTGATGGCACAGAGCACATCCTCATAACCCTTCTTATTTCGTCCCACGTTGTAGTAGAAAGATCTCCATTATCTAATCTGTCTCTATAAAATTTCTTCCACCAACTCATAGCATAGTCTGAAAACTCAACTACAATAAGTTTAACCTTCTTTACTTCAGAGTAGTTATGATAGTCAAAGATGGCCTCCGCCTTTTTCTCCCAATCAAGATGTACGTCTGGATCTCTCGTTTCTTTAAAAGTAGGCGTCTTCATATTAATGCTATTAAGATTGTCATATTCAACTCTATCTCATGGTCCTTTTCTTTCGTTTCTCCTTTGGTAAGCTTCCTCCAATGCATCCTCATGGTCGCCAAATGGATTCTTATCTTGGTGGAACTGAGGATCTTGAGTCGCTTGTCTCCTAAATTGAGGCATCGGGTTTGATGCATTCTTCTTATGTCGATTATGTTCACTAGGCTTGGAGGATTTGGGGTGACCTCTAATGCATCAAGTCGAGGAAAAATCCTTCTAAGTGCCTCGGCTAAGCTATTGTTTTCAGTCCCAGCATTAGTATTTTTTGAGATATCTCCAAAAGTTAAAAGCAAAAAAAAATCTCTCAATTTGACTTTTTTTTATCTCGCCCCTCTTGCCATTTTTCACTCAATTTACAACCATTGGTTGATTCCTTTAAGATTTATGTATTAACCCTAGCAATCCTATGATGACCCAAAACTGCCCCTTCGTTTAACACGGTGCTTAAAACCCCAAGTAATCCCAAGTTAACCCATGAACTGGCGTAATCCTTGAGCAACTGATTTAGAATATATAAATTAGTTAAATTTGTCGTGCGAAAACATAATTATGACATAATCTAATAAATAAAATACTGATAAAGTTTACAACCTGATAAAACTGAAGAGAGAATTGGAATTTACTTTTCATGACTCTGACTGACTATCTATGAAGCCTCTACTATACTGACTATAGATAGCTGGGACATGCCTCCAACTACCACAAATCAATACATATGAATAATACAATACAGTACATGAACTATAACTAACTGGAGCCTCTGAAATAGGAGAACTCATCAGCTGCTGGCTAGAAGCTACAACTATCTGATTATGATTTGTAGGTTACAACTGGAACCTACATTATGAGACAATGTAGCACTTAGAAATATATGTGGATCGGTACTTTTGGAATGTACTAAGTAAGTGGGGGTGAATGAAATTAGTAAAACTGAGTAGATACATAATCTTAAAACATGCATGTTAAGTGCTAGTAGACTCACCAAGAGACTGAAATCAACTGAAAGCTGAAGTATCTTAAAACATGCATAACAAATTTAACCTAATAAGCTGATGAATAAATATACTTAGTTTCTTACAACTTTACTTTTATAGAATAAGTAAGACCAAAGCTAGAAAGTGGTAAATCATGAATACTGTATGTAAATCTCGTGTAAAGCTGAACATATTGTAGAACTAAACTGAGGATTATGTTTGGATACTAGGTATGAAACTATTTGATAGAAAATGACATAAAATCATGCACATCTAAATTGAAATATAAACTGACATAACTCAAGGATCTAAATATACAACTATATTGATCATGAATACATAAACATGTAATATCTGAGAATGCGAGACCAAGCATAAACATATTTCTGAGATAATTTAAGATCTGAAAGACTGAAAGTTGTATAACTAAATAACTAGAAATGTGTACACTTGGTCAAGCAAAGATGAACTAAATACACTGAATATTGTACTGAGACTATAGGAGGTATCATGTAACTGACATGCCCTAATTTGAGCTAATCAGGGTCAAACCTATAAGCCCAGTTGGAAGGATGTTAGTACCGTTCCACGGGTACTAACACTGTCTATATGGATCTACTAAACTTGTGTTTCGTAGGACTAGGGTGTCAAGCCTAAACTGATAGTGACCCCTGAGAGAAAGTCAAGCCTAAACTGACGGGTGACCCCTCATATCCTACCTTGGCTACGTAGTTATAGATTATAGATGCTGCTACTACTGACTCGACCTAACTAATAGGGAAACCTCCTTCCCTACATTAGTTCGATGCTAAATCCTACTCCCAACTGAAAGACATAGAAATACTAACTGGTTCATGCATTGATAAATGATAAGTTTAGGTTCTTTATTCTGAAAATAACAATGCAAATAGATTCTAAGGTAATTATAAATACATAAGCTGATCATGCTCATGTAAGACCCCACAAAAAAATAATAAGCTTAATTTAGACCATTTATGCTTGTTAAGGGGTCCCAGGCTTAGAAAATTCTAGCTAAGTTTCCAGACTTAGTTTATTTTAGCCTCCAAAAGTTCGTAATCTCATTTAACGACCTTAATATTCTTAAATGTTCTATATTTTTCTGAATTCATTATCAGGAAGGTCAAAAAGTTTCCCAAACAAGTTTTGGATTTTTTAAAACTCGTTTAAACCACGTTCGGAGTCCCAAAACAGTGGACCAACACGATCTTGGTGCGCCGCGTCTCTAATCACGTTGGTTAACATTCTTGCAGGTCGCCAGAGCCAAAACTACTGAGGCTTGGCGCGATCATGGCCCGATGTGTTAGGTATCGTATTGATGCGCAGTTTTTAGTCATTAAAAGCCGCATCCTCAGGGTTATTTCAGTCTTTTCCCCATGCTCTTCAGCCCCTATAACAGGAATATAGCCCTCGTTTGGCTAATCATAATCATTATTCATAAAATACTTAAGAACAAAACCCTACGACTATCAATTCAAGAATCAATTTCCAAGAAATTTCACCATCAACCTTCAAGAATTCACCAACTAAGGTATGTCAAGTGTTCATCCAAGGGTTCCTTCTACCCTTGGAGTCCAAGAAACCTTTTCAAGAACTCAAGATAATGTTCTGTGAATTTCATGATTTAGTTTGATTGTGTTCATGACTATTATGTTAATGGGTTCTCTAGTTCATGATTTAATTGTAATATCTATGTGAAGTAAGGTGATATATATGTAGTATCATGTGAAACCATGTTAAACGCTTGAAATTTATCAGTAGGTATGTGAATTATGATGCCTATTTATTGAATACCGTTATGTGCATATATTATGCTCACTAGGTGTTTGATGAATTGCCATGTGAGTTAATAAGAGAAAGAAATCATGCCGTGCTTGTTTATGTGCAAATTGTATCATGCAAGTGTTTGATAAATTGTCTATGAAAATGAAATAATGCCATGCTATAGTATGCTAATATGTTTTTCTCATCTATGTACAAGTAATGTATCACAAGTGTTCGTTGAAATATCTTAATGAAAGAATAATGAACATGTATCCATTGTTTAGCTTTTAAGCTTGTGACCTGATTTACTTATTATGCTATCGAGTTTTGGGGGTATTTAATACCCAACAATTTAGCTATGTGCCTAGAGCGAGTGTCAGTTTTCATAATACTCTCAGTCAAGCCACGATCAGTAGAATTTAGTCAGTCACATGACTTAGGAAAACTCAGTAAATTCAGTATCAGTCCAGTATTCAATAATCTTAGTAATCTCAGTAATCCAGTAATCTCAGTACTCAGAAATCTCAGTTAGTTATTAGATCTCAGTAGTATTCTGTCAGTTAACGGAATCCAGTGAACTCAGTTCAGTCTATTTAACCAGTACATTTAATCATACTAACGCATTTGTGCTATGGTATTTTTATACTATAGGTTCAAAAGCACGAGCTCTAGAGCATCAGTAGCATTCCAGTTTTAGCAGTCAGAGTCAGCAGTGAGTCCTCATCATTCGAGGATGTTATTACTTAATTATTTTATTCCTTCAGTACTTAATTTATTTTAGTATTTTGGAGTTAGTTGGGAACATGTCCCATCAAATTCACAATTTTCAGACAGTTTAGAGGCTTTCAGACTACAGTATGTTTGGACAATTTATTTCAGTTTTAAGTATTTTTATACCCGTTCTGATATTGTTTTATCATACATGTTACAGCTTTGAACCTTACAGCCTTACAACTTATATTCCTCATTTATACAGTATATCATGTAGTGCTCAATTACAGATATCAGTCATGGGTTAGTTTGTGGTCCTTCGGGGTCATGGGCACCATGTAGCATTCCGAGTACCAGACTCGAGGCGTTACAGCTCGACAAGATCATGATGTATGAATATTAAATTAAAACCATGGTCTAACTGACTTGTTACTTGAAAAATGGAAATTATGTAAAACACATAGGTATCGGGTGTTCATAACCCGCCACTACTGAGTAATTATAAAAATATGATATCAAGCTTGAAATATTGTAATATGTAATCATGGTTCAAATATCCAAAACATAGACATTTCATCAAACATATGAAAATCATGAACTTGAACATGGGAAGGTCTTAAAGCTTGAGGAAACAACATGACTCCATGGCTAAATTCATAAATTGGGGATTTATCCAGAGATTAGTTGAACATGACAAGGGAAATTAAAACTTCAAACATGAGATAACATAACTTATCCATGGAATCATACTTGGACATGATTTGAGTTTAAATCACTATGGAAAAGCATAAAATAAACTCATCTTGAACATATGCATCTTCATAATAAAAGAAAATTCATCTTTTTAATCAAAGAAAGGTGTTTTGGGCTCCATGGGTGATAGAGACCCATGAATAAACTCCAACATACCTTAATTTAACGAATTCATGAAGAAAAATGAAATTGGCACTTGAACCCTTGAATTCTTGAGGAGGAAATCTTGAATCTTGGGACTTGAATGATGAACTTGTAAAAGAAACCCTATTCTTAATGTTTTCTTGAAGATTCTTGAACTTGGAAGCTAGAATTCTTGGATTTATTGAGAGAAAAATCTTGGATTATTGTTCTTGGTAAAGGAGAGGGTTTTTACGCGAGTTGATTTGAAGAAGATGGAAAAATAATGCCCTTTTGGGTGTTATAATTCATGCCTTGGACGTTTGGGGTTGAGGGGAAAGGAACAAAGTGCCCCTTAACCCTTATGAAGCTAAAATAGTGAAGGAATAGACCCTGCATCACGCCCCTTATTCTGGTGGAGTAGCCCACACGCAGCCCGCGTTATCTTGGGGGAATAACCCCAGTGGCGCGGGCTTATCACTTGCCCTTACTACCTTTAACAAAAAAGGCCATAACTTTTCCCTCGGGTATCAGATTAAGGTAAAATTATTATCGTTGGAAATATAACTCAATTATCTACAATTTGGTGGGTCTTAAGATAAAAAAATTCTACATATATAAATTTTTATACACGTTCAAGGTTCACCTTTTATAGAATCAAAGATTTTGCCTTGAATTTGAGAGCTAGGGTTTCTTGTTCTTGAAAAGAGGATCTTTAATTTGAGAGGAATTGAATAATGATGAGTATTTAGGTCAATTAGTGGTTAAATTTTGTGTTTAGAAAGAGTTTAGGGCTTAGGAAAAAGACCCAAATACCCCTAAACAAATTTAAATATGCAAGCTGAAAACTGAAGATCCCAATTTTTGGCCTTGGCGCGACGCGCCACTACCCCGCCAAACCACTGGAAAAGGGACAATTAGGAAACTGGATGATGTTGTGATGCAGTAAGATCGCAGTCCTTCTCTGAAATGCTATTTTGGTCACCTTCGCGACGCGCCATAATCACGGAGGCTCACTGTAAATTGCCAAACGTGAACTGGATCCTTGGCATGATGAACCAACATCATGGTACCACACTAGAAACTAACAACTGAAACTTAAAATCGCCATAACTTCTTACCTGATTATCGAATTTGGGCAAATTTTATATCGTTAGAAAGATAATTAAATTTCCTAAGCAATGGCAGGCTCTAAACTAAAAATTAATGAGTATTTCAAAAATTTTATATATGAATACTCATATATTGGGACTTAGATTATGCTAGGGAAATACAGGGTATTACAATATATCTCCCTTGGGATTATTCGTCCTCAAATGAGACTGGTTAAGCTGAGAAAAACTGATGGACTGAGCTTACACACTGAACATGCGTATCTGATACATGGAATGCATGACTGAACTAATTTGTAAATGCACTACTGACATGAATATGAGGTGCAACTGAAACTGAGCATAATAGAGAGAAATATTAAGAAGATTAGTACCTTAAACCGAATCTGAATTCGCGGAGAAAAGATGAGGGTACTTGGTGCGCATATCTGCTTCTGCTTCCCAAGTGGCTCCCTGAATGGACTGATTCCGTGAAAGAACTTTGACTATTGGAACCTCTTTGTTCCTTAGTCTACGAGCTTGATGATCAAGAATTTTGACTAGAATTTCCTTATAGGAAAGATTATTCTGAACAACTATATTTTTTAAGGGAACAACAACAGCTGGATCACCAATACAGTTCTTCAACAACGAGACATGGAACACTGGGTGTACTGAAGCTATATCTAAAGGTAAATCAAGCTCATAATCTATATTTCCAAAACGACTAAGAATTCTGAAAGGACTGGTATAACGGGGACTGAGTTTCTCTTTCTTGCCAAACCTCTTTATCCCCTTCATGGGAGATATTTTTAAGTATACAAAATCACCAATCTCAAACTCAAGATCCTTTCTCCTCACATCAACATACAATTTTTGTCAGCTCTGGGCTGCTCTAAGTCTTTATTTGATCAACTAAACCTTCTCTAACACACCAAATACCAAGTCAGTCCCTACTACCGCAACCTCATCTACTTCAAACCAACCAATCGAAGATCTACATATCCTCCCATAAAGAGCGTCAAATAGATCCATCTAGATACTGGAATAATAGCTTTTATTGTGTGCGAATTCGATCAAAGGCAAGTGGTCATCCCAACTACCTTTAAAATAAACTACGCATGCTCTCAGCATATCTTCAAGAGTCTGATTGGTCCTTTCTACTTGACCATCTGTCTGAGGGTGGAAAGTTATACTGAGGTAGACTTGGGTACCAAGACACTTTTGGAATGCGTTCCATAAGTGGCAGGTAAACTGGGTACCTCTATCTGAAATGATAGATAACGAAACACCATACAACCTAACCAACTCTCTAAGATAGAGTTTAGCGTAATCCTCGACTGAGTAAGAGGTATGGACTGGCTAGAAATGAGTTGATTTGATCATCCTGTCTATGATAACCTCAATAGAATCATGTTGATGATGGGTACAAGGCAAACCTGTCCAAAAATCCATGTTCACTTCTTTCCATTTCCATGTGGGAATACTGAACTCTTGCATGGACCCACTAAGCTTCTGGTGCTCAATCTTAACTTGCTGACATGTAAAGCATTTAGCTACAAACTCTAAAATATACCTCTTCATCCCACTTCACCAATAGTTTCCCACAAATCACGGTACATCTTAGTGGCCCCTAGATGAATAGAGTAATGCGCACCATGGGCTTCTGTAAGAATTCGTTGCCTCAAATATTCTACATCAGGCATACACAATTTACCCTAACAATGCAAAACACCATCTTTCTCTTGGAAAAAAACCTCCACTTTTTTATCTCTAACTGATTCTTTCAACTTAACTAGACTGGGATCTCTATCCTGCTTTTCCTTCATGTCATAAACTAAAGATAATTTGGTGCTACTCTGCACCAACACACTACCCTCTGCTGATTTGACTAAGTGGACACCTAGTCAGGCAAGCTGATGAACTTCCTATGCTAACTTCTTGTTACCATCCTCGACATGAGCAACACTACCCACAGACATTCTACTGAGAGCATCATCCACTACATTGGCCTTGCCAGGATGATACAGAACACTCATGTCATAATCTTTTAACAATTCTAACCATCTTTTTCGACGTAGATCCAAATCTTTCTGAGATAACACATACTGTAGGCTCTTATGGTCAGTGAACACATCTACGTGCACCCCATACAAGTAATGCCTCAAAATTTTTAAGGCAAATACTACAGCTGCTAGCTTCAGATCATGAGTAGGGCAATTCTTCTCACGGGGCTTAAGTTGTCTGGAGGCATAGGCTATTAATTTACCTCTCTACATGAGGACAAAACCCAAACCTACTCAGGATGCATCGCAGTACACAATAAACCCATTTGAACCATATGGTAGAGTCAAAACTGGGGCTGAGGTAAGTCGAGTCTTCAACTCCTAAAAACTTTTCTTACAGGAATCTGGCCACTGAAACTTAACTTTCTTCTATGTCAATCAAGACATGGGGGATACAATAGAACAAAATCCTTCAACAAAAAGATGTTAATAGCCTACCAAACCCAAAAAACTCCTGATGTCTGACAGAGAAGTGGGTCTGGGCCAGTTTTTCACTGCCTTGGTCTTTTGAGGATCAACTCTAATACCATCACCAAAAATAATATGGCCAAGTAAAGCTACTGATCTTAGCTAGAATTCACACTTATTGAATTTGGTGAATAACTGATAAGTTTTGAGAGTCTAAAGTACAATTCTGAGGTGGTCTGCATGATCACTTTTGCTACGGGAGTAAACAAGGATGTCATCAATGAAGACTATGACAAACATTTCTAAGTAATTCTTGAACACTCGGTTCATCAAGTCCATGAAGGCTAATGGGGAATTCGTGAGACCAAAGGACATGACTAGAAATTCAAAGAGACCATACCGATTTTAAAAAGATATTTTTGGAATGTCACATTCCCTGACCTTGAGTTGATGATAGCCTGATCTAAGACCTATCTTGGAAAAGTAGCTAGCACCCTGAAGTTGGTCAAATAAGTCATCGATTCTATGAAGTGGATATTTATTCTTAATGGTGACTTTGTTCAACTAACGGTAATCAATACACCTTTTGAGAGAACTGTCATTCTTATGCATGAATAGAATTGGTGCGCTCGATAGGGAGACACTGGTCTGATGAATCACTTATCTAGGAGATCCTTTAACTGTTCTTTTCACTCCTTGAGTTCTACTAGAGCCATTCTGTAAGGCAGAATAGATATGGGTTGAGTGTCTGGGAGAAGGTCTATTCCAAATTCGATTTCCCTTTCGGGAGGAACTTTGGGAAGATTTTCAGGGAACATATCTAGAAATTCCCTCACTACTGAAAATGACTCAAGAGTTGGATTTTCTGAATTTGAGTTTTTGACTCAAACAAAATGGTGAATAAATTCCTTCGACATCATCTTTCTTGCTCTAAGGTATGAAATCAACTGACCTCTAAGAGTTGTGGTACTACCCCTCAATTCAAGGACTGGTTTATTTAGGAACTAAAAATGAACTATTTTGTTTCTACAATCAACTAAGGCATAACATGAGTGGATCCAATCCATGCCAAGAATAACATCAAAATCCGTCATCTCTAACTCCACAAGATCAACTGAGGTAACTTTATAAGATATTGTGACCGGACAGTTCCCGTATAACTATCTAGATACAATCGAAACACCTACTAGGGTAGACACTTAAAAGGGCTCTACTAGAGTTTCGGGACTGACTTCAAAATTGATGGCTATATATGGAGTTACAAAAGAAAGAGAAGATCCAGGGTATAGTAAAGCATAAACATGTTAGTGAAAGACCTGTAATGTACCAGTAACTATGTCAGGAGAATTTTTCTAATCTTGGTGGGACTGAAGAGCATATAATCTGTTTGGACACTTAACACTAGTAGCACTGGAAGCGGTACCCTACTAAGTCGGGCAATCGGATGTAACTAACGACTAATTGGACTGGCCCTGTTGGCATAAATCCCTACCTTTCTGAGCAACTACCCAACACTCCCAAATTCAATGGATTGTCTTGACACACCCGAAGCACTCATCACTACCCGCTCTATACTCACCCTGATGGTGCCTGCCATACTTTTGACACAGAGGGTTCGTACGGGAACTGCTAATACTATCTTGGGATTAAAGCCTGCTACCCTATCCCAATTATCATTTTTGAATTTGGGTATGGAGGTACTGGTTGATGAGGGTGCTGGGGCTGAATACCTATGATAAAACTGAGGACGATTACCACCTTCTGACCTTGGCTTACTAAAATTAAAACTACCCATTTTAGCTCTCTTGTTTCCTTTTTCCCTTTCTTTAATCTTCTGCTCCTCAATTTTTTGAACATGGACCATCAAACTAGATAAGTCTATCTCCCTAATTAGTATTGCGGTCCTGCACTCTTTGACCATACTATCAGATACACCAGACACAAACTTACTCATCTTGGATCCATTGTCAGCTACTACATGAGGAGCATATCTAGCTAACTGAGTAAACTTGAGAGAATACTCCTTCACACTCATGCTTCCCTACCTGAAGTTAATAAATTCTAACATATTGGCCTCCCTCAACTCTAATGGGAGGAATCAATCTAAGAAAACTGTGGAAAACTCTTCCTACTCTACAGGCCCAGCATCAACACCCCTATCTACTTTCCACTACTTAAACCATGTATGGGATACATCCTGCAATTGATATGCAGCCAACTCAACACTTTCACTAGATGTCACCCCCATGGAATCCGTTACCTTTTGAACTAAATCTAAGAATTCTCATTGATCCTTTTCATACTTGGATCCTGCGAAAGAGGGAGGATTTATTTGGGTGAAGTCTTGAATTCTGGTTGCAGCAGTATTGGCCACTGGGATTGGTCAGAATAACAGCTAACCATTCATTCTATGCAGCTACAAAATTTGCTAGAGTGGTGAATGTAGCTCTGAATTCTATGTGAGAGACATGCTCGTCTAGAGGATCTTCATGATTTGGCGGAGGTGTTGGCTGGCTTCCTGCTCCTTTTCTGTTATTCTTTTAGGGAGGCATATTTTGTAAATAAAAGGAAAATATGAATTAGACTAAGATTTTAACTTGAGCTCATGCTCACTGACACGACATAAATACTTAAAGAGGGGAAGTTTTTTTCTAAACGCCTTGTAGCCTATCGTCCATAAGTGTGGTGCGCTACACACCCATGTACAAGACTCTACTTGACGCGGCTTTTAGACTTCCAAGGACACTTTAAAACCTTAGTCTCTGATACAAAGTTTGTAATGCCTTGAGAGTACACCCTGGGCATCACACAACGCTTACAGTCCCGAGGGACCATAAGCTAACCCATGAGATGGTACCTTCTTTGAGAACTGAATAATAAAATCATAAATATGGAAAAATAACTGATATGCCATAAGGTTTTAAAAACTGAATTATGAATCTGAAGAACATAGTTATCTGAGTCTGATAAAAACACTGAATCTAAATAGACTAAAAAACTAACTGTAGTGTCAACTAAAGTCTGAATACTAAATAACTGACTCTAATGTCTGAAAGCCTCTAAACTGAATGACTTGGAGTTGATGGGAAAGGCCTCAACCAACTCCAACTAACTACTAGACTGAAAATATGAAAAAGAAATACTCTCGTCCTCAAAATATGAGGACTCACCACTGGTACTGCTGAGATGTCTGAAATATCTAAGTGCGGTTTGGGAACTGGGCGTTAGAACATATGATATAATACATCATAGCGCAAAAGAAAAGGTATGCGATCAGTACTTTGAGTGTATTGGTATGCTAAATAAGGTAGGCTGATATGCATGGTTTCATAAACAGGAATAATAAATTATCTTAATATACATGTAAAGCATAGAGTACTGACTAGAGAGCATGAAATCTGTAGATACTGGAAATATGTGAAATCTATAAATACTGTGTATGCATGGAAGCCTATGAATACGGAAGGTACATAAAATCTGTAAATACTGGGGATGCATGACCAAGCATATAACATGAACTGAATAAAAGTATGTAAACTGAAATACTAAAATATTGATATTTGTATAGTTTGGTCATACAACACTGAGATTGAATTATTGGTCTGATTATTGAACTGAGACCGTGGGAGCTATCATCTCACCGACATGCCCCAATCTAAGCAAATTGAGGTCCAACCTGTAACCTTAGTTGAAAGGGTGTTAATACCATGCCACGGGTACTAACGCTAACTATGTGGATCCACTATAATAATATACTTTCTAAAGGACTAAAGGTGTTAAGCCTGAATTGACGGGTGACCCCTGCACCATAGTCAAGCCTAATCTAATAGGTGACTCCTAATATGTTACGCTGGCTACATAGTTTTGGAGTTTAGGGACTGCTACTAATGACTCCGCCTATACGATGGGAAATCCACCATCCCTACACTTCCTCGGTGCTAAATCCTACTCCCAACTGAAAGACACTGAAATACTAGACTATTCTGACTTTAACTGAGTGATATTTGACTGTATTGATAATGCTCATAGTATGTTTTGAAGACTATTCTGTAATGTAATGAGACTGGAATAAGTAAAATGATATGGTTTTTGGGTATTTAATACCCCCAGGACTCTAAAGCAATAATAGTAAAATGACACTAAAGCTTAGAGGACAAAGCATGAAGGCTTTTATTAAATCAATCACTCTTGTAGGCATTTTATCAAATATTTAAAGTTCATGGTTTGATCAAATCATAGGAATGCCATGGAACTTGTAGCAAAGCATGAATTCAATATGGATAATACTAAATCATGATTTAATTCAAGGAATGATAACATTAAAACATGGAGAATTGAATAACAATAATAATTTCATTGTAACATGGTTTAAAATCATAGTTCATGAAGATTCATAGGTGGAATCACAATTTTAAATTGAATAACTTGAAAAGATCACAATTTTTTTATTTAAATAGGATACTGGGACTCCATGGGTGAAAGTAACCCATGGATAAACATCTAACATACCTGAGTTAATAAATTTGGAAGGATTAATGGTGAGTTCTTAAGATTTGGCCTTGAATTTGAGAGCTAGGGTTTCTTGTTCTTGAAAAGAGGATCTTTAATTTGAGAGGAATTGAATAATGATGAGTATTTAGGTCAATTAAGGGTTAAATTTTGTGTTTAGGACAAGTTTATGGCTTAGAAAAAGACCTAAATACCCCTAAACAATTTTTAAAATGCAAGCTAGAAACTGAAGATCCCAATTTTTGGCCTTGGTGCGACACGCCACTATCACACCAAGCCACTAAAAAAGGGACAATTGGGAAACTAGATAATGGTGCGACACAGTAAGATCGTGGTCCTTCACTAGAATGACATTTTGGCCACCTCCGCAATATGCCATAAACGCGGAGGCTCACTGGAAATTGCCAAACGTGAATTGGATTCTTGGCGCGATGCGCTAACATTGAGATACCACACTGAAAACTGACAATTGTTATTTAGACTGGCTCTGCGATGCACTAAGGGTTGAAATGATGGTGTTTAATGGATGAAACTTAAAATTGTCATAAATTCTTACCCAGTTATCAAATTTGGGAGAATTTTATATTGTTGGAAAGCTAATTGAATTTCCTATGCAATGGCGGGCTAGAAAATAAAAATTAATGAGTATTTTGAAAATTTATATATGAATACTCATATTTTGGGACTTATAATTATGCTAGGTAAATACGGGGTATTACAGAAATCCTTCATACTTTGGAATATAAAGTCATGATGGGATACTTTTGAGCCTACATACAATCCCATAACCATTTTAGGGGACTGTCTGAGAAAACTCTGTCTGTAAGAATTTAAGCTGGCTAATTCTGTTTCCTTAAGAATAAGGCAAAGATGGCATGAATGGATTAACGTAAGAATCTACATAAGTTTCTTATAGAAAACTTCTACTACACGATCTGAGACATGACTGAAGGAGAACATTTCTTAAATGCCCTGTAGCCTCTCAAATAAAAGTACAGACGTCTTCGTACCATTCTATAAGACCTTACTAGACACAAATTCATAGAAACCCTAGGACACTTGAACTTTGTGCTCTGATACCAAGTTTGTTATGATCCGAGACTACCCCTAGTCGTAACACGATACATAGAACCACAAGTAATCCCAAGCTAACCCATGAACTGGCGGGATACTTAAGCAATTGATTTAGAATATATAAAATAGCTAAATTTGTTGTGAGAAAATATCATCAAGACATAATCTGGATAAATAAAATACTAATAAAGTTTACAACGTGATAAAATAGAAGAGAGTACTAGAATTTACATTTTATGACTCTGACTGACTATCTATGAAGCCTCTACTATATTGACTGTAGATAATTGGTACATGCCTCCAACTACCATAAATCAATACATATGAATAAATATAATACAGTACATAAACTACAACTGACTAGAGTCCCCAAAATAGGAAAACTCATCACCTACTGGCTGGAAGTTGAAACTTTCTGATTAAGATGTGTAGGTTATAACTGGTACCTAAATTATGAGACAATGTAGCACATATACATATATGTGGATCAGTACTTATGAAATGTACTGAGTACGTGAGGGTGAATGGAATAAGTAAAATTGAGTAGATACATAATGTTAAAACATGCATTCTAAGTGCTAGTAGACTCGCCAAGAGATTGAAATCAACTGAAAGTTGAAGTATCTTAAAACATGCATAACAACTTTAACCTAATAAGCTGATGAATAAATATACTTAGTTTCTTACAACTTTACTTTTATAGAATAAGTAGGACCAAAGCTAGAAAGTGGTAAATCATGAATACTGTTTGTAAATCTCATGTAAAGCTGAACATGTTGTAGAATTGAACTGAGGATCATGTATGGATACTAGGTCTGAAACAATTTGATAGAAACTGACACAAAATCATGCACATCTGAACTGAAATATAAACCGACATAACTCGAGGATCTGAATATACAACTATATTGATCATGAATACATAAACATGTAATATCTGAGAATATGAGACCAGGCATAAACATGTTTCTGAGATAATTTGAGATCTGAAAGGCTGAAAGTTGTATAACTGAATAACTAAAAATTTGTACACTTGGTCAAGCAAACCTGAACTGAATGCACTAATATTGTACTGAGACTGTTGGAGGTATCATGTAATCGACATGCTCTAATCTAAGCTAATCAGGGTCCAACCTATAACCCCAGTTGGAAGGATGTTAGTACTGTGTCACAGGTACTAACACTATCTGTGTGGATCCACTAAACTGGAATCCCGTAGAACTAGGGTGTCAAGCCTAAACTGACGGTGACCCCTGAGAGGAAGTCAAGCCTAAACTGATGGGTGACCTCTTATATCCTCTATTGGCTAAGTAGGTTTGGAATATACGGACTGTTACTAATGACTCTGCCTAACTGGCGGGGAAGCCGCCATCCCTGCATTCGCTCGATGCTAAATCCTACTCCCAATTAAAAAGCACTGAAATACTAACTGGTCCATGCACTGATAACTGATAAGCTCAGGTCATGTTATTCTAAAAATAATAGTGCAAATGGATTTTGAGGTAATTATAAACACATAAGCTGATAATGCTCAACATGATCATGATGTCTGAATATGAAATTAAAACTATGGTCTGACTGACTTGTTACTTGAAAAATGGAAATTATGTAAAAAAACATAGGTATCGACTGTTCATAACCCGCCTGTACTAAATGATATGTAATCATAATTCAAAGACCCAAAACATAGACATTTCATCAAACATATGAAAATCATGAACTTGAATATGGGAATGTCTTAAAGCATGAGGAAACAAGATGACTTCATGGCTAAATTCATAATTTGGGGATTTATCCTGAGATCAATTGAACAAGACATGGAAAATTGAAACTTGAAACATGAAATAACATAACTTATCCATGGAATCATACTTGCACATGATTTGAGTTCATATCACTAAAAAAAAGCATAAAATAAACTCATCTTGAACATATGCATATTCATTATAAAAGAAAACTCATCTTTTTAATCAAAGAAAGGTTTTTTGGGGCTCCATGGGTGACAGGGACCCATGAATTAACTCCCACATACCTCAATCGATTGAATTTTTGAAGAAACTTGAAATTGAAACTTGAACCCTTGAATTCTTGGGACTTAAATGATGACCTTGTGAAAGAAACCCTATTCTTGATGTTTTCTTGAAGATTCTTGAACTTGGAATCTTGAATTCTTGTATTTCTTAAGAGAAAAATCTAGGATTGTTGTTCTTAGAAAAGGAGAGGGTTTTTACGTGAGTTGATTTGAAGAAGATAGGCTAATAATGCCTTTTTGGGTGTTATAATTCATGCCTTGAACGTTTAGGGTTGAGGGGAAAGGACCAAAGTTCCCCTTGACCCTTAAGAAGCTGAAACGGTGAAGGAATAGACCCCATATCACGCCCCTTAGTTCGGAGAGTATCCCTCGTGCCGTATCCCAGGGGAATAACCCCCACAGCGCAGGCTTATTGTTTGCATTTACTGCCTCTCATAAAAAAGGCCATAACTTTTTGCTTGGCATCGGATTAAGGCAAAATTGGTATCATTGAAAATATAACTTAATTATCTATAATTTGGTGGGTCTTGAGCTAAAAAATTTCACATATATAAATTGTTATACACGTTAAAAGTTGACTTTTGTGGAATCGAATACTAAGATTTGGCCGAATCAAAGGCTCTAAGCTCAACTTTGCTCTAAGTGATTTCTACAGATATTTTTCACCTCATAAGCACTTCACACACTAGGATAAATATCATGACACATGTATTCACACACAAATTATGGAATTAGAGTTTACACATGTAGGAATGACGGTCCAAAGTCTAGCCCAAAAATGTGAAGTGTTACAAATCCTTTTTGAAGTAAGATGTAGAGAGAAAAAGAAATTACCAATTCCCTGATGGATTGGGTTTGGTGAGACAAGAAAAAGGACCAATTTTAGAAAAATCTAAAGTTTCCTCTCTTCTTTGTTTTCCTTCTTTATGCTGGAAAACGAGATATACAATAAATTTAGAATTTCTTGATTTGCAAGCAACCTTTTTTTAAAAAAATCTAATAAAAGGAAAAAAAAGTAAAGAGATTTTTTTGGGCTACAAAACTCCCAAGAATTATCAAGAATGGAATCTTGATAGAACCGCTCTGATACTACTTGATAAGAATCGAGTTACTTAAATACACAAGAAAATAATGTGGAAGAAAAAATACTAAGATTAAAGACAAGAAATTAAAGATAGATGAAACTTGAGAATAAATCCCCAAATTCGAGATAAAGTGCTAAGAATTCTTATTGATCTTAATATTCAAAATTAGTGAATTAAGATAAATTATGATACTAATAGAGTCAATTCAAGAACATAGATCCAAAGGTGATCTAGACCCCTATTTCAAAGAAAATAAAGAGAACAATCAGTATAAGACTAATCACCTTCTTTAATTAACTCTAATAGAAATCAAAGATATCAAGTTAAGAATTAATTGTACCTTCTAAAGAATCCTTCTTATAAGATTGCAACATAAATTCCAAGTAGCCACACACAAAGGTGTAAATAAGAGAAACTATCAATTAATAATAATGTTGTCTGATTGAATATAACAAAATCCATCCATATATAGAGAGGAAAAACTCTATCGTGAATAACATGGGATTGGGATCTACCTTTATCAAATCTAACAATGACTAGGAAAAAGCTATCCCAAATATCATGGGATTAGGATCAACTTTTATGGAAATAATGAATAAAATCCTACTAGGACTAGGAAAATATATAAAAATAATATCAAAAATTCTCCCCTAAGAAAATAAGGAAAAGTTTTAAAATTTACTCACAACCCATGTGGGCCCAATCTTCTTCCTTTTGGGCTTGGACTTGAATCATAAAATATGTATAGCACTTTGCCCATTCTTCTCCATAATTCTTGTAATCGTTCTTGGGATCTTCTTCCATCAGAAGCATCTTCTTGATTTCATATTGAAGCCTAATAATCTGAGCTTGAGGCTTTGACGAAGGTCTTCTTAGGACTTCAATAGCATCATCATTGCCCATGGAGCTATCAAGTGGTGATGGACTAATAGGTTTGTCGGACTAGGACTAAGAAGTAACAATAACGAAAGACTCAGTGAGCCCTATTTCTTTCTCTTGTCCTTACCCCTTAAAGTACTTAGCACCCTGAAGCTGATCAACGAGATCATCAATCCTAAGAAGCAGATACTTATTTTTCACAGTGGTGGTAATCTATACACATCCAAAGGGACCCAACCTTCTTACGCACGAATAAAACTGGAGCACCCTAAGAAGAAACACTAGGGAAAATAAAACCCTTATCTAGAAGACCTTTCAACTGCTCTGTGAGCTCTTTAAACTCAGATGAAGCCATTCTATAGAGAGGGATAGAATTAAGATGAGTGCTCGAAAAAAGATCAATCCCAAAATCAATTTCCCAGTCAGAACACCAGGAAGATCCTCAAGGAACACCTCAGGAAACTACAGACCATAGGGACAGACTGCAAAGGACCTTCAGATCTAGAATCTTTAACATGCACTAAATGATAAAGGCACCCCTTTGAAATCAATTTCTGGGCTCTAAGCTATGAAAATGAACCTTCTCTTAGGTACTAGGGAACCACCTTCCCACTTTGTCACCGGCTTATTAGGAAAGTGGAAACTAACCCCTCGGGTCCAAAAATCAAGAGACGCATAGCACTAATGCAACCAATCTATCCCCAAAATCACATCAAAGTCTAACATGTCCAACTCTATTAGATCCATAAAGGTCTCCTTACCACAAATCGACATCACATAACCCCTATAGACCTTTTTATCCACAATAGAGTCACCCACCAGGGTGGACAAAGAGAAGGGATTAATAATACACTCGGGACCAATACCAAAATAAATAACTACATAAAGAGTCACATAAGAGAAGTTAGACCCTGGATTAAGTAGATAATATACATCACAAGAGAAAAGTTTGAGCATACCAGTAACAATATCGGGGGATGCCTCAAAATCCTGGTAGTTGGCAAGGACGTACAGACAGTTTCGACTAGTGCCGAAGCCAGAAGTAGAATTAGCACCCTTTGGTGAAGGAGCTGATGAAGTAGCAACAAGGATCTTATTTTCCCCAGAAGTAACCCTAGAAGGAAAGTTCCTCTGCATATGACCAATCTGACCATATTTAAAGGACTTATTCTTCCCCTTCTCACAAAAAACATGATACACCTGGCCACAAAATCTATAAAGAGGATATGATGGAGCTGACTGGGGCCCACTAGCCTGAGGTTGGGCACCCTATGCACTGGGACTAATACTATTCTGAGAATAACAATCACCTGACGACTTCAAGTAAAGAGCACTAGCCGTAGAGTAGGAACCATAATTACCCCACTTCTTCTTAGACCATTTCCCACTCTTTCTACCACTCTGTTGTGGACCTCCAACCTGATCCAAATACTAAATCTTCTTGTTCTGCCTTCCACTCATTTTTTCTTGCTTCTTCTTTTCCTCTTCCACTTGTTTTATATGTACTACAAGTCTAGAGATATCCATATCCTTATTCAACAAGGCGACCTTGCTTTCCACGATCAAATAATGGGACAATCCAGAAGCAAATTTCTCTATTTTAGCCCTCATGCTAGATACAAACTCAGGAGCATAACGCGACAATTGATAAAACTTCAAGGCATACTCTTTTACTGCCATCCTGCCTTGCTTCATAATCATGAATTCCTCAGTCTTTACCTCCCTTAACTCTTAAGGAAAGAAGTGATTAATAAAAGCACTAGAGAAGTCATCCCACAAAGCAGACTCAGCATCATTACCCTTAGACAGGTCCCATTCCTCATACCACTAATACGCCACATCCTTCAACTAATAAGCAGCGAACTGCACACCTTCCACATTAGTAGCATACAATAAATGGAAAATATTTTTCATCTCATCAATGAAATTTTAAAGATCTTTCTCAACTTTAGAACCAGTGAAAGTCAGAGGACTCAACCTCATAAATTGGCCAACTCTAGTGACCTCAGAAGATGGAGCAACAGAAGTAACACGCTCAGTATGAGAGGCTACAAACTAGGTAAACAAATGGATCGACTAGCGAAACTTAGTATTAAGTACACCAGCTTGAGGTGTCTGAAAAGGGCTAGAGAAAACCGGTGAAACTCCATCAGGGCAATCAGAAATAGTGATCCTACACTGATTTAAGCTCCTTGGAAAGGACGATCTCCATTCACATTATCCTCAGATGACACAAGAGTTTCCACGAGCACCACATATTCTGGGAGGCATGATCTGAAAAGAAAACATACAAAAATTAGAGAAAATTTCAAGATCTTAGATTCTATAGCCCAAAATAGAACAACAAGAAAGGAAAACATTCCTAAATGCCTCGTAGCCTCTTTCTTATAAGTGTAGCGCACTACACATCCATAAAACAGACTTTACTTGACATGACTTTGTGGACACCTTGGTACCAAACCTAGGCTCTGATACCAACTTTTTCATGACCCAAACCTGGCCTGGATATGATAGGTATCTAAAGTCTAACAAGGATCG
This sequence comes from Capsicum baccatum var. pendulum, assembly GCA_030864225.1. Taxonomy (NCBI): domain Eukaryota; kingdom Viridiplantae; phylum Streptophyta; class Magnoliopsida; order Solanales; family Solanaceae; genus Capsicum; species Capsicum baccatum. Next base: position 113,968,129 of record CM061559.1, read on the forward strand.
CAGACCATCCCTTAACCTAACCAAATAGAACACTATACCCCCAATGTCTGATGAATTCTAAACTAATAACAAGATAGCATAGGATAAGCTCAGATAGTTTAAGACATGTCTATAACTGATAACTGATCAAAATAACCAACCAAAATCATCCAAATCCATAGTAATTCATAAAGTCTTCTAACAAAAATTGAATCAATAAAGTATCGGGACATGCCGCCGACCCTAACAATGATAATAACGTATTAATAATAATGTGAACTCTTAATTCTAATCTATGAATGGAAACTGATGAAATGTTCAAGTCTTTCAGAGAATGATAGGTCACCACCTCACCACAATAACCGACAAATCGAGCCAATCCACCTAACACTATGCAGGAAAAGTAAAAGTATCTCTGGTGCCTATATCGCATGGGGATACAACATCTGAAGATGGTTAGTAGGTTGAGCACTAGCATGTAATACAGGGATAGGGGTAAAGTAAAACTAAGTCAAATCCAATTCAAAACCATATGAACATCAACATGTACATACATAAATAATATGTCGAGAAAGGTGACAAGGCTTAGCATGCACTTTAACACTTTAGCCTGGATTTATATAGCTCAACCGTCATAAAAGGCACCCACGGGATATATGGGTCTAGATCTTCCCTAGCTGGAAGGGCCCCAGTATATATAGCCGTACGAACCAGAGGATGTACATTGGCACCATGGGAGACTCAAACCTTCCGGCATATTAAGGTGACTAAAGCACCCAATTATGTAATATAATATGGGGGACTCGAACCTCTCAATCATATAATAATAAAGGGGATTCGAACTACCTGGTCATTTAGTACCCTATGTCGGCAACCGCAGTTTCAAGTATTGGTCCCTTGGGACCTCCACTTTCACAATAAGCTACATAACCTTCTTTAAGCCCCATTAAAATATTTATCACACATTCTCATTCATTGGACTGTAATACATATTTAAGCATACATTGTTGGTATCGTCATACCAACTACACTTGTAAGGTAACATCAAAATGCCATCACAATTTCATTAACTTACGCAAATGACTCCCTTTGTTAATTAAATAAAACCACATGCTTTAATAACCTTTTTATATCATGTGATTGTGCTAAAAATAGTTTAATAAAATTTTACTCGTACTTAATACCACTTTCACAAAATTGGATTGGGGTTATTACCAATTCAATTGTCAATATTCACAAAATTTGAGAAAATCACAATTCCCTAGATTATTCACCATACCCATGCATAAAATTGATTTCAAAATCACCATTTAAAACATAAACAACACATATGTAAACATGAAACATCACATAAATAACAATCATTCAAAACCCTCAACCCATGTTGAAAATCACATTCAAAACCATCCAATTAAAATATTCAAATAAATACTTTTCATAAACTGAGAATTAGGGAAGAGTAACATGCCTGAAACACCAAGTTTTATAGAGAGAATTCCACCCTTGAGTGACCTACTTCTTGGAAACCCTAAGTATCTTGCTTGAGAAATTTAGAGAGAAGGAAGAGTGTCTTGATTACGTTATAAATACTTTATGTACGTGGGGTTTTAATTAGGTAAGAAGGAAATTGTCCAAATTACCCTCAACTTAAAAGCTGAAAAATTATCGCTAGTGACTATGGGTCACACAGTGACTCGTAATCACACATTACGACTAGTCGCCACAAGTCGTAGCCAAAATAGTGTCATTAGGTGCACATATTATTGACCCTACGACTTATTAGGGGTACCTACGACTCGTGAGGTCTAGTCTTTACTAGGATAACAACATTTGGAACACACACTGGTTTAACTATAGTTGGGATATCACGACTCGTAATAAGTCCATACGACTTGTTAAGGAGCCAGTCATACTTAAAATATAAAGCTTAACCACACACACTGGTCAGGCAATGATTTAGGTCCAACGACTCATCAAGACTCCCTACGACTCGTAAGGAGAGTCATAGTCTGGACAGTGAGGATAGAATTTCAAAAAAAATTAAGAACCAAGATTTTGGGGTGTTGCAATTAGTATATTATTATTGTTGTTGTAGTGGCTGAATATTATGGATGTTAAATGAAAGATCAAACTTTTAGTTAAAATAAATTATGATTGTAATTTCATTTGCTTGAGGATTCTTTTCAAATCTCAAAATATATTCGTTCTGATTCTGATTATACGCAATCTGGTTGTTTTTTCTTACAAAAATAAAATAAAAAATCATTTCCAAAATAAAAAATTATTTCCAGCTACAAAAAAATTTGCTCATCATTTTCATCTCTTGATAATCTCTAGGACAAGATTTAGGTGATAAAATTATTGCAAATACATTTTATTCTTGATCAATGGAAACTTTATTACTGAGAATGATTTAGGTATGGTGAGGAGAGCCACCAAAAGGCAGTATTTATTGGGCATAAATCAACATGCCAATTGATTCAATTGGCCTTAAGTTGTTATCATTTCTGTGAAAGCATCTTAAATTATAAAATAAGTTGTTGGAGTGATGATAGGCGAATTTACGTGCCTATATCAATATATTTTGACCATATTTTAGCCTAGTTTTGAGAACTAATTATATATTTCATGCACTTTTAGTCCTTTTTCCTGTAAATGAGCTAACAAATATGATTAGTAAAGTTTCAGGTATAAATGATGCAAAATACAGCATTTTATGGTTACTTGACGCAAAAGAAAGCTCACGAACGAAGTGGAAAGGAGCTGGATGCCTAAAGGACCAAATCTGCTGCATGGAAAATCTGTCCCGGGCTAAAACAGCATTTCTGAAGACTTTGGGGACTTACAGACACAAAGCTGGATTTTTACAAAGATACATTAACCTAGTACAATTAGGTTATGTATTTCACTATTCTATTTGGATTATGATAGTGTAACCTTACCCTAGTACATTTGGGTCAAGGATTTCATTAGTATATTAGGATTTGGGTATTTATTTCATTAGCTTAGTAGGAGTAGGATAGGAGTATTATAAATACCCTATCATGGTAGAGATTTTGATGCATTCTTCCATCTTTTTAATTCTTCACTTAATTCAACAATTAATTTTCTTCCATCTCTCTCATCTTCCACTACAAACACTTCTAATCTATTCTTCTATTCATCTATTCCACAACAAGAGAATCGTTACTTGCTAGGGAATCACCAAAACCACACGCCAAACACCTACTTCTCACGCCATCAACCATGCAAAACGTGATATCCTTCGCATTCATGGGTAACTAAACCTCTTAGTTGGGGTTATGGAAGCCGAATGAGTTACTATCTATAGCTGTGAGTTTGTGAGTTCAAGACAAGTATATTGCTTATATCATTATTCTCTTCATCTTAATCTACATTCTTTGCAGTTGCAAATGCAAGAATACGCTAGTCTAACATTTAACTTGTTCGCGAGAAAGGTTATTTGTCTGGAAAAGAGATAATGTCAAGGTAGTAGGACACCCTTTCCTATTAAAAAGCTAGTGCCGTAACTGGACTAACCTCTTGGAGAATTTGTACCGTTATACACGCTTTAAGCTCGCGAGAGTTAAAGTGAAATAGTCCTTGTTTAGGTCGCGAGACGCTTGGATTTACCATCGCTTACAATTCTCTATAAGCAATTGCATGTCAAGACTCTACACACTCATAGCCAATAGAGACGTATACCTCAGAAGGTGGACATAATCCCAATGCTTCAATTCTCATTGTTTCACAACCTACGAAATACTCTCTTTTTACTTTGCTATTTTCAGCTTTTATTTCATTACTTTGGTTACATATTACAATCCCCCCTTCTTACGAGACTTGCACCAAAAGTCTAGCAATTTTACTTACTTGTTGGCCAAGCTATTCCCTGTGGGATCGACATCCAACCTAGGTTGGGTTCTATATTTGCTAACGACCGCTTTACACTCAATCGAGAGTTATAGATTGAGCGTTATCAAAAATTGGCGCCGTTGCCGGGGAATACGAGTGTCAATCAAGTTCGTGATAATTACTAGACCCTTTGGTCAAAGATTCTCATACTTTTACGTTTAGTTTTTGTTTTTGTTTATTGCAGGTTTTTCTTTTAGTGCATGCCCCATACTAGAAGTTCTGGTCAACCGTTATTACCAATCAATCCTGAACCACAACGAATTAGAAGAATGGAAGCACAAGCTGAAATCGACAGGATGGCTGCTCAACACGAGCAAGCAAGATTAGCTGCTCTTGCCGCTGCTCAAGTCCAACAACAAAACATTGATAATCCTGGGCGAGTAACAAATCCTGACGATGAAGATTTAGGTGATGACGAGTTACTAAACCCTAGGCGTGATGCTGAAATTATAACACCTGCCAACAGAAGAGGTCGACAAGCTCGGTACAGATATGATCGCCAACCTTTGCAACCAGCTTTCGACGATGATGATGATGATCTTGATGGTGCCGGAGCCACTGGAGCTATAATTCCACCACCATTAGCGCCCGGAGCCAAGTTCAACATCACAAGCACCATGATTCAGTTATTGCAACTCAAGGGATTATTTGGTGGACTAGCAGGCGATGATCCAAATATGCATCTCATCAACTTTATTTCTACATGCAAGTCTTTTGACAATCCTGGTGTTGGTCAGAATGCTATTCGATTACGTCTATTTCCATTGTCTCTGTCTGGGGAGGCAACATTATGGTTGAATGGGCTGACTCCTGATTCTATTACAAATTGGAGGCAATTGAGAGACGCTTTCCTAGAAAGATTCTTTCCGCCATCCAAGAGGGCTCAATTGAGAGATGAAATCAGCAACTTTCGCCAGCTTCCCTCTGAAGCTCTTCACGAAACATGGGAGAGGTTCAAAACAAAGCTAACGAGATGCCCAAACCATCACCTGACTAATGTTCACCTCATGGAGATCTTGTATAGAGCCTTGAATTCAGTAACTAAACCAGTGGTGGACAACGCAGCTGGAGGTTCTTTTATGGACCTTACCTTTGGTCAAGCAAGCAATATGCTAGATCGCATGACGAAGCAAAGTAGAGCTTGGCATACCAGGGATTCTGAGGTAGCAAGCCCCACGTTATCTATTGGCATGTCTGCATACCAAAGAAGAAGAGAAGAAGAACGTGATCAAGATATGGCGCACATGAAAACCCAAATGGATATTCTTACAAAGCATCTATTAGGGAAGACTGAAAAAGTGAAAGTTATTGCGTCAAAAGGAAGAGACGAATCTGATTCGGAAGAGGAGGCCAACTACTTGAACAATCAGGGGGGTTTCCGTGGGAATGCCCAAGGAAACCAAGGTCGGAACTATTATGATAAATATGGAAACAAAGACCAAGGTAGTTGGAAGAACAAGAATGAAAAGAGTGGTTTGTACGTTCCCCCTGGTAAACGTGACACCACCACATCTAACTCTATGGAAGACATGATGGCTAAGTTATTGAAAGGAGTGGAAGCAACAAGCGCGGGAGTTAAGGAGGTAATTGACGATTTGGCCTCCATGAAGCAATTAGTTGATTCTCATTCCACTTCTATCAAGCAAATAGAGCAGCAATTAAGCCAACTTTCAGCAGCATTCAATCAAAGAAAGGCTGGCACCTTACCGAGCGATACAGTCCAAAACCCAAGGAATGATGGGTCATGCATGGCCATCACTACCAGAAGTGGTAAGGTGCTGGAAACTTCAGTAAAAGGCAAGCAAGTGGTTGACGTAGCAGCAGACATTGACGCCACACCTAGTGACGTTACAAGAGAAGAAGCCGCAACAACTACTTCAAACGTCAAGGATGTTTTACCTAGTGACGTGCAGCCTGAAAAAAATGATAAACAGAAGCACGAGGAGAAGAAAGCCATGGAGAGAACACTTCCATACCCACCACCACCTTTTCCACAAATATTGAAGAAGGCGGCCGATGACACTAAGTTCAGCAAATTCATGACTATGCTCAAGCAGCTGACCATTAATGTCCCATTGGTAGAGGCACTTGAACAAATGCCTGGGTATGCGAAGTTTATGAAAGATCTTTTGACTAAGAAGAGGGCAGCAAGTTATGAGCTGAAAGAAGATGTGAATCATTGTAGTGCAATTGCTACCCGATCGATAGTTCAGAAGAAGGCCGACCCCGGAGCTTTCACTATTCCTTGCACCGTCGGATCTTTGGACTTTGCTAAAGCATTGTGTGACTTAGGAGCCAGCATCAACTTGATGCCATTATCAATCTACAAGAAGTTGGGGTTAGGAGATCCTACACCAACTAATATGAGGCTTGTTATGGCGGATAGGTTGGTAAAACGACCGGTTGGTATTCTATGCGATGCCTTGGCAAAGGTTTCTTCATTTATCTTTCCAGCAGACTTTGTCATCTTGGATTGTGAAGAAGATTCAGAGGTTCCCATAATCTTGGGACGCCCCTTCCTTTCTACGGGAAGTGTGCTCATAGATTTGAGAGCTAATGAGCTTTTATTCCGAATAAATGATGAAGTGGTGCGCTTTGATGTTTGCAAATCAATGAAGCAACCCAAAGATCTGAGTGTATTTTCTGTGGCTGATGTTGTCTTTGATGATGAGAAAGAGTTACTTGCTGAAGAGCGAATTCTTGATGATCCTTTAGAGGTTTTGCTCATGAAAGGAGAGAATGATGATGCTGAAATTTCTGATGAAGATATTTGTGCTCTATCGGGATTAGGGACATATCGCTATACCCCCAAGAAGCTGGATCTTGATCTCAAGAATCGACCCACACCACCAGCTAAGCCATCTATTGAAGAATCACCCACGTTAGAATTGAAGGAGCTGCCAAGCCATTTGAAGTACGCATTCTTAGGAAGCGGAAATACTCTTCCAGTCATAGTGGCAGCCGATTTGGGTGAGCAACAAGTTGCAGCTCTTATTGCAACTCTACGCAAGTATATTAGTGCTATTGGATGGACCATTGCGGATATTATTGGTATTCCACCTGGGATTTGCACACATAAAATTCAGCTTCAAGAAAAGTGCACACCCACCATTGAACATCAAAGGCGTTTAAACCCACCTATGCAAGAAGTGGTGAAGAAGGAGATTATCAAGTGGTTAGACGCAGGAGTTGTATACCCTATCTCTGATAGTACATGGGTAAGTCCTGTACAATGTGTTCCCAAGAAAGGAGGTATGACGGAGGTCGCGAATGCAAAGAATGAGCTTATTCCACTCAGGCCCGTCACTGGATGGAGAGTATGCATGGACTACCGCAAGATGAATTCTTGGACACTCAAGGATCACTTCCCCATGCCATTTATGGACCAAATGCTAGATCGATTAGCGGGGAAAGGATGGTTTTGTTTCTTGGATGGTTATTCAGGCTATAATCAGATTTGTATTGCACCCTAAGACCAAGAGAAGACAACGTTCACATGCCCATATGGTACGTTTGCCTTCAAATGTATGCTATTCGGGTTATGTAACGCACCAGCCACCTTTCAATGTTGTATGATGTCTATTTTCTCTGATATGGTAGAAGACACTTTGGAGGTATTTATGGACGACTTTTCAGTTGTTGGTGAGTCTTTTGGAGCGTGTTTGGCAAACTTGAGCATGGCATTGCAAAGATGTGTAGAGTTCAACCTTGTGCTGAATTGGGAGAAGTGTCACTTCATGGTAAAAGAAAGAATTGTTCTTGGGCACAAGATCTCCGAAAGAGGAATAGAGGTTGATCGCGCTAAAATCGAGGTAATAGAGAAGCTACCGCCTCCAATTTTGGTGAAGGGAGTTCGTAGTTTACTTGGCCATGCTGGGTTTTATCGTAGATTCATCAAAGACTTCTCCAAAATTTCTAGTCCACTGTGCAAACTATTGGAGAAAGATGCAAAGTTTGACTTTAATGATGATTGCTTAAAGGCATTCGAATGCCTTAAAGGAAAACTCATTGAAGCCCCTATCATGGTAGCACCAGATTGGACGCTCCCCTTTGAAGTCATGTGTGATGCTGGTGGTGTAGCCATTGGTGCTGTTCTTGGGCAGAGAAAGGAGAAATTGTTTCATCCTATCTATTATGCGAGTAAGGTCCTAAATGAAGCCCAAAGGAACTACACTGTTACTGAACAAGAGCTCCTAGCGGTTGTGTATGCATTTGAGAAGTTTTGTGCCTATCTACTGGGTACTAAGGTGATCGTTCATACAGACCATGCAGCTCTTAGGTATCTAATGACGAAGAAGGATGCAAAACCAAGGCTGATTCGATGGGTGTTGCTGCTACAAAAGTTTGATTTCGAAGTCAAATATAGAAGAGGTTGCGAGAACCAAGTGGCTGATCACCTATCTAGACTTGAGAATGAGTATGTGGCGCAACCAGAAAATCAGATTGATGATGCATTCCCTGATGAGGAGATACTAGCGACAACAATAGAGAAATTACCATGGTATGCCGACTTTGCAAATTTCGTGGTGAGTAATGTGTTACCTTCCAATTTATCTTACCACCAGAGGAGGAAGTTTATGCATGACGTTCAACACTACTATTGGGATGAGCCTTATTTGTTTCGAAGATGCGCGGATGGTATCATTCGACGATGTATATCCCATGAAGAAGTGCCTACTATATTGGAAGCATGCCACACTTCGCAAGTTGGAGGACATCATGCAGGGAATCGAACGGCAAGGAAAGTCTTGCAAAGTGGTTATTATTGGCCTACAATATTCAGAGATGCACACGACTATGTGAGAAGGTGTGACCAATGCCAACGTCAAGGTGCTATTTCAAAACACCATGAAATGCCCATGTCCAAAATTCTGGAGGTAGAACTCTTTGATGTGTGGGGTATTGATTTCATGGGCCCATTCGTGAATTCGTTTGGAATGAAGTACATCTTGGTTGCTGTGGATTATGTATCAAAATGGGTGGAAGCTGTAGCATTGGCCGACAATGAAGGAAAGCGTGTTGTAGCGTTTTTAAAGAAGAATATCTTCTCTCGCTTTGGAGTACCTCGTACTATCATAAGTGATGGAGGATCTCACTTTTGCAACAAGCTATTCAAATCTGTATTGGCCAAGTATGGAGTTAAGCAACACAAGGTAGCTACGCCTTATCATCCCCAAACCAGTGGACAAGTTGAGGTTTCCAACCGCGAGATCAAGCAAATCCTTGCCAAGACGGTTAATGCGAATAGGAAAGACTGGTCTAGAAAGCTAGATGATGCACTATGGGCGTATAGGACTGCATTCAAGACACCCATTGGCATGTCACCTTATCATCTAGTTTATGGGAAGGCTTGTCATCTACCCATCGAGCTTGAATACAAGGCGTTGTGGGCATTGAAGCACTTGAATCTGAATTGGGATGATGTGAAGAACCTGAGGTTGGAGCAGCTGAACGAACTAGATGAATTTCGTCTCCATGCATATGAAAGATCGGATTTATACAAGGAGCGGATGAAAAAGTATCATGATCAGCGGATTGTTCGACGAAACTTCCAAAAAGGTGACATGGTACTGCTCTTTAACTCCAGACTCAAGCTCTTCCCAGGTAAGTTAAAATCGAAATGGTCTGGTCCATTTAAAGTCATCCAAGTCTACTCATCTGGAGTAGTCGAATTGGAAGACAATGACGGTGTTGTCTTCAAAGTGAATGGCCAACGTGTTAAGCCATATATCGGTCCTCTTGACTCGATAAATGACATGGCCATAACTTATCTCAACGAAGTCTAAGTACTCGAGATTACTACGTCGAGCCACGACAATAAATAAGGCGCTAGATGGGAGGCAACCCATCGTTTTATTGTTTTATCGTTTTATCGTTTTATCGTTTCATCGTTTTAGTTTTTTTCTTTTTGATAAATGAAAATCCAAAAATAAGAGTCGTTCCATGACCAAAACTAAGGCGCTTGGTGGGAGGCAACCCATCGTTCTAATCGTGTTCATTTGTTTTGAGCAAATATAGGTGCAAAAAGTATTCAACGAGGAGATTGATTTCAATTTGGATGCATGGCATGGTAAAGTCGGTAAGTTAGGAATGGTGATGCATAAGGCTATGAATTGAGCCTTTATCACGTCATAATAGGCTTCGAGGAAGGCTAGGCATTGGTATGAATAGGCCACGAACGATGCACAACCTATTCTATAGCCTAAGGACTCGGAATCTAGTGTGCTATGCACTATGCGCCGCCTATTCCTAGGTATGCTTTTGACTATGCGCCGCCTATGCTATGGCATTTGAGATACTGAGACCAAATGCCATAGACTATGCGGCGCATATGTCTACAAATGCCATAGACTATGCGGCGCATATGTCCCATTATGCCATGGACAATGCGCCGCATATGTCATTGATATGCCGAGAGATATGCGCCGCATATGTGGTGATCTTGTCCCCAAATCCGATTGTAAATGGGTCATAACCCGACCCATACTCTTCCTATATAAAGGGGACTTGGTTTTATAACACAACCACATTAGAAATAACCCTAAAGGCGCCGCATAACACTCCAAATCCTCTCAAAATTTTCTTCCTTTGTTCTTCCAATTCACAACAACTCCTCCACAATCTTCAAGCAAGTAAGTACTCTCTTATTCTTCATCTATTTATCATAAGTACTATGTTTCTATGCTTATTATAATTTACTAAATCATGTGAGATTGGTGGTGATGTTCATGTGTTTGGATAATTGTTGCAATATCGTGTGATTGAATATATACGTAGGGAATTCTTGACTTGTTTCCGACTTGAATTTTGTTTCGATAGCATTGTTATGATAATTGCTGAATTGATATGGCTATGAATAGTGATTAAGATTGTTGTTTGGATGCTTACATGATAGACTATCCCGGCCATCGGGATAAGGTTATAGTGCCTATCGACTTAGGAGGTTGTGCTTATTGTAAGAATAACGATTCCATGTGGTAACCCCCATGTTGTAGTGTTTCTATATCCACCATGAAGGTAGTCCAATGGCTGCAAATAAGTGATGCAATGCTGATTTTCTTGTCGGAATACAATCCTAACACGTATGTCGATGAAATCTGAGTACTCGACCACTTTCACTTCACTGATTTGTGCTAACAAGACTAAGTGTGGGGTGGTACCCCTAGTGCTTGCATATAGATTGTATCAACTGAGATTTTGCTGCAACTTACATTATTTCTAGTCTCAGGTACAATGGCACCTAAAGCGAGGCAAGGCAAGGAAAAGGCTACCACGTCCCAAAAGGGCAAAAAGAGAAGCCGGAAAGACCAAGGAGAATCATCCTCAGCACACCTACCACGCAGAATGTTCGGAATAAAATGGGTTCTTGAGGAACAAGCCAAAGCATGGTACAGAAGCAACAAAGAAAAGAAATATGTGCACGTCGACTTGATCAACAAGGAGACCTTAGCAAAGAAGGAGCCGCGAATGTTGGCTAAAATAATGGCTTTGAAGCTGGATTTCATCTTCCGCGACATGGGAGAGTGCAATCTTGACTTGACAAGAGAGTTTTATGCCCACTGGTCGCCAAACACAACAGGCAACGAAGTCAAAATTCGGGGCCAAGTGTTACAGCTTACAGCGGATTGGATCAACTCTTTTCTTGGCCTACCTTCGGTCGACCCTGCACCATACAAAGAGCTGTACAGCAGGCCTCCTTAGAGAGCGATACAACACACGCTTTGTGGAAGCATATCAATGGAAAGATGGGGCAGACATAAGGAAACAGGCCGTCACAACACCTTCCCCTATGCTCCACTAAATAGGGAAGCACGAATCTGGATGCGCATTGTCAACTCATGCCTTATTCCTGGGACGCAATACACAAAGATATCGAGAGATAGAGTGTGTTTGGTTTATGCGTTGATGACGAATGTCCCTATCAACTTTGGGGCAATCATTCAATCTACCATGAGGAAGGCCAGACTCCACAACAGGTCCCATTTCACATTCGGCAATTTGTTGACAGCAATGTTGCGGAAGGAGGATATAGAAGAGGAACCAGCTGACCACAAACTCCCACATAACCCAAAGAAGGTTGACCTCACCAAGGTCAAAGATGCTGAAACAACGCATGGAGTCAACCTTACTACTGCGGAGAGACATGCTCGTGACGAGAGTTTCTTCCGTCATCTCTATGGCATGACATGATTCACTATGATGAGTGGTGGACGTATTCCAACTGCTGAAGAGCTCCAACAGCTGGACCACGACTACCCAATGAACAGGCATGCATGGGAGATGTGTGGAGTGGGCGTATATTTTGAGGAACCTCTTGACGATGACGTGCCGACTGATGATGATAGACGCTTGCCTGATTCTGATGATGAGGAGAACTCTGACGACGACTCTTATGATGATTCCGACGAAGGGGGTATGACCCCCGACATTGATGAGGAGTCCGACTAATCAGGTTCTTCGACTTTATTTTCCACTGAGGGCAGTGTCCCGTCTAAGTGTGGGGTGGCAGAATCGCATGCTATACTTCTTGGTTTGCACCTATGTTTGTATGTTTGCTTGTTTACTTTGTTTTTTTTAGTCCATTTTTTTGTTTTGTTTTTTTTAGGAGTAAAATTTTTTCTAGCTTCGCATGAAATTATTTTGATAGGCAGCATGAGATTAGAACAAGAGTATGTGTTACAATTGTGACTATTGAGACATTTAGGCTCTAATTGTGACTAATTATGTGATATTGTGTGATTCAATTCCTTCACTTGATGAGTCGAGAGTCTATATTACTTCCAATCAAGTCGACCATGTGCCTTGTGTGTGCGAGATAATAGTATATTCTATGTTTGTGGCTAATGCTAGAACTTGCCTGGTATGTATGCAAAGCGAAAATAAGGAATGTAAGTTTAGGATATGATTTAGGCATTTCTTTGGCAACCTATACATGTTTACTTTCAGTTTTACCTACCCATGTACATCATCCTAGTTAACCCTTTTTGAGCCTTTAGCCTATTTCTTTGACAACCTTGTATGTAAGCCTAACCCATTTTTTTCAAGACCGTAATTTGATCCAAATTCCTAAGTGCTTTAAAGTGAAAAAGTCATGTGACAACATAAGAGGAAATTGGGTGAGTATGATGCTTTAAATTGTAATGGTTCTTGAATGTGTTATGAAAAAGAAAGAAAGTGTTATCATAAGAGGTATGTTGTGAAAAGAAAAAGGAAAAGAAAGCTGAAAAGTGAGTTGTTCTTAAAATTGAAAAACAAAAGAGGAGAACAAGGGTGGTAGAACAAAAGAAAGAAGAAAGGTTGAAAGAAAAAAAGTGTCAATGATACAATGTGATGTATTAAAGTGCTTAGGAACCTAGTCACTATTCTTGGCCAAAATAGTCCTACCCGTCCCTTAGCCTACATTACAACCATCTAAAGACCTACTTGATCCTAATCTTAACATTCCGACATTTAGTAGAGTACTACATTAAGGCAAGCTTATGGTCATTAGTTGCTACATATGAATTCTTTGTGAGAGTGAGAGCAAGGACATTTTGATATCCATGTTTGAAAAATATGCTATATTTGTGAGTAATTATGGGTACTATATGGTGAAGACACACATGGTTGATGAGTTTTGGATAGTTGTATATGATTCTATGTACCTTAATGTTTGCATGCGAATTGATCACCATCACGAGTCTATGCTTGAGGTTAAATTGTTTCTACTTATAATTGGAAAGCTACTCTTTGTTGATAATTGTTGTGATTGTCTTGAAGAATGTTTTGTGCTGTTGCTGTAAAAATCTTAAGTCGATGCTTAGAAGGACTTGATATTTTGTTCGAGGACGAACAAAGCTTCAAGTGTGGGGTGTTGATGATAGGCGAAGTTACGTGCCTATATCAATATATTTTGACCATATTTTAGCCTAGTTTTGAGAACAAATTATATATTTCATGCACTTTTAGTCCTTTTTCCTGTAAATGAGCTAACAAATATGATTAGTAAAGTTTCAGGTATAAATAATGCAAAATACAGCATTTTATGGTTTACTTGACGCAAAAGAAAGCTCACGAACGAAGTGGAAAGGAGCTGGACGCCTAAAGGACCAAATCTGCTGCATGGAAAATCTGTCTCGGGCTAAAACAGCATTTCTGAAGACTTTGGGGACTTACAGACACAGCTGGATTTTTACAAAGATACATTAACCTAGTACAATTAGGTTATGTATTTCACTATTCTATTTGGATTATGATATTGTAACCTTACCCTAGTACATTTGGGTCAAGGATTTCATTAGTATATTAGGATTTGGTTATTTATTTCATTAGCTTAGTAGGAGTAGGATAGGAGTATTATAAATACCCTATCATGGTAGAGATTTTGATGCATTCTTCCATCTTTTTAATTCTTCACTTAATTCAACAATTAATTTTCTTCCATCTCTCTCATCTTCCACTACAAACACTTCTAATCTATTCTTCTATTCATCTATTCCATAACAAGAGAATCGTTACTTGCTAGGGAATCACCAAAACCACACGCCAAACACCTACTTCTCACGCCATCAACCATGCAAAACGTGATATCCTTCGCATTCATGGGTAACTAAACCTCTTAGTTGGGGTTATGGAAGCCGAATGAGTTACTATCTATAGCTGTGAGTTTGTGAGTTCAAGACAAGTATATTGCTTATATCATTATTCTCTTCATCTTAATCTACATTCTTTGCGGTTGCAAACGCAAGAATACGCCAGTCTAACATTTAACTTGTTCGCGAGAAAGGTTATTTGTCTGGAAAAGAGATAATGTCAAGGTAGTAGGACACCCTTTCCTATTAAAAAGCTAGTGCCGTAACTGGACTAACCTCTTGGAGAATTTGTACCGTTATACACGCTTTAAGCTCGCGAGAGTTAAAGTGAAATAGTCCTTATTTAGATCGCGAGACACTTGGATTTACCATCGACTACAATTCTCTATAAGCAATTGCATGTCAAGACTCTACACACTCATAGCCAATAGAGACGTATACCTCAGAAGGTGGACATAATCCCAACGCTTCAATTCTCATTGTTTCACAACCTACGAAATACTCTCTTTTTACTTTGCTATTTTCAGCTTTTATTTCATTACTTTGGTTACATATTACAATCCCCCCTTCTTACGAGACTTGCACCAAAAGTCTAGCAATTTTACTTACTTGTTGGCCAAGCTATTCCCTGTGGGATCGATATCCAACCCAGGTTGGGTTCTATATTTGCTAACGACCGCTTTACACTCAAACGAGAGTTGTAGATTGAGCGTTATCATGGAGGATATGAATTAGATGTATCGCATTCTAAGTAGTATTCTATATAGGAATATTTCAACTAAATTAGCCAGGACTTAATTTGTGAAGGCGTCTTCAAAGAACTTTTATATAGATTCCTAGTGTAGTTTAGTCATGGTTTGTCAAATTCTAATGCGACAAAGTATTTCTTTATCTAAATAAGAAACATTGCTCTGCTAATTGAATTGCTAAGACTTTTCTTTGATCTCTTCTCAAGACAAATATCTTGTTGATAAAGAAGTCAGGGAACTTGATTGGACTATACTTGAAGGTAAGATGATGATATATTAAGTTGAATTGTCTACATTATATATCCCAGCCATTTTAGATGGATTATTCATGAGTGTCTCTCTGCTCCTCAACTAAGAGGTTGTAATGTATGGAGTATTAGTTGCTCTGCTACTTACAAAGTCAGGGTAGCAGATTAGTTATGTGTTAATCAACATAGACTATTTTTTATTATGCCTTAATGCATAAGAGACTTAAACATTGAGATTAGGATGGATCTTTCTTTAATTTAAATATGAATGTCTAGTTTTTCTTCAATAAAAAATAATTTTTGTTTGACTTTTAATTCTATTTCTTAATTTTAAAAAAATCAGTAAAGAAAAAAATTATTTTAGGTAGAAGTACTCTTTTGTGTAAAACAACTATTTCTACATGAATATAAGATTTCACACTTTATTTTTAAGTTTAAAATATGTCAACGTTATAGAACAATAAACTCTTCATTATCCACATATGAATATTTTTTTAAGTGCCCACTTTGTATTTCATTGCCAAAGAAGTGTCTTGTTATTTCTTAAAATAATACAATATGAGATTTTAGAGAAGCTTTGTGCTACTGTAATTTCAACATCGGTGGCCGCCGCCGCAGTTGCTGCTCCTCTAGAAAGAAGTAAACTATAGGTATTTTTTCCTTATCATACTATCACCAATACTAGCTGCTTAACGTTGAAGTAGCTGAAACTACATTTAGTAAAGTGGATTTATGCCAACATGCTTTTTTTATAATACTGTTATTTTAAATTGTTTACAAAATTTAAAAATTAAAACTTTATTTTCTTTTGAATGATCGATACGTCATTTGTTCCTATTGAATATAATATTAGATATATTTTGCTTTAGATCATGAATTATAACAACATTGGTATATTAAATTAATATCTGATAAAATAAATTTTCAATGAAAAGGAAGAACCTGAATGCAGTCAAGATGTTTGGTTATGTCTAAGGCAATCAAATATTTCTTTTAGATGAAAATGATGAAAAAAATGTGGCATAATTAGTATATGTCTATACAAGTAAGCATTATTTGTCTTCATTTAAAAGTAAATGTTGTCAAAAGCGTAAATGTTGTTCAACTTTTGACATCTGAATTTCTATCAAACTGTAGAATTTTTTATGGAGATCACTTTATGATTTATCATATTTTATTTTACTTGTTCAATAAAAGTTCATTGTGGTTATGTCAAAATCAACCAAATAATTATTTTACTCCATCTAGCATAAAGGTTTCATATCTCAAAATTATCCATTTAAAAAATAATGACGTACTTTTTTTTTAATCAATTTCAAAAGGAATGACTCCTTTTTTTAAGAACACATTAATTTCAATTTTTCATGTGGCATCTTTGATACCACAAGATTAAAGTACATTTGACATAACTTTAATTTAAGACTACAAGATTCAAAAGTCTTCATTAATTTTTTAAAATTTGTTCTAAGTCAAAGAAAATCATTCCTTTTTAATCAGAGAGAGTATTATTTAGCGAGTGAAATAGTTGTGTGAAGATAGAGAAGAATTTTTTTTGCAACTTGATAAAGATTACAAAGTACTTAATCTGTAGATTTAAATATACAGTTTTCAAGGTAGTCCTTAGTTTCTCAATTTTGTAGTTATTCGAGGT
Source organism: Capsicum baccatum var. pendulum (assembly GCA_030864225.1). Classification (NCBI taxonomy): domain Eukaryota; kingdom Viridiplantae; phylum Streptophyta; class Magnoliopsida; order Solanales; family Solanaceae; genus Capsicum; species Capsicum baccatum. Next base: position 113,985,242 of record CM061559.1, read on the forward strand.
TGCTCGACTTGAAAGCAGTTCTATCTCTCAAGTGATGAAAAATCAACTTGTGTTTGGAATGTTAAAGAATGACCTTGACAAGAAGGAACAAGAGACTAAGTAACAAAGATGTCGTTTATTTCTTTTAATAAGTTCTAAGTGTGGTTAAACATCAACAATAGTATACATTAACCACTTTAGTTATTTAAAATCCCTTCAGGTACCATGTTTAGTTCTAATTGATTTTAAAGGCATATTCTCCTGAAAATAGAGTTAGCCTTAGAGAGAGAAAAAAGCGAAAATGCATTTTTGAGGTTACATATTGAGCATTATGAGGAAAAATGAAATCAATATGAGCCATAGATGAAAGCTATGAAAAAAATATGGCAAGATTGGTAAATCTTTAGCATTCTGTGTCTTCAATTAAATCAAATATTGTCAATTTCTAACATTTGAATGTCCTTTAAATTAGGAGATTTTATATGGAGATCCCTTCATGATTATCACATTTTAATTTATATGTTCAATAAAAGACCACTTTATTTATGTATATTTTACTTGGTTATAAATATCAATGACTTGAACTTGTACATAAGAAACGAGGTCGCATACTTGCTTATTCAAAATTTAATTGAATATCAATATTTATTATGAATTTCTTTATAAAAGGATCAAGCATTTAGAGCATGTCAAAGTATAATCATGGTCTTGATATAACTGAAAATCCTCAAAGTCGAGGCTCTTGATGAGTAATTGTTAATGTGTAGTTGTGTAAGTAACTATTACTTTTTTTTCTGTCACACTCAGATATACAACCTAAAAGCAAAACAAAAAAACAGTGAATACAAAGAAACTAAGTAAAGTACAATCATAATATAGTATATCATAGTGGTACAAGAATCTTTTTTTTTTCTTTCTAATTCAATTTTCTTCATGTGAATTTTGTTGGTGTACTACTTTCTATCCTTTTTGTTAGGGATGACATCCTATTAGTTCGGTTCACGAAATAGAAATACAATTTATTTAAATTATTGTCACCAATAAAATTCAACGGTTTATCCAATGCATGAAAAATAATTGTCTGGATTTTTATTCTTAAATTTCATCATTTGAAGCAAACATATATAGTTTATATGTTGGATCCGTGCAAAGCACGGACATACTTATCTAGTTATAATAGATATTTGTGTTTCGTTTTTTAATTTTAGGTTCAAATAATAATTTTATGTTATTTTTATTACCATTTTACAACTCTAAATTTATTTCATCACAAAGAAGAAGATAAATTTTTAATAAAAAAAATTCGTTCTCACTCTCTTTAGTCGTTGAAATTTCGACTAAAAGTTGAGAGGTAATAGACCATTTTCTCATCACTTTTATAAAGTATGAAACTTTTTATGATGTTCGTGCACTTGTTAGCATGTTTCTTTCCAATAATTTTATATTTTTATTTTGAATTTTTTAAAGTTATTTTTATATGTAATTTTACGTTTTTTGTGATTTATATACTTATCTTACTAATATATAAAATATTAAAATAAAATATTCATGGGACATACCCCTTTTATCTCGAAATCAATAAATGACGTGATTCATTATACAAATAATAGGACAGAACAAAAATAGTAATTTGGATGGAGATTAGAATGGACTTTGATGGATCAAAAGAGACTTTACAATAAAGCTTGGGAATTGGCATTCATTGTGTCATTTTTTATATATAATTATTTCTACGCTAAACCTTTATTATCTTTCAATACTGACAGAAAGATCCATTGACTAATCTGAATTTCGAGAGTGAATGATTGATCATTGTCTCCTTATTCTAGACTTCTTTGCTTGTTATTGTAACATTTTCTCTCTGACGTATGTTCAAAAAATTGTAAACTCACTTTTATTCTGTCATATATTGATTCAAATAATGAGAATTGATTTTCTCAATTAATTAGGTTCATTGTTCCTCAAAAACTTAGTAATAGATTGAATGGATGTAATTAAACTGTTGTTGTTCTGCATGTAGCTTTTAGTTTAATTAGGTTTCATTTACGTTTATTTAAGCTTGTCAACATGTTCAAGTCAAAACCTTAATTACATCTCACTTTATGTCAAATGAAAAGCTTCATCTCACGTTCGTGCTTTTACAATACAAATTACCTGAGCTAAAAGTTTGAACCATGATTATTGTTTTATCTTTTAAAGTCACTTAACTTTGACAAATCATCTTTTATGGTATTATTTTCAAGAATATAATTTTTTATACCTATTTGATAACTTGACAATTATATGTTTTTAGAAAAATATTTTAAGAACTTATAATTGATATCTAACATTGAAGTCTCAATTAAATTATTACTATTTTCTCGTTATTCTTCATTAATCAACTTTTGACAAGGTTTTGTCTTGATTGTAATATAGATATATTACCAAATTTATTCAAATAGTCAAATTTGTGTCTTTCTTATAACAAAAAATAATAATTACATCATTTTTTGTTATAAGTTTTGTAATTTTTATTTCTCTTTTCGTTATTCTTCATTAACTTAATTAATAAAGTGTTATTTTAAATATGCCATTTAGATACTTTATTGGCGAATAGTCCAATAGTTAAATTCGTTTTTGCGTAACTGATTGATATAATTTTATATTTAAAAAAAACTAATTATTCTTCATTAATCACATTAAATATTTGAAATGCCAATAGGTTCTTTCCATTAAATATTTTTGTTTTTGGTTAATTAAAATTCCATAAACAACGGTAGCAATGTTAGTTACAAAAACAAGTAGAACTCAACCCATATCTATTGTAAAAAAGAGTTTGGGTATGGAGTTGATGTTAACAAGCCTAGAATAGCTAGTTTCTTTGATATTTGTCCACTTGGTTCAAGACATACACTGATGGAACTATAGAAACATATGTTCCCTCAAAAGCTACTTCCTGCTGCTACTTTTGCTTAGATGTCTGCAACCTCCATTTTGCTCTCCATTCTGCTCTCTATAGCAGTGGTGAACGACTGCTCCTCCTAACTCTCTTAGCATCAATTTAATATTAGTATTAAAGTTTAAAGACATCTCTTATACACTCAACTCACAAGTTAGGTAAGAATTAAAGAGTTCATGATGAATTAGGTACTATACAAATTGAAATATTAATTTTAATTTTTAAATAAGTATCAAAAATTATATTTTTAAGAATAATGAACATAAAAACTAACTTGCCAAAATTGAGTTAGAAAAAGGACAATTCGCTATACTAAAACTTTTATTATACATAGGGTTTGATCACAAGGATCGCAACATTGAGTAACTTTTGAAAATAAAAATAAAATTAAATGATTATTATAACAATTTATCCAAACTCGAGCCATACTCTAATATTCTAACTCCAAATTACCTTAAGAATATTTCTATGTTACAACTAATTTCTCTAATATTACAGTCAAACACCTGAGAAAATTGAAGGAAAGGTGTCATTTAAGTCTTGAATGAAGAATCGGTGACATTGACCAACTTAAAGGGTCAAACAAAATTAAAAAACTTGATTACATTAATTGTGAACTTGATTAATATTTTCAAAACTTTTTAATCTTTTCAAAACTTTAAATCAACCCACACCCCTCTCCTCTCCAAGTCAATCGTCTCTTCCCTCTCTCTCGACAGTTTCTCTCAACTTCTCCTAACCAACAGTTCTGTAAATTTTGCCCTTCAATCCCTGGCAACTTCAACCTCCAGCAACAAATAGTTGGGCTTCGATTTTCTTTTCGACTTTCAATCGTCATTCGACATGAAAACCTTGCTCTGCGGCCACAACAACTTCGAGTTCTTCAGCGTCCCTTTTCTTCTTTCAAAGGTAAAAAAATATGGCATTTTAGTTTAGAAGAAAAAAAGGAACTTGAGCCAACTTCTATTCTAGTATTGGTTAACAATTTCAATATTTGTTGCTTTAATTTGAAACACGGTTTGAAGAAAACACTAATTTCTGATATTTTTTCTCTTTCTTTTCGAAGTGAAATTTGACTTTTTATTGTTTGTTGCATTTTTTGAAGTTTGATTTTTGTTCTTTGTGTTTGTACAAATAAAACAACAATGTTGATATTTTTGATGTTGCGCCTGTTGCTAGGTTAATTTGTTCTTGTTCTTGGTAAAAATGGTATTTTGATATTTAATGGTGATATTGTTGTTGTTCTATTGAACAAAATCTTGCTACTATTTTTTCTGCAACAGATTAATCATCTGATGTAACAGATTAATCATATGATACAACAAATTAACCATCTAATGCAAATTTACCATTTGATGTAATAGAGGAACTATCAAATTAAAAATCTAATGCAACATATTAACCATCTGATGAAACAGATTTACTATTTGATGCAACAGAGGAATCATCGAATTAAAAATATAATACAATAAATTAACTATATGTGCAACAGATTAACCATCTGATACAACAGATTAACCATCTGATGCAACAGATTTACCATCTGATGTAACATAGGAACCACCAGATTAAAAATCTAATGCAACAAATTAACCATCTGATGCAACAGATTTACCATCGAATTAACTATCTTAAGTAACAGATAAACCATCTGTTGGATAAAATCCTATCAACTATTCCAATAGGACGACATGTCCAAGACTTATTTTTTTCGAACGGATCATTCATTTAGTGTGATGGACGACCTTTCTATTGAAAAAAATCTAAATATTATTGACAGATGATAAAAGTTCCAACAGATCACTCATATGTTGTAACAGATATTTGATCTATTGCACAGACCAGTCATTTGTTTCAACAAATAAGTGATTTATTTTTATTGTTTTCAACAAATTTCTCATTCGGTCCAACAGGTTATTTATATATTGCAACAAATAATATACCTAGTGCAACAGATGTGTAATATGTTGGAACTATTAGTTTATTGTTGTACATGTTAGATTTACTATTACTTCTTTTTACTATGCATTAATCAATTCTAATCTTTTTTATTTTTCTGTTATTTTTAGATAATATAGATCCCAAAAGAAGAAAACTGAATCAAGTCCAAGTAAAGGAACAAGTGAAGCAGTTAGGCTACATCTACTACTCTATGAGTTTGCTTTACACGCGATATCTCAATTAGAAGTAGAAGATAATGAACATGAGATGAGGAATGTTTCAAAAGAAATGATCCAAATTCTAATAGCCCTTCCACTAAAGAGTTGTTCAAAACCTTTTGCATTGATAGTTATCATGTGTGAATGCAATACGATGGTGCCATTGATTTAACTGGCGATTTCGTAGGTAATTCAGACATGGAAAAATCTTTCAACGCCTCCCAAAAATACTTCGAGAATAAAAATTAAATGCTTATTTCTGAAAAATCTGCTCAGAGAATAACAATGCTTGTTTTTAAATAAAAATAGTATATGATCTTCTCAAGTGTAGGTTTATGTATAAAATAAAGATAAGATAGATGAGGTATGGATAAATTACAGTGGCATGCCTGTTTATTTTGGATGAAAAGAGTTTTCTATAGTTACTGGACTAAAGTATTTCCTCCTTCTCTTTCTCAAGTTATACTTAGTCTAACCCTAAAAAACACCCCTCTCACCCAAAAAAGACAAAGGCAAGTCAATTGATGGTGATGACTTAGTGTCCTTGTTGGTCCAGACTTCAAAAATAAAAATTTAATAGAAGCGTTGAAAGTAAAAGACTTTCAAAGAAGCACAAGCAATCATTGTACTTAGTTTGGTTTGTACATAATATTCTTTGGGCGAGAGACGTCAACAACAACATATCGCTTGGTTTAATAAAGCTCTTCGAGGATCTTGAGGCATTTAACAGCTATCCTTATAGTTATTAAAGTTTCAAAATGACTGTCAAATACTTATTTAGATGTCATTCTAATATATGTACTGATTTATTTTAGATTGTGCATCCATCGCTTATTCCAACCAATCGAGAGTTGAAGATGTCATTTTTTCTTATTTTATGACCTATGCAAACTTTATCGGACCTTAAGATCATTGACAGAGTAAAAAAAGAATTGTTTAAAGCAACAACCATCATAAGAAAAATAATTTTAGAGGGTGGGCTTGTTATTGTTGATGGTGTTAGTGGTGATGGAGTTGGTGGTGGTGGTAGTGGTGCTGTTGTTGGGGTTGATGATGCTTCTCTTACAGTTTTTGAAATAAAAAATTATTATGAGTATGATCATACTGGTCATATAACTTTTCCCCTCCTAGTGAATGTTCTGCATGCAAAGGTCAAGACTGCAACGCGAAACATAATGGAGTGATTAATGTTATTAATGCATTAACTGCTTTTGTAAAGGAATTGACATCTAACAAGGTTGTCATTCCATCAATGAGAATTTCATATCCATCCACTCCATTAGATATTAAGCCTAAGAGGAGAAGAAAAGTAATTTCCAAAGCATTATCAAGCATCCAAAAAAGCGAAATTACAACTTCTCTATCTTTGTGTTGCACTATGAGTAATGTACAAGGGCCACTGGAGAGAAGCATGAGTTGAAGAAGGTGAAGATATATCATCTGTTCCAACTAATAAACAGACACATATCTATTTCAACAGATGACACATCTGCTTAAAAGTATCAAACAGATATATACATCTGTTGTAATAATTGACTAACCTATTGTATCAGATGCAGTATCTGTTGTAACATATATCTTATCTGTTTTAGCAAATCAAATAACTCTTAGTATTATTTTTGTTAGGACAAACAGATGACCTATCTGCTGCAATAGATGGGTCATCTATTGGGACAACTTAAACCAAGACTTTCAACTATTTTAGTTTTTCCAAACAGATGAGTTATATGTTACAACAGAAGGGTAATTCATTGGAAATTATCATACAATCCTTACTCATGTTTTAAATTGTTCCAACAGATGATTCATTTGTCGCAATAGATAGATAATCTATTTGGGATAATTTAAAACATGAAGAAAACCTGTTTGATTTGCTAAAATGGATGAGTTATCCTTTTCCATTTTTTTGTATCTCTGAAATTAGCATTGATAATTCTGGCTTTCCAGGTGGATGCCATAGGAGAAGATAGTGCTGAACAAAATTGATAATATGCTATTCTTTTATAGAAATATGGAGAAGTGAAAATGCAGAAATCGTACGCAAGCGACATTAAAGATCCACAACGACCAAAGATGAATTCCATAGCACCGGATGAAGAACAACTTGTCCATATTAAGTAGATCTTTATATCTTGAGTATGTCAAAGTAATAACCTCACCTCTCTTTAGTAATTATTGGTATCAAAACTTAAATTGTTGATTTATTTGTTGAGATCTGTACCCATAATAATTTTTTTACATTTTATTTATTTGTTGATTTATTTCATGTAATTTCTGAAGTCTTTGATTTATTTTATTTTATCCTTAGATTTGAACTTATTAATTAAACTGAAAACTAGATTCAAATATGACAACAGGTAAGGTATTTATTGCAATAGATGACATATCTGTTGGAAAATATCAAACAGATTTAGACATATGTTGCAACATGTAGGTTATCTGTTGAAAATTATCAAATAGGTCTTCCCACTATTACAACAGATAGACTTAGATATAAACATCTGCATAATACAATAAATGACCAACCATTGTAAAAGATAAATTATTTATTAGAAAAGATAGACTATCTGTTACAACAGTTAGACAACTATTGCACTATAAAATTAATTTTCATCAAATATAAAAAATTAGCACTACATGTAAAGTGAAGTGACTTGGAATAAAAATTATTATGATGTTTTTGTTTCTACAGCTTATTCTTTATACACAAGCTCCAAGCGTCTAGTTAGTACCCTATAATCTCAGACGTCTTGCATGTTTACCACAACGTTGTCACACAGAAAGGTCATTGGCTCGGTCATTTCTATGCCGGTCAACAAAAATTTGATGTGTGCAAGCGCATAAAACCCGTACGCAGTAGCGGTTTCATTTTTTGGAAGGTTCATGTCCTTGTTTGGACCTTTAAAATCCTATGTTTGCTTTATCAATACTTTCACTGGCAAATGATCCATCAGTTTACTCTACCTCAACAAGTTGGGGAACAACTCCAATAGTGGATGCATGTGGATGAAAAAATGGCCTCGTCGAAGATAAGTAAGTTACAGTCATAACCCTTCATCATTCCGTCCTTCAGTAATATCTCAAGATCCATGAAATATTATACCTCCACGTTCATAACTGCAAGGATTCTCTTTGACTTGTTCCATCTATGGCAGTTTAGATATGGCCTCTTTCTTCTAACATAATTAATCATATATTCATCCCATTGAAACCCAGAAACTAACGAATCAAATCTCGGGTCACTGGGAGTTAACACTAGCTTAATGAGCTTATCGTACTTATCCTTAAAATTATTGTAGAAGTTAAGGTCCATTATCCTATCGGCAGCATCATAAGTATCTGGGTTATCCTAATTGCCTTCCCCTCATGAGGCAGAAAATTTCATCAACATATTATGATATAAGAAGATAATTTTTAAATAGGTTAGTAATTTTAAAAAAGAAAAACAAAGTGGAAAGATATAATGGATGATCCATCTATTGCAGAGGGTTCTCTGAATTTTTCACAAGTTACCTATCTAATACAATATGGCTAATCTTTTACAACAAAACCACCACCAGTTGCACCAGAATACCCAGCTGTTGCAATAGATGACACATCTATTGCGTAGCTTCTTATTCTTCGTGGAGTTGATTAGAAGGCTAGGTTAGGAAAAGTAAACTTACCTTGTCCACGTACCACTGATCCATATGTGTCATATTCTTAAAGTCCTGGGGGCAAAAGGTACACATGGTGAATTCTTTTGTGTGTTGCTTGGATTTTATGGTCTTTCACAGAGCAGACTTTTGTTTGGCGATAAGTTCCGCATATATGTTCACTTTCTTCAATGGCCCCTGAGCTTCAATAACTTTTGGAGAGGGAGGAGTTGTAATTTTTTTTGTTTTAGATTGGAGAGTATATGTTTAATTGCTTTTTTCTTTTTACTAACCGCCATTGTAGGAGTGTATGACTCCCTCACCTTCTTGGATGGTATAAAACCCCTCATAGATTTCAATTTCTCAACAACTTTAGCAATAGTCTCTACTTTTTTAAAGAGTTTATCCTATCTGTTCATGCACTCTTTGCATTTACAATGAGAAAATGAGGGTGAAGAGGGGTAAGGGGGGAAACTTAAGGATGAGAGAGACTGGTGTAAGGTTGAGAAAGGACTATATAAGGGGTATTTTAAAATATATTTATTTTTCTTGAGCATCAACATGCTCATCATCGTGATTGGTAGCACCATCAACATCAGCATGGCTGCCACCAACATCAATAACTCCACCAACAACACCCCTAGAATCAACACCCAGATCTGTTGCATTAGGTTGGTCATGAAGAGCCTCAATATTAGACTAACCTTGGCTAACTGCTCTTCTTATAGTTGTTGCTCCAACCAATTCCTTCTTTATTAATTCCACTGTTAGTTTTGATATTGTATCAACAAGACCTAGAGTAATAAAAGAAGTCATCTCCAACTCCTGTTTAGTAGGCACGATCCATGGATACACAACCTATAAAAAAGATAGATACATTTAAATCATGTAATAATTTGCAGTCAGTTGGGTTACATGTTAAGACAGACAACTTATACAATGGATGATCTTTTTATTGCAATAGATGATTCATATGTGGCAACAGATTAACCATCTATTGCATTAGATTACCCATCTGTTGCATCAGATTACCTATCTGTTGCATAATTTACAATAAATGGGTAATCTGTTGAGTTGGATTCAAAGAAACAAAGCAACAGATAGGTAATATATTGCAAAATATGAATCGTCTATTGCACCAGATTACCCATCTATTGACCAATAGCAGTAGATGGGTAATCTATTGTATTAGATGACTCATCTATCACAACAGATAGCCTATCTATTTTAATATCTTTCTTTGAGTAAATTTATTTTACTTGAAAGAAGACTTATTGTATCATTCTAAGGGTTAAATAGATCAACCTCCTTAATTCTTATGTTGCTCTTTGCATCCAACCACCTAACGATCCTTGGATGAGAAACTTCATCTGAGTAATCCTTGACCTGCTTTTAGGGGGGAGGCATGGCTTCAAATGCCCCAGCCTAAAAAATGTAAATAGGAAGCAAGAAAAAAAAGTCATAATAATTATTCTATATAAATTAATGGAAGAATAAACAAGTAGTGATTAAATTTACCATGAAAGCCCAAGGAAAACCGCATAATGTGATCGTCTTTGGGGATAGCTTTGTCAATAAATATTTAACAGTCAAGTTGTAGCTGTGATATTCCCAGGGATAACTGTTGAATTTCTCAAAATCCTCAACAAGCTCAAACAAATCATTTTCTATGACTTTGTATGTGTCTCTTGCCAATATAACGAAATGGGCAAGTCAAACTAAGAACAATTTCTCCTTGTACTTCTTTAGTATGGTTTTATCCTTGAGATTTTCTATCAATATCATGGCTCTGTATCCACCTCCATCAATGTCCAACAACCCATCTATTTTTTCCTTGTGTTTGTTGGTTTTGGTGGGTGGTCTCTTGGACAATGCCCTCCCTTTATTTGATGGTGGTGGTTTGGTTGTCCTACTTGGCTTAGAATTTTTATGGAGTGTTTCCTTGATGACAGGTTCTTTTGGACGATCACATCTCAAGCCTATCACTATGGCAAACTCTTTTATGCCAAAACAAACTTAAATGCCACAGTAATTTGATCCAGATTTCATCCATGTTTTTGCCCTCCTCCTTTAAATCTTTATCATCCTCCGCGAACCTGATCCTGTGCTTTTGAAGACCATATATCATGCTCATTTGGAAATGGGCATTGTTGTCCTCAAGCAGCTCAAGAAAGTGTCCAATACAACTCTTCTTAAAAAGTTCGTCTATTTTTTACTCCATTATTTTCCTAAAATCATTAAAATGTTTACCCAACTGATATTTAAGTACAAAATCACAATTTAAATCTGTAGGGTTATCTATCGGCATCTTAACTTGAAACCTGTCAATACTAATAGTTTTGACAGGATCAGGCTGGGATTTCGTTCTTAATTCACGTCCCATTGATAATGCATTATCATCATGATCTTTCATTGTTAGATAGAATGGTGTTGAAGTTTATGGAGATAAAATTAAAGCAATAAAAGAATAGCTTACACCTAAGAGTGTGGCGGAAGTTAGGAGTTTTCATGGGCTTACTAGCTTCTATAAGAGATTTGTGAAGGACTTTAGTATAATTGCTTCACCCTTAACTGAAGTCATTAAAAAGGATAAGAATTTTATTTGGGGAAAAGAACAAGAGCATGCATTTAATGTCTTAAAAGATAAGTAGTTTTCTGCTCCTTTGTTGCAGTTACCTGATTTTACCAAATCTTTTAAAATTGAATGTAATGATAGTGGAAAAGGAATAGAGGCCATTCTAATGCAAGTTTCTAAGCCTAGTTCATATTTTAGTGAGAAATTGAGTAGAGCTACATTGAATTATTCTATGTATGATCGGGAGTTTTACGCCTTGGTAAAGGCTTTGGCTACTTGGCAACATTACTTGTGGCCACAGGAGTTTGTGATAAAGACTGACCACGAATCATTGAGACACTTGAAACACCAAGCTAAGTTGAGTAAGTGACATGCTAAGTGGGTGGAGTTCATTGAGATATTTCTTTATGTGATTTCATACAAATAAGGTATAGACAACCTAGTGGTTGGTGCATTATCCAAAAGGTATATTCTTATTTCTACTCTTTCTTCTAAGCTAATGGGATTTAATCACATTAAAAGTTTGTATGTTGATGATTCAGACTTTTGAGTTACTTATGCTGCACGTTTGAAGGTATCCTTTAAGAAGTTCATTCTTCGTGATGGGTTTGTTTTCAAGGAAAATAAATTGTGTGTTCCAATATGCTCACTGCGTGAAGTTTTTATAAGATAAGCACATTGTGGGGGGTCTTATGAGACACTTTGGAGTGCCATTGACCTTAGATATACTTTTTGAAAATTTCTTTTGGACTGGCATGCGCAAGGATGTAGAAAAATTTTGTGCACAATGTTTAGAATGTAAACATGCTATGTCTAGGGTCTTACCACATGGGTTGTATACACCTTTACCTATCCCAATTTCACCTTGGATAGATATCTCTATGGATTTTATTTTAGGTTTACTAAAAACAAAGTATGGTAAAGATAGTATTTTTGTTGTGGTGGATAGATTTTCTAAGATGTCTCATCTCATTCCATGCTTTTATGTAACATGTTGAGGGCTATTTTGAAAGGTAAATTAACTTCTTGGGAGGATCACTTGCCATTGGTGGAATTTGCTTAAAATAGAACTCTTCATTCTTCTACCGGGTCTTCTCCTTTAGAAGTTATTTATGGGTTTAATCCCATTACCCCTCTTGATTTAGTGCTATTGCCTACTAATGATATTGTTAGTCTTGATGGGAAGAATAAATCTGAGATGATGAGAAAGATGCATGAGCGAACTAGATTGGCCATTGAAAAGAGGAATGAGCAAGTTTCTTTAAGAAGAAACAAAGGGAGAAAATAAGTCATATTTGAGCCTAGGGATTTATTCTGGATTCACATACGCAAAGAAAGTTTTCCTTTCAAATGAAAGTCAAAATTTTATCCTAGAGGCGATGGACCCTTCAAAGTGTTGAGCGAATTAGAGACAATGCTTATAAGCTGGATCTACCTGGTAACTATCAAGTAAGTGTTATTTTCAATGTTGCTAACCTTTCTTTGTTTGAGGGAGGATCAAATTTGAGGACGAATTCTTTTCAAGAAGAGGGGGATGATATCTCCATGGGTAATGATGATGGTATTGAAGTCCTAAGAAGACCTTCGTCAAAGCCTCAAACTCAGATTATTAGGCTTTATGTGAAATCAAGAGATGTTTATGATGGAAGAAGATCCCAAGAACGAGGCCATGAATTATGGAAAAGAATGGTCAAAGTGCTACATATATTTCATGATTCAAGTTCAAGCCCAAAAGGAAGAATATTGGGCCATATAGGTTGTCAGTAAATTTGGAAACTTTTTTTTTATTTTTTAGGGGAGAATTTTTGGTATTATTTTTACATGTTTTTCTAGTCCTAGTAGGCTTTTATTTATTATTTCCATAAAAGTAAATCCTAATCCCATGCTATTTGGGATAGCTTTTTCCTAGTCCTAGTTAGATTTGATAAAGGTAGATCCCAATCCCATGCTATTTGGGATAGTTGTTTTCTCTATATATAGGGATGGAATTTGTTATTGTCAATTAGAAAACATTATTGTTAATTGAGATTTTCTCTTATTTACACTGTTGTGTGTGTCTACTTGGGATTTATCTTGCAACCTTATAAGAAAGATTCTTGAGGAAGTAAGATTAATTCTTAACTAGATATCTTTGATTTATATTAAAGTTAATTAAAGAAGATGATTACTCTTATACTAATTGTTCTCTTCAATTTCTCTAAAATAGGGGTCTAGATCACCTTTGGATCTAAAAAAAGGGGTAGCCCGATGCACTAAAGCTACCGCTATGCACGGTGTTTAGGGAAGGACCCCACCACAAGGGTGTACCGTAAGCAGCCTTATCTTGAATTTCTGCCAGAGGCTATTTCCAAGGCTTGAACCCGTGACCTCCTGGTCACATGACAACAATTTTACCAGTTACTACAAGGCTCCCTTTCAATCTAAGTTCTTGAATTGACTCTATTAGTATCATAAGTAGTCTTAATCCACTAATTTTGAATATTAAGATCAACTAGGTTTCTTAGCACGTCATCTCGAAATTGGGGATTTATTCTCAAATTTCATATATCTTTAATTTCTTGTCTTTAATCTTAGTATTTTCTTTTCTGCATTATTTTCTTGTTTATTTAAGTAACTTGATTCTTATCACCACCCCATTTCACTAAATCCTATTATTTAACGATTTTGTTCTCAATCTTAATTTTTTTTAGAGTTATAATTTTTAGAGGCTCAAAAAGGTGACCTCTTACGATTACCTTATTAGTCTTGTTTACTTTACTCCTACAACCAATAGGAGAACTCTCTCTTTGCAACGTCTGAGATAACTCGTCAATTGGAAGATCTATTCAAAAATTTTGCACAATCCAAATGTATAGTTTCATCTTTTATAAAACTCTATCTGTAGCTTCCTCATTCTCATCCATGTCTCTTGTTCATCTCTTTCTCATCCATATCTCTTCTTATTTCTCTTTGACCGATTTCAGGTTTGCTTATATGTTTTATTTTTCCCTTTCCTTTTATTAGCTTCTTCAGATTTCTTATGATAACGCGAGAGAAAAGGATGCTGTTGTGAAATCAAAGAAACCAAATACTTTCCTTTGAACAAGTAATATTATCATATTTTCCATGTCAAATATCTTTTTCATCTGGTTGTGTTTGAAGGCAAGATAAGTTATCTTTGCTCCTCAGCTAGTTACTTTCCTATTCTATCATTGAAGTTAATGACTTGTTTAAGGCTAGTAATTATGAATTTCAAGAAGGAATGCAATAACATTTAAGAATAGCTCACTCTTTTAGGAGGATCTTTTTACTTGATTATTTAGGACAATTTGAGAGCCAAATAGTCTACTAATATTAGGCACTCCACCGTTAACTTCTTCAAGTCTAAAACAAAACTTTCATGAGATTACGTACCTCCAATGAGTTAGATCATTATGCTGCTTATGAAAGGCAAAATTTTCATTTCCAGTCTCACTTTTATTTTTTTGAAGAAAGATAGTAGATTATCTCTTTTTTGGGTTCCAACAGAATCTAGTTAAGTGGTTGAGGCAGGTGATCAAAAACCTGAAGATCCCAAGTCCAAATCTCAATCTACAAGAACACTCAGCTGAACATATCTGCTCTTAACTTGGTTAGCAGAATTGTTCAGCACCTAATAGATTGTTTGGATGGTTGTACTCATTGTATTGTATTGTCTTGTTAGTTTGAATACAATGTTTGTTTTGAGTATCACTTTAAATTTATTTGCTTTATCTTATTGTTAAAGTCATAATTAGGTAATGA
This sequence comes from Capsicum baccatum var. pendulum, assembly GCA_030864225.1. Lineage (NCBI taxonomy): Eukaryota > Viridiplantae > Streptophyta > Magnoliopsida > Solanales > Solanaceae > Capsicum > Capsicum baccatum. The sequence continues at coordinate 114,000,290 of CM061559.1, forward strand.
CAAAATGTCCCATTTTGTGTACAGACCAATTTGGTGAGATCATGTCATTACCTCTTTTCTTCTTCTTATTTTCTTTATACATGTTATTTAATAATCTTATTTTATCCTTTACTCTACCTATTTATAGTAGATCTACCCCGTATATTTCTTTCCTTGTAGGTTTTATCCTTCAAATTATTGAAAGCAATATTTTAATTTAGGAAAAGAGCCACGACACAACAAATGAAAATCAATTTGCATTGTAGAATTATTCCACATACCATGCCTGAATATGTTCCCTCTTAAGGTGGAGTGTCATGATTTCAGTTATTGTAGATATTTTAAGGTAGAGGAGATCATAGAGGCTATTCCAAAGATGTGAAGGGGTAGGCCAATGGGGTCTGATTAGATACTAGTGAATTTTTGGAAGCTTACTGGCGGGGCTAATTTAAGGTGGTTGACTGAATTGTTTAATGATATTTTCAAGACCGCAAAAATACCCAAGGCATGGAGATAGAGTCCTATGATTACTTCATATAAGAACAAGGGTGATATCCATAGTTTCAACAACTATAGGGGCATTAAGTTGTTGAGTCACACTGGAAAGATTTAAAAAAGAGTGGTCGAGCTGAGGTTAAGGGGGATAGTGTCTATTTCAGAAAATAAGTTTGGATTTATGCCTGGTCACTCGACAACATAAGTAATTCACTTGGTGCAGAGACTAGTAGAGTAGTATAGGGAAATAAAGAAATATTACATATGGAGTTCATCGAATTGGAGAAGGCGTATGACAAAGTTCCTAGGGAGTTTCTTTGGAGATGCTTGGAGGTGAGTGAGGTCACGATGGTGTACATCAGATTGGTTAGGGAAATTTATGATGGAGCAAAGACTCAGGTAAGGATGGCTGGAGGAGACTCAGAGCATTTTCCTATCTTGACAGGTTTGTATCAAGGATTGACCCTTAAACCCTTTTTGTTTGTATTGGTGATAGATGTGTTGACACGATGTATTCAAGAAGAAGTGCCTTAGTGTATACTTTATGCAGATAATGTTGTTGTGATTGATGAGACACGGGGGCGAGGAGGTATGTGAATGTTAGTTTAATGACTTGAGGCAGGAGAATAAAGAGGTAGTAAGGTTAGATTCCTAGGTTGTTTGTAAGAGAGATAGGCTTAAGTATCTCGGGTCCATGATTCAGGAGAATAGAGAGATTGATGAAGATGTATCCCATCGTATTGGGGAAGTATGGATGAAGTGGAGGCTTGCCTTGGGAGTGTTGTGTGATAAAAAGGTGATGCCCATGCTTAAAGGAAAATTCTACAAAGTGGCAGTCCATCCGGCCATGCTTTATGGAGAGAAGTATTGGCCTGTCAAGAACTCTCATATTCAAAAATTAAAGGTGGTAGAAATGCGGATGTTGCGTTAGATGTGTGGGCTTACTATGGATGATAAGGTTAGGAATGAGACTATTTGGGAGAAGGTGGGAGTGGTTTCGGTGTAGGATAAGATGTGGAAAGCTAGGTTGAGATGGTTTGGGCATGTGATGAGGAGGGGCACAGATGCCCCAGTTCGTAGGTGTGAGAGGCTAGCTTTGGATGGTTTCAGGCAGGGTAGGGTTAAGCCGAAGAAATACTGGAGAGAAGTGATTATACTTGACATGAAGCAGTTACAACTTTCTGAGGACATGACCCTAGATAGGAAGGTATAGAGGACACAAATTAGGTTAGAAGGCTAGTGATTGTAGGTGAGTCGTAGCCAGTAGTTAGGAGAGCTTTGGGGTAGCCAGGCTGGTAGTCTTAGGGCTATGTCCATAGGTTGGAGTTGCTAGTAGGAGGGTATTGGGGGAGGGGGGAACTTTGGTGGTTAGTGTAGAGTATTACTTTGTGGGTGTTTTATTTCTGTTATTCTATCTTGTTCCATGCTTTATTACAAACTAGAGAAATTAGTCGCGATTCGTGTGGTGTTAAAAAATTAATTATTTTCATTGATGAATTTTATATTCATTATCTAATCGTAATATTATAACTTGTTTTAATGATATTATGAAGAACATTTTGTTCCATAAAAGAAAAGAAAATTTAACAATTATTAAATGATGGATAGTATATTCTTTATCTATAAATTAAAATATATTCCCTAATAAAAATTTTATTTCATTTCTATTGCGTATTCAATGAAGTTGAGATTTTAATTTAAAATAATGTACTTATATGTGCTTATAAATGCACTAAGATGGTAAGATATTTTTTTCCTCATTATATATATATATATATATTTTTAACCAATTTCAATAGCATAAATCTTTTTAATTCGTCAACACTATATATAAATTAACTCCATATTACAACTACATACTTCAATGTACATATTGAAATTTGCACCATAAAAAAAGAATATGGGAAGAAGAAAGACCGTCTGATACATATTTATATATAGAGCTTAAAATAACAAAACAATGAAGAAATTTATTAACAAAAAGATCAAAAAGTATGAAAAAATTAAATCAAGTAAATCCTTGTACAAATATTCATAATTTCTCCGCACCTGAATATCAACAAAACACAAAATCTTCTCCAACATTTCATAACTTCCTTCTCTATATACGTTCGAAGTGTACAATATTGTAACTGATCAACTACACAAGGTCTTTTACATAGAATTAAATTATTTTATATGGTGATCTTTCTTTGTTCATTTATAACTCTTAATTTTCTAGGGTAATAGAGATTATAAAAAGCATGAGTTATAAAAATGATAATATGTGAATTAAAAGCGCAAAATTAATGGACATAATGTAATACCCCGTACTTTTTCCTAGCTAATTTCATATTAAGAATGTCTAGTATTAGATTCTAAATTGAATGATGGTTATTCCGTGAGGAATTTTCAAGATTTCACTATTTGTCATGTGGGAAATTCAATAAGCTTTCGATCGATATAAGATTCACCCAAATTCGATAACCGGATCAGAAGTTACGACTATTTCAAGTTCCCGTCATAAAATAGCGCCATATTAGTCAGTGGCGCACCGCACCACAAGAGGAAATGGCATTTGGCAAATTCCAGTAGGGGTCCGCGATTATGGCGCATCACGCCAGGGCCCAAATTCAGAATTGTCCATTTTCCAGTGTCTCAATGCAATTTTCCCCGCATCGCACCAAAGTTCTAGGTCACAAAGGAAGTGGTAACACCATGGCCCCGCGTCGCGCTATCCCATTGTTTCCTCATTTTCCAAATCCAGTGACACGGTGCGATAGCACTACATCGCGCTAAAGATCCAGTTTAGGAATTTTTTACAATTTTGAAAGACGCACCAAGGGTCAAAAGGGTCAATTTCCTACCCCTATTTAAACCCAATAACACGTGATTCAACCACTTTTCACCCAAAATACACTCTTTTCTCTCAAAAACCTCTCAAGAACAACCTAGGGCTTTTCATAGAAGATTCAGAATCAAGCATTTCCTCGGTCAATCTTCGTGTATTTACGAACTAAGGTGTGCATAGTGTTTATTCATGGACTCCTTCCGTTCATGAAGCCCCAGAATCTCTTTTCAAAGTTTAATTTTATGGATTTCCTTATGAATTCCATGATTGGGTTACTCTTGTTCATGTGGATAATGAGAAATTGAATTCTACTCCATGTTGGGTGATAAATTCTATATGGGTTAAATTATTATAGAGATAGATTCATGCAAACCTATGACTAAACCCTTGAATGATAAAATTAGAATTGAACCATGATGTTTAATTATTGTACAATGATGTTTACATGTACTATGCCTACAATATGTTTGATTAAATGCCTAGATGAAGGAAAAGTACCTAACTAGCATGATACCATGAAATCCCCATGTATGTACAAGTTATGCCTATCACATGTTTTGATGGAATTCTTCTATAAATGTATTATGGATTATGATGTTAGTTATATGTTCAAGTAAGTTATGCTTGGTCAGTTTCCTTTCATCGAGCCGTGGGGGTATTTGTACCTGAAGTATTAGTTGTGTGCCTAAAGCCATGTCATGTTTCCATGATACTCTCAGTCAAGCTATGATCCTTAAACTTCAGACAGTCTTATGACTCAGGAAATCTCCATGATCTCATGAACTCAGTCAGTTGTCAGATGTCAGTAATATTCCATCAGTCAACGGAAGTCAGTAACTCAGTCCATGATCAGTTCAGTAAATTATGTTCAGTATCTATTCAAATAGGAGTATAAATTAGCACCGAGTGAACCCAAGGGTGGGAACTCACTTGTTATATGAGGGTGTGATTCTTAGAAGCAATCCTTGCATTCCAGAACTATCTAGCCAACTTAGGTTGAGACATCATAGCCTGCTATATGAGGGTAGATGAGGTAGCTTAACCTGCTATATGAGGGTTCCCACCATTCTCATTAGAGTTACCTATTATATTAGGGTCACTCACATGTTGTCCTTACCAGTGGCACAGTATTGACACCCTTCTAATCAGGGCACAGATTGGACACCAATTTAGCTATAATGCGTCATTTGGGGTATCTCAGTTATATGACTACCTTCTATAGTCTCAGTATCAGTCTCAGTAAAAGAACTCAGATAGTTCTTCAGAATTCAAGACTGTCAGATACAGTATGGAACTCAGCTAGTTCCATCAGATTCGAGACTGTCAGATACAGTCACTCATATTATCAGTTATCAAAATTCAGTCATTAGTCATGTTAGTCATCAGCATACTCATGTTATCATGATTTTAGATATAGTTACTATGTATGCATGCATGTATTCTCACATTCGTATTAGCCAGTTAGCTAGTATCGTTCATGCATATGAACCCCGTGCATTCAACCTACCTCACATGTATACCAGTACATTCAAAGCACTGACATATTTGTGCTATGGTGTCTTATACCATGGTTCAGAGACACGAGCTCCAGAGCATCAGTATATTCCAGATATCAGCAGTTAGAGTTAGCAGTGAGTCCTTATCCTTTGAGGACATGATTATTTCTCTGTTATCTCATTAATTAGTTTATTAGTTAGAGTTAGTTGGGGACATATCCCATCAACTCCTTACTCAAATAGTTCAGTCAGTTAGAGGCTTTCTAGACTATCATATTTCAGACTTCAGTGTTTTCAATTTTGTTTTGGGTATTCTATTACCCCACACAAATATTATATCATTCAGATCATGTTCAGTATTGAACCTCATGGCATTTCAGTGCATGTTTCTGCATTGTTATGTCATATTATATAGTGTAAAAGTACAGATATCAGTCATGGGTTAGCTTGTGGTCCTTCGGGGTCATGTGCCCTATGTAGCATTTTGGGTACCAAATTTGGGGTTTTACAAACTTGGTATTAGATCCTAAGGTTCAATAGATTCCTCAGAAGTTTGACAGCCTCATATAGTAGAGTCCTGTACATGGGTATGTTGCGCGCCACATTTATGTATAGGAGGTAATAAGATGTTTTAGGAACAGTTTCCCCTCTTTTAGTATTCATGTCATGCCAGTGAGAATAATCTCAATTCAATCTCTCAGTCTAATTTGTTTCTCCCTTTCTTCTACAGAACATGCCTCATAAAAAAAGAAACAGAAATCAACCAGGCCCTCGCCCGAAGAACCTTTGGGTGATTATGTTTCTCATGCAGAGTTTCGAGCTGTATTCACTAATCTTTATAACTTAGTTTCTACTTAGAATGAATGAGCAGTTGTCGGTCTGGCCAATCCAATGGCTAATTCAGCTGCAGCTAGGATTCTGATTTTACCCAAATGAATCCTCCATCCTTTCTTGGGTCTAAGACAGATGAAGACCGTCAGGAATTCCTAGATCTGGTGCAGAAGTGACAAACATCATAGAGGTGACTACTGTTGAGAGTGTTGAGCTAGATGAATATCAATTGTAGGATATTGATCACATTGGTTCAAGTAGTGGAAGTTAGAAAGGGTAGATGATGCAGGGTCGGCTGGGTGGGAGGAGTTTGCGTCTGCTTTCCTCGATAGATTCTTCCCCTAGAGCTTAGGGAAGCTAAGGTGTTAGAATTCATCAACCTGAGGCAGGGCAATATGACAGTGAAAGAGTATTCTCTTAAGTTTACTCAATTAGCCAGATATGCCCCTCACGTGGTTGCAGATAGCAGGGCAAGAATGAGTAAGTTCATTTCAGGGGTGAATGATAGCGTGGTTAATGATTGCAGATCTGCCATGCTGAATAGTAACATAACTTTAGCTAGTCTTCTGACTCATGCTCAGCAAATTTAGGAGCGAAAGATTAAGATGAGGGAGAAATAGAATAAGAGGGCGAAGACAACTAGTTTTAACTTCGCTCAGCCTAAGTTAGAAGGAGAAAATCGTTCTCAGTTTTATCCTAAGTCATCAGTTCCAGCTCCTTCTACAGCCAGTGCTCCAGTTCCTAAGTTCAGAGAGGGTAACAAAGACAGATCGCTAAGCTCTAAGTCCCAGGGCAGTGTTAGCAGTGCCCGTACCTATCCTCTTTGCCAGACTTGTGGCAAGCACTATCAGGGTATTTACAGAGCTGGCAGTGGTATTTTCTTTGGATATGGCAAGCCAGGTGTAATACCCCGATCATTTTTTTAAACCTAAATTCGTCTTTTGAGTGGATATATTTGACCTCCAAAGTGATTGATGTTTAAACCATATGTATAGCATTGAATAATCTTTCCATCAATACCAATTTCATTGAAATCCAACATCGGACGAGGGAGTTATGGCCATTTTACTAAAAAGTATCAGATCGCCCAGGTTTAACGGTTGACCTGGCGGACCATTAGGTCCCTGGTGGACCGTCAAATGCCCCGTCAGGCCAAGAAACTGACTCCTTTTTCATACCATCATGCAACGGCCAAGTTGGTGGACCATAAAAAAGTTGACAGACCGTCAAGGGGTCCATCAGGTTGAGACAGAATGTCTCGTTTCTGGCCCTCGAGTGACGGACAACTTGGTGGTCCGTCAGTTTCCTAACGGACCGTCACTTTGACCTTCATGTCGAGGCAAAATATTCCAATTTTGGCACTCGAGTGATGGATGATCTGGTGGACCGTTAGGAGACTTGACGGACCGTCAGATCGACCGTCACAGGCCCCGATCAGTGAATTTTAGCTTTTTTCAAAAGAGCATTTTGGTCATTTCTGCCCTATAGGGTCCTATATATATATCCTAGTAGAGAATAGCCATTCATTTTCCTCCTTTTCTCTTCCAAGAAACATCTAGAAATTAGGGTTTCTTCCGAAACCCAAAAATTCAATCTTCTTCCAAGAAATTCAAGGATCTTCCATAGATTTCTCCAAGTTGTTCAAGAATTAAGTTCTCCAAGTCAAAGGCATCAAGAATCTTGGTCTAGAAGTGTGAGAAAGAAGTTTTAAACAAGTTTCTACATCTCCAAAATTATAATCCAAGGTATGTGGGGTTTGAACAAGAACACTCCTTTCATTCTTGTGCCTAAAGATTTACTTTCTGTTATTGATTTACATGATTTTGCAAGTGGGTTTACACCCAAATTTCTTTATTTATGATTTATGAGATTTGAGTTGAATAAGTTTGATATTTATGATTATTTCACCAAAATGTTTCTTAAATTGAGAATTTATTCCATGAGTTGTATATTGTCATTACGTATTGATGATTTCTAAGCGATTTAAGACAAGTGTCATGAGTTATGCCTTTTCATGAGAAATTTGACTATTGAATATATATATCGATATTTGATATTAAAAGTCAAGAATAAGTCATATGATGTTTTCTTGAAGCTTTTGATATTTGAAAATGATTCAAATAACAAATGTACTTGATGTTGAGAAGGATTGTGTTGAGTTGAGTCGGGTTAGGAATCCACAAGATGTTTATGATTTACAGATGAGATATATATATATATATATATTTATGTTTTGGTATTTAAAATAGACCCATGAGTTGATATTGATTTGGTGGATTTCCTAACATGTTCTAAGCTGAGTCTGGGAGGAGTATTTAGCACCGAGCGGGAAATATGGTATTTCCCCAAAACTACATGCCACCATAGGATTGATGTTGATAATTGTGGGCCAGAGGCCTAGTATGGGATTATGATAACGAGATTGAGGTTGTACTCCCTGGAAAGAGTACAACACCCCCGCTAATGTGGGGTTCTCTCCTTAGGAGGGCAAAACATTAGACTCTATACAGCTCACATGGTGTAATTATGTCGGTTATAAGAAACTTCCACGTCCATAATGATCTAAGTACCATGAGATACTGAGTCACTCTAAGTCATGATTCAAAGAATTTGAGTTAAGTTAAATGATTTATGAGATTCATGAAGCATATGTCATTACTGATGACTTATGGAAATGATGTTTTTTAGATAATTCAAGCGAAGTGAGTTATTATTGTCAGCATGCATGATTTTCTTATACATTTATGATATTATTTAAAATGTTGCATCCACCCCCATATACTTAGTACATTCCCAAGTACTGACTCCCATAGTTTTTTGTATTCTATATTTCCTTATGATATAGGTTCAGGTGCTCAGTCTCAGTAGCGACAGTGATCTTTGAGTACCTTCATCTACATTTCTACGGTTGGTGAGTCGTCATGGTTGGAGGACCTGTGTCTCCGATTTTGTCTGGATTAATAGATGGTTCTTTACTTTTAGTTCAGTACGAGTCAGTTGGGGATCTGTCCCAATGGCTCCTCGGTCCTATGTAGTAGAGGCTTTGTCAGACTAGTGTGCCAGCATGTACAGATATTTTAGTATTTTGTTTGTACAAAACCGTATTACTTTGTATCTCAGTATGTTCATGCTATGATTATTCTTCCCTACTTTATGATGATTTATGTCGTAGAGAGTTTTGAAAGTGATCACAGTCTTAGAAGGTCAGCTTGAGGTCACGTATGGCCTTGAGCACCATGTGATGTCTCGAGATATGTTCTCGGGGCGTTACACCAGGCCACAGAGTAAGCGACTATCCTCAGCCAGGTCTTTAGGGTTAACAAAATCGCCAAATCAGTAGGGTGCCACCTCCAGTGCTACTAGTGGGAAACACCCAAATCATCTCTATGCTCTTCAGTTCCAACAAGATCAGGAAAATTCTCCTGATGTGGTTACCGGTATGTTACAGATCCAAGAGCATTTTTTTCCTTTGTTACTCCTTATATAGAAGTTTATTTCGGAGTCAATCTTGAAATTCTAGCAAATCCCTTTTCAGTCTCTACCCCAGTGGGTAAAACCATCATATCCCGGTAAGTATATAGGAACTGCCCGATTATGATATCTCAGAAAGTCACTTCAGCAAACTTAGTCGAATTAGAGATGACTGATTTTGATGTCATTCTTAGCATGGATTAGCTTTATTCCTGCCATGCAACATTTTACTGCAGAAACAGAATAGTCCAGTTTCAGTTTCCGAATGAACCCGTCCTTGGGTGAAAGGGTAGTACTTCAGAGTTCAGAGGTCAGTTTGTTTCCTACCGTTGGGCACGAAAAATGATATCTAAAAGGATGTGCCTACCATCTTGTTCATGTTAAGGACACTAGTTCCGAAACTCCCAGCCTTGAATCAATTCCAATTATAGGTGAATATTCAGATGTCTTTTCTGAAGATCTTCCAGGAATTTCTTCCGAAGGGAAATAAACTTCAACATTGATCTTCATCCATATACACAGCCTATATCTATTCCGCCATACAGAATGGCACCTATAGAACTTAGAGAACTGAAAGAACAATTGAAGGATCTCTTAGATAAGTGATTCATCAGGCCCAACATTTCCCCGTGGGGCGCTCCAGTATTATTCATGCTCAAGAAACATGGTTCTTTTAGGATGTGTATAGACTATCTTCAACTCAATAAGGTCACGGTCAAGAACAAGTATCCTCTTTCCAGAATCGATGACTTATTTGATCAACTTTAGGGTGCCAGTTATTTCTCTAAGTTAGACCTCAGATCCAGCTATCATCAGCTCAGAGTTAGAGAATGTGACATTCTAAAAATAGCTTTTCGTACTCGGTATGGTCATTTCAAATTCTTAGTTATGTCCTTTGATCTTACCAATGTCCCAGTAGATTTTATGGACTTGATGAATCATGTGTTCAAGTAGTACTTGGACATGTTCATCATAGTCTTCATAGATGATATTTTGGTCTATTCCCATAGTGAGTGTGATCATACAGGCCATCTCAGGACAGTAGATTAGACTCTCAGAGATCATCATCTATTCGGCAAATTTAGTAAGTGCGAATTTTAGTTAAAGTCAGTAGCATTCCTTGGTCATATTATTTCTGTGGATGGTATTAGAGTTGATCCTCAAAAGACTAAAGCAATAAGAAACTGGCCTCACCCTATCTCTCCATTAGGTATTAGGAGTTTCTTGGGTTTGTCTGGCTATTATAGATGGTTTGTTGAGGGATTTTCTTCTATTGCATCCCCTATGTCTGAATTGACTGAGAAGAAAGTCAAGTTTCAGTGGTCAGATCCTTATGAGTAGAGTTTTTAGGAGTTGAAGACTCGACTTACTCAGCTCCAGTTCTAGCAATACTAGATGGTCCAGATGGTTTCTTAGTATATTGTGCTGCATCCAGAGTAGGTTTGGATTGTGTCCTGATGCAATATGGTAAGGTCATAGCCTACGCCTCCAGACAGCTTAAGCCCCATGAGAGGAATTATCCTACTCATGATCTTGAGTTAGCAGTCCTAGTATTTGCCTTGAAAATTTGGAGGCATTATCTATACGGTGTTCATGTAGATGTGTTAATAGATCATAAGAGCCTTTAGTATGTCTTTTCTCAGAAAGATCTCAATCTTCATCAGGGAAGGTAGTTAGATATTTTATCATCCGGGAAAGGCCAATATAATGGTTGACGCTCTCAGTAGACTATCCATGGGTAGTGTTTCTCATGTTGTGGACAGTAAGAAGAAGTTAGTTTAGAAAGTACATTAGTTTGCCAGACTAGGCATTTGCTTAGTTGATACAGATGAGGGTGATATATGGGTTTAGAGTAGTTCAAAATCATCTCTAGTTTCCACGGTGAAAGAAAAGCAAGATAGAGATCCCAGTCTTGTCAAGTGAAAAGAGTCAGTTCAGGATCAGAAAGTAGAGGTTTTCTCTCCAGGGGGAGATGGTGTTTTATGTTGTCAGGGTCATCTCTGTGTTCCAGGTGTAGATGACTTAAGGAAATGAATTCTTGCAGAAGTGCATGGTGCGCGCTACTATATTCATCCAGGGGCCACAAAGATGTACAACGACTTGTAGGAAATCTATTGGTTGAGTGGGATAAAGAGAGACGTTGCGAAGTTTATGGCAAAGTGCTCTACATCTCAATAGGTTAAGATAGAGAATCAGAAGCCTAGTGGGTCCATGCAGGAATTCAGTATTCCTACTTGGAAGTGGGAAGTTGTGAATATGGACTTCGTGAAGGGTTTTCCTTGAACTCGTCATCAGCATGATTCAGTTTGGGCCATTGTAAACAGGATGACCAAATCAGCTTATTTTCTTCCAGTTCATACCTCTTACTCAGTCGAGGATTATGCCAAAATCTATATCAAGGAGTTTATCAGATTGCATGATGTTTCATTGTCCATTATCTCAGACAAAGGTACCCAGTTCACCTCTCATTTCTGGAAAGCATTCCAAAAGGGTCTTGGTACCCAAGTTCATCTTAATACAACCTTTCATCCTCAGAAAGATGGTCAACCAAAAAGGACCATTCAAATTTTAAAAGATATGCTGCGAGCGTGTGCAATTGATTTCAAGTGAAGTTGGGATGACCACTTGCCTTTGGTTGAATTTGCATACAACAACAGCTATTATTCTAGTATTCATATGGTATGAGATGTAGATCTCCAGTCAGTTGGTTCAAAGTTAGTGAGGCCTCAGTCATAGGGCCTGACTTGGTATTTTATGCCTTAGAAAAAGAACAGTTGATTAGAGAAAGACTCCGGGCTACTCAGAGCTGACAGAAGTCTTATGTAGATGTTCATAGAAAAGATCTTGAGTTTGAGATTAGTGATCATGTCTATCTAAAGATCTCTCCCATAAAGGGAGTGAAGAGATTCGGCAAGAAGGTAAAGATCAGTCCCCGATATGTTGGTCCCTTCAAGATTCTCAGCTGCTTTGGCAAGGTAGCTTATGAGCTCAAATTTCCTTCAGATCTAGCCTCAGTTCATACAGTCTTCCATATATCTTTGCTCAAGAAATGTATATGTGACCCAGCAGTTGTAGTCCCTATTCAGAGCATCGATGTTCAGAACACCCTCTTTTATAAAGAGATTCCATTTGAAATCCTAGACTATTAGACTCGTAGACTGAGGAACAAAAAAGTCGCTCTAGTTAAAGTTCTTTGGTAAAATCAGTCTATCAAGGGTGCTACTTGGGAAACAGAAGCAGACATGCGTACCAAGTATCCTCACCTCTTCTCTATCGTCTTAAATCAAGCTCAAGGTAACAGTTCTCCTTAAGCTTACCCAGTTTCATGTTCTGTGTTTGTCACAAACTTGGTATTAAATACCATTTTATATTCAGTCATGCATTCATGTATCAGCTCAGTTATATAATTATGCATCAGACATGCATTCTCATTATGAGAAACTTTGTTCATCAGAACACCCAGTCATGCATTCATGAATCAGTTACATATGCATCAGATATTCATGTTCAATATGATATGTTCAGTTATCAGTCATATAAGTCATGAGATCATGTTTCAGTATTCATGTTCAATAGGTACATTAGTTATTCTTTCCTATCAGTCAGTCTCATTCGAGGACGAATGTTCTCAAGAAAGAGATATTGTGATAACCCGTACTTTTTCCTAGCTAATTTCATCTCAAGAATGTCTAGTATTAGATTCTAAATTGAATGATGTTTATTATATGAGGATTTTTCAAGATTTTCACTTTTTTTTCATGTGGGAAATTAACTAAGCTTTCCATCGATAGAAGATTCGCCCAAATCTGATAACCAGGTCAGAAGTTACGACTATTTCAAGTTTCCATTGTAAAACAGTGCCATATTAATTAGTGGCGTGCCACAAGAGAAAATGGCATTTGGAAAATTCTAGTAGGGGTTCGCGCCAGCGCCCAAATTCAAAATTGTCCATTTTCCAGTGTCTCAGTGCCATTTCAACCGCATCGCGTCAAAGTTCCAGGTCATAAAGAAAGTGGCAACGCGATGGCCCCACGCTGTGTCATCCCTCAATTTTCCAATTTTCAAAATCCAGTGACACGGTGCGATAGCGCTGCGTCGCACTAAAGCTCCAGTTTAGGAAATTTTTACAATTTTAAAAGACGCATCCAAGGGTTAAAAGGGTCAATCTTCTACCCCTATTTAAACCTAATAACACGAAATTCATCCATTTTTCACCCAAAATACACTCTCTTCTCTCAAAAACCTCTCAAGAACAACCTAGGTATTTTCATAAAAGATTCAGAATCAAGAATTTCCTCTGTCAATCTTCGTGTATTTACGAACTAAGGTATGCATAGTATTTATTCATGGACTCCTCCCATCCAGGAAGCCCAAGAATCTCATTTCAAAGTTTAATTTTATGCATTTCCTTATGAATTTCATGATTGGGCTACTCTTGCTCATGTGGATAATGAGAAATTGAATTTTACTCCATGTAGGGTGATAAATTCTATGTGGGTTAAATTATTATAGATATAGATTCATGCAAACCTATGACTAAACCCTTGAATGATGAAATTAGAATTGAACCATGATGTTTAATTATTGTACAATGATGTTTACATGTACCATGCCTACAATATATTTGATTAAATGCCTAGATGAAGGAAAAGTACCTAACTAGAATGATACCATGAAATCCCCATGTATATACAAGTTATGCCTATCACATGTTTTGATGGAATGCTTCTATAATTATATTATCGATTATGATGTTAGTTATATGTTTAAGTAAGTTATGCTTGGTCAGTTTCCTTCCATCAAGTTGGGGGTATTTGTACCCGAAATATTTGTTGTGTGCCTAGAGCCATGTCATGTTTCCACGATACTATCAGTCAACCTATGATCCTTAGACTTCAAATAGTCATATGACTCAGAAAATCTCCATGATCTCATGAACTCAGTCAGTTGTCAGATATCAGATGTCAGTAGTATTCTATTAGTCAATAGAAGTCAGTAACTCAGTCCATGTTCAGTTCAGTAAACCATGTTCAGTGTCTATTTAGATGGGAGTATAAATTAGCACCGAGCGAACCCAAGGGTGGGAACTCACCTGTTATATGAGGGTGTGATTCTTAGAAGCAATCCTTGCATTCTAGAACTATGTAGCCATCATAGGTTGAGACATCATACCCTACTATATAAGGGTAGATAAGGTGGCTTAACCTGCTATATGAGGGTTCCCACCATTCTCATTAGAGTTATCTATTATATTAGGGTCGCTCACATGTTGTCCTTACCAGTGGCGCGGTATTGATACCCTTCCAATTAGGGCACAGATTGGACCCTAATTCAGCTATAATGCATCATTTAGGGCATGTCAGTTAGATGACTACCTCCCACAGTCTCAGTATCAGTCTCGGTAAAAGAACTCATATAGTTCTTTAGAATTCAGGACTGTCAGATACAGTCAACTCAGATACAGTATGAAACTCAGGTAGTTCCATTAGCTTCAGGACTGTCAGATACAATCACTCATGTTATTAGTTATTAGAATTTAGTCATTAGTCATGTTAGTCATCAGCATACTCATGTTATCACGATTTTAGATATAGTTACTATGTATGCATGCATATATTCTCACGTTCATATTAGTCAGTTAGCCAATATTGTTCATGCATATGAACCCCGTGCATTCAGTTTATCTCACATGCATACCAGTACATTCAAAGTACTGACTCATTTGTGCTATGGTATCTTATACCATAGGTTCAGAGACACGAGCTCCAGAGTATCAGTAGATTCCAGATATCAGCAGTCAGAGTTAGAAGTGAGTCCTCATCCTTCGAGGACATGATTATTTCTCTATTATCTCATTAATTAGTTTATTAGTTGGAGTTAGTTGGGGACATGTCCCATCAACTCCTTACTTAGACAGTTCAGTTAGTTAGAGACTTTTTAGACTATCATGTTTCAGACTTCAGTATGTTCAGTTTTGTTTTGGTTATTCTATTACCCCACACAGATATTATATCATTCAGATCATGTTCAGTATTGAACATTATGGCCTTTTAGTGAACGTTTCCGCATTATTATGTCATATTATGCAGTGTACAGGTACAGATATCAGTCATGGATTAACTTGTGGTCTTTTGGGGTCATGAGCACCGTGTAGCATTCCAGGTACCAAATTTGGGGCGTTACACATTATTAGAATAGAAGTTATAGGAATATGAAGTGGTGTGAGTTATGAAAATGACTTATTAAATAAATTATTTAAGAAAAATAAAAATACTTTTAAAACGAATTATTGTATTATTATTATATAGTGAAATCGAGAGAACAATATCTAAAAAAAATTAAAAAAATTCAATTGAATGTCATAAAGAGGCGTTGCGTCACCTCTTCTACATTCTGCTTTATTATTATATATTGATCGATTGATGATTGATAGATATGATTGATTATTTTTTAATTAATAGGAAAATTAATTAATTAAAAAAACAAAGAAGAAAAAAGATAAAGATAAATATGAATGGAGGACTACATCACCTTCTCTATGTTTATACATACATATATATATATATAAATATATATATATATATATATATATATATATATATATATTATATTAAAAGTGTGAAGATGATTAGAAAAGTGATTTGAACTTTTTGCCCCTCATTAAAAGTCTCAACTTTAGACAAAGTCATCATTTCACATATTTTTTCTAATTAATAAATACTTATAAAATATTCAAATGAATAAACAAATGGGAAAAATAGCTATTTAAAGAAAGGAGAAAAAAAGCTCGACTCCAAAGTTTATGGTTATTATATGGGAAAAACATTAAAAATATGGATATACATGGAAAATCTGTTAAAGTATTAATTTCTAATATTTACCTTCCATTTTAGGCTAGGATTTCTATAATATTATATGAAAAATCTAAATATTAATTCCTACTAATATCTTACCTTCCCTTTAGGCGTAGGAGTTCTATTATATGGCTTTTCAATTCCTTTTTGGTTTACAAATCTTGTTATAAAGAAAGTTATAAATCCTCTAGAAAGATACTCCTTCCGTTTAAAAAAGAATGACTTATTTTAACTTGACACAAAGTTTAAGAAAATAAAGAAGACTTTTGAATCATGTGGCTTTAAATTAAAGTAGTGTCAAATGTACCAAAATGCCCTTTAATCTTATGGTCATAAACATGCCATGTGGAAAGTTGAAATTAAAGTATTGTCAAAAAGGAAAGGGGTCATTCTTTTTGAAACAGACTAAAAGGGAAAGTAGGTCATTCTTTTTTAAACGGAGGGAGTACATAGTACATCAAAGCTTCAACGATATATGATATATCTATCATTCATGTTCGACTGAATAAATTCTTCATTGATGCAAGGTAGGGTCATAGTTATGGAGAAGAGATGTGAACTTAAGAAGATTTTTTTTGGTGGCATTCATACCACCGTGACGGAAGGTTTCGCAAATACTTTATTTTACCTCCACAAGATAGGGATAAAATCTATGTAGTTTCAATTATTATATTTTTTTGTAAGCAATCTAATGAAATTAATTCATCTACATCATATGCTTTTGGGTGCATTCGCTTCCCAGCAAATCAATAATTTATTTCATTCTTCAATTAATTTTTTTAGTAGATTATCTTTTTAAGTAAGAATTCATTCTTCAATTAATAACTGTTATCATCTCTTTTTATTCACTTCACTTATTTTGTTTGGATGATTTCATACTCACACTATAGCTGCTCAAGAACGTTGGTAGAGATAAAATCATATATGTCACAGTGGTGGCATGCTGCAACACTACACATGCATAATCTAAAACAAACCGAGACAGCTTACTTTCTGATACTTATGTCAGCATCATTGGACTAGATAACTTTAGTAGAAAGTTCAAAGAATCAACAAAACATCAAATGAAGCACAAGAACCATACAGAAACAGGAATAATTCAAATGGCAGAGGGTCGACAACAAGCTTTTTAGAAGCAAAAATGTACAATATGTTATAAACCAAATAAGAGAGCCCAACCCAAAAGACTAGCTTGACAGATGGGAGAACCCATTTGGTCTATAAACCCATTAGCATTTCTCTATTTTTCCAATGTGGGATAATTGGTTTATAACAATCGCCTCCGCTTGAGAACTAAAGACTTCGTTGGTTACGGCTGGACCCAGTTGATCACGGCTGGCACCCCTCCTGGATCCAGGCCACCACTTCCGACACATAGGCCACCACTCTAAATCGCGGCTCTACGTATAGATCAATCCTTGTTGGTCATAGCTGGCACCCCTCTTGGGTCCAGGCCACCACTACTGGCACACAGGCCATCACTTCGAGTCATGTCCCCACACGTAGGACTCTCAATGAAATTACAAATGTTATAAACGAAACGAGAGAGCCTAATCCAAAAGACTAGCCTGATAGGTGGGAAAACCTATTTGGTCTATAAACCCATTAGCATTTCTCTATTTTTCCAATGTGGGACAATTGGTTCATAACACAATATGTGTGTCCTAATTATCAAATAAACTTTGAAAAGACTTTCGTATGTTTGATTTTAGTATCTTTGGTTTTATCTACTTCTTGAAGCTCTTTCTGAGTAGCATTCAGTTAATGTCTTTCACGTAGTCAGGAATTTACTAACTTCAAGTTTTATTCCTAGGCCTGAAGGAACAATTTTAATGTTTCTATAATTCCTTTAATTTATAATTACTAGATTTTGAAAGGAACTCTGAAATCCCAATGGGTGTACTAGAAATCAACTTTTTATTATTGTTATAGATAGTTGTCTTAAGTAGATAAAAGTACTTAAGCATAAGCAACCTTTCATGTTTCAGTTACACCTAGCTATAGGTAAAATTACTTTGCGTCTAGGTATGGGCATTTCTCAGTTGTTTCCTGTCATTAGGACAAACTAACACTTCAATGATACTTGTCTCCAAAGGATTTGTTCTAGTCATGATTTAAAATGCAGGAAACATTATAACAAGTTCGACAACTATATGATCCTAAAACAACTTGGGATAATACACATGTTTATTGTTCAATATAATCATGCCATATTTTTTAATTTGGGCATGCATATTATAAAAGATCTTCAATCTTCTTACCAAAAAAGAAAGATATGATTTATAAAGTAAAAATAATGCATAATATCACAATGTTGTATTAATGTTTCCTTTTATTTGTGACTAATGTATATATAAGTAGAACGAACTCATAATCAATTTTTGACATTACATGTGATGTATTATGGCATAACCTGAAAATATTGATATAAAGGAAGCTAGATAATTTACCAATGGGAGATCATTTTACTTTGGAAAAGAGCATTACTTGTATTATTGCCCGATTCTCTCAAGAGTTTTTAATATTATTTAATAAGTTGACCTTGAACTTTGAATTTCTTCAATTGGTGGCAAGAATTGTAAGAAGTATAAAGATTTTGACTATCGATATGTTAAATGTTAGACACTGTTTTTGCAATTGGTCCTTACATATATTTTGTAACTTCTTGGTCTATATTATTTTACTGTAATGCAATTATTTTAACTTAAATTTTGTTCTATAACATCATTAAAAATTTATATTACTCACTTAGCATGACATCTTGCAATGATCAGAGAAAATTCATCTTACCATCATGGCATATCAGAAGAAGAAGGGTGACTAAGCCAGAAGAAAGCCTTGAAACATGCATTTATTTTAATGTGCATACATATTTTTGTCATTTAAATGACGGTAATATTGCATATATTGTAACTTTAGTTGTAATTTCATTTAATTTATTTTTTTGTATGTAATTTTTTATATTAACATGACATACATTTAATTAAATATATGGAGAAGAAGTCAAAGGTTTGAGGACTTTGTGGTCATCCTAATATTTATATTCTCTTTTGAATATTTTAATTTTTTTTAGTGCATATCTCTAAATTATTGATGGAAGATCAAAGAAAATAGAGAATAATGTATGCACAACATTGAGTTTATTCTTCTTATATATAGTTCAATTAGGCAAAATACACGTGCAAAGCACGTATCCTAAACTAGTGTGTGTATATATATATATATATATATATATATATATATATATATATATATATATATATATATATATATATATATATATATATATATATATTGATGATTGCTTTTTTATGAAGGAAGTGAAAGTTTGAATTAGTAAATATTTAGACTTTTAAGTATACAATAAAGAATATGAAAAAGTGGAGCAGTGAATTTTGATACATTTAAGTTTGAACAATAAAAAATAGAAATAAATGAAGGAATAATAATTAACATATTTATTTTTATAATAATAAATAAATAAATGGAACAAATAAAATAAAAATAATTTGTGAATAGTGACCTTAGAAGTATGTCACATCAATAAATAATTTAATAGAAATTAATTATATTTTACCCAAAAAATAAATATTTCACAATTATATACATTAAAATATGAATTTTTTCCAACCTTCAAAACATGAGCAATGCACAGGGCAAGCAACTTTGCTATAGTGTATATAATTGTTTGTCCTGTGAAACGCACTATAGCAAAGTATGGTGTGAAAATATCTTCTATTTTCGAAGGTGAAAGCCAAATTTGAGGAGAAAAAATATTTCTTCTGATGTTGCTGGATTAAAGGATAGTGGGATAAATAAGCAAAAATCACCTTTTAGCTGACTTCTTTTTTTTTGTCTAATCACTTTCTAATCAAAATGTTGGGCATACAAATACACAAATATTCAAAATAGGTACTACTAAACAAAGCAAACATTTAAGAATCCAAACTACAAAACTACAGTAGCAAAAAATTGACTTGGACAACAACCCAAATAGTTTAAGCAGTGGTGGCGGATTGAGCAATTAGGTTCTTCCATGCCTCCTCGATGATGGACAACTTAATACCTTTACCTTTGGGTAGTGAAACCCATGGCTTAGTACCCTTTCCAAGAGTGACCACATTCCCTAAACGTGTAGCAAATTCATGAATGTGGACGGTCTCAAAGCTACCCTTATGCTTCTCCTGGTCCTTAATAACACCACCACATCTTCTATTTCTACCTCCAGTCACCATCACAACATTTCCAACATCAAACTTGATGAAATCAATAGTCTTGTTAGATTCCAAGTCCAGCTTAATAGTATCGTTGGCCTTGATGAGAGGGATCAGGATAGCGGATTGTTCTTCCATCATAAGTGTTAGCAAATTGTTCTTCCATCATAAGTGTTAGCGGATTGTTCTTCCATCATAAGTGTTCAAGTATGGAATCCCCTTCTGACCAAACTGCACTAAACAGGCCTTGCAAAGCTTAAACTTGGCCTCCTCATCCTCGAGTGAGTGAAGACAGAATTGGCCCTTAGTGTCATAAAGGAGACGGAAGCTCTCATTAGTCTTTAGAATTGAAACAACATCCATGAAACCAACTGGATAGGTCTTATCAGTCCTAACTTTCCCATCAACCAGAACTTGTCATTGCATCAGAATCGAGATCACCTCTCGGTATGTGAGAGCATACTTCAATTTGTTTCACAAGATAATGATCAACGGCAAACACTCCCTTGATTTGTGTGGACCAAAAGATGGCTTGGGAGCAAACGCTCCTCCAAGCTTATCAAGCATCCAATGCTTCAGGGCATTGAACCTCTTCAGATGCTTCTTCAAACCTCTAGCCATTTTTCTAGTGTAAGAATTTTAGCTTCTTTGATGAAACAGACTGTGATGAATTCATAAATAGTTCAAAAAGTGTAAATCAAAATATTACAAGGATAGCAAGTTAATAAGGAAGAGCAAATCAATAAAGTTAACTTATGAAAACAATACAATTTGAAGAAAAAAAATCATTAGCATACTCTTGAAAACACATATCAAAAATTGCAGACAAAATTAACTCAACTATGATTTTCAATTTTTGAATACATGAAATAACACCTCTTCATTTGTACATTTGCTATTTTTTTTTTACCATGCATGCAACCTAGTGTGCTTAGAGACGTTAGAGAATATGATTGCAACAATTTTTTCATCAAAGCTTGCATATATTTTCTTTATAACTACATGGTGCATCAATTAAGTTCTGTGAATTTGAATGATGGATTTTAACTTAAATAAGAGATCACGGTGGAACTGATAGTGGAGTTGATAGTGGCCTATTTTTCAGTTCACAAGACTCTCGGTTTTTCAAATTCCTTCTAAAATTTAATTAGCAATTAAAAATTAGCATTAATTCACTTCTAGTTTACAAGACTCTTGACCTTTCAAACCCCTTCTGAAACAGAATTAGCTTTCCTGTATTTCAGTTACTATTTTGTATTTTTTAAATTTAAATTACTCAACCATATATATAAATTATAGAATTAAATGGATCATAAAGGTAAAATTTCCCCAAAAAAGGAGAAAATAGATAAATCTAATTGATGCTCATTGGAAGGTTCCATATCAGCTTTTTGGTTATCCTCCTTTCTATATATATATATATATATATATATTGATTTGTTTACTATTCTTTATCTTGAGTCGGGTGTATCGAAAACAACCTTTCTACTTCTCCAGAGGTAGTAGTATGGACTGCATATATTTTACTCTCCCCAGGCCCCACTATGTGGGAATACACTGGGTTTGTTGTTGTTGTACTTTCAAGGTTCAAAATTCAAAAGAAACAATTAATAAAACACAAATTTATCTCCTCACCAAGAAACATTCAATATATATTTATTCCCGATAACATTGCAAAATCTTTTCAAATAATTTTTATCATTTTATCATAAGTAGAACAACTGTTGCAACATATCAAAGAGCGATGAAATGAATTATTAGTGACCCCTACATAACATTATGCGACACTTTATTGATGTTAACAACAAAGAGAGCTCTTGGACGCATTGTTGCTCTTTTGGACTATCCAAAAGTAATATGTTAATTTAAGAGATTGTTTGGTACAAGGAGTAAGGGATAATTAATCCCATGATTAATTTAAGGATGAGTTTATCTCATATTTGATTGAGATAAAATGCATGGGATAACTCATCTCGCAATTAGTTATCTCAAAATTGTAATTTTATTTTTATCCCATGTTGTTGGTGGGAAAACTAATCCTTGAATAATTAGTCTCGTGATAAGGTGTTCCTAACCAAATGACCTCTAAGAGTATAAGTTACCAGTTTTAAGACAACAAACCATATTCTCTTCCTAAACTAAAAATGAAGCATTTAATCTAAAAAATTTGGCAATAATGCTCATATACATTTGATATGGTATAACTGAATGTCGGAATTAAGAATAACAACAAATAGAGAACCCTTGTAACATAGAAAATTTAACATAAATTCATGAAGGGAATTGCTTAAACTTTCAAAGATAAAGATGACATACCTGAGGTTTACAAATTGTATTATAACCTACCTGCTCTTGCTATAGAGTCAATTGAGATCAAACTATCAAGATGGTTCCATATTTCTTTCACCTGGGTAGATCCAAAAACTCACCATGTATAAAGAAGAAATCTACACATAAAGTATGATGATAAAAACAATTGAGAATGAATCACAAAGCCCCTATCAAGACAGTGGAGAAAATACAAGAAAAAAAAAAGAACCAATATTGTTGTCCAAAGTAGAAAGGAAAAAAAATAATGACATACAAATTGGAGATTCAAACATAAGAGTTCGAGATTCTGGATCAGCTCAGTAATGACATACTAAAAATTGAAAATCTGAATCCTATTTCTCTTTCTCTTAATATAAATATACCCATTTGGTTGAATTTAGAAAGATAAAACAATAATATTTAGATAAAGTTGTCAAACCTGTCAATTATCAGTAGAACGCTGAATATACTCTAGCCATTGATGCCTGCAAGTGAACGATGGTATGTGAATTTAGTTTCATGGTTCTTTTCTTTAGCTCCAAAAAAATAGCCCCAAAATCCTAATACAAAATCGACAGACGCAAACAATTTCATAAAAAACTGATTAAAGATAGAAAAGATAATCAAAAAGAAGAATTCAATGGTGAAGATTGAAGAAAATCAAGGCAAAGATTGAATAAAAGCTTACCAACAACGATAAAAATGGAGATAAAAAAACTTACCAAAAAACTGCAAAATCCTAGACGAGTAGAAGAAGAAAGTCTTATTTTTGCACAAAAAACTGATAATTATAGAATAATGAAAGGCTACGAAGATTTTTTGTGATTGTGTAAAATGACTATTATACCCTTGATAGTTCTTTCTACTCATCTTTCTGTATATATACTAGATGGGCGATGCCCGTGCTAAGCTGTCATGCCTCAAATCTTATTGGGGCAGACTGGCACCCGTAACCGAGGAGGCCCGGGAGAACCAGCTCATAACCTTATACTTCCTATGTATACCTCTATGACAACCTTAAATTCGGGCAGCCTCATGTCGCATATAAAAGGAAATAATCACCTATATAAGCTCGAGCACACATATATATGTATATGGAATACTTGGCCGTTGGAGCCATTACGTCCATTAACAAAACACCACGTTGACTGTACATTAGGTCTACAAAGCCTCTAGACAATACACAGAGTTTAACTAAGGTCAGGACACACCCCGCCATATAACTAACTTCTATACAATACCAAAAGTGACTGGATATGACACGAAAAGCCCTAAAGCAAACTGGATCCCACCAAAAGCAGCTGGATATCCTGGCTCCTACTTGTGCGGTGTATGAGCTGAGGTACCTGTGCCTGCAGCATAAAATACAAGTCCCCTGTGGGGGACGTCAGTACGAAATATGTACTGAGTATGTAAAGCTGTAGATAATCACATATGATATAGGAGCTCAATAGAAATTAGAAACAAGTGAATAAATCATAATAGGAGTGGACCACACTTACTAGAACTTGTGACAACCTGTACATTGTATTTATTCAATCACTTCACCTTCGTTCATATCATCTTTGTAATCATTACTATACTGTACTATGACAATTAGGCTGCCTCCAGTACATATCAACTGGGATCGACCCATGATAGGCTTATGCCCCTGGGATACCACCCATAAACACATAAATAGGGATCGACCCATGATAGGCTTATGCCCCTGGGATACCACCGGATAAGAGAGAACTTCCATCACTTAGTTCAATTAATCTTTGAGATTGTTATTTCGGTTGCCACAACATTTTTGATACTTTAAAACATTGATACTTTAATAAGAGACATATAAATAGACCATCAATGCAATAACAATGAAGTATGAACTCATTGGCACATCAATGAAGTATTTTGGAGTCATCAATGCCATAACAATGAAGTAGAAACTTATTGGTATATCAATGAAATGTTTTGGCGTCATTAATAGCACATGGATCTTGTTTGAGTAACCGGATACCTTCTGACATTCATTAGTGCAATAAACATGTAAGATTTGGAAACAATAAGTATTGGAATGTCTTGACATCTTGTAGGGTGGAAACAAGTTCATTGGTAACATAGGACATCATACAAAACCATTATGGATCACATGTTACTGAATAACTTTGGAAACTTTCTTAATAGAACAATTGTTCACTTTAATGCCAAAGATATAGTATAGAGTATGCTTTACATACCTGACTGTCAACCTTCAATACTAGTCCCAAATGGACTTCCCGTCTTTTCAGATTACTTATCTATAATGAACATATATAACAATCTAGTATTAGCAACCAAACGTCACAATTCAATTATTTGAATTCACCAAACTAGTGGTTAAGTAGTAAGCCTTAATTACACTATAAAGGGTGTCACTTTAACCTTCTTATACTCTAATTACATTCACATACCATGCATATTCATACAACATCCTCTAATATCAAGTTTGGATTCATTTATCCTTCCAACCAATCCATTAAATCAAATTGAGCCATAGACATAAATAATCATCAATTCAATAGTATATCACCATATCCACCTTCCATAACTCAATTACCATATCCACCTTCCACAATTCAATACAACCAAACTATGTGATAACGCTCAAACTACAGCTCTCGTAAGAGTGTAAGCGGACGCTGTCAAATATAGAACCCAACTGGGTTGGGTGTCGAATCCCACAGGGAATACTTGGTCACTAAGTAAGCAACAATTATTAGACTTTTGATGAAAGTTCTGCGAATAAAGGGAGGGATTTTGTGTGTGAAAATAACGTGAACAAAATAGTAGAGTAAAAACGGAAAATAGAAGAGTAAAACGGAGTACTTGGTAGGTTTTAATCAATGAGAATCGAGAGTTAGGGTTATGTCCACCTTATGAGTTGTATGTATCTATTGACTATGAGTTATGCGGAATTCAGACATGCATGTGCTTATAGAAAATCGTATTCTATGGTAAATCCAGGCGTCTTTCGACCATCAAAGACTATTTAACTTTAACTCTTTCGAGCTTAAAGAGTGTCTAATGGTACAAATTCTCCAAGAGGTTAATCCAGTTACGGCACTAACTTTTTAACAGGGGTTGGTGCCCTATTACCTTCACATTATCTCTTTTCCAGACATGTAACCTTTCTTTCGAACAAGTTAATGTTATACTGGCATATTCTATATGTTTGCAACCACAAGAATTTAAATTAAGATGAAGAGAGTAATGATATAAGTAGCATACGTGTCAAGAATTCACAAACTCATAGCAATAGATAGTATCTGATAAGGCTTTCATAATCCTAACAGAGAAGTTTAGCTACTCATGATTGCAATGAAGATCACAATAAACATCATCATGATCTCACGTTGGTCACAAGGGTCGTGCTTTCTCTGTCAGAAGGTTTAACATGAATTAGGATCAAACGTTGAATGAAAAAGACTTGAATTAATTAATGAAGGAATAAGAATTTATTAGAATGGGAAGGAATAGAAGGGGGAATAAGAAGAGAATGCTGAAAAGATTCAGCAAAATAGGGTTTATATAACATCCATATCCTAGTCCTATTGAAATAGGGTTTTTATCCTTCTCCTAGTCCTACTGGGTTACTGCATAGTTGTCCTAATCCTACTAAGTTACTACTGATCCCCAAGTCTTTGGAAATGCTGTTTTTGCCCGGGACAAGTTATCTATGCATCACTTTCAGTCCATAGGTGTCCAAACGCTGCTTTCCTTCTTTCGTGAAGCTTTCTTTGGCGTCAAGTTATCCATAAAATGCTTAAATCTTCATCATTTATACCTGAAAACTTGCTAATCATGTTTGTTAGCTCACTTACAGGAAAAAGGACTAAAAGTGCAGGAATGATATATTTTGTCCTTAAAACTTAGCCTAAAATATGGGTAAATTATGGTGTTTACGCGTGTAAATACGCCTATCATCACTATGCAAAATAGTTCATAACCCTATTTCTATCACCTTTCAATAACAACCAATACATATAATTCTCTATCACACATATACATATGGAAAAGAACTAAGGCAAATGATATTCATACCTTAGAATTCACCTCTTGATTATGCAATCCTGTTTGCACAAATAATAGGTGTCGTTCGAAGCTCTCGAGATGACAAACGCAGTTATTGGATTACTTTGGAATTTCTACGGTTGAATCAAAAGTAATTTAAAGGTCAAATTTGGCTAGGGTTTGTTCTTCCTCAATGATTGATGATGAAAATGAGTTTTTGAACTCATATACATGTATATATACACATATTACCATCCATAATATAATAGGAAATGACAAAAATGCCTTTAAAATTTAAATAATGTCAAATCTGTCCTTTGGTGGACTGTTTTGATAAGCTAAAGTAGATAGACCATAACTCTTTGCTCTGATATCGGATTTGGGTGAAATTGGTATCGTTGGAAGGAAAATTCAAAGGGCTTTCAGTTCATATAAAGTAGGCCACCCAGTTCGTTCTGTACAAGGAGTTATGGTCATTTGAAGTTGACCCTAAAAATCTATTTTGATAGGCTGAAGTAAAAGGAGTATAACTCCTTACTCAGATGTTGGATTTGGATGAAACCAATTGCATTGGAAACAAGACTCAAAGATATTTCTTTTCATAGGTCGCAGCTCTCCTGGTTCATTATATTAAGGGAGTTATGATCGTTCGAAGTTGACCCAAAAATTCAGCTGGCCTCAATAGTTTGTGTGCAGGAAATTTTCCTGCACAGTTACTATTCCCAAATATCCCGGCCACCGTTTTATAGTTTCGAACGTGCTAGATTATATCTGAAACCTATCTATTTTTGAAAATATTTATATCGTTGGAAATCTTATTCAATAACCTTCACATGGAACCATCGACAGGAAAATTCTGGTATAAATAAAATAAAAAAATTAATTTCATATAAATAAGACCAATACACGTACTTGAATACGTCAATACACGTACTTTAATATGGGGTGTTACATAAGCATGGTCCTCTTAAGCATAATTATTTTATATTATCAGTAGTAGAATATTTTATTATATAGCTATTATCTGTTTGTATTTGTAGAAGACTCCTTCTATTGTAGGAGTCTATTGTTGTATATCTATTCCTTAAGTTTAGTTGTAGGTTGTTATTTATTGTATTTAAATTCTGAATGCTGAAGGAATAAATCCATCTTTCGACTTTCTCTCTTTATCTAGTTTTATATGGTATCAAAGCCTTTAGCCTCTTACGAGTTAGAGCCTCTTTCTCTCCTCATCTATGGTTGCACCTCAAGAAACAATCCCTCCGGTTATTATTAACTGTGGTGATGCTACTTCTACCAACAACAATGCTTCTGCAGCTTCACCTATTGTTCATGTGGTACAATTCAATCCTGTATCTCATTTACTTATGAAATTGCAAGGTAATCTTAATTTCTCGATTTGGAAAGCACAACTTGTGATGCTACTCAATGGCCATAGCTCATAAGACATCTTGACGGATCAAAATTGGCACCACCAATGACAGTTACTCAAGATAACCTTAAGATGCCAAATCCTAGCTATCAAATCTGGTTCTCTCATGACCAACTGATCCAGCAAGCAATGATAGCGTGTGTCGATCCCACCATTGTGCCTACTGTTGCCATAGCTCCATCTACTAAGACTGCCTGGGAACTTCTTCACATGGCTTATGCAAATAAGAGCCACACTCGTATTTTCAGCTTGTGCAACCAATTGCAAAATATGAAGAAAGCCTCTAAATCTGTTGCAGAATACTTACAAGAGGTTCGATCTCTTTTTTATGCTCTCAAAGTTGTTGGATCACCAATAACAGATGATGAACTTATTGTCAAGATTCTAAGTGGCCTGGGCCCGGAGTATCGTGAAATCTCTGCCGCTATAAGAGCAAGAGACGCTTCATTGAGTTTTGAAGAATTATTTCGCAAGGTCACAAATCATGAGCTTTTCATCAAGCAGCACCAAGATCTTAAGAAGTCATCCTCCACTATCACAGTTGTTGTAGCATAAAAAACAAACATGCCACACCAGTCTAATAGGAACAATCGTCGCTTCAACAATCAATAGTGGAACCAATCTTCTCCTCAATAATCCAACTTCAACAATAAACAGTGGAACCAATCTACTTCTCAATAATTCAACTCCAATAATCAGCAGAATTGGAGATCAAATTCAAGACAAACTGTTCAATGCCAATTATGCCAAAAATTTGGACACATTACAGAAGTATGTCGTTTGAAATCACACAATCATTTTGAAGATAAGGCCAACTTTGCCTCTAGTTTGCAATCAGTAGAAAGCTCTTGGATTCTGGATTCTGGTGCGAGTCATCATGTCACGGCTGACCCTCACAATCTTGAAGAGTATACAGGCAATGAGAAAATATCCATGGGTGATGGTAAAACCATTTCTATTACTCATACTGGTTCAACTCAGATACAAGCATCTAATTCTGCTTTCAGGCTTTCTAAAACACTATGTGCTCCATCAATTAAAAAAAATCTTATTTCTGTAGCTAAATTTTGTCAAGACAATCTAATGTCCGTTGAATTTTTTCCTTCTACTTTTCTTGTGAAGGACCTGTATACTCAGAAGCCGCTGGTACAAGGCTGGAATAACAATGGACTCTATGAGTGGCCACAACATCCTTCCTGACCACTAATATCCATCAATCTTAAATCCACAAAAGTTCCTATCCAGATATGGCATTGTCGCTTGGGTCATCCTCATTCGACGATTTTAAATTTTATTTTGAAGAAGTTTTCTTTACCTGTTGCTACCAAAGAAAAAATTGAATTTTGTAATGCTTGTTCCTCTAATGAAGCACATCATTTTCCCTTTCAATGACTCACTTTATCCAGTAATGATCCTCTTCAGGTTATCTTTAGCGATTTATCACTAAACAAAAAGTTATATTACTGTATTTTTGTTGATCACTACACCAAATATACTTGGTTGTATACAATTAAAAATAAAAGTGAAGTTGCCTCTTTGTTTCAAAATTTTCATCCTTTAGTAGAGAACTTTTTCAAAACAAAAATTAAATCTCTTTATTTAGGATAGAGGAGGTGAATACAAAAGTCTTCAGTCCTATCTTCAACACAATGGCATTGAACATTTAGTTTCACCTCACTACACGCCACAACGTGTTGCCATAGCTGAACGTCGTCATCGTTATATTGTTGAAACTGCCAAAACCCTTCTTTATGAAGCATCCCTACCACCAGAACTATGGTCTTTCGCCTGTCATCATACTATTTATTTCATTAATCGATTACCCACACCCATCTTAAATCACCCACACCCAGTGAATGCGTGGGAGATAGGGAAGAAGTTAGCAGGAATGAGGGTGTGGGAGTGTAGGGGGGACGTGGATAGTATGTGGGATAGGGTGGCTAGGTGCATCAGGGAGAATGCAAGGGAGGTGCTGGGTGTTTCTAGGGGCAGGGCTGGGCATCATCGGGGGGATTGGTGGTGGAATGAAGAGGTGAAGAAGAAAGTGGGGACCAAGAAAGAGGCGTATGATAAGTTGGTTGAGAGTAAGGACGAAGTAGAGAAGCGGGTGAACAGGAAAGAGTATAGGCTAGCTAAGAAGGAGGCTAAGTTAGCAGTTACGGCGGCTAAGACGGCCGCTTTTGAGAGCTTGTATGCAGGGTTACAGGGGAAATGAAGGGAGAAAAAGTTGTTTAGACTCACTAAGGCTAGGGAGAGGAAGGGCCGCGACCTCGACCAGGTGAGGTGCATTAAGGGAGAGGACGGTACAGTGCTGGTAGAGGACGGCCACATTAGGAATAGATGGCAGTCGTACTTTCATAGGATCTTGAATGACAAAGGGGATAGAGCTATTGTGCTAGGGGAGCTGGAGCACTCAGAGGAGTGTCAGGATTTTAGTTATTATAGACGTTTCAAGGTGGAAGAGGTTAGGGAGGTTGTTCGCAGGATGCGAGGGGGTAGGGCGACGGGCCCGGATGAGATACCGGTGGAGTTTTGGAAGTTCGCTGGAGAGGCTGGTGTAAGGTGGTTGACTGGATTGTTTAACGAAATCTTCAAGACGGCAAAAATGCCCGAGGCTTAGAGGTGGAGTACCATGATCCCTCTCTATAAGAATAAGGGTGACATACAGAGTTGCAATAACTATAGGGGGATTAAGTTATTGAGTCACTCTATGAAGATTTGGGAGAGAGTGGTCGAGGTGAGGATGAGACGGATAGTGTCTATTTCGGAAAATCAGTTTGGATTTATGCCTGGCCGCTCGACGACGGAGGCAATCCACCTGGTACGAAGGCTGGTGGAACAGTATAGGGAAAGGAAGAAGGACCTGAACATGGTGTTTATCGACCTGGAGAAGGCATACGACAAAGTCCCCAGGGAGGTGCTTTGGAGATGCTTAGAGGTGAGTAGAGTCCCACTGGCGTATATCAGAGCAATTAAGGACATGTATGATGGAGCGAAGACTCAGGTGAAGACGGTGGGAGGGGACTCAGAGCATTTCACTATCTTGACAGGATTTCATCAGGGATCTAATCTTAGTCCCTTTTTGTTTGCTTTGGTGTTGGATTTCAAGGGGAGGTGCCTTGGTGTATTCTTTTTGCAGATGATGTAGTTTTGATTGATGAGATGCGAGGGGGAGTGAATGACAAAATAGAGGTGTGGAGACAAACGCTTGAGTCTAAAGGGTTCAGGTTGAGCAGAAGCAAGACAGAGTATTTGGAATGCAAGTTTAATGACGTAAGGCTGGAGAATGAGGTGGTAGTGAAGTTGGAATCACAGGAGGTATGTAAGAGGGATAGTTTCAAGTATCTCGGGTCCGTCATCCAGGGTAATGGCGAGATTGACGAGGATGTCTCACACTATATTGGGGCGGGATGGATGAAGTGGAAGCTCGCGTCGGGGGTGTTGTGCGATAAGAAGGTGCCGCCCAAGCTTAAAGGCAAATTCTACAGGGCGGTAGTCCATCTGGCCATGTTGTATGGAGCGGAGTGCTGGCCAGTTAAGAACTCCCACATCCAAAAAATGAAGGTGGCAGAAATGCGGATGTTGCGTTGGATGTGTGGGATGACTAGAGGGGATAGAGTTCGGAAGGAGATTATCAGGGAGAAGGTTGGTGTGACCCCAGTGGAGTATAAGATGCGGGAGGTCCGATTGAGATGGTTCGGACACGTGATGAGAAGGGGCATGGATGCCCCAGTTCGTAGATGTGAGAGGCTAGCGTTGGATGGATTTAGGCGGGGTAGGGGTAGGCTGAAGAAGTACTGGGGTGAGGTGATTAGGCGGGACATGGAGCAGTTACAGCTCACCGAGGACATGACCCTAGATAGGAAGATCTGGAGGACGCGAATTAGGGCAGAAGGCTAGGGCCAGTTTTGGTCGCTAGTGTAGGGAATTACTTAGTGGGGGTAATATTCTTGATATGGTACCTGGTTCCATGTTTTATTACGATTCTATGTGATTTTCTCTGCTTTTCTCTGTTTTTATTACTTATGGGTGCCGTTTTTATGTAATGAAATCTTGTTCTGTGCTTTTACTATGTATCTATGTATCTATGTATTTGTGCGGTGTCTTGTGTCTTGAGCCGGGGGTCTATCGGAAATAGCCTTTCTACCTCTTTAGAGGTAGAGGTATGGACTGCGTACATCTTATCCCCCCCCCCCCCTCCCACACCCCACTAGGTGGGAATACACTGGGTTTGTTGTTGTTGTTGGTTGTCTTTGATATCCATGGCTTAAACCCTACACCAAAAATAAGCTGGAGCCTAAGTCCACCCCTTACGTGTATTTGGGTGTTTCTCAAAGCCATCATGCACACCTCTGTTTTGATCCAGTGTAGTCAAAAATATTCATCAGTCGTGATGTTTTTTTTTTTATGAAAAAAATTTTCCTTTTAAAACAATGTTTCTACATATAAGAAAAAACTTTTCTCAACTGATCTGGGAAGACATTAAATCCAAAGAGGAAACTCTGAAGTCAGCTACCATTCCAATACCCTCTGCTGATATACCCCCACCTATACCATTGTCCTTAGAATCACAAAATGCTAGTTCCTTCAATTTTGGCCAAGTACCAGCATCCACTGCTGCTATTCCAGGTAATTCTACACTTTCTTCTACTTCTTCCCAGCATGATAAAATCTCTCACACACAACCTGCACCTTTGATAACATACCAAAGACATAAATCTAATAGTAAGACTCCACACCAAATTCCGAAAGCTCCATCTCCAACCACTAATTCACCATTGACAACTTCACTTCCTGGCAGCGGAAGTCCCAGCCTTGAACAACCCCACATGCCAATTCCAGAGCCTGTAATAAATCGAATGACCACTAGGTCCCAGAATAATATTACCAAGCCTAAAAGACAATTCAGTTTTCTAACTCACTTCACTACTACACCAATAACCTTCAAACAAGCCAACATCCACAAAGAGTGGAAATAAGCTATGCAAGCAGAATATGATGCTTTAATGAAGAATCAGACTTGGGAATTGGTACCATGAGACTCAACGAAGAATTTTGTGGACTGTAAATGGTTGTATCGTATTAAAAGAAAAGCAGACGGTTCTATAGATCGATACAAAGCTTGCCTTGTTGCAAAGGGGTTCACACAACGCCCAGGCTTGGATTTTCATGAAACCTTCAGCTCAGTTATTAAGCCAACAACAGTGCGACTTGTGTTATCTATAGCAGTGCAGCATAAGTGGTCGATTCAACTCGATGTCAACAATGCTTTCCTACAGGGCCAGTTGTTTGAAAGGTTTTTACGTATCAACCTCAAGGATTTATCAATTCCTAGTTTCCTTCTCATGTTTGTAGATTAAAAAAGCCATTTATGGTTTTAAACAGGCCCCTCGGGCTTGGTATACTGCACTGCATAATCATCTACAGAAAATAGAATTTATTAAATCTGAACCCGACACCTTTTTGTTTATTTTGAAGAATCTGGCTGCTACTGTTTATGTGCTCGTTTATGTTGATGACATTTTGATCACGGGAAGTCATCCCAGCTTGATTAAACATGTTATGGATTCCTTAGGTTCTTATTTTTCTCTAAAGGCTCTTGGCAATTTAAACTACTTCTTAGGTGTAGAAGCAAAAAAAGTGCCAAATGGTTTTATTCTCTCTCAGTCGAAATACATTCTTGACATTTTGTCTGAATTGGATATGCAAAATTGTAAAGGAGTTTCGACAACAATGTGCTCTGGTAAACCAACTCGGGCAGCTGATAATTCTCTACAGGCGCACACTCAGTAAGTTGCAATATTTATCATTTACACGGCCTGACATTTCTTATGCTGTCAACAAACTGTCACAGTTTATGCATGATCCTACTGATGAACTTTGGAAGGCGGTTAAAAGGATACTACGGTATCTCAAATTCACGACAACTTCAGGTCTTCATATTCGTCGTGACTCGGACTGCAATCTTTACATGTATGCTGATGCTGATTGGGCGGTAGACCCAAATGACAGAGCATCCACATCAGGCTATGTTCTTTTCTTTGGGTGCAATCCTGTCAGTTGGTCTTCAAAAAAGCAACAAGTTGTAGCTCGCTCATCTACTGAAGCAGAGTACAAATCAGTTGCAAATGCTCTTGCAAAACTCACATGGGTGCGCAACTTGCTCAATGAATTATGTAGCACCATTCCAAATACACCCACAATGTCACTTGTCTTTGTCATAATCCAGTGTTCCACAGCCGTATGAAACATATTGCTGTCGACTTTTGTTATGTTAGAAACCAAGTTCAAGCGCGTCGGGTTCTTGTCAAACACACTCATGCTTGAGATCAACTTGTTGATACACTTACCAAGACATTGCCAGAACCAGCCTTTGCAAGGTGTCGCTCCAAGTTAGGCGTTGTTGCACCACACCTAACTTGAGGGGGTGTATCAAGCATAATTATTTTATATTACCAATAGTAGAATATTTTATTGTATAGTTCCTGTTTGTTTGTATTTGTAAAAGACTCCTATTTAGGAGTCTATTGTTGTATATCTATTCCTTAAGTTTAGTTGTAGGTTGTTATTTATTGTATTTAAATTCTGGATGCTGAAGGAATAAATCCATCTTTCAACTCTCTCTTTATCTGGTTTTATAGGGCCCAACATATTAATTTACAAACAAATGGGGACGGGAAGGTAGTTAAGTTCAGCAGAATAATAATTATGCGAGCAGTACATGCTTTAAAAAGAAACAGCCTCAGCATAATCAACTTCAGATTGCTTCGTGGGTTGTTCTTCTCCAGCGACTTCCATAGCATCAACTGATGCATCCAAACTAACATCGGTACAATAGCTTCGGACCTTCACTCAATTTAAGGAAGAAATCATCAGGTCTTAAGCGCCAAGTTCTGAATACCCTGAATAAAAGTGACAAATCATTGCTAAGCCTCTCAATTCCACTGTCAGAGAACTTAGCTTTGGTCATCAAAATACCATTAAAAACTAACTTACTACACGAATATTAATTTCACAAGGATTTTGAATATTTGTTGAGCACTTTCTCGTTCAAGGCTCAAGTGAATGGCATACAATATTAATACGACATCTACAAACTTCATCAGAATTCAGATATGACAATGTAAAACAGTAAGCATGCGAAATGCAATGATTATATAGTTATTATTAAAATGAGGTAAGGTCTTCTGCTTTCAATCTCTATTACCACATCAGTTTTTTAGCAATAAAATCAGATAGGTAGCATATTCGAGGCAGATAGGTAGCAGATTTGATCCTTACATGGTTCTATATGCGGAGACATGCGTAGACTATCAACTCATTTTGAAAAAGAATGGTCAAGTTGATAAGTTGATAGTTTTTCTCTGATTTCTCTCATTACTGCAACTGAAAACTCTACAAAGTGCAGACTGTTGCAAACTATCCAACTAAACCATTAATTCACTTGAAAGTTTGACAAGACTAAATGTTAAATTATTGTTGCATCTTACATGGAATGTGATAAGCTACCCACAACTCTCTTGCTATGCTTGAGGTGTTCTAATCATTTAACGTTAATCAAATTTGGCTACAGGTGAAGTAAGAGGTATTGTTTCCTTGATAATTTGTTTGGAGCCTATCAAGAGGGGCCGAAGCTACTGCATCTTACTTGGTTTGCTGCTTCTGAGAAATCAAAAAAAAAAAAAGATTGATTGCCCTTGTTTTTGTATTCCTTGAGTTTTTTCACAACTTTTATGAAAAGTACAATTATTAAAAAGAAAGCACAAAAAGACATAGCAAAATATACAGTACAGTCCAACAAGGTGGGGTCCGAGAGAACTGAGTGTAAGCAGACCTTAACTCTATCTCGGAAGGTAGAGAGGCTTTTTCCGATAGACTCTCGGCTCAAGGAAAAGGCAATCCAAAACATCACAGAATTCAAACTCACAGGAGATCAATCTTAAATAAGTTACAATAACCTGAACGCAGCGATAATTGAGTTCAAGCACTTTGAAGATCGTGGCAGTGACAGGACGCATCATCTAGAGCCCTAGTCTAACTCAAATAGCATTCACACGTCAGAACTGAAGATCCCGTTCATTTCTAACTATTCAACAACATAATGATTTAGTTTAATTTACAACCAACTTCACCAAAATGGGAAATGTTGCGAGGAACTCCTATTTATGACATATCACTTGTCTATTTACATCATTCCCACAGAACTCTAATTACCATGAGAATGGATGCAACAGAAAAAGAAAACTGAAAATACAAAACTTACACATGTTCCATATTAGGAATTGTCTGATTATAAACGTTTTCACCTATCATATTCATCTTTCTAGGAATCTATCTATTGCAAGAAACTATAGAACTGAGTTTGCACGTTAAGGAACTGAAAGATTAATCCGAAATTTACCTCAATTCCGTTCATCAGTTTCATAGCCTCAATGACACAGATTATTTGCCCTTTCTGGACCTTGTCTCCTACCTGATAATTCACCATTTTAGTTAGGGTCATGAGAAAACAACAAGACCAACATATAGAGGTAAAGAGAAAAGAGAAGTGGTAGGCAAGCGCATAGAGGTAAACATTCTCACTTTGATCGCTAGAAGATGTGAACAATGTGAAAGTGAATTTGCCCTTAAATATTTCTCTGGTTCTGGACTAATCCAAACATTTAATGTCAAATTTCACATAATATTACGGAATTTAGGGACATGCTATAGTGCAACATGAAAAATTAATCTTCATATAGACCAAAAACCAACAGCCCACCACCAGTCTCTTCCTTCCCAAAAAACGATACTAAAGGAAAGAAAGAGAAAAAAAGGGGAAAACAGGAAATAACAGTCAACAACAACAACAAATATTCATCCTGCCCTGACAAATTTACTCCATCTCCAAACTATAAAAACGATGATGCAAGTTTAATTGCTTGGCAATTGTTAATATTTGCTTCATTCTCAGTTTCCCCCTTTTCTTTAATTGCTCATTTACTAAATACTCCATTCCTTTCAATTTTTTTTCCTTTTCTTTTTAGTCTATTTCAAAAAGAATATCTTTTTCCTTTTTTGGAAAGCTCTTTAATTCCAACTTTTCACATGTCATTGTTTAAGACCTGCCTATATAAAACACGACAGTATGCAATCATTTTGTATACGCAGGTTTATCATTGCAGACCAAATTCAAAACAACAATACCCATTGATCCTTCTTACCCATAGGCATTGGAGCTCCTTGACTGGTATGAAGTTCTCATATTTCTTTTCCAGCTTTAACATGTCCTTAGAGAGCGAAAACGCTAACTTATTTGGTCTAGTGATAGGGCTAAATCAAACAAAAGCATCCTTTTAGGTCGTGCATCGAGTGTGCTTTCAAGCCGTGTATCAGGCAGCTTCTCGATGTCATCCACCCCTCATTGTTGCTCCTTGCTGTCACGAAGTTATCTCCATTGCAGAAATGACCTCACAAACTTCCGTGAGTGTCGGAGTTATCTGCACCTGCTCAGTATACTCATGGAGTAGACTAAACATATACATACTTTTGTTCTCCTCAACAGGTTGGAGTTTTCAACGTCGAAGCTGCAATGTCAGCTTCGATGTCAATATCAGATGAGTTCCAAAAGTTCTGTGTGCTAGAGTGTTCAGGCTGCAAACAAAAAAATGCACAAAAGAAAGGAAGCCATTTGATTGTCCAAAGTGTGAGCGGAAGATGATATTAGTGCCTCGGTATTATATTGTTGTTATACACATAAATCGTACTTTTCCAAAACACAACATATACTCAGGCATTTCAGGTACTAACTCACTATGGTTATAGGTGTATGTTCCAAATTGATCTTACTGATGACAGTGGCTCGACAACAACATTGATTTCTGGTAACCAGGCAAACAAATTAAAATGGAGGGAGTGTATGGATTATGGATCAATTAACCCAAAGGTATTCATTCGGCCACTTCGTGTTGGGAAACTATTAGAACATCGCCTTCTAGACCTAGGTCTAATGACTACTAAAACACTGGTGAAACCAATATGTATATTTACCTTTACAAAAGGTGGTGCCCCCGGGGCAGGTGATCGATAGAATGTTCCAGCTTGGAAGATAATTCTACTCTCTGGAATATCTTTCTGAGAATGAATCCATGTATTAACATTAAAGAATAAAGAACCTTCACTAAAGCCATGAACAACAATCTGCACCAAGTGTATCTCTTTGTCAAGGAGATTGGTAATAAGGATAGCTCCAGGGTGTCCAAAATCATGTGGTAGAGTGAAATTGGCAGCATATTCAACTATATATGGATGATCAAAAGGCTTGGACAACCAGCCCCTCACATAAAACTCCGCATACTTTCCTGACTTGGTAACTGTGAGTAGAAAAACATTTTAGTACTTCGTTACCCTCAGAATACTACTCGAATAAAAATGTCCCGTGGAATGAGCAGGTTATATCATCAAATCAAAATCTAGAAAAGATTAACACCTTTGGTACTGTAATCCACTACTGGTAAATCTTCCTCTTTGTCCGTCATTGTTGTCATTTTGATCGCCAACAAAGAGTGCAACAAAAAGAGCTTGCACCGAATAACTTGCCAAAACAAAGAGACACAAATAGTCAACAACATACACAGTATACTCCCACAAAATGGGGTGTACCCAGTCCATACCAATAACTAACTTAGATGAAGTAGAAAGATTGTTTCCAATAGTGACACAAACAATCAAATAGAATGAAAAAGGACAAACTTTGAGAAAGTTAAGATTATCAAATTCTAATCACCAACAACAAAGTGAAATTAAAAAGGAACATTTTTAGTTAAACAAAGTTAATGAAAGAATAATAAGGCTGAGTTTTATGTTAATTTTCGCAGTACCCAGATTTACCTCAGATAGTAGTGAGATTAACGGAGAACGAACAGCCGCTACTATTGCTTTTAGCAATGACTAAGGACTAAGAGAGAAGAAGAAAGAGAAAGTTGAGAAGGGTATGTGAGCTTTCTGTGAAGTGGGTATACAGTTTGCTAGGAGAAAGAAGATGCAGTACACGTGTAAGGCCAAATATAATGTACAAGTCAAGTAATTCTTTATACAATTTGTTGTTGCTGTGTTGGTCTGGGCTTATAATGTACAAGTCAATTAACTCATTGTACAATCTGTTGATGCTGCGTTAGTCCTTATTAATAGAGAATATATGTATAAATAAATAATAAAAAATAAAATATATATAATTAAAATTGATTTTTTCTCTTTTTTCTGTTTGGAACAAACTGTAAGCCTGTCAAACGGGCCGAGTTGACCCTGCCCAACCCGACCCAAACTGGCTCGTTTAATAAAATCGGCCCGGTTAGCTCATGGGTTGTAGGGTACTGGGTCCCGGGCCAGTTTAATTTTTTGGTTGGGCCCAGTTAACCCGGCCCGGACCAAGCCTGGTCGAAGCCGGCCGGTTAATCGGCCCAATTAGTTTTTTTTTTTTTTAGAATTTGAAGATTTGGGCCAAACTAGCCGTTGGCCCAACGACTATATAGACGTTTTTTTTATCCAAACGGCTAGTTTGGGCTCTTTTATTAAAAAAAAATTATTTAAAATATTTTTTAATCCCAAAAAAAATTCTATAAATATCCTACCCCTTTCGCACTATTTTTCATTCTCTCTCAAATCTCAATTCTCAAATATTCTATATATTTAATTTTCTAAAGTGCTCACTTTAATTTTTTAATTTTGCGATTACAAAGTACGAGTGAAAGTTTCTAAAGTTGCAACCTTCGGATACTTTCAAAATTTGTTATTGTCGTTCCATCTCTTACGTTTAATTTTTATTTAGTGTATTAATTGTTGAATATTTAATTTTATTATATTTGTGTATTTTGAATTTTTTTAGTTTAATTTATATTATGAATAAATTAAGAAACCTCGCTATTAAAGGTGTTAAAAATTTTTGTCCCGGAAACGGTAGTGGTAGTAAAAAGTGAATTACTAGCGGTAGAGGTACTTCAAGTAGTAAATATACCCATGTGTCTTCGCCTCCG
Source organism: Capsicum baccatum var. pendulum (assembly GCA_030864225.1). Classification (NCBI taxonomy): domain Eukaryota; kingdom Viridiplantae; phylum Streptophyta; class Magnoliopsida; order Solanales; family Solanaceae; genus Capsicum; species Capsicum baccatum. The sequence goes on from CM061559.1 coordinate 114,040,245, forward strand.
GTACCGCTTGGTACACCTTTTGAGGAAGAAATAGGTGTAGGTGTTAACGATATAGATTATGTAGAAACTCAACAAAATTATGGTATAGAAGAAGAAAATGAAATAGATGCGGTTAATTTAGACGAAAATAATGAAAATATTGGTGAGACACCCGTAGTAGAAAATGCTAACGTTAGATCTGAATCGGTTAATCTCCCTCCCCGTCCTCCCCGTGCCCCAAGAGCTCGTAAAACAGCTAGTATTGCATGACAATTTTTTGAATGTATATCAGATACTGAGGTGCAATGCAATATTTATCAATAAATATATAAGCATAAAAGCGGAGGAAAGCAAGGGGTACGGGTACGTTAATGAGACATATAGGTAATGCTCACAAAAGAGAGTTAAATATTGCACGAAGTGGTGGGGATGTTGGTGGGCCAATCCAAACTAGAATGGATCCAACAACCGGGTAATGAAGAAGTATAATAAATTGAAGGATCGGGATGAAATAGCTAAAATGGTAGATATGGGTTGTTTGCCTTTTAGTTTTCCTTCTTCTGATGCCTTTATTCATTATATTCAAGCAATTTATAATCCTCTGTTTAATGGTATTCCTAGAAGTACTTGTCGGTCTGATATTTTTAGACTTCATTTACAATAATGTTTTTATTTTTAAGAAAATATTCAATGTAAATTGTCCCTAACTTCTGATCTTGATTGTGCTATAAATAAAAATGATTATTTAACCGTTACTTGTCACTGGATGGATAGTAATTTTGTGATGCAAAAACGTATTCTTGTTTTTTTATATGATGAAGATCATAAACATACTGGAGATTTTATTGCTGATTCTATTGTTAAAGTTTTCGAAGTTTATGGTATTGAAAATAAAATCTTATGTATTGCTTTTGATAATGCTTCTAACAATAAGACTAATATAACAAAGTTAAAATCTAAGCTATCTCCGCCGTTACCTGAAATTTTTTATATTAAGTGTGCATGTCATATATATAATTTAATTGTAAAAGACGGTCTTGAGTTTTTTGAGCTTTATATTGAAAAAATATGTCTTGCTGTTGGTTTTATTCATGGAAATAATCGAAGAAAAAGAATTAGAGAATTTAAAGTTAAATTTCAAGAAAATGGACTTGCACCGATATTGATGCCTGGGGAAATTGATATTAGATGGAATTCTAGGTATGATTTTTTAAGAACTTGTTATAAATATAGATTTCCTATTACACTAGCTTTTAACCAATATTGTGGTTCATTTGTTGATTCTGCTGATTGCATGCTACATGATTCTGATTGGATTGTAATTAATGATCTTGTTAAGTTTTTAGAAAAATTTAATATAGCTACGGTGAATTTTTCGGTGCTTATTATCCTAATGTTTGTAATATTTTGGCATATATAGCTGATATTTTTGGTTTGCTCAAAGAATATAAAAATAAAGAAGGTTATAAAGAAGTTGTTGGTGTCATGTTTACTAAATTTTAAAGAATATGTTTTTCCGATTCCCCCTATTTATTTGGTTGGTGCTACGCTAAATCCGTGCATGAAATATAATACTATGTGCCACTTTAGTACTATTATTTATGCTAACTTAGAAATAAATAGTAACAATGATTCTGAACAAGTACAACCTGATTTGTGGACGGCTATGGGTGATGCGAATGAATACATAGAAAAATTATATAATCACTATGCTGATTTAGTTGATTTAGCCATACCTACAAATATCACTCCGACTGTCGTTCCTCATCCTCCCGAGGAGCTATCATCTTCTAAAAGGCTGGCATATAGTGGTTTTCCTGATTCCTTTTATGATTTACCTTGTTGGAATAGTGTTGATGAGAGATCTTACACATCAACTTATCAGGAAGAGCTTAAATATTATCTTCAGACGCTACCAGAGGATCGCAGACGACGGATCAACACGTTGGATTGGTGGAGGAGTAATGAAACACAATATTCTGTGCTTTCAAGATTAGCTAGAGATATCTTGCACGTTCTAATGTCAACCATTGCATCAGAGAGCGCCTTTAGTCAGGGACGACAACAGCTTGGAGACAATCGACACTCATTGGGAAGCAATGCAATGAATGTTCTAGTTTGCCTCAGAGATTGGATTAGAGCGGAAAGAAGAAACCAAGGAATGAAACTGGAGCCGAACGACGAGCAGAAACTTAAAGAAATTATGTCTTCACGGGAGAACTCAGCAGAATCAAGTCCAATGCATGGTTTTGCCCTCGTTGACTTTGACTATCCTATGCAAGTTTACGTTAATATTAACATGAATGGATTGAAAAAAATGATGCATAATTTGTAGATTTTTCATTCATGTAAATTATAAATTTTGGATCGTTTCGCAATCAATAAAATTCAACATTCATTCACTCCTTAGTCCTTATTTTATAATTTTTGTTTATTTAATGATTTAAATTGAATTTCTAGTTTAAATTAAAAACTTACTACTAATATATTATTGATTTACTACCAAGTATTATTAATTTATTATATTAAGTAGCATATGTTTTGTATATTTGTGTATATATCTTCTATAGATGTGTATATGTTTTATAAGTTGAATATATATATATATATATATATATATATATATATATATATATATATTGTAGTATATGTTTTATTTAAAGTAGTACATATATATTGAATGGTGTGTAGATATATGTATATATTATCTATAGACGTGTATATTTAACGTATACATGTGTATACGTTTTATAAATTAGTATATAACTATATATATATATATTGTAATGTATATATATATTATAATATATTTTATTTAAAGCAGTACATATATATTGAATGGTGCGTATATATGTGTATATATCTTCTATAGACATGTATATTTAACGTATACATGTGTATATGTTTTATAAATTAGTATATAACTACACATATATATATTGTTGTAATACATTTTATTTAAAGTAGTACATATATATTGAATGGTACATATATATGTGTATATATCTTCTATAGACGTGGATATTTAACATATACATGTATCTAGGTTTTATAAATTAGTATGTAACTATATATATATATATATATTGTAGTATATTTTATTTAAAGTAGTACATATACATTGAATAGTGCGTATATATGTGAATATATCTTCTATAGACGTGTATAATTAACGTATACATGTGTATATATTTTATAAATTAGTATATAACTATATATATATATATATATATATATATAGTTATATATATTTATGTAACACCCCGTACTTAATTACGTGCATTAGCCATTGTTATATGTGTTGGAGTATATGTATTGATCCTAAGTTAGGTATATATGAGTATTGATTAGTTTGAGATGATTTCAAGTGTATTGTTTGATTATATGTGTATAGGAATCGACCTTATTTATACCGGAATTTGCCCGTCGATATTTCCATACGAAGGTTATTGAATAAGCTTTCCGACGATATAAAGATTTTCAAAAACGAATAAGTTTCGGATATAAGCGAGCACGTTCGAAACTATAAAACGGTGGCCGGGATGTGAACAGTAAAATTGCAGGAAAATTTCCAATTTTTGGGTCAACTTTGAACGATCATAACTCCCTCAATATAATGAACTGGGCGAGCTACCACATATCAAAAGAAAGATCTTTGAGTATTCTTTCTAATAAAATTGGTTTCATCCAAATCCAACATCTGAGTAAGGAGTTATACTCGTTCTATTTCAGCCTCTCAAAACAGATTTTTGTGAACAGTAAATTAGCAGGAAAATACTGAGGCCTGCCAGTTTTTTGGGTCAACTTCGAACGATCATAACTCCCTCAATATAATAAAATGGGAGAGCTACCATATATCAAAAGAAAGATCGTTGAGTCTTCTTTCCAATTCAATTGGTTTCATCCAAATTCAACATCTGTGTAAGGAGTTATACGCGTTTTACTTCAGCCTCTCAAAACAGATTTTTAGTGTCAACTTCAAACGATCATAACTCCTTGTACAGGACGAACTGGGTGGCCTAATTTATATGAAATGAAATAACTTTGAATTATCTTTCCAATGATACCAATTTCACCCAAATTCGATATCGGAGCAAAGAGTTATGGTCTATCTACTTCAGCTTGTCAAAACGGTCCACCGGAGAACATATTTGACATTATTTAAATTTTAAAGGTACTTTGGTCATTTCCTATGATATTATGGACGGAAATATGTGTATATGTACATGTATATGAGTTCAAAAACTCATATCCATCATCAATCATAGGAGAGAACAAACCCTAGCCAAATTTGACCTTCAAATTACTTGTGATTCAACCGTGGAAAGTCCAAATTGATTCCGTAGTTGTGTTCATCGTCTCAAGGGCTTCGAGAAGCACCCCTTATTTGTGCCAACAGGACTTCAAAACCCAAAGGGCCATTCTATGGTAAGGATGTAAATTATGTTGGTGTTATTTATATGGATATGTATATATATATATATATATATATATATATATATATATATGCATGTGAGAATAAGAAGTATGTTATTTGATTGTTGTTGAAAGATGATTGGAAATGATGTTGGATCATTCTTGTGCATGGTTGGATTGTGTTGAATTGTGAAGGGATGATGAGGTATTGAAATGATGATTATATATATATATACACATAAACCTATTGTTCAAGTTGGATTTTGGAATGCTTTGCAAATATTGGTTGTATGGAATTATGGAAGAGAATTGTGGTGTTGGGTTGCTAATACTAGATGCCAAATATTTTATTGTAGATAAGTGATTTGTAAAGGCGGGAAGTTGTGTTGAATTGGTATCCGAATCTACAACGAGGTATGTAAAGCATACTCTAACGATGTTCTTTGGCATGAAAACACCAATGTTCCATCAAGTAAGATTCCGATGGTTATCCAAACACATGTATTGTTCTACATTACCAATGAAGTTGTTTCCATTCTATAAAGTGTCAAAATGTTTCATTGATATACCAAGAGTCTCCTATTTCATTGTTGTGATATTGATGATTCTGAAACATATTATTGATGTACCAATGAGTCCTTATTACATCGTTATTGTATAGAAGGTCTATTACTTGATTCCTATTGATGTATCATTGTTCCAAAGGTACTATATTGGCATGAACACTAATGTAATAATCTCCAAAGCTTTTGAACTAAGTTATTGGAAAAATCTCTTATGTGTTACTTGATATACGTGTGGGTGGTATCCCAGGGGCATAAGCCTAGCATGGGTCGATCCCAATTGATATGTACTGGGGGCAGCCTAATGGTCACAGTACGGTACAGTATTGATTATTGTTAGGTGGTTGGAGGTTTGGGAGGAGGAGGTAATGGAGAATAATAATTGTAAAGAATGAAATGAACGAATGTATACCGTTCCACAAATGTGTTTGAATTCAAGAACCCAATTCAGATTATGATAATGTTCATGATCCTAAAAGTGTTTATGAAGTTTGGTTCACTTCTATTATGATTTATTCACATGTGTATGATTTTCTTCATCCCCCATATCACATATGATTATTTACAGCTTTACATACTCAGTACATATCTCGTACTGACGTCCCTTACGGGGGACCTGCATTCATGCTGCAGGCACAGGTACCTCAGCTCATACACCGCACCAGTAGGAGCCAGGTCATACAGTTACTGTTGGTGAGCTCCAGTTTACTTCGGAGCTTTCCGAGTCGGTTCCTTATATTTTGTTATTGTACAGGAGTCATATGTGGGCGGGGATTTGTCCCGACCCTAGTTATGTCATGTATATCCTAGAGGTTTTGTAGACAAGGAAAGGTAAAGTCATGGAAGTTTATATAGTGATGTTATATTCGTATATGGGATGGCCCCGACGGCCAAGTATTATATATATGTATATATATTTGTGCGTGTTGTGCTGATACAGGTAATTAGACCCTTTTATATGCAGCAAAGTGCTGCCCAAATTTTTGGTGACATGTAAGTGAAAGTACAGGTATTTGAACGGGTTCTCCCGGGCCTTCTCGGCTTTGGGTGCCAGTCCGGCCCGATGGGATTTTGGGCCGTGACAAAAGTGGTATCAGAGCGGTTCGTCCTAGTGAGTCTACAAAGCCGTGTCTACGTAGAGTCTTGTTTATCGGTGTGTTGTGCACCACATCTATAAACAGGAGGCTATGGACATTTAGGAATTGTTTCTTTTCTTCATGTCTTAGATCGTGCGATAGAGCTTATATTGTGTATGAAGTCATAGTTGACCACTGAGTCAGTTTGTTTCTCTTATTATAGTAATGATGCCGGTTACCAGAAGCAAGAATACCGGTAAGCAAGTAGATGTGGCTGCCGGAGAGGGGACTAGTAAGTCACCCACTATACCAGCTAATCAAAGTGAGGCTCCAGCTGAGCATGCATCAGAAACTTCCCCCAGTCCAGAAGAAATAAGGGGGAGGAGAACTATATCCCCAGAGCCACCTATTAATGTTGTTGATCAAGATCTTAGAAATGCAGTACAATTTTTGACTCGTATAGTTGTTGGGCAAGTCCAAGGGCAAGCCATTCCTGTCGCGGGTTCTAGCTGTACTGATAGGGCGGCTAGTCTTCGGACGCAAGATTTTCTTAAGATGGATCCACCTACTTTTACCGGATCCGATCTTAACGAAGATCCGCAGGACTTTATTGATCAAATCCAAAGGGCCCTAGAGGTGATGCATGTATCGGGCAGAGAGACAGTGGAGTTAGCCGCGTATAGATTCAAAGGTGAGGCTATATATTGGTATGAAGACTGGAAACGGTCGAGGGGCATTGATGCACCCCCAGCTACTTGGAAAGAGTTCAAAGTGGCATTTATTGATCATTATCTTCCATATGAAACTCGTCAAGCCCGTGCGGATCAGTTCTTAAATCTTCGGCAGGGTAATACAAGTGTGAGGGAGTATAGTCTTCGATTTAATTCCTTGTCCAGATATGCTCCTAATGTTATAGCTACTATGGATGACAGAGTTCATCGGTATGTGAACGGATTGGATCCGTATTTGGTTAGGGATTGTACTATTGCTGCACTGAATAAAGATATGGATATAGGTAGGATCCAAGCATTTGCACAGAAAATGGAAGATCAGAGGCAGAGAAGAAGAACGCAGGAATTTGAAAGCGGATCTTCTAAGAGGTCTAGATCTACAGGACAGTTTATGGCTCCACAGGGAGATTTTAGACCTCAATTTTCTGCTAGACCACCAAGGCCATTATTTTCTTATTCTGCAGCTAGTGCTCCACCACAGCATCAGGGGTTCAGAGGCAGTCAAATTGGGCAAAGAAGTGAGGGTCATAGTTCGTGATCAGTGGGTTATCATGGGCAAGGGAATATGATCCAACTGAGATATCCTCGAGAGCCATGCAATAAATGTGGAAGGAATCATATGGGCGCATGTTGAATGGGAACAAATGTTTGTTATTGGTGCGGTATGACGGGGCATATGATGAGAGAATGCCCACGAAGGGGTGCAGGTGGTGTAGCACGACCTTCGGGATCAGCTGTTGCATCATCGTCACCGGTATCTTATTCTGGTAGAGGCGCACGACCAGTGGGTCACGCTAGAAACGAAACAAGAGTCGCCAGTTCCAGCGGGACTCAGAATCACACTTATGTTTTAGCGGATCGACAGAATCTAGAGGCTTCCCCAGATGTGGTTACGGGTACGTTGTCCATATTTTCATTTGATGTATATGCTCTAATTGATCCCGTTTGTACATTATCATATGTTACTCCTTTGGTTGCTGGAAAGTTCAAAAGTACCCCCGAATTGTTAGATAAGCCGTTGGAAGTGTCTACCCCGGTTGGGGAATCTATTATTGCTAGAAGAGTTTATAAAGATTGTGTAGTAACTGTGTGTGGTCGAGACATGATGGCTAATCTCGTGGAACTAGAAATGGTAGATTTTGATGTTATAATGGGTATGGATTGGTTGGTGTCTTGTTATGCCAAAATTGACTGTTGTACAAAAACGATGTATTTACATTTTCCGAATGAAGCAGTTATTGAATGGCAAGGTAAGATCGGCGCAGCAAGAGGTAGATTTATTTCTTATTTCAAAGCAAGAAAAATGATTTCCAAGGGATACCTATATCATTTAGTTAGAGTAAGGGATACAGAAGCGGAGCCACCAACTCTTCACGTTGTTCCGGTGGTAAATGAATTTCCTGATGTATTTCCTGAAGATGTTCTAGGTTTGCCTCCTGAACGAGAAGTAGAGTTTGGTATTGATGTAATTCCAGGCACCCAACCAATCTCCATTCCTCCATATAGAATGGCCCCAGCAGAATTGCGAGAATTGAAAGAGCAATTGAAAGATTTGCTTGAGAAGGGATTCATAAGGCCTAGTATGTCCCCCTGGGGAGCACCAGTGTTATTTGTGCGCAAAAAGGATGGCTTGCTGAGGATGTGTATTGATTATCGGCAATTGAATAAGGTGACTATTAAGAATAAATATCCTCTCCCAAGAATTGATGATTTATTTGATCAGTTACAGGGTGCCAAGTGCTTTTCTAAGATTGATTTGAGGTCAGGTTACCACCAAGTGAGGGTCAAAGAAAAAGATATACCCAAAACAGCTTTCCGAACAAGGTATGGTCATTATGAGTTTCTAGTTATGTCATTTGGGCTAACAAATGCACCTGCATCTTTTATGGATTTGATGAATAGGGTGTTTAAGCCATTCCTGGATGTATTTGTGATAGTTTTTATAGATGATATTCTAGTTTATTCTAGATCAGAAGAGGACCATGCCAATCACTTACGATAGACATTGCAGACTCTTCGTGATTGTAAGCTTTATGCAAAGTTCTCTAAATGTGAGTTTTGGTTAAAGTCGGTGGGATTTTTGGGTCATATTGTATCTAGTAAAAGGATAAAGGTTGATGCTCAAAAGATAGAAGCTGTGAAGAACTGGCCAAGGCCCACAACGCCGATGGAGATTCGTAGTTTTCTCGGGTTGGCCGGTTATTATAGGAGGTTTGTTAAAGACTTTTCTTCCATTTCAGCACCTTTAACCAAGCTAACGCATAAAGCATCCAAGTTCCAATGGAATGATACGTGTGTGGAGAGTTTCCAAGAATTGAAAAATAAGTTGACTTCTACACCTGTGTTGGTACTTCCAGAAGGTACAGAAGGGTATACAGTGTATTGTGATGCTTCTAGAATTGGTTTAGGATGTGTATTGATGCAGCATGGTAAAGTAATAGCATATGCTTCTAGACAATTGCGGCCACATGAGAAAAATTATTCTACACACGATCTTGAGCTGGCAGTGGTTATATTTGCTTGAAAAATATGGCGCCACTATTTATATGGGGTTCATGTTGATATATATATTGATCACAAGAGCTTACAATATATTTTCAGTCAGAAGGATCTAAATCTGAGGCAGCGAAGGTGGATGGAACTATTAAAAGATTATGATGTCGATATTTTGTATCATCCAGGGAAAGCGAATATAGTAGCTGATGCGTTAAGTCGTAAGGCTATGATGATGCCTATAGAAAGGCAAGGGATGGTTAAAGATCTTCACCAGTTAGCTAGTTTGGGAATTCGCCTTCTTGAAACTCCGGACAAAGAGCTTATCGTACATAATGCTGCGGAATCTTCATTAGTAGCTGAAGTGAAAGAGAAGAAATATGCAGATCCTATTTTATTACAGCTTAAGGAGAACGTTCAGAGTGGTGCAACCAAGGCATTTGAGCTTACGCGAGAAGGAGTACTTCAGTGCCAAAACCGATTGTGTGTGCCGGATGTAGACGGGCTAAGAAAGAAGATTATGACAGAGGCATATTTTTCAAGGTATTCCATTCATCCAGGATCAACCAAAATGTATCAAGATTTGAAAGATATGTATTGGTGGAATGACATGAAAAGGAACATCGCAGAATTTGTAGCTGAATGTCCAAATTGTCAACGAGTTAAAGTGGAACATCAAAAGCCCAGAGGCTATATGCAATGCATAGATCTTCCAACTTGGAAGTGGGACATGATCAACATGGATTTTGTTACAGGTTTGCCTCGTACAGCTCGGAAATTTGATTCTATATGGGTGATTGTGGATAGGCTTACTAAATCCGCACATTTCTTACCCGTTAAGACCACTTACACAGTTGAAGAATATTCGAAGTTGTATGTTAAAGAAATAGTCCGATTACATGGAGTGCCAACTTCTATTATATTAGATCGGGGAACTCAATTTGCTGAAAACTTTTGGAAGTCTTTCCAATGGAGTTTGGGAACACAAGTGAATCTGAGTACAGCTTTTCACCCTCAGACGGATGGACAAGCAGAGCGCACCATTCAAACACTTGAAGATATGCTACGAGCATGTGTTATAGATTTTAAAGGCAGCTGGGATGATCATTTACCTCTTATTGAGTTTTCCTACAATAATAGCTATCATTCAAGTATCAAAATGGCACCATATGAAGCTTTATATGAGAGGAAGTGTAGATCACCAATAGGATGGTTCGAAGTGGGTGAAACTCTTATGTTCGGACCGGATCTTGTGTATCAAGCCATAGAAAAAGTCAAGGTGATTCAGCAACGATTGAAAACAGCCCAAAGTCGACACAAGTCATATGCGGATAGTAGAAGAAGAGGGCTAGAGTTTTCGTTAGGCGATTGGGTATTTTTGAAGGTATCGCCAATGAAAGGGGTGATGAGATTTGGCAAGAAAGGAAAGTTGAGTCCACGATATATAGGCCCGTATAGGATTATTCGAAGATGTGGGAAAGTTTATTATGAATTAGAGCTACCCCAGGAACTCTCATCAGTGCATCCAGTATTTCATGTATCGATGCTTCGAAAGTGCATCGGAGATCCGTCCCTTATTACTTCTACTGAAGATGTGCAAGTAACAGAAGATCTTACCTACGAGGAGATGCCTGTTGCTATATTAGATCGTCAAGTTAAGAAGATGAGAAATAAAGAAGTAGCATCGGTGAAAGTACTTTGGAGAAATCAACAAAGGGAAGAGATTACATGGGAAGCGGAGGAAGCAATGAAATTGAAATACCCTTATTTGTTCAAAGATGAAAAATAAGTGCAAGGAGTGCAACTGGGACACTAACAAGTAAGTTTTTACATATTCATAACATCTATATGATGACGTGAATATCAATTATGAATTCGAACTTGTTTCGGCTAAATAACTACATTCACATTCGAGGACGAATGTCCTTAAGGGGGGAAGGATGTAACACCCCGTACTTAATTACGTGCATTAGCCATTGTTATATGTGTTGGAGTATATGTATTGATCCTAAGTAAGGTATATATTAGTATTGATTAGTTTGAGATGGTTTCAAGTGTATAGTTTGATTATATGTGTATAGGAATCGACCTTATTTATACCGGAATTTGCCCGTCGATATTTCCATACGAAGGTTATTGAATAAGCTTTCCGACGATATAAAGATTTTCAAAAACGGATAAGTTTCGGATATAAGCGAGCACGTTCGAAACTATAAAACGGTGGCCGGGATGTGAACAGTAAAATTGCAGGAAAATTTCCAGTTTTTGGGTCAACTTTGAACGATCATAACTCCCTTAATATAATGAACTGGGCGAGATACTACATATCAAAAGAAAGATCTTTGAGTATTCTTTCTAATAAAATTGGTTTCATCCAAATCCAACATCTGAGTAAGGAGTTATACTCATTCTATTTCAGCCTCTCAAAACAGATTTTTCTGAACAGTAAATTAGCAGGAAAATACTGAGGCCTGCCAGTTTTTTGGGTCAACTTTGAACGATCATAACTCCCTCAATATAATGAACTGGGAGATCTACCATATATCAACAGAAAGATCTTTGAGTCTTATTTCCAATGCAATTGGTTTCATCCAAATTCAACATCTGTGTAAGGAGTTATACGCGTTTTACTTCAGCCTCTCAAAATAGATTTTTAGGGTCAACTTCAAATGATCATAACTCCTTGTACAGGACGAACTGGGTGGCCTAATTTATATGAAAGGAAATAACTTTGAATAATCTTTCCAATGATACCAATTTCACCCAAATCCGATATCGGAGCAAAGAGTTATGGTCTATCTACTTCAGCTTGTCAAAACGGTCCACCGGAGGACATATTTGACATTATTTAAATTTTAAAGGTACTTTGGTCATTTCATATGATATTATGGACGGGAATATGTGTATATGTACATGTATATGAGTTCAAAAACTCATATCCATCATCAATCATAGGAGAGAACAAACCCTAGCCAAATTTGACCTTCAAATTACTTGTGATTCAACCGTGGAAAGTCCAAATTGATTCCGTAGTTGTGTTCATCGTCTCAAGGGCTTCGAGAAGCACCCCTTATTTGTGCCAATAGGACTTCAAAACCCAAAGGTCCATTCTATGGTAAGGATGTAAATTATGTTGGTGTTATTTATATGGATATGTATATATATATATATGCATGTGAGAATAAGAAGTATGTTATTTGATTGTTGTTGAAAGATGATTGGAAATGATGTTGGATCATTCTTGTGCATGGTTGGATTGTGTTGAATTGTGAAGGGATGATGTGGTATTGATGATGTGGTATTGAAATGATGATTATATATATATATACACATAAACCTATTGTTCAAGTTGGATTTTGGAATGCTTTGCAAATATTGGTTGTATGGAATTATGGAAGAGAATTGTGGTGTTGGGTTGCTAATACTAGATGCCAAATATTTTATTGTAGATAAGTGATTTGTAAAGGCGGGAAGTTGTATTGAATTGATATCCGAATCTACAACGAGGTATGTAAAGCATACTCTAACGATGTTCTTTGGCATGAAAACACCAATGTTCCATCAAGTAAGATTCCGATGGTTATCCAAACACATGTATTGTTCTACATTACCAATGAAGTTGTTTCCATTCTATAAAGTGTCAAAATGTTTCATTGATATACCAAGAGGCTCCTATTTCATTGTTGTGATATTGATGATTCTGAAACATATTGTTGATGTACCAATGAGTCCTTATTACATCGTTATTGTATAGAAGGTCTATTACTTGATTCCTATTGATGTATCATTGTTCCAAAGGTACTATATTGGCATGAACACTAATGTAATAATCTCCAAAGCTTTTGAACTAAGTTATTGGAAAAATCTCTTATGTGTTACTTGATATACGTGTGGGTGGTATCCCAGGGGCATAAGCCTAGCATGGGTCGATCCCAATTGATATGTACTGGGGGCAGCCTAATGGTCACAGTACAGTACAGTATTGATTATTGTTAGGTGGTTGGAGGTTTGGGAGGAGGAGGTAATGAAGAATAATAATTGTAAAGAATGAAATGAACGAATGTATACCGTTCCACAAATGTGTTTGAATTCAAGAACCCAATTCAGATTAATGATAATGTTCATGATCCTAAAAGTGTTTATGAAGTTTGGTTCACTTCTATTATGATTTATTCACATGTGTATGATTTTCTTCATCCCCCATATCACATATGATTATTTACAGCTTTACATACTCAATACATATCTCGTACTGACGTCCCTTACGGGGGACCTGCATTCATGCTGCAGGCACAGGTACCTCAGCTCATACACCGCACCAGTAGGAGCCAGGTCATACAGTTACTGTTGGTGAGCTCCAGTTTACTTCGGAGCTTTCCGAGTCGGTTCCTTATATTTTGTTATTGTACAGGAGTCATATGTGGGCGGGGATTTGTCCCGACCCTAGTTATGTCATGTATATCCTAGAGGTTTTGTAGACAAGGAAGGGTAAAGTCATGGAAGTTTATATAGTGATGTTATATTCGTATATGGGATGGCCCCGACGGCCAAGTATTATATATATGTATATATATTTGTGCGTGTTGTGCTGATACAGGTAATTAGACCCTTTTATATGCAGCAAAGTGCTGCCCAAATTTTTGATGACATGTAAGTGAAAGTACAGGTATTTGAACGGGTTCTCCCGGGCCTTCTCGGCTTTGGGTGCCAGTCCGGCCCGATGGGATTTTGGGCCGTGACAATTTATTTATTTATTTAAAGTAGTACATATACATTGAATGGTGCGTATATGTGTGTATATATCTTCTATAGACGTGTACAATTAACGTATACATGTGTATATGTTTTATAAATTAGTATATAACTATATATATATATTTACATATATATATATATATATATATTGTAATGTATATATATTGTAGTATATTTTATTTAAAGTAGTACATATACATTGAATAGTGCGTATATATGTGAATATATCTTCTATAGACGTTTATATTTAACGTATACATGTGTATATGTTTTATAAATTAGTATATAACTATAACTATAACTATATATATATATATATATATATTGTAATGTATATAGATTGTAGTATATTTTATTTAAACTTTAAAGTAGTACATATACATTGAATGGTGCGTATATATGTGTAATTGTGTATATGTGTATATATTTTTTAAATTCTAATGTAGTATATACTATATATATAGTGTATATATATTGTTTAACGTATTTAAAATGTATATAGGTGGGTATATATAGTGTATATTGAAATTTTATTTTTTTTTATTTTTGATCGGGTTTGACTGGATTTTTAACCGGGTTTATTCGGGTTTAGGTGGGTTTGACCGGGTTTAGCTGGGTTTGACCGGGTTGAATTAAGTGGGCCGGGTTAGGACTATTTTTAAAAATTTTACTGTTGAACCCGGCCCGGCCCGGCCCACAACTCGAATAAATTTAATGGGCCGGTTTCGGGTTGACCCGGCTCGGCCCACTTAACACCCTAGAACAAAGTATCTATAACAGTAATTGAGCTACAACCTACAATGATACCAAAATAAATTTTAAAATAAAAAATTAATTTGAGAATAAAAAGAGAAAAAAAGTGCATTGAGAAAGTGCTTGAACAAAATGAATGAAGAAGGAACCCATATAGGTTAGAAGGACGCAATTTAAGATCAAATGGCAACCTAAGTCAAATCCAAATCTAGGTAGTAGCCTAAAGAAGTAGCAATATGATCATTAAGGTTAAAATAAAGGTTATTCTAATTATTTTATCTAAAAAGGGGTAGTGGGCCCACTACCAAACCCAATAAAACCCAACCTAAGGCAAGCACCTACCTGAACCTAGTCTAAGACTTCTCAGTCCCGACCCAAGGCACTAACAGAACTAAGTCTAGTCCTAATGGGTAATCATAGACCTAGAGTAAATGGGGAAATATTATATAAAAAAGTGAACAAATCTAAATACTAATAATAGACTAATACAATGGAAAATATGGTCGTAATATATCAAAAAGGGATCCTAATCGGCTAATTAAGGCAATAAATGCTAAAACAATAATCGAGCCACTAATTAAGGCAATAAATGCTAAAATAACAACCGATCCATAAGTAACCACCCAAAACTTGCACAATATCCTACTAATGCCATAAGAAATCAAAGTCCAGGAGAAAGGTAATCCTACCCTACCTAGATGCCATCAGAAGCTTGTAAAATCCTCTAAACCGGAGGTTTTCTCTTCTGAGAAGCCTCTAACCATTGCCATGTAAAAAAGTTAATGTTCTACCTATCTACTAAGAGATATTGAGTATTTACTCTCCAGGTTTGAAATCAAACTAAAAATCCCCATGAGGGCCGCTTGTTAAATCACGAGATTGAAATAGTTACAATGTCACCTCCAGCTTAAGGGCCACTTGCCCTTATTTTGGGTGTTATCCAAGCTCAAAACAATCCATATAATTTGAGGAAGAAAGAATAAAAAATAGAGAATCATGCTGAATTTAAACCAAGAACTTACAAGAAAACGCTGATAAAATGCTCAGAATCATGTCCCCAAGCTAACCCTAGTTCTAATTATTAATCTCTCGTGATTCTCCACGCTCTCACACTCACCAATGGTTTTTAACACTCTAAAAAATGGTTCAAAAAATAAAGGAAAAAGTTTTTATCCTGACAGTGGCTTTCTCATCACAGTTGTGAGGCCTTCTTGTCATGATCATAGAAACCTATTAATTGGACCATAGCGATCACGACAACCTATCTATACGGGTGTGATGAATAAGATGGCCTAGTGATAACTCTCAACTTACACGTCAATTTAGTGCAAGGCGATCGTTGCCAATATAATTACCTAATTTTGGAGTTGGGATCGAATCCACGAGGAACAATGTGAGTGATGATTAAACTAATTTAAAACTATAGCTACAAGTTAACTTCAAACAAATGATACAAAAAAATAAAATGGGGTTTTTTTAATGATTGATAAAAGTTGTGACTTGCTTCAGAACTCAAAGCTAAAATTTCAATAGTTCAAATCAATGATAGAGAGAAACTAGGGTTTTGATCACTATGATTACTAAACCCTTATTGAATAATAGTTGCAGTACTGGATTCTCATGACTTGCGGAAAACACCAAATTATCAGTATCTACAGCCTATCTAAGTGTTTCTCAACCTACCTAGATGTTGTGCTCCCTAATTCTCTCAAACTTAGGACAACCTTGTATTCGCACTGATTTTATCTCGAGTTGATTAATCTTGTTACAACATTAATCATTAGATAGAAAATTAAACTTCCAAAATCCTCGTTGATAATTCACTACCTTTAGTTTATTTCTCAGTTCGAGTAAGCAAACATAAGACTAGATCTATTATTTGCAACTAATAGAAAATAATTATTACAAAGGAATTATCAAGATGTTCCCACAATCACTCAAACCCTAACCAACTATTAAATCCATGGTGGAATAATAATAGATCCCACAACCCTAGTTATGGGTTTTAGTTCCATATGAGAAAGAATGAGATACCAATAATTGTATTCATCATTCAGAGCAATTAAACTTACAAAAGATGAAGTCTGAGGTAGATACTCTTCCAAGTTCAAAAAGAATATCCCACAACTCAATCAAAGAATTGAAGATTGAATTCAAAGTTAAGTGACCCAGAAAATAAGTAAAATCCCTTTTGGAATAAGTTTCAGGTACTCAATGAAACCCTAAAAGCTGCTATTTATATCTGTAACTTAAAGGAAATTCGAAACTAAAAATTCAGATTTTTACTCCTTTAGCTGACGACATTTGTGGCAACTTATCATAAATCTGACGACATGTGTGACGATATGTGTGATGACTTATCAGAATCCTGACGACTTATTAGAAAATGTCATCAACTCCTCTTCAAATTCCATGTTTGCTGCCTTCGGCTGACAACAAGTCCTGATGGCTTATCAGGAAGTTAACGACTTATCAGAAAATATCGTCAGAAATGCTTCACCTTTTTTATTCTCTGCCTATGTGTGATGATATATTCTGATAGCTTATCAGACCAAGTCGTCGGATGAAATCTTCAAAACTTAATTTCTTGCATCTTTCACCAAAAATCATTCATCTCAACGTAGCCTTCCTATATGTTCATGCATCTTGACTTTTCTACAAAATCACATGAAATATAATAAAAAACAACAGTAATTACTTAAGAACTTACAATTATTTCAAGTTAAAAGTCTTAAATGTTCTAACGGAAGGCTAGCATATCAACACTCTCAACTTAAAAACATTGCTTGTCCTCAAGCAACTACATAACACCGTACTACAATGTTTAATCAAGAGAAACATAAAATACCTATGAAAGTTGATTATCAATTTTTGCTCAAAACACATTACCTTCTCAAATTTCAATCACCATCAAACCCAACTGTGTATATCAATGAAGATCAACAATGTGACACAAAGGAATTAAGATATGGCATCAAATTAGCAACAATAACTATGCATATGTACAAGTTACACTACCCAAACAAGTAAGCAGCTAGCGATGCAACCGATGTGCCCTTACAATAAAGAAGTCCCTCTTTACTCATATATGAAATCAAGCACGTAAATGTAGGGATGGTCAAGAGACACCCACTCTTAGAAAGAAGTTCCAGTCAATGTATGCCAAATACCATAAGCTTGCCCTTATTTTCATCATCGAGGTTTTCAGACAGTTAAACTAGGATTGCTATAGGACTTATCTTCAACTTGTAATATAGGCTTGGGGCTGGTATGATATGCAAGAATATTTAACGTTACTAAGCCTCCTTGGTATTATACTATTTTTGGGGTCTCACTTATCAACCTTTAACTTATTTCTCCCTTTGTTTATTGAAGCAAATTCAGGCTGGACGCGGTCCTTTAGTCTTTTATTTTCTATTTTTCACAATTTTTCTTTTATTATTCTTTTTCTACCACACCCAGCCTTGCATTTTTTTTTTATTTTACCTTTTTTCATACTCACTTTACATCACGTACCCTATGATAGCCACCATCAACTTAGGTGATTTGCCTAAGTTAAAGTGCGCAATGCCCAAGGAAAACCAGGGCCAAAACAGGTTCATTATGATACAAGTGGGAGGTGATAGGTGTAATAAAAAACATATATAGGCAGCTAGGCTTAAAATCAGGATCAAGGAATATTATTCAAATATGGAAGGTCATTTAGGCTAAAAGTGGACTAATATAAAAAATGGCCTATGATCCTTTCCTAACCACTCTCCTACAACCAAGGCAAGACCAACCAGACAAGTTCTAGATTTAACACACAACAAGAACTAGGTAGTATCTCACAACACATGGCACAAAGGTACATCACAAGCTACTACCTATCCAGTTCATACAATTGTTAGCAATGATTATCATGTTCCTAATACCAATGCTATAAAAAGATTCACAGTAGTCGCATATAGATGCACATCATACAGTTACAAAATAGACAATTGGAGAGGTATTTATCATTCCCAAAAATCAACAAAAAAAATAAAAAAAATGTCAACTGCCCTAGATACTTATTTTTCTCCGAATTAACCACAATACACCACAAAGCAAAACACAGTACGCCTAAACATACTGGCTCTACAAGGAACAAGACTCTGAGGAAAAGTGGCACGATAACAAAAACCCCAAGAGGACATCAACACCCACAACCAGTCTCACCCTTAACTTAAAATCATGCATTGTCCCCAATGCATCAAACTAAAACAAAAGAGTTAGAAACATACCTGTGGCACCATAGGTGCAGAGATCTGATGTCAATCACATAATACAAATACAAACAATAACATGCCTTGGGTTGCCTCTCAAGCAGCACCTGATTTAATATCGCGGCATGACTAGGTTATCTTGACTACTCAGAATTCATCAAGATACCTTGAAAGTGCTTCATCCTTTATCCCTTCACTTGGATAATTTGAATCGTCAGCCCATTTTTCATTCTTTACATCTTTTAGGTGCGTTGGGAAAATGTGAGAGTATGATAAGGAAAGTTCTATCATGCCACTTCGAAGACTTAAACCGCTTGCCTAATCTTGCATTGAACTTTCGTGTGGGCTCATTTGGAAATGGTGAGAATCTTAAAAAGCAACTAAATGGACATCGATCTTTAAGCTTCTTGTCCTTCAAGATTGGGGTTGTATTATACCCTTTTGGAAAGACAAACTCTAAAATATAGGAATTTTCCTCCTCATTTCCAAAATTCATCATTTGCTTAGGTGATTCGACTTTTATCATATCTACTAAGCATAATTTTGAAAAGTGATTCGAGTGAGGTCTTTTCCCTAATTTTGGAGTTGCATCCTTCTCGACCTCTTCACCCCGAATCGGGCTAGAGTCTTTATAAGAGATTGGCTTAGTTTCTTCTTTTGCCTCTAGCACTATTTCCTCAATCTTGGCATCAACTATCATGGTTGGTTTTTGATTGGAAAATCCCCGAGGGTTGATCATAATCAAGCCCAACATCAATATGGGATTCTTGCTCCTCATCTTCACTCTTCCCTTATTTTAAATGCTCCCATAGATAAGATATCATCTAAATATAATGTTGAAAGGTTCTTTGAATGATTGACCTCTATATCCATCTCCTCTATCCTTTTTATTTCCTCTTTCCATTCCTTCATGTATTGAAGCATTTCTTCTTGGCTATACAAAATTTGTTGAAACATAACTTCAATGCGCCTCGTTCAGGTGCTTCGTTCTTCCTGTTCTTGACCATAAGAACTATCAAAATTATAAGAAGAACTAGAATTTAGGTTACCATAATGGGTGGAGAGGGAATTTGAACAATCACTCCAATGTCCATCTTGACCACCATATAAAGAACAATCATCCTCCCAGTAGGATGGAGATGGTACACACATCTCTCTCCGAGGAGCATATCTATAATCTTGCCAAAAGTGAGGTCCATCATAATATGGACATGGATCATCAAGGTAGGATTTCCAACCATAAAACTCACATTAATTCCAAGATGCCAGAATAATAAATAAACTAAAATAAAAATCTACCAAATACAAAAAATAAAAGAAAATTACAAACAAATATTTACAAGTTTGAATTCAAGAAAGTAAGCTAAAATTTCAAACCAACTCAATACACCAAATTGTTCCCCAAAAATGGCTCCATTTTTGATAACGCTCAACTTACACGTCAATTTAGTACAAGACGGTCGTCGTCAATATAACTACCCAACTTTAGAGTTGGGGTCGAATCTATGAGGAATAATGTGAGTGGCGATTAAACTAATTTAAAACTATAGCTACAAGTTAACTTCAAACAAATGATATGAAAAGATAAAATGGGGGATTTTTAATGGTTGATAAAAGTTTTGACTTGCTTCAGAACTCAAAGCTAAAATTTCAATATTTCAAATCAATGATAGAGAGAAACTAGGGTTGTGATCACTATGATTACTAACCCATCATTGAATAATAGTTGTAGTACTTGATTCTCATGACTTGCGGAAAACACCAAATTATTAGTATCGATAGTCCATCTAAGTATTTCTCAACCTACCTAGATGTTGTGCTCCGTAATTCTCTCGAACTTAGGACAACCTTCTATTCACACTGATTTTATCTCGAGTTGATTAATCTTATTACAGCATTAATCATTAGATGGAAAATGAACCTTCCAAAATCTTCATTGATAATTCACTACCTTTAGTTTATTTCTCTGTTCGAGCAAGCAAACATAAGGCTAGATATATTGTTTACAACTAATAGAAAACAATCATTACAAAGGAATTATCAAGATGTTCCCACAATCACTCAAACCCTAACCAACTATTAAATCCATGGAGGAATAATCATAGATCCCACAACCCTAGTTATGGGATTTTGTTCCACATGAGAAAGAATAAGATAGCAACAATTGTATTCATCATTCAGAGCAATTAAACTTACAAAAGATAAAGTCTGAGGTAGATGCTCTTCCAAGTTCAAGAAGAATATCCCACAACTCAATCAAATAATTGAAAATTGAATTTAAAGTTAAGAGACCCAGAAAAGAAGTAAACTCCCTTTTGGAATAAGTTCCATATACTCAATAAAACCCTAAAGGCTGCTATTTATATCTATAACTTAATGGAAATTTGAAACTAAAAATTTTGATTTTCGCTTCTTCAGCTGACGACATTTGTGACAACTTATCACAAATCTGACGACATGTATGATGACTTATCTAGAGTCTGACGGCTTATTAGAAAATATCATCAACTCCTCTTCAAATTCCATGTTTGCTGCCTTAGGCTGAGGACAAGTCCTGACGGCTTATCAGGAAATTGATGACTTATCAGAAAACATCGTTAGAAATACTTCACCTTTCTTATTCTGTACCTATGCATGATGACATATTCTGATAGCTTATCATAGATCTGATAGCTTATCAGACCAAGTCGTCTAATGAAATCTTCAGAACTTAATTTCTTGCATCTTTCACCAAAAATCATCTATCTCAACATAGCTTTCCTATATGTTCATGCATCTTGACTTTTCTACAAAGTCACATGAAATATAATAAAAAACAACAGTGATTACTTAAAAAGTTACAATTATTTCAAGTTAAAAGTATTAAATGTGCTAACAGAAGGCTAGCACATCACTTAGTCTCTTTTATTTTAGTTGTAAGTCCCCAGCCTCATGATGATGTCAAATACCACAACCCTTGAGATCTCGAGGGTCCTCATTGCACTAGCAATGGAGGCCCTAGGCCTGCACTAGGTGCTGATGCCCAAGAACTTTTTCAAGTTGCAAATTCTGTAAAAAGGACCTTGGAATTCATTCAGAATCTCATAAGTTCAAATAAATAATGCTATCCAACTGAATTTAACATTCCAGACTTAATAGAACCATAAAAACATCCATTTGAGGTCATTTTAACATAAAGTGGGTCCCATACCAAGGGTCCACTTTAACAAAAATCCAACCAATAGCTCTAAAGGAGTTTAAGATCCTCAAAACCTGGACCAAGTTCTCCCTAGCCTAAAATTAACATTTTAGAGTTAAGAGAATTGTTTCAATTAGAATCCAATGCTGTTTACCTAAAATTTTAGCCCAACACCATTGTCTCAACTTTAGAAGCTCAAAAAATAGGAAAATGACTCTAAAAATCAAATGAACTGCTCGATATCAAACACCCTAGCCA
Source organism: Capsicum baccatum var. pendulum (assembly GCA_030864225.1). NCBI lineage: Eukaryota > Viridiplantae > Streptophyta > Magnoliopsida > Solanales > Solanaceae > Capsicum > Capsicum baccatum. The sequence goes on from CM061559.1 coordinate 114,062,691, forward strand.
TATCTAAAGACCCTAGCCTAAATAAAAAAACTATGTAATTTGCTGGCCAGCATAGCCAATGCCCCCGTTAGGAAAACCCCATCGAAAGAAAAAGCAAAACAGAATAATAAGGAGCAAAATGTGATACATCAACAAGGAATTACTACACCAAAATATGTTGATCTCTTAAAGCCTAAACCAATTGTGAATAATATTATTAGTGTTTCCCCTAACCATTTGTTATGCTGCATGGGAAACCCAATATCACGTGAAAAGCTTCTGAGGTGAGAAGTTTAATCATACAGGAAAATTTACAGTATGATATCATAGGTATGTTTTCCTATGGAAAACCAGATGCCAAGGAATTGAGAAAAACATTCCCAGCTCAGTATGGAATAAAAGGTGAATGTATAATAGGGGTCTTAGATATATGACACATTCTTATTAGATTAGAGGGGTTGAAAGATTTTGTCCAATTGATTTCAATAGCTTCATACTATATAAAGACTAAAGTGATATATTGGCAGATGGGAACATTGAAGTGGGATCCATTGTTTGAACCAGACGTAGAGACAATGATAGAAGTAGCATGGATTTCAATGTCAGATTTACCTCTAATTTTTTTTGCCAAGGAGGCAATTTTTTCAATTTCTTTAGTGGTTGGAAAATTATTAACAGTAGATATGGATACTAAAAACCAAGAAAGACCTGGCTGTGCAAGGGTAAAAGCAGAGGTTGATTTAGTTGCCAAGTTACCCCAACATGTTAGAATTAATAAGGAGAATGATAGTATGGGAGAAATCAAATTTGAATGGATTCATATCCAATACTATTATATGACTAAATACTATAAAAAATTTTGCTTGGAAGGTCATGATGAAGAAAGCTATTCGACTATTCATCCAGAGTTATATGATAAGAAACAAGGGGTAAGTGGAGAGATGGAAAATAGTTGGGCAGTAGAAAATCATATGAAATAAAGAAAGGAGTAGCAGGAACACAAGGAAACGAGATAAAGCACAAATAAAAAACAATGGTTGACTAAAAGAAACAAATACAAAAGGGATAAATATGGTCATATACTTGGAGAGATAGAAAAAGAGAAGAATGATGAGGTTGCTATATCAAATCCATTCAAAGCACTACAAGAAGAAGAAGTTGAAAATAATAATAAAGAAAAGATAGAGCAGGACAAGGAGAGTACAAAAGATTGGGTAAGCAAAAGTTTTGGCAAAACAGAGGAGATCATGCATTCAACAAAGGAATTGGAGACAAGAAGAATAGAAAATGACAATGAAGAAAGTAGATAAGAGAATGAAGGGAATTCAGTTAAGAGAGTTAACAAAGAAAACGACAAGCAACATAGAACTAAATTTCAGGATAAAAATTTTAATAGTCAAAGTCAACATAAAGAACCAAAAGAGAATGTAGGTGAATTAATAGTATTGGAGAAGGAGAAATCCACTAAGGAAGTCATGGTGATAGAAAGAGTAGTATATTGGCAATTCAAATAGAAAATCTGGTGGATTTTTGAAATAAAAACTAAGAAGATTTGGATAGAGTAGACCTGGAAGATAACATAAACAAAGTATCTATTGAAGCTAATTTGTCACTTAAACAAATAGAAGAAATGTAGAAAAGCAAGGAAAATAATTGAAGAAAGTTAAGAATGCAAGTTCAACCCTAATGTAGACAAAAAGACATAGTTCTGAATCAAAATCAAAATGAATTCTTTGATTTGGAACATAAGGTCTGTGAACATGTAGAAAGCATTCACCAGGCTAATAAAAATTCAAAAGAGACATCAGTTTTATTTCATTAGGTTAATGGAACCTTTTTAAGAAAGCCACAATATTGAAGAATATAAAAGAAGATTGGGAATGCAATATGCAGTTGCAAACACATCGGGGAAGATATGGGCTTTTATGATTCGATGGTAGAATATAGTGTGGTTTATGATTAGGAACAATAGTTGAATATGCAATTGGATAATCATAATGCAAGTATAGCAGTTGCAGTTACTTTAGCTTATGCAAAATACTCCCAGAATGAAAGATTGGTATTGTGGGAAACTTTAGGAGATATGGCAGGTTCTATTCAATAGCCCTGGTTGGTAGGATGAGACCTTAATATTATAATAAATCATGAATAAAAGTTGGGGGTTTACTTATTACAATAGATAAAACACAAGATATCAATCATTGCATAAGTTTGTATAATATGGAAGAATGTGGTTTCAAAGAATGTAAATATACATGGTGGAATGGAAGATCTAATGAGGATTGTATTTTTAAAAGATTAGATCTAGTATTGTGTAATGACAAAATTAAGAAGTTATTTCAAATCATGGAACTAGAGCATCTGTTAAGAAATGGTTCAGATTATTCCCCATTGTACCTTCAATTTAGTATGATAAAGGAACAGATAGTTAGATCTTTTAAGTTTTTGAATTTTTAGTTGAAAGAAGAGTCTTGTATGGAGGTAATAAAATAGAATTGCATACTGATATAGAAGGCAACCCTTTTATCATACTTCAACAAAAATTGAAAAGGCCCAAATCAGCTCTCACATTGTGGAGTACAGAGATGTTTGGGAACATTTTTCTATAAATATCAACTCTATAAGATATTGTAAAGTTTAGGGAGAAACAATTTGAGGAAAATCCAATAGGTGCCAAAAGGGACAGTCTTTTTAAGTCTCAAGCTTAATTAAATGTCCAGCTTAAAAGGGAGGAAAATTTTTGGAGGCAAAAAGCTGGCTTTGAATAGTTTAAGGATGGTGAGAGGAATACTAAGTTCTTTCACACAATTGTAAAAGGAAGAAAGAGCAGGCTCAGACTAAGAAGAATACAAAATGATGATGGTGAATGGATGGAAAACTGGGAAGACATTGCAAATACAGCTATAGAATTCTTTCAGAAACAAATTCATGAAGCAGAAGATTTTTTTTACCGGAGGAATTACCTACTCTAGTAATTGCAGAACAAAATGAGAAAATAATAAAAGTACCAGATGTAGAGGAAGTGAAATTTGCTGTTATAGGATTGAATATAAATAGTGTGGGAGGTCCAGATGGGATGACATGTGCCTTTTATCAAGATAATTGGGAGATAATAGGGAAGGACATACACAAAATAGTTGCATCTTTCTTTGGTGGATTTAAACTTCCAATATTCATTATTCATACTAATTTACCCTAGTAATTTTGTGAGTAACCCTAGTAATTTTGTAAGTAAAATCTTTTCAAGAATTATTCATGAGAGAATTAAGGGTCTGTTTCCACATATGATCTCATAAGATCAAGATGGATTCGTACAAGGGAGGAGCATTATAGAGAATATTTTAGTGGTATGGGAAATAATATCAGAGATAAGGAAAAGAAGCAAACCTCCAAACATTGTCATTAAGCTAGATATGATAAAGGCATATGATAGGGTAGAGTGGTTATTTCTTACAAAAGTGATGAGAAAGGTAGTTTTTTTGTGAAGATATAATAGATATGATATACAAGATATTAGAGAAAAACTGGTATTCAATCTAGTTGAATGGACAACCTAAAGGTTTATTTAAATCTTGAAGAGGTCTAAAACAAGGATGTTCTCTATCTCCCACTTTATTCATAACAACAGCAGAGGTGTTGTCAATGATTTTGAAGACTTTGCTTCAGTAGGATTTCAAAATGTTTGGTATGCCAAAGGGTAGTCCAAAAATAAATCATCTAGCTTTTGTTGATGATATGATAATATTGTGTAAAGCTAAAATAAGGAATCTAGAGTTGGTTATGGGAGCTCTGGATAGGTATAAAGTAGTTTCAGGACAGAAGATCAATAAAGAAAAGAGTGCAATTTATTTGAATAAGTGTTTCTAATGGTATTTTTGTTATGATAGAGGTTCCTATAGGAATACTAAGGAAAGATTTCCCTTTCACTAATCTTGGCTGTCCTATTTTTACATGAGAAACAAAAAAGATTTATATCAATATATAATGAATAAATTAAGTTGTAAGTTACAAATCTGGAGGGGAAAGTTGCTATCATATGGGGGAAGAGCTATTCTGATTAAGCATGTACTACAAAGCATTTCTATTCACCGTCTATCAGTAATGAATCCCCCTATAAATGTTATGAATACAATCTAGAGAGTATTAGCTCAGTTTTGTAGGAGTAGCGATATAGAGGAAAAGGGTGACACTGGGTTAATGGAAGACACTATGCTTACCTAAGGATAAAGGAGGATTGGGATTTAGAATGGTGATAGATATCTCTATGGCTCTTTCTTGGAAGCTATAGTGGAACTTTAGAGCTACACAGTCTATATAGAGTTTCTACATACATAATAAATACCGCACAAAGGAACATCCTAAATTGGTAATGTGGATAATTGGTGTAGGAGGATCCCGAGTATGGAAGAAATGTTACTAACAAGGGATCTTATAATGCATTTTATTATCTAGAAAATACGGAAGGTGAATTCAAATATATGGCATGATAATTGGACACTTCAAGGTGATTTATACTTTGTTATGCAGGATAGTCAAGAGGGGAATAAGGAATATCAATATATTAGACACTAGGCAGATGGCGGAATATGGAAAGATCAAGTAATCAAAGATTTGTTCCCTGAAGAAATAGCAGAACACATTTTGTATAAAATTAGTCCATCAAGTACAAAAGAGGTAGACAATCCTATATGGAGTATTGAGGCAAGAGGGAATTTTACAATGAAGTCAGCCTGGCAATATATCATACATACAAAAATTGTAAATAATACATATAAAAGCATATGGATAAAAGGTCTTCCTTTTAAAATATGTTTTTTATGTAGAGATTGTGGAGTTGAAAAGATCCTATGGATGATAATATAAGGAGATGGGGGATACGAGGGCCATCAAAGTGCTGGTGCTGTGAAGTTCCATCACTAGAGGCAGTGACTCATGTATTTAGGATATTATATATTGCTAATAGGACTTGGTACTATTTTCCTTCTTTTGCAGGAATGAATATTCAATAATTGAGCTTAAGGGAGACAACTCTAACATGGTGGGATAAATAGGAGAAGCAGAGAGAGAAATCATACTATTATGCATTGCTTGGTTTAATTTTATAGGAATTATGGAGGACCTGAAATAACTTGAAGCATGAGGGCAAAAATATCAAAATTTAGAAAGTGATATACAATGTTACAAGAAATTTAAGGATGTTATTGAAGGTTAGGAAACCAACATTGGAATTACCATATCACTTTCCATGAATACTAAGAGATTTGGATAAGATAAAAACCCAAATTAAGGTGGTGACATACAATATAGATAGGGCAATAAGAGAAAATTCAGGAGAAAGCTCGCATGCTTTTTGTCTTAGAGATATGCAAAGGGATGTACTATATGCTAAGGGATCTCTTATTGAAGATACAGATAATGTACAGGCAGAAGTAGTTGCAATATTACAAGCTACCAAGCGTTGTAAGAAGACACATAACCGCAAAGTGATAATTTAAACTGATGCATTAACAATGCAGAAGATATTAATAGGAGAATGGACATGCCTATGGAACATATCAGAAGTAGTAAAACAGATAAACCAGCTAATAGAAAGAAGGCACAATATTAATATATTTTCAGGGAAGAAAATTATTTAGCTGACTATTTTGCTAATTTGGCATTAGATAAAGAGGCATTCATATATACAAGTTTTTAATAGCTTGAAACAAAAGGCAAATACATAGTAAAGAGTGATAAATTGCAATGTCCCTATTTAAGACTATCACCATCAAAGGGGTGAAGTGGAATAGAAGGCTAAAGCTAAATCTATCACATGCAACATATTTACAAGCCAGTAAGGCGACAAAAGAAGGGAAACAACTCGGTAGCTTATTCTACATCATCTAACAAAAAGGACTCGCAGTAAAATAGGAGGTTCTTTGGGTCATATTGAGCTTGATAAACCTAGGAATAGTGATATTATCCGAATACTTATGGGTCCAAGTATCCTACTATCTTCATCCCAATAATATCTATTAAGCAAGTGCAACCAATGGCGTCAAAATACAAAAATCAATTGTAAAGGAAAAAAAGGTTTGGTAATAAACTTACTCAGATATGGTAACAGATACCAGTTAACTAGATCCCTTATAAAAGTACAAAAAAAAAAACTTAATCCCATCTAATGGAGAACACAACTTAATCAATGGGAAAAAAATAATAAATCAGGTCATGGAAGAAGGAAAAAAAAACAGAAAAATAAATAAAACCAGACTTACTTTTGCAAGCTGAGAAATCGTTGATACAAGGACCATAGAGGCGCACGATTAATCACCTAGAGAATGCAGAGAAGGAAGATGAGATTTTCAAAGTGGAGCACTTTGCACTTGGAGGCGTAGGTAAGAAGCTGAATGGATTTGGAAACCCTACTTAGGGTTTATATATTATCCTGATTTTGGACTCGGGTTGGGCCAGGTCAGCAGGGTAAGAGTAGATATTTTAACTTTGTACTATTTTAAAATGGGTTGGTCTATTTGTGTTCAAATTTTATTTAATTTGTGATAAATAAAATTCCTAATTACACCATAAAAAAGACCTGCTCAATAACAAAGTTGTCAGCCCTAGCAAGTCATAAATAACTTGGGGTAACTATGAAAAGGCTCTAAATATAAAAATAGCATAAACACATAGAATATGACATGGAGGATCATTACATGAACCAAAGTAGAAGTTGCTCCCTTCACTACACATAATTCAAGTCAAGTTACTGATTTAATTTATCAAAGCATGTTTTTTTCCCTAAATGTGTCAGTAATTTCATGTGTAGCTAAAATAAAGGCCCAACCTTGGTCAACTTGAAAAATTTTATAGGTGGAGAACCTATCTATGTGCGACTAACTTTGATGAAGGGTGCTAATTTCCTGCTAAAACCTTTATTTTCTCGAGTTCCACATCTACAAGTATTTTACTTACAAGACTCATTATGTAAATGATCTGAAGGATGCCACTTCTTTCAAGGAATTAGTGTAATAGGGACCGATAGTTTTTACTTTAATTTCTCAGCCTCTAAGAACAAGGTTAGGTTCCCTCTCCTGTTGAATAGAAAAGGGATCCCTCCCTACTATTATTAAAAGAAAAAGGTTAATATTCATTCTTCCTCTACTATTGAAAAGGAAAAGATTAAGGTTCCCTTTTGCTACTATTAAAAATTAAAAATGTTAAGTGTAATGACCCTCCAGGTCATTTTCTACATTTTCACTCATTTTTAATGTTTAGAGATTTCCCATAGATTCTCCAAGTCATTTATGACTTGATAGAACTGATCATTCGATTATCGGGTAGTTCATTTGGTTTTTAGAGTCAATTCCCTATTTTGAAGTCTTTGTTGGTTAGAATGGGAAAAAATTCAACCAAAAACCTTGTATGCCAATTTTGGTAGTTCCAACATCCCTACAACAACAATTTTAGCTTATGTGGATCTTTGGTTCGTGTCCTAAGGATTTCAGACTCATTTTGAGCTATCAACAAGAACATAAGAAAAATGACATTTAGGTATGGGACGCACTTTTTGTTGAAATGGTCACAAATGGAAATTTCAATTGCATTAAGTCCAAAGTCAAATTTAATTGGTTAGCATAGTTCATTTGTATATATGGGATTCCAAATGAATCCCGAAGGGATGGTGGAGACTCAAAAGAATTCCAACTCTTGGTGCACCCTCTTGAGCACCCTTTGGGGTCGCCTAAGCAAAAGGTCGCTAAAGTAGCTAGACCGACCCATTTAAGGGCCTATTAGGCATTCCCCTCATCATTTAAGAATTATGAGGACTACTTAAGTGGTTGGTGTGCAGATAGGATATGCCTCTAAAGCAGAACTAGGCCACAAAAATGATGACTACTTAAGCGACCTAGTGTCCATTTAAGAGATACCTTGACATCCCTTCAATGACCCAATTAGCCTATTTTATTCTATTTTCACACCTTTTCATGAGTTTATAACCCTAAAATATGTGGAAACTTGGGAGAGACATTAGTAGGTGATTTTGGGGAGTTCGAAAGCTTGGATTACTCATTTTTTCTTTGAAATCTTGATTAGTTTTCATCGTTTTCATGGTTAATTTATCATAATTTTCCCAAAATATTTAAATATTGGTGGGTTGATTGTATCACCATTAGAGATCAAAATTTACTCATTCTTAAGGGTAAATGTTCTTTGAGCATAGAGGGATGTGTTGTCGGTTTTAAAGGTGCAATTTTGCAAGAGGGCCCCATATGAGATTTTTACGTAAATTTGAAACTAAATCACAAAAGTTAAATATGGGTATTGTTTCTATCATTTTTATGAGTAGATTATTATTTTGGTAATGTGGCATCTTGTGGAAGCTTCTTGAAAGTGGAAATCAACAATTTAGCGAATTCTTTGGGTTTTCTTCGCTGTCCAGGTAGGCTAGGTTTACCTTGCTCAAAAATTGATATAATTCGTAGTATATTTATGATATAATTCTAGATATGGGATGGTGATTAGGTCTTGGAGATATAATTGGCATAATTAGCATTATTTTAACTGTTTAGGCTATTTTGGAACCATAAATTAGGCGTACTTGACTTGGTTATTCATGTTTTGGTAGAATTTATATCTTAGTACTACTTTTTTCTTATTTGAAAGCTAGGAGAAAATTTAGATACCTTATCCTAATCCAGGGTAGACTTTTTTTCTTAGAATGAATTTTGGGGATTAAAAGTAGTCCCCTCTGACCCACCTTAGGTCAAGACTCTTGTTAGTTTCCTGTATATATAATGACCGTATTATATCCTTGAAGTTTAACTTTTTAGAGTTTGGTGGGACTAGATTCTTTATGCTTATACTGGTTTGGTTCTTGTGAGTTGATATTGAGATTTGGTTCAAGCACGATAATATATTGATATTGAGTTTCGATTTAAGTCCGATAATTAATGATGATGATGATATGAGTTTTGGTTCGAGTCCACATTGAAAGATTATTTATGGTATGTTATGGTATGGATGCATTTATGGTTATGACTTGGTGTTTCATAATGTTATGGAAATCTAGTTATTTGCTTTCTTGATTGTACCCTTCGGCCTTATGATGGCCCACATTGGGTTATTTAATTTCTTGCACTTATTGACGTATGGGGGACAATATTATAACATTAATTATGCTTTCTTTCATATTATATCATTTCTGATTATTTATTTACAATATTAGAGCCTGTCTTTTACCTTGACTTAGTTTATTTTTCTTACATCTTTATTGTACTTATATTATAATTTAACTCCGTTGATCGATGGTGCCTACAGAGTAACCATGGATTTGGCACTCATACTACACTTCTATACTTTTTTGGTGTAGATTTGAGTACTAGTGGCCTCCGTTAATGTGATGATTATATAGTATAGAGTTCGGAGGCAGGGTAAGCTCTCAGAGATGGAGTTGCTCTTTTATCCTTCTTCTACATTTATTTAGTCTTTATTTCTTCGAGATTGATGTATATTAACTATTTTAGTACTTGTATTTCATTTTGCTAGTGGCTCTTGTTCCAACACTACTATCTCATAGGATGGTTATTGATGTTTATCCATCTTTAGACTATTATTATTACTTGAATTGTTAATGTAAGTCCTTACTAGCAATTTTCTAGCTTTTATGCCTTTTTCTACCAAATTAGCCTATTTCTTATAGCTCCGAGATACAGTTTGGCTTACCTACTACTTGGGTAAAGTAGGTTCCATTATGACTCAGAAATTGGGTCATGATAAATTAGTATCAGAGAACTAGGTTTACCAGTATTATTGGTACAAGAGAAAGTGTGTAGTAGAATATCGTAGATCAAAATGATGATGTTCGTTTCTTAACTTCAGGAGTTTATAGGACTTTCTTAGGAGTTCTTCACTTATTCCACTAATTTTATGCTTATAGTCTGAGTTGGTTTCTAAATATCCCTTTGGTTTTACTCTTCCACCTATGGCTAGGACACATGCAATCGCTATACGAGATTAGGATCTTGTGTTCGATCCTAGGGATTCTTTTGCTGTTCGTGGATGACCTAGTGGTCTAGGAAAACTTAGGATGCACCCCAGTTAGGTACCAGGATAAGGGAACTTCACTAGACCCTATTCTTTTTCCCGAGTTAGAGATTCTTCCACCCCAGTCAGGGATGGGCAATGGACTAGACCAGGCTTCACTGGGGTTTATTTCTTCTTTTGTACTCAGGGATGAATTTGTTTAACTTTTGGAATTAGTTAGTGGTGCATCAGCTGATGGTGCAAAATCTGCGGATTCGAGTGGTATTGAGGTGAAGGATTATGTCACCCAAATTACACCTTTTAAAAAGTATAACACAACCACTTGTTAAACCCAACAAAGGTTAGGGTTGAACCCACAAGGAATAGGATAAAAATTAGTTAGAAGATTTTTGATATAGTTGGAAAGTGCAGAAAGTAAATTGGGGAGGGAGGGGTAGGGGTGTAAAAACAATATTAATAGTAATAATTACTCAAAAATAAGGTTGTTACCATTATGAGATGATCACTAGGATTGTGTTCCCCCTAACTCTTTAACTACACAGACTTATTTTTCTGGTTAATCTATCTTGGTGGCTTACATGCATAATTTAACAAACTATGTATCACCTAACCATTGCTTTACCTTAGTTTGGTTGAATTTCACTCCTCTTCTCTCAATCTCAGAGTGTCGCATTACTAACCCTTATCTTGGATCCCAAATAAACTATCTTCTTTTAGTTTCAAGTAATTAGATGATGGTTGGTAGCTTCATATTACTGTTGTGATCTTCTTTTTCTAATCTCAACCAGTCTATCAAGTTAGTATCAAATACATATGGGTTCTTAATTCCATCATCTATCAAGAAAGCAATCAATACAAAAAAAACCACAATACGTGCACAAACTCTAATCAAGATTGACTTTGTACTTCCTCTACTTTGTTAATCCATAAAGGTTCCCATGACCCTAGTTATGGGGTTTAGCTGCTCATTATCACAACAAAATAGATATAATTAATAATTAAAAGCATATGAATAATATCACAAATAATTAAGAATGGAAATCAAAATCTTAACTTTATATCAAACCCTAAAAACAAATAACAAGAATACCAAGATCAAAAGTGTACATTAGGGCTAAAAATAATATAATAAGTATGTAAAGTGCATAAACTAATAATAAAACACAAAAGGGGAATTATAGTTACATCACAGTTTTCTTAAACAAATTAGGTTATCTAATGTTAAAAGTGGCAACGCTTCAATAATGAGCCGTCTAGATTGATGACGACTTATTGTCAGCTCTATATCCTAGGTTTACATACAACTAGTGATGACTCGTTAAGTTACTAGACAAGTCATTGCCTGACTCATAGGATCTCTAGTAACTTTTTAATCGATAGATATTTGAATCCATATGATCTGAATAATGGCCATTATGAGTTATAGCCTGACCCTATGGCTCATCACTAGCTTCGTACACACTGCTACCAAACTTGCACCTTTTAGGACTTTTATTCTTGTTTTGCTCAGAATGCCTCTCACTATAACTTGTTTTATCATCCCATGAGTCATATCCAGTATATGCGTTATTCTTTTTCTTCTATTCATTCACTTGTCAAGTGAGTTAGTCAATGAGTCATAGAGTCACCCAATGACTTGTTGTCTAAGAACAAGACTACTATTTTTGAGCTTTGTCTTTCTTTTCACATTCAACTCAATTTCGACCCCATTTTCGTACAAAACAAAGAGTAAAACAATCACATCTAATAAACTAACCTAACTACTTGGATAATTTCCATTTTTAAGCATTGAAAATGCCATGAAACTATGGCACACTAGGGACATAACCTGTAGCTTCAGCTCCTAGAGCTGAGGTTCCTCTTACATCGATAATTGCTTAGCTGATATTTTCTCAGTTAATGGTTTCCCAACCTTCTATGTTTTTTCAAGAGAAAAATCTATTGTCTATATTCTTAATATTGGCTCTGCCTAGGTTTGTGGTACACCTGACAAACATGTTTATGAGTTCTTGATTGCTTGTGAGGATAAGATCAATAATTTAGGCCTAGTTAGGACTCATGGTATTTATTACACTATATTTTAGTTGGATTTGGTGGCTCAACATTTGTTTATAGGTCATCCTAATTCTAGGAAAGCTAGATCTTTCCCATTAACACAGACCCAGTCTCAATATCTTCTTGGAAAAGTTATGCCTCACAGTCTTAGAGATCATTTGAGGGATCAGTTCTTGAGGTTGGACCGGGGCTCTATGAATGTTATGGATTGTGATTCTTGATTTAATATTGTCTAGACATGCTATATTTATCTTGACTACTGAGTATGACAAGGGTCGGTTCTTTGTTCGATTATTACCACTCCCTTTCCTAATGTCTACACAAAGTTTGGTTACTATAGGTAGTTTTTTTGTTGAGGTTTCTAATCATTCTCAGGTTTTGGAGGAGATGCATCATGAGGCCTAAGGGGGAATCGATATCAGGGTAGTCTCACTAAGAGCTGTTGTGGCTGATAATTTAGAGGTAGTGGTTCTCAGGATGGGTACCCTCCACGTCAGTCATATCAGCATCAAGGTCAGTCTAGTAGGCCCATTGAATTTGCACTTTAGGTTACCGATAAATGCTAGTCTAGTAACAATAATCATCCTAGATAGTGTAGTGGTTAGCCTCCGAGGGATTTACCTTTTGGGTATTCTAGCCGTGGTGATCATATAGTGTTAGCTAGATCTTTTAATTTCAGCGCAGCGCCTGGGGAATGTTATTGTTGTGGGTCCATTAGACATTTATCAAGAGAGTTCCCCAGTCGTGGAGCGATAGTTCCTTTAGTTCAGAGTGTTCCACTAATTAGGTTAATTTTACCCCTAGCTAGAGGTGGTATGCATGGTTGTTGGGGTGGTACCAGGGTGCTTGTTAAGTTTATCATGCAGGTAGGATAGGAGATTAGATAGGAGAGAAGCTAGGTGGGAAGTATGGTCAATTTTTATGTCGTACATACTATACTAAAGGCTAAGACTTTGGATGTTGTTTTCACTAGTACCATATCAATGTGCCGTTAGTCTGATTTTTCTTCATTTGATCTAGGATCCCCTTATTCTTATGTGTCTTCTTATTATGGCATGCGGTTAGAGTTATCTTAGGATTCTTTATCTGCGCTTTTATATGTATTTACTCTTGTGGGTGATTCTTTAATAGTTGAAAGATTTTACAAATCATGTGTTATGACTGTTTGAGAGTTTGATACTCAAAATAATTTAATTATATTACACATGGTGGATTTTGATGAAATTTTGGGCATAGGCTCAATATTCAACTATCATGCAGTCTTGGATTATTTGTCCAAGACAGTCACCTTAGCGATGCCCAGCGTACCCTGATGAGTGGTGATTTTACCACTCATTTAAACTCAACATTCTTATACATTACCATGTTTTGAATAAATACATGAGACATAATTATGAATGAATTCACTAATATCTGTATTTTGTAGAAAAATTATTAATGAGATGGAAAGATACGGATTGGTGCTAAAAAGGATCACAAAGAAGTAAGAAAGTTAAACTGAAGAATTGAAGCAGATATGGCCTCAGTTACCACAGCCGCAGTCAGAGGAAAATATTTGCGGTCAGTCAATAAGGTCAACCTACCATGGTCACGTGAGCTAATCACGGTCATGGCAGCCGCGGTTGTGGCTAAGTTTGTGCGATCGCGGTCTAGCAGAAAAATGCAGCCCAAGGGAAGAAATGTAAATGCACGTGGCTGATCCTAAATTTGACAAAAGAAATATCCAAACCCTAAGAATTCATTAATCATATTCCATCTTCCCCAATTTTGAGTCACTGTTCTAAGGTTGTAGCCTCCATTATTAGAGAATAAAATATTGTATTAATTTTGGAGTCACTTCCAAGTGAAGAAGTAGTGAAATCCCATTGAAAATTTGTTAGATCTCATAGTTTGAAGTAACATTCACTTAGATTTTCTTAAATCAAATCAATGGAGATTTTGGGTAAAATCTTTATTTATTTATCTTATGAGTATCTATTTTTTCCTCTTGGGATTATGTTAGAATAAGGTGTAATTGCATATGGGTTGTGATTTATTGTGATTATGTTAACGTGTTGATTGATGGGTTCTATTGTTTCTTGACTAAATTGGTTGGGATTTATGGGTGAAAGCCCCAAATACCCAAATGGGTTTGATGGATAAAAATCCCAAACTCTTGAAACCTCAAACCATCCTTGAAAGAGGGGATTAGGTAAACTTTAGGAACCCACATCATCCTTGAAAGAGGGATATGGGAACCAAGGCAATAATTGAAAATTTATAAGCATAGTTAACTAATTTTCACTATCTTAGACATAAGGGTTATTGTGAAGTCGACTATACTTAGGGAATCATATTATAAATAGGGGTGTCTAATTGAGGTATTATGTGATTTTGATTGAAGCACTCATTAGGTACTCGAAAGGGTCAATGAGTGACACCCTGGGGTTTTGTTGACAAACTAGCCTCAATGATTTCTAACCTAGCCTACCACATCACCAATACTTATAATTTGTATCAAGTTATCGCATGCTCATGCATATGTTGCCCCTAGAAAAGCATAATCCCATCCGTTCCTAATTACCTATACTCTAATTATTTGTAGCCCTAAATTAATACTAGAAAATCCAAAAAAAAAGGAAATATTAAGTGTGATATCTTTTAAACACCCTATTTTTATCTTTTTGTACTATTGGTTTAAATTTATTTAGTATCTGTCGTTCCAAACTAATTTAGTCATCACTCACATTATTTCTTGTGGATTCTACCTTGACTCCAAAGTTGTGTAAATATATTGACGACGATATACTTGTACTTAAATTGAAGTGTAATTTGAGCATTATTAAAAATGACGTTGTTGCTGGGGAACAATTTGGCGTATTGAGTTAGTTTGGAATTCTAGCTTACTTACTTGAATTCAAACTTGTATATATTTGTTCGTGATTTTCTTTTATTTCTTGTTTTGGGTAGATTTTTGTTTTTGTTTTAGTTTTCTCTATGGCATCTTCCAACAAATATGATTTTGATAGTTAGAAGTCCTATGTTGACGATCCATGTCCATATTGTGACGGACCCCACTTTGAAAGAGATGGCATATATGCTCGCAGAACAGAGATGGAAACACCATCTCGATCCTATTGGAAGTATTCTTGTTCTTTGTGTGGTGGTCGAGATGGACATTGGAGTGATTTCCCAAATGCCCCTCCCCTTATTATGCTAACCGAGTTGCTAGTTCTTCTTATGAGTTTGATTGGTCTTATGATAAGACGAAGGAAGAGAAATATACCAGATCCAAGAGTTTTAAGGCAATGCTTGAAATTATTTTGGATCGGGTAACTATAATGGGGGAGAATGTGCAAGGCATACATTAGATCAATAAGGCATTCGGAAGGGAAATTGTCAAGATAGAAGAAATGGGAAAGGAATCAAAACTTGAAAATACCACTACCTTGCCCATTTCCCAAGAGGGGGTTATTCGAGAAGAGAGACCAAGATATGATGATGATCTTGGTAGCGCAGAATCCTCGGTGATTTTCCAATCAATTGAATCAAATGATGTTGAAGATGCCAAAATAAAGAAAACAGTTCCAGAGTCTAAAAAAGAAGCCAAACAAATCTCTTATGATAAATCTAGACCATTTCAGGGTGAAAGTGCTAATGAGGAAACAATTCCAAAATTTGGAGATAGACCTCATTCAAACCATTTCTCAACATTGTTCCTAGAGGATGAGATGAAAATCCACCCACCTATATGAATGATGAATTATGGAGAGAAGGAGTATGACTTCCATATTTTGGGATTTGACCTTCCAAAAGAGCCATGGAACTCAACTTCCAATTATAACTAGTGGCCTATTGATGTCCTCACTTTTACTTAAGGATCCAAACCAAAAATTTGATGTGAAATTGGGTAAAAGATTCAATTCATCAAAATAGTGAGATATAAGCTCCCTAATCACTTTATCACATCTTCCACGTTTTATCTTGGAAGATCTGAATCTTCTGTCCCTCTGTTGCTGATTGTATAATGAACGAAAGTTGGGACGGAGATTGAAATCTTCTAAGTGGACATACAAAACAAAGTATAGGATGTGTCATGCTAAGAAATTTAAATAAGTGCTCGATGGGAGGCGCCCCATCAAGCCACAAAAAGTAGCCCATATCCTTTTATTTTATACATGATAGAGTAGATTTTATTTTTGCATTTATTCATGCATAATCCATGAAAAGGTAGTGCTATGAGGAATTTTGATTGAAATTGAAAAAGGGAGCTATGAAATTGGCATGTTTGGACTGAACAAAGGAGTGCAGGAGACCTCAATTTTGGTCTTAGTTACCACGACCACAGTCCGTGCCTCTGCAGTTACATAACTAGGATCACGATAGTGGTCAAATCAGCTTAAATTACTATCCGAATGCCATTTCTTCACATGCATCCTTCTTCAAATTCTCTCTATTTTTGGCATTGTGTATAGTATCCAGGTGTTCATTTCAATTTCTTTGCATCAATTCATCTTGTATGTTGTCTCAACTCCCTTGGTTTCATCGTAATTCTATGCTTAGAACTTGTAGTTTAGGGAAAGGACTGAAATAGTATTTTTGACACAAAATCTATGCTTGTTTTTTTAGTATTGTGGTGATTAGCTATTGTAGTTAGTGTACACACCAATGGGGAAGTCTCGAGTACCCTGATTTGGGCCTAAAATTGTTGAAGTTAACATGAACATCATATGTTCATTTCAATACCCCAATGATGTCAACTATAGTTCCTTCGCGTTTAATGTTATAACCATGCATTCTAGGCTTAAGTTCTTTGATCATGATGTTTATGTGCCTTGTTAGAACACAAATTTGGGGTTAAAATCATGTGTTTTTCGTGATGTACAGAACTGTCGACCATGGTCTCAGGTACTGCGATCACGGTCTCAATGATCGCGATCGTAACACCCTAATCATAATCATTTCTCCGTGATCGCCATACCTAAGGGCAGTCATCTGTAGCATCCAAAATTTTTGCACACCCATTCTTACCCTTGAACCTTCTACAACATTACCACATGATCTTATCTGATTAATCTAGAATGATTTTTGTGTGATAATGCTAATGATGGTCTAGATTGTAACTCTATAGGTACTAAGCCGTAAAGATGGGAGATTTTGATAAAATAGGTTCATGGTTACTGAATGACAAAACCTCTACTACAATGATCTACCAAGGATGAAATTACTCCCGGAGAGGGGTATTAGCCTTGATAAAGTGGAGGATAAGCTCCCAGCTTTCCATGCCCGACTCACTGCTACCGGGTGGATATGCTTTGACCCATACCCTTGCTATGTGAATGAGCATTGGGTACGTGATTTCTACACGAACCTTAGCATAGTTTCTCTTACAAACCTTATGATGACAATTTGGGGTAAGCAAGTAAACTTTGGAGCAGAGCAGATTAATGAGATATATGGGCTTTTGGATGCTGACATGGGGTAGTTCCAAGCAAAAACATGTGAGAAAAATACCTGGATGACAAACATATTATTTTTGGTCAAAGAAGTTCTCCGGGACACCACCAAGAGGGATATTTTGATGAATGACTTCATAGCTGAGTCTAAGCTTTGGATGAATATTATCTGCAGCAAAGTATCGCCGTGTACTCACTTGAATATTGTCATAGATTTATGAGCACAGATAGTGACTTGCATTCTCTCTAGCCTTACTCTGAATATGGGAGAGATTGTTCTCTCAGAGTGGCGGCACTTCAGCAACTAAAGAGGTATACTTTTTCTCTTTCCTTCCTTTATCACTGAGCTTTGCAAGAGGGCAAAGGTTGAGGAGTATGCTATATATAACTGGGTGTACCTAGGATCTCGCATCTTTCCGCTCAAATTTTGGGGTGAGGATGGCTCTGGTCAGAGCAAGAAAAGGAAGGTGGACTTAGGAAATTTAACCCAGGAGGACAAAAACTTTTATAGACCTTCATCAGCCAACTCCTTCGATGATATCTCAGGTCAGATATGCATAGTTAAGGAACTATTTTCCAGATTACCTCAGGGATCGGAGAGCCCTCAATTTCCCACCATTTATATGTAGCTTAGTTAGATTATGAGATATATCGGGAGGGGCAGAAAAAGTAAAGAGCCATAATTCCATCTTTAAGAGAGCTTATTTAGACTTGGCTATATCACATAGGGACCTTAGGGAGTCACACCAGAAGATGGTAAAGAGAGAGAAGAAGAGAGATAAATTCTTTAAAAAGCTATGGAAAGAGTTAAAGGTTATCTTTAAGGTTCTCAAATCCAACGATAAACTACTTTCACCTAGATTAGAGAATGATGATGAGGCCTTTGTGGATTGGTCAGATGATGATGCCGATGGTGATGGTGCAGAGTCAGTAGGAGAGGATAGCTCCTAATGTAAATTCAGGAAGACCCCTTTTCTATTGCTTTATTGCACATGCAGTGAGGACACTGCTTTCCTTTCAGTTGGGGGTGCCTTTCCCTATATTTATATTGTTTGATGTGTTTTTGAATATTTTAATGTTGGCGTTATGACGTTGTAGATGCTATTTTTATTTTGTTTTAGGATGCTATATTTGGATACTCTGATAGTGCCCATGTTTTCATGGATTATCATATAGTTTTATCTTTAGTTTTTATTTTTACTTTAGTTTTATTTTAATTATGATGATGTATGACGAGTCTTGCCCTATGATAGATTGAGTGAGGACATTCTTAAGGGTAAAACATCGTGTTTGGGTTTTGAGCCATAGATACAAGAAAATTCTGAGTACCTGTGGCATCTAAGTCATTAATGCAAGGGAAGTCTGAGTACCCATGGCATTGTAAATTTGGATCCTTTTGTGCACCATTGGCGAAGTCTGAGTATCTATACGGTTGGTTTGTCCATACTAATCCAAAATGTGAGGATAAAGCTTTGGTTTTATCGTAAGTTAGAAAATTGAGTGTGGTGCAAATGCAAAACAAATAACCCCCTCCGTCTAAAAATTTTTCAAAAATCAAGGCATGGACATGAGCAACCTTGTAACAAAACTCTTTCTCTTTTTGTAAGTCCATAAATGATTGACTTGTTAATAGTGATAGATACTCTAAATTTGTCTTTAACGGGAGGGGCAATTGAGCATCCTTGGAGAATTTTGCATGCCATTTGTGGTCAGCATTTTGGATTAATCTCTTGCATACTTGTGTTATGTAGAACTTGACCTGTTAGTCTTTCAAGGCTAATTTTGATTGTATTTGGTTGGAGAAATGATCTTAGGCCATTGTTTTGACATTGAAAGCCCACTATAGCCTAATATGCCCGCCCATGAATAAGTGTAATTCCTAGTTACCCACTTTGAGACTTTGGATCTTTCTTTGACACACACATTATAAGCCGTGAATTCTTTTTATCCCCTTTTAAACTATACTCTCCTTGAACTTGAAAATGCAACTTAAGGCTAAAACCCTAAGTTGGGGTGGTGAATATTGATGGAAGTAAGTTTGGGGCCACATAATTTTTTTGTAGTAAAATGCCTAAGTGCTCAAGCATTGGAAACAAATGAATAAAAAATAGGGTCAAACAAAGGAAAGAATTACATAAAAATTGCAAGAAAAAGAAATAGAAGAAAATGGGTAAACAAAGAAAGAAAAAAGTAGGCATATGAAAAGGGAAAAGATCAAAGAGAAGTGGCCCATAGTCAAAAAGGTGGATTAAATAGTGTGATGTAGTAGTTCCTAAATGATATCCTACCCTAACCCAAACCTATATTACAAGCTCAAAAAGTCCTTTGAGATCTTCAACCATTTACTTTCTTTGTAGTGGAGATTGAAGAAAGGGGCAAGCCTAAGGTATGATACTTGTTGACATAGATAGTTCTTTTGTAAGGGAGAGTGTTTTTTCACTTAAATTCCTTGTTGCATATTTGGTAGCTTAGTTTGTCGAATTATTTTTCTTGCAAGGAGGCATGCAAATGAGCTGAGGTTGATCATCTTCTGAACAATTAGGCAAATGGAGTATAGCTTAGTTTTGGAAAAAAATTAGTCACTTTTAGAGTATTAGTTGATGTTTCTTGGTTTCTCTTTAAGGTCTTGTGCATCCTTAGATATTACATTTTATGATGAGGAGTGTAGTAATAATAGCTTAGTCCATGTGCAATGAGCTACTTGTGGTAGTGACTAATCTTGAAGTCATTGTGATCTTTGAGGCTTGAAAACTGGGCATAAAAGTGTAATGTCTCATAACAAGGGGTAGTGTTGCTTGAGGACAAGCAAAGCTTTAAGTTGGGGGAGCTGATGAGTGTTGATTTTACGACTCATTTGCACTCAACATTCTTGCACATCACTATGTTTTAACGAATACATGAGATATAATTGTGATTGAATGCACTAATATCTGCATTTTGCAGGCATATTATTGATGAGGTGGAAAGATGTGGATTGGAGCTAAAAAGTATATAAAAAAGCAAAAATGTGCAACTAAAGACCTAGAGCAGATATGACCTCAGTTACCGCAGTTGCGGTCAGTCAATAAGGTAAACCTACCACGGTGGTGTGAGCTAATCGCGTTTGTGGTAGCCGCAGTCACGGCCAAGACTATGTGATCGCGGTCTAGAAGAAAAATATAGCCCAAGGGCAGAAATATAAATACACATGGCTGATCCTAAATTTGTAAAATGAAAGACTCAAACCCAAATAATTTATTCATCATATTCCATCTTCCCTAATTTTGAGACATTTTTCTAGGGTTGTAGCCTCCATTCTTGGTGAAGAAAATATTGTATAAACTTTGGGTGAAGAATATTTTGGAGTCACTTCCAAGTGAATAAGTAGTGAACTCCCATTGAAGATTTGTTAGATGTCATAATTTGAAGTAGCATTCACTTAGATTTTCTCAAATCAAATCAATAGAGATTTTGGGTAAAATCTTTACTTATTTATCTTATGAGTAGCTTGTTTTTCCTCTTGGGATTGTGCTAGAATATAATGTAATTGCGTGTGGGTTGTGATTTATTTGTCCATATATTAATGTATTGATTGATGGGTTCTATTGTTGCTTGAGTAAATTGGTTGGAATTTATGGGTGAAAGCTTCAAATACCTAAGTGGGTTTAATGGATGAAAATCCCAAGCTCTTGAAACCTCAAACTATCCTTGAAAGAGGGTTTAGGTAAACTTTAGGAACTCACATCATCCTTGAAAGAGGGATGTGGGAACCAAGGAAATAATAGACAATTTATAAGCATAATTGACTAATTTTCACTATCCTAGACATAAGGGTGATTATGAAGTTGACTATACTTAGGGCACCATCCTAGAAATAGGGGTGTCTAATTGATGTATTAAATTGACGTGTAACTTAAACGTTATCATACCTTTAATTATTTGGTAAATAGAAAATAGCCGCGAACTGAAGGGGATTATTTCTTATATTTGAGCTGTTGGGAGTCTTATCTTGTTTATTTTCATGATGTTAGCATAAAGAGTCAATCGCTTGTCTTTGTTTCGATTGTTTGTGAGTTTCCTGATATTTTCCCTACTGACATACCTAATCTTCATATTGAGTGTGACATTGAGTTTTTTATTATTCATGAGATGGGAATCAAACCTATTTCTATGGCATCTTTTATGGATCCTATCAAGCTTAAAAAGTTAAATTCTTAGTTTTGAGATATCCTTTATAAGGGTTTTATTAGACTGGGTGTGTCACCTTTGGGAGCTTCTTTCTTGTTCATTAATAAGAAGGATGGTTCCTTACATATGTGTTTTGACTACAAGAAAATTAATAAGGTGATGCTGAATAATAGGTTTCCTTTACCACACATTGATTATTTGTTTGACTAATTTTAGTGAGCAGTGGCATTCTCTAAGATTGATTTAGCATCTGATTACCATCTGATAAGGATTAGGGCTGAGGATATCCACAAGATAGACTTTAGGGCTAGTTATTTCCATTATGAGTTCCTAATGATGTATTTTGGGTTGACCAATGCCCCAACTATGTTTATGGATTTAATGAACCATGTGAGGCCTTATTTAGATTTTTTGTGATTGTGTTCATCGATGACATCCTTGTGTATTTGTGTAGTAAAGAGGAGCATATGCATTATTTATGGATTGTGATCAAGACTTTGAGAGTTCATAGTGTTTTTTCTAAATTCTCTAAGTGTGAGTTTTGGCTTGAGTCAATTAAATTTATTGGACTTGTGGTGTCTAATAATGGGATTAAAGTGGATCTATCGAGGTGAGGATATTCACGATTGGGCAGGACTACATATTTATCTAAGGTTCATAGCATCATTAGTTTGTTCCATTACTATAGATGATCCATTTAAAGTTTTACTACTATTGTTGTGTGAATGACTAGATTGACTCGAAGGAGATTCCATTTTGATGGTTTGAGGAGTGTGAGTCAAACTTTATGAAGCTTAAGGGATTTCTCACTTTAGCTCTTATATTGTCTCTTTCTGTTGAAGGTGAGGGATTCCTCATATATTATGATGATTTTGGTATTGGATAGGGTTGTGTATTGATGAAGTAAGGTTGAGTTATTGCTTATGGATCGAGCCAGCCAAAGGTGCATCAAAGCAACTACCTCACTCATTATTTAGAGTTTGCGGTGATAACTTTTCCACTTAAGATTTAGGAATATTATATTTGTGGTGTTGAATATGAGATTTTTATGGATCATTATAGTCTTTAGCATCTTATGACCCAGAGAGAGCTTAATTATAGGCAACATAGATAGATGGAGTTTCTTAAGGATTACAACATCTTTATTTTGTATCATCCATGCAGGGCAAACGTGGTAGAAGATGCCTTAAGCTGGAAGGTAGGGAGTATGGGTATCTTGGTTTCTATCTCAATTTCTCAGAGGCCGTTTGGCCGAGACATTCAGTCCATGGATAACTTGATGATGCGACTTGACATTTCTAACCCTAGAAGGATTATTACTAGTGTTGATGCAAGGTCTTCCTAATTTGAGCAGATTCAGCGTCATCATTTTGAGGATATAAGACTTTGCATCATCCGTGATAAAGTTTTGAGTGGTGAGTCTAAGGGGTTACCATATTTTCTCAAGGTTTTCTGAGGTTTGATAGCTATATTTGTATTTCGAAGGTCATTGAATTGATTAATTTGATTTTTCATAAGGCTCACAACTTCAGATATTCTATTCACCCTGGTACAACTAAGATGTATAGATATTTGAGGCAACATTATTGGTGGAGTGGTATGAAGAAATTTGTGGCAAACATTATAGCTCATTGCCTATGTTGTAAGCAGGTGAAGCCTGAGCATTAGAAACCTGGTGGCTTAATTAAGAGATTGGCCATTCTCGAATGGAAGTGGGAACGGATTACCATGAACTTTATGAGTGGTTTGCCTTGCAATTCTCATGGTTCTGATAGTATTTGGTCCATTGTGGATTAAATGAACAAATTAGGACATGCCATTCCTATTGAAATTTCCTTTAGCGCCAAAAGCATAGATCGTATCAATGTTCGTGAGATAGTGTGTTTGCGTGGGGTGCCTATATCTATCATTAAAGACCTAGGTTCTTTATTTACTTCTATATTTTATAGAGCTTTTCAGGAGGATTTGTATACTCAGATAGATCTTAGTACACCTTCCATCCTTAGACAAACAAACAGTCGAAATGGACTATTCTGGTTTTCCAGGATATGCTTCGATCCTATGTTATTGATTTTGGAGGTCAGTGGGATTAGTACTTAAATGTGGTAGAGTTTTCCTATATTAATAGATACCATTCGAGTATTGATATTGCATCCTTTGAGGATTTGTGTGGTAGGAGATGTCATTCTATAATTGGGTGGTTTAAGAACGAAGAGATTAGACTCCATGGTACTGACTTACTTTAGGAGTTGTTGGATAGAGTCAAGTTAATTCAGTATAGGTTTAGGGTAGCTTGTATCCATGTCCTCTATAGCAGCTCGTAATACGACCAACTCGTCATGAAAGCCCACCGAATTTAGCACCTGAACTCCTGCAAACTTCTAGACAATACTCCACTCAAAATCGTCAAACCAGGTTTACATGCCCTATATCTCACTATGGATCTCCTTCTTTGCCCAAGGATGCACCCTCTCCTCAATATTCTTTACTTTCTGCTCGAGGATTTCTAAATGCATTAGCACACTAATAAAAAACTCCTACAAGACAAATAGATAGCTACCTGCAGGTGGAATTGAAGTAGGAGGTCTCAAAGAAGGAAAAGTCAAAGCTTGTAGGACCCTAGAATCAGTAGACCTTACTACCTCTGTGTATTCTTGTGACTCAGATAGTGTAGTCTCAGCTAATGTGTCTCCAAGGTTGGCAAAACCCAGAGTATTAATGTCCATATGCATGCTGGACTAAAAATCTAACTACAACTGGGATTCATCCACCTTGGCCATTGAAATAGGGTTGGCTATGTACCGAATCAAACCCAAGGATGTGGTTCGATAGACCATCACAAAATGATCAACGTCTAGAAGCACAGACACCTTCCCATCTAGGAATATGTGCGTTAGCAAGCACGAGAAGTCTAAGCTGGTGTTGGTTCTAAGCTCTATCATGAATCTCTATCATAATGATATTGACAATCTTAATCTATTAGCCCTCTCACCAAACCTACACTATCAGGGCTCAAAATTTTATCTCCCATGGTTCGGATCAACTAATGCCAAACCAATGTCCACCAGCCCTTAGCATCAAAACTCATATTGGCCTTGGTGATCTGTGTGGATGGAACCATAACCCATGATGCATCCTCTTTTTCAGTAGCAATAATGCCCGCAATCTAATTCAGGTGCATATGTTTATCATCTGTACAAATCAGCTTAGCTTCACTTTTTTCATTTCCTTATTACAGTAATGAATCTGAAAACTATCGGTGGGAGATGATCTGCATAGCAATATTAACCCAAACACTATGAATTATAAGTGAGTGCAAAGGATTAACCCCTTTATACGACAAATCTTGAGGATACATCTGCCTCAGCTCTATCTAATACACAACATAGGGTGGGATATATTTATCTGAGGCTCTCGACATCTACTTAAAGTAGTACTTCTTTAACTAGGTCTCGAACTTAGAGATGTCAAATATGTAAATTTTCATTAACTTTGATTAAATATAGAACCCTCTCTTTAACTTCTCTGTGCTAGGGATAATGGCACTATGTCGCTCAAATAGCTTTTGCATACTAGGGTACCCCCATCGATTAACAATAGGCATGAGGCTGGCTTAAGCTGCAATATGGGCTGGACCTGTGGTGGAGAAGGAATCACCACTGGTACACTGTTGGTTGAATCTTCTTATTTACTTTCCTTAGCATCCTTAGACTATGACTCAGAGCCTTCCTTGTCGAATATGCTTCCAGATGCAGCATTATTGGTGCTTTTGGAGGCATCTTCCTCTCTTTCTTCACCTTCTAGGGACTTGACTCTGACTTCTCTTTCTCTTCAGATTAGGTGGGTTATGTGACATTGATTGTCTTGGATTCTTCATTCGAGGTTAGCCTTTTGGCCCCGAGATAAGGTACTCTGTGGTTCTATTAATTCTGAGATAGGATCCTCTTCAATGGAACCACTGGATTCTTTATTAGTTTGCTCGTCCTTGGGTTGATGGGTTAGACGATACTGCTTCTTTAGGGTCCACTTGGTTCCCTTAGTTGTATCATTCTTTTGTGTAATAGTACTCTAGTAAAGAACACTATTAGTTAACACTAGAAAAATTAAGGAAACAAAGGAAAATTGAACATTTTGAATACTTATGGTCACCCTACAACTTATTTCCAGAGGCTACGAGTCATTCCAATAGTCGTAGGGTATGAATACGTATAGGTTGAGGGTACTGATGAACTTATGTGTCCACCCAACGAGTCGTTAGGTCACTCGACGACTCATCTTATTGCAAGAAAAGAATATTTCATGTTTCATGTTTGTCCACTCACTACGAATAAGACTATGAGTCATAAGGTGAGACAACAACTAGTTGGGTAAGTGGTATGATGACAATGTTTTCATCCTTAACATCCTATGTTAAGAGTTCCTACGAGTAACCCAAGACTTGTTAGGTCAGGATAGGATTTGTAACATGACTTGTCATGACTACTAACATAAAAACTTGTGGATACTCAGTGTTTAACCATGTTTTCCAAGGGTACTCATAAGTCTCCACTTAATTCTTACACACAATCTACACCTTAAATCATGCCCCATTTAATTTCTACTACCATATAATGTGAATACCTTTATTTTTATTCATGATTCTAGCAATTAATCAAAATTCTGGGAAAGTTTTAAGAAAATAATCCAATAAACATTTACTTAATGTATCAAGCATAATTAAGAATTCACAAAGGTTATTCGCGTACTTTCTTCAAATTCAAATAAAGCTTAGATGCTCTACACAACTAAGCCTTGTTCCATATTAGATCAGAATATTTTGATATATTTAAGGAGTAGTTATAATTGTTAATGGGATTATCTAAGGAGATAAGGAGTTTAATGATAATGAGACGGATGGTAATGGGAGGTGGAAGGAATTATGCATTTAAAAAAAAAAAGGGGAATCAAGGGAGATTCAATTTCCCTTTTTATTTTGCACAAACAAAGTTGGATCAGCCCTTGAGGTCCACGATATTTTATTCTAATCACAGCTCTAGAAACAACTCATAGCCAGTAGCTACGAGTTGTTCACCTTGTTTAGTACAAAAAATACTTGCCTCTCCAGTCTCTATGACTCAAGGTAATGAGTCGTGTCACAGAAGATGGCTTGTTTTGAGAGTCATCAAGACTCTAGAGACTACTTACCTAGTTATGTTAATGTTAGATATCCCTTATAATTCTTGTGACGAGTCGTAGGGTGTCCCTACGACTCATAAGGTCCCTTATTAAGACTTAGGCACTAGACTTTTGAGACTTTTCCTACATAGTTCAACCCTGCACATTTGATCACACAAATCACCATATGGCTAAATTAAGCACAAAACATCAGTTGCCTCCCATGCAGTGCTTGATTTAAAGTCACAACACGATATAGCTATTTTGGGCACTTAGAATTCACTAACAAGCCTATGGGTTGCCTCCCATGCAGTGCCTGATTTAACATCAGAGTATGACTCAGTTGCTTTGGATACTCAAACTTCATTAAGGGTATCATCCTTAATCACTATCAATTCCTCCATGTTTCCCATGTAGTGCTTGACACAATGCTCGTGCACCTTGAATAGAGAATCACCTCCTTGTTTGAGCTCAATTTTACTATAGTGAGTGGTCAAGACCACCTAGACTTCAACTTTCCAGGAAACAAGCAAAGTCTCGAATTATATAACAAAACCATATCACTGGGCCGGAATAGCTTTCTCTCAATAGTCTTGTCATGGTACAACATCATCTTCTTTTTATACAAGGATGAACTTTCATTAGCATGGAGACGAAATTCACCTATCATTCAACTTGTCCAACGACAAGTGTGAAGTATTGCTGCACTCAAAATTCAGCTTCTTGAATGCCCATAGTGCCTTACGCTCAAGTTCGACTGGCAAGTGACATGCCTTTCCATACACAATCTGATAAGGAGAGGCACCTATGAGAGTTTTGTAATAAGTTCGGTAGGACCAAAGTGCATCATCTAGCTTTATCAACCAATCTTTCTTGTTGGCATTCACATTCTTTACCAAAATGGACTTTATCTCATGATAAGAGACCTTAACGTGCTCACTTATCTGTGGATGGTAAGGTGTTTCCACCTTATGCTTCACACCATATTGCTCAAGTAGGAACATGAATGGACGATCGTATAAATAGGATCCACCATCACTAACAATAGCACATAGAGTACCAAATTGGGAGAAAATATTCTTCAAAAATATTGCGATACTGCGACCCTCATTATTTGGACATGCAACTGCTTACACCTATTTTTATACATAGTCGACTTCCACAAAATATACTAATGCCATGCAAACTCATATTTGGACCCATGAAATCAATTCCCCACACATCAAATAATGCAAGCTCAAGAATACGTGTCATGGGGAGCTAATGCTTCCATGATATATTTCCTTACCGATAGCATTGGTCACAGGCCTGAGCATGATCACTTGCATCCTTATAAATCATCAGCTAATAGTAACCATACTGTAGAATATTATAGTCAATGCGAGTACTACCACAGTGACCCTCAACTTGAAATGAATGACAAACCTCAAGAATTCTCATCGTCTCAACTTTGGGAATACACCTCCAAATCACACCATCCACACACACCCAATATAAGTAAGGCTTATCCCCAAAAAACATGCATATCTCATTCATTAATTGTTTTTCTACTGAAATGACATGTTTTTTGGGACAAGATCACTTGCCAAATAATTAGCAGAATTAGGAAACCAGGGGATTAAGTCTTATGATACTGCCAAGGACCACTCATCGAGAAAAGCATCATCAATCTCAAGCTCATCCCCTAATTTAAGCATCGATTACTCTTCTAGGATACTCTGCAACCTGGTTTTTTATGCCATTCTTGTCCTTAACCTTAAAGTCAAACTCTTGAAGTAGTAGTACCCATTGAATTAGTCTCGGTTTAGTATCTTTATTCACCATAAGGTACCTAAGAGATGCATCGTCAGTATTTACAATGACTTTGGTCCCAATAAAATCAGATCAGAATCACTCAAAAGCAAACACTACTGCTAGCAACTTATGTACAAAACCATATAATTTCTCTGTGTGGGGTTGAGTGCTTTGCTAGCATACCAAATGGGATGAAGTATTTTTATCGCATATTTGGACTAGGATATCCCTTAGGGCACACCACTGGTATTATTTATTACCTCAAATAAGAGAGTCCAATCTAGAGACACAATGATAGAAGCAGAAATCAACCTATCTTTTAGGCACTCAAAGGCCTTGAGACAAGCATCATCATACATAAACTTCACCTTATACTTTAATAACTTACACAATTGATTTTAAATCTTAGAGAAGTCCTTGAAAAACCACCTATAGAAACCTACATTATCGAAGAAACTTCGAATACCTTTTAAGGAAATCAGTGGAGGCAATTTTTTAATCACCTTAATTTTAGCCCTGTCAACCTTTATTCCTTTCTTCTGAATCTTAATCCCTAGATATATCCCCTCTTTAACCATGAAGTTACACTTCTCACAATTCAAAACCAAGTTGCACTTATCACAAATCTGCAGTGTATTAGCCAAGTAAGCCGAACAATTATCAAATAAGTCACCATAAAGACCTCTTTATTATCTTCCACCATATAAAATAGGATCGACATCATACAATGATGAAAAGTGGCTGGAGCATTAAAAATTTCAAAAGACATCCTCTTGAATGCGAACATACCATATGGACATGTGAAAATGGTTTTATCTTGGTCTGTAGAAGAAATAGAAATCTTATTATACCTCCAATAACCATTAATAAAACAATGCCATCCTCTACCTGTAAGATGTTTTAATATCTGGTCCATGAATAACATAGGAAAGTAATCCTTCAATATCTAATTGTTCAGCTTTCAATATTCTGTACAATCTAGCTATCTCGTCACTAGTCTCATGGGCACTAACTTATTCATCTCATTTGGGACCATAGTGATCCCACCCTTTTTTGACACACAGAAGACCTGGGTCACCCACTTGCTGTCGACAATAGGGTAAACAACACCTATATCTAACCACTTGATGATCTTATTCCTCACCACCTCTTTTTAGGTGGATTTATACAACACTGATGCTCAATACTAGGCACATATTCTGGTTCTCACTGAATCATATGATTGCACATTCTGGGTAGAATCCTGATAATATCTGTAATAGTCCAACTAATGGCCTGTTTAAATCTTTGCAAAATTTAAATCTAGGCTTGAACTTGTGTATCCCCTAAATCTCAAGCAACAATAACTGGTAAGGTACTGCTGGCCCCCATGAATGCACAACGCAAATGAGAGGGGAGGGCCACTAATTCCAAAACCAGTGGCTTCTCAATAGATGGTCGAGCTGGTAGGGTCGCTCTATTATTCAAATCAGGATCCCATTGCTTTGGTACATAAGAATAAGAACTTCTTCTATAGAGAGCACTCTCTATCTCATTATACTTATTGATACCATTATTATAAAAACATTAATATCACCGCTGCTAATGCCTTTACCCTAAGTCTTTCCTCAATGGATGCAACCAAGACATCTTCAAATACAATATCTATCACAGACACCACCCATATTTCTTTAGGTTGGAGCATCAACTTACATATATTGAAAGTAACCTATTAATCATTGACCCTAAATTTCATAAGTTCCATTTGCATTTCAACTAATGACCTACTTATGGCTAGGATGTGTCTTACCAAGATAATAGGAACATCAAAATGCACCTCATAGTCACGAATCATAAAATTAGCTAGGAATATGAAAGAATCGACCTTTACCAACACATCAAACAATATAGTAACTTGGTATATCATAGTAAAATAATCCATCAATAATCTCATATATGTCAACTTAGGTTACTCCATCCCTAACTGTTTGTACATAACCAGTGGCATTAGATTAATACTAGCTCCCATGTCACACAATGCTCTTGTAAAATTTAGGAACCCAATAGTGCAAGGTGTAGTGAATGCTCTGGGACCCCCTTTCTTCTCAATCAAGTATCGGGAAGCAATAACACTGTAGTATTGAATATTATCAACCAGATCAAAACTCACCATTTACTTCTTAGTCACTAAATCCTTCATGAACTTTGCATAATAAGGTATCTGCTCTAATGCTTCTGTAAGAGGGATATTCACAGACAATTCTTTCAACATCAATATGAATTTCAAATATTTTATTTATCCTTCTTCTTCTTTAATATATGAGGAAAAGGTGAAGGAGGTCAAGGAATAGATTTCAAGACTTGTTTGACCTCCTTACCCTTTTTTTTTTTTATCAATATCAACTTATTTTTCTATACCCTCAATTTTTGCGACATCTCATTATTAGTCACAAACTTCTTAGTATTATGTTTAGGAGTATCATTAACATAAAAATATCATCATTTACCTCATCAACTATAGAAATAAGTGGATAAATAGTAGCATTACCACTATGAGTGGTGATGGCTAGGCAGAGTCTTCCATTCCTCAAATTTTGAATGGTGTTGCTCTAAAAAGTGCCTGATTGATACTGATTTAATATATTTGACATATGACCAAACTACTTCTCCAGCTGCTTAATCACAGTAGCATGCAATTTTACTTTTTGGCTCAGACCTGAAATATCTTCCTTAGTCTCTTTAAGGCAACGCTCTTGGATCTCTGAACCCTTAACCAACTTTGCAAGTAATGCTTCCATCCTCGAATCAACATCACGGTTCCCTTATGGAATATATAAACTATAGTTATCCTTATAATCATCCTTTCTTCTCCATTCACCATCTCGATCTCTGCTCCTATCCCTATACCTATCACTATAATAATTTTGACCTTCATTTCCTTGACTTGAGTTCCAAATGTCCTGATTGGACCCTTGTCCATTGGCTCAAATATAGCCATCACTCTGTCCAAGTGCTTTGCTTCCTCCTCAAGGGTAAACTCATTATGTCTAACAGGATACATATCGTGGGCCTACTACATTAACCTTTTCTACTCCTATAGTTGCAAATTGCTTGGTAAGTAATTAATTTTCATCCTCAGCTGTACTACCTCTTGATCCACTGTATCATCCAGGGCTCTCTACTTATTGTAAACACTAATAAAATAAGTGTCGGCTCTCGTATCTGCCTTACGAGTATGCCATCCTTAGTTATTTTTTTATCTAATCTGTAGAATATCTCGAGCAATTTTTTTTCTTAAATTTTGTGATTCAGCATATTTATCAACTTCTTTTTGAATCTTAACCAAATCTCGTAAAAATGCCTCTAAAAGCAATTGCCTTAAATTGTAAATATCATCCTTCAACTACAGTATTCTAGAATGTGGGAAGAATATGTCCAAGAATTGTGTACAAAAATCATTCCAAGTGTTAATGGATCCATGAGGTACTTCTCTTAACCACAACATCACTTCTCCTATAATAGAAAATGAGAACAACCCAAGTCTCAAAGCTTTCAGACTCAACAAGTAGATTATACGAAGTACAAATCCTAATTGAATTCATAATGTGCATGTTTGCATCATAAATCAGCAAACCAGCAAACCCAACCATAAGATTAATTAACTGAATCATTGCACTCATAATGTCGAATTTTATTCCTTGGGGAAACTCTGGAGGAATAATAGCTCCAATCTGAATTCGTTCAACCTACCTCAAATCTTCTTTCGGATTATAATACACGATCAAGTAATGATAAGTGGGTGGTTAAACTCTATCTCTTTGAAGTATGTACCCGTAGAGTGTTGCTCGATGATTTACTGCCTCTTGTCTAGCCCTTTCCTTATCATGTCAGGCTAGCGGTAACCTCACATTATTTTTGGCTAACAACCGATTAATAGTTTCCTCAACAGTCTCATGAACACTAGATAGAGTTGGTGGATTGGATGCATTTGGATCATCCTGAAGCCCCTCGTACCGAGCTCTATGCTCATACTATTTCGCCATATGATTTTTTTTGTTAGGGCCATTCAAGCTTTGGATTAAAAGGAATCATGGGATTGCATTGACTAATAGTGCTGGGCATAAAATGAAATATGCCCCAAAAATAACAGAAGATAGAAAACCAACAACATCAATGACCTCAATCAATACGTAACTAAATTCTTTGGCAATAATGCCAATATTTGATGTCGCCCAATTACACCTCCTAGAAAGTATAATGTGGTCGTTTGTCAAATATAGTACCCAACAAAGGTTAGGTTCGAAACCATAGAGAATAGTATGGAAATCAGTTTGAAGATTGAAGATAAAGTAAATGGGTTTTTTTTTACAAGAATAGTAGAAATAGTAACAATTGTTGGCAAATAGGGTACTTATTAGTATATGATATGATATCTAGGATTGTGTTCCCCTGACTTTTTAAATCCACAAATTTATCATTCTCGTCAAATTATTTTAGTTTTTGTCATGAAGAATCTAACAAGTTATGCATCACCTAATCATCTCTTGAACTTAGTTTGTGTCACAACCCGAACCAGGGCCTAGCCATGATGGGTATCTCAATTCCCACGTTGACCCGAAATCACTCCCTGCACCTAACCTAATCAAACACATTATACTCTAAGGTTGGATGAATTCCAAACATATAAGAAGATAGCATGAAACAACTAAGGGAAATTCAAAACATATTTATAACCGACGATCGGTGACCTGCCAAACAACCGACCAACACTGCCCAATATTCATAGTAATCCAAATAAAACATTTTAAACAAAGAACCAAAATTGAATATCAATGAAGTGTTGGGACATGCCCCTGACTATTGCCAAAAACATTTCTAAATAGTCTGAGACATAAGCGACCAAAACATAAAATATAGACTTTTGATCAATGGAAGCTTACTACTTCGATGTCAACTCACGAGCTGATCCCGAATCCTAATCATTGAGCAAGAGGTGTAGATGTATGACCAATTCCTCTATCGCATGGGATACAACATACAAAGATAATTAGTGGTAGTAGTGCTAGTATGAAACTCAGGGATAAGGTTAACATAATGACATGGTCAACAGTTCAAAATCATTCAAAACCAATGCACATAACCAAATGCATATACATATACATATTACATTCCGGATAGGGAACAAGGCTTAACATCCACTTTAAAACTTCAGCTTGGATTGTGTAGCTTAACTATCATAACATGTAACCACGGGCGATAAGGTCCCCAGATCTCACCCCCTAGTCGTGCTTTAGTGTATGTAGCCATATGAATTGAAGAATAATCTCATATATATGCACGGGTGACTCAAACCTCCCAATTATAGACAAAGGTGGCTTAAGAACCCGATCAAGTGATAATTTATGGAGGACTTGAACCTCCCTAATCATGTAATGATAATGAGGGGGACTCAAACCTACCTGGTATCCTTGACCCTATGTCGGCAAATATGGTTTTCAGTAATGGTTACTCGGACCTCCACTTTCATGAATCAACTACACAACCCCCCATTAAAGCCTAATTAGAAAATTTATCACACAATCCCATTCACTGAACAATAATACACATTTAGGAATACATTTTTGGTATCGTCATACCAACTACACTTGCAAGGTAACAATAACATAACAAAAAAATTACATCATTTGAGGATATTCACAACCTCCTTGGTTTAATTTTAGAAATTCCCACATTTCGCATAATTAAAGATCAATTTCACTTTATGGGGTTGGGGTTATAACAACTTCAAAAGTCATAAGTTTGGGAAAATCACAATTCCCTACTTCATTCACCATACCTATGCACCCACAAGTTCAAAACCATAATTAAAGCATGAAAAATCATAAGTAAACCACAACAAAACATTGTTCAGCAACAAGCATTCAAAACCCTCAACCCTTGTTATAAAACCAACATGAATATCTCATGAAAAATATTTTAAAACATATGCTTTTAACATATTAACAATGAGGGAAGAGTAACATGTCTTAAAGGCCAAGAAATTTGGAGAGAAATTGACCCTTGAGCCCTTAGATGACCAACTTGATGAAACCCTAGCTTGACTTGCTTGAGGGAATTTAGAGAGCCTTTGGAGTGTTTAAGAAGTTACTTAGATTTGTTTCTGAGTGCTAATGACACCCTAAAGGTGTTATAAGATGCGGGTTTCTATTTCGGAAAAAGGGGAAATATCTAGAATGCCTTTAACTTAAAAGATGAAAAAGTGCCGCCATTGACTGCGGTTCAACCATTGACTCTTTCCACTCCTTACGACTCCTCACCATGAGTCATAACTAAGATAGTATCTTGGACCCTCACACACTATTGAATCTACGACTCAACTGGTACTACTCGTAATGAGACCCTATGACACGTAGGGTCTAGATGTAGTCAACACAGAACCCAATTGGGTAAGCACTAGACATCCTACGATTTGCACCCAAAGACTCGTAACAAATCCTTATGGCTCATAGTGATCCACTCATACTCAGAGCAGAACGTAGTCCCTTAATTTCTGATTTTGTTATGATTAGGTCCATAGGATCCATCAAGACACATTACGACTCATTAGATGAGTCGTTACCAGGGCAGAAAGCTCAGAACTCAGAAAATTTTTTGACCATCAAAATCCCGAGGTGTTACATACTCCTTCCTTAGGATCATTTGTCCTCGAATGATAGGAAAAGATATTTATTATCACAATTAGTTTCTACATACCACTACTCTTACCTTTAACAAAGACAAAAGAAAGATGCCAAGAAATCACCATTTCCTTTAACAAAATTAGAAGACAAAGATGTCAAGGAATACACATACCTTAAGCAGGATTATCTGGAACAGGAAACAAGAACGGGTACTTGGACTTTATGTCCTCCTTAACTTCCTACGTAGATTTCTCAAGCTTTTGGTTCCTACAAAGAACCTTTACCGATGCCCCATCCTTGGTCTGCAACCGATGGACTTGTCAATTAAAAATCTAAATCAAGACTTTCTCATAAGACAAGGAATCTAAAATATCCACCTTCTCTAAAAGGAATAACCATTGAAGGATCACCCATGCATTTTTTTAACATCAAAAAGTGAAATACCGGATGAATGGAGATCAAACTAGAGGACAACTCCAATTCATACGCAACAATACCAACCCTTTTTAAGACCACATATGGACCAACATAACAGGGACTAAGCTTCCTCTTATTATCAAACCGTATCACTCCCTTCATAGGGGACACCTTAAAAAATACCCAATCACCAACACTAAACTCCAACTCCCTTCTTCTCATATTCATGTATGACTTTGGTGACTTTGGACGGCCGTAAGTGTATCCCAAATAACCTTCACCTTCTCAATAGCTTGGTGAACCAAATCTAGTCCAAACAACTTATTTTCACCAACGTCAAACCACCCAATAGGAGGACAACACCTCCTACCATATAAGGCCTCAAATAGAGCCATATAATTTCTAGAGTAATAATTGTTGTTGTGGGCAAATTCTATGAGAGGCAGGTGGTCAACCCAACCACCCCCAAAATCAAATAAACAAACTCGAAGAATATCTTGCAAGATATAAATTCTCCTTTTTGCTTGCCTATCCGTCTACTGGTGAAAAACTTTATTAAGGGCTATCTTAGTCCCTAAACCTTGCTGGAATGAACTCCAAAAGTGAGATGAAAACTGAGTACCCCGATCATATATGATGAAAACTGGAGTACCATGAAACTTCATGATCTCATCAATGAATAACTTCACATAATCCTCAGTAAAGAAATTAGTCCTCACTAGCAAAGAGTGAGAAGAGTTAGTCATCCTATTCCTAATGACCCAAATCAAATCAAATTGCTGGTGAGACCGCAAAAGACAGCTAACAAAATCCATATTAATTATCTCCCATTTCTACTCCGGTAGTTTAATATATTGAGTCAACCCACCAGGCCTTAAGTGCTCTACATTCACTTGTTCACACACCATGCACTTAGCCAAAAAATTGGCCACATCCCGGTACATATTATTCCACCAATAAATTTCTTTGAGATCATGATATATTTTCATCGGATAAATAGTATAACGCGACCTATGAGCTTCGTTCAAAATTCTTTCCCATAACCCATCAACGTTGGGAACACACAGTTTGCCTTGGTACCTCAAGATACCATCACCACCAAATTTGAAATCCATCACTTTCTGCCTACCTACATCATTCTTGATTTGCTTCAGAATAGGATCTGGGACTTGCTTCTCCTTTACTTTAGCTCCAAGAGATGACCTCGCTACCTCTTTAAAAATCACACTACTATCCTCGGAATCCAAGATACGGACTCCTAGATTAGTGAAATGGTGAATATCCTTAACTAAATTCTACTTCTTCTCATCCACATGAGATATGCTTCCCATAGAAATCCTGCTAAGAGCATCAGCAACACGTTAGCTTTACCTGGATGATAGTGGACACCCATGTCATAGTCCTTTAGAAACTCAAGCCACCTCCTTTGCCTAAGATTAAATTATTTTTGGGTGAACACGTATTGCAGACTCTTATGATCAGCATAAATATCAACATGGACCCCATACAAATAATGCCGCCAAATTGTTAATGCAAATACCACAACTAATAATTCCAAATCATGGGTTAGATAATTCTTCTCATGAACTGTTAACTGGCTAGAAGCATAAGCAACTACCTTGCAACACTATATCAACACATAACCCATCCCTACTCCGAATGTATCATAATAGACTACAAAACTAGTAGTGCCCTCAGATAGAGTCAAGACTGGAACCAAAGTTAACATATACTTCAGCTTCTTCAAACTACCCTCACAAGTATTAGACCATAATAGTTTCACCTATTCTGAGTCAACTTAGTCAATGGGGCAGCGATAGAAAAGAAACTCTCTCTAAACCTTCTATAGTAGCCAGCTAAACTAAAAAAGCTTAAAATATCAAATGGGATGGTGGGTCTTGGCCACTTCTTAACCACCACAACCTTCTGTATATCCACCATGATCTCTTAACTAGAAACAATATGACCAAGATAAGTCATAACTTTCAATTAGAACTTAAACTCATAAAATTTAGCATACAAATTCTAATCTTTTAAGGTCTAATAAATAAGGAAGAGATGATCGACATGATCTGCCTCACTCTTAGAATACACCTAAATATTATCAATAA
This sequence comes from Capsicum baccatum var. pendulum, assembly GCA_030864225.1. Classification (NCBI taxonomy): domain Eukaryota; kingdom Viridiplantae; phylum Streptophyta; class Magnoliopsida; order Solanales; family Solanaceae; genus Capsicum; species Capsicum baccatum. The sequence goes on from CM061559.1 coordinate 114,100,485, forward strand.
ATACAATAATAAAAAAGTATAAAAATTGATGGAAAATCTAATTCATAAGATCCATAAATAAAGTCGGGACATTGATCTAACCAATGGACATCACCAAAATTGAAAATGACTGTATCGAGTTTGGAAAGCAGACTTAGGGATATCTGCCCCCCTAATCTTCAACTGATGGTACCTAGACCAAAGATCAATCTTGGAAAAGAATTTAGCACCTTGAAGATGATCAAAGAGATCATCAATCCTCTAAAGTGGATACTTATTCTATATGATTATTTTATTTAATTGACAGTAATCAATACACAGATGAAGAGAACCATCCTTCTTATGCACAAAGCGCATGGGAGAACCTCATGGAGAAATACTAAGTCAGATTAAAACTTTTCAAGAAAATCTTTCAACTTCTCCTTGAGTTCCTTTAACTCAGCTAGAGCCATCCTATAAGGAGGGAGAGAAATAGAACGAGTGTCCGGAAGAAGATCAATCCCAGAATCAATTTCCCTATTGGGAAGTACACCAGGAAGATCATCAGGGAAAAACTTAGAAAACTTACAGACCACAGGGACTATCTATAAAGAAGGACCTTCGGATCTAGAATCTTTAACATACACTAAGTAATAATGGCACCCTTTGGAAACTAATTTTTGGGCTTTAAGATATGAGATGAACCTTGCCTTAGGCACTAAGGAACTACTTTTCCATTTGATTATCGTCTTATTTAGGAAATTAAAACTAACCCTATGGGTCCAATAATTAAGAGACGCATAACATGAATGCAACTAATCCATCCTCAAAATCACATCAAAGTCCAACATATCCAACTTTATTAGATCCACCAAGGTCTTCCTACCAAGAACCGACATCACATAACCCCTATAGACTCTTCTAGAAATAATGGAGTTACCCACCGAGGAGGACACCAAAAAAGAGTTCAAAATACACTCAAGATAAAAATCAAAATAGATTTCCACATAAGGGGTCATATAAGAGAATATAGACTCGAGATCAAGTAGATAATATACATCATGAAAAAGAGTTAAAGCATACTAGTAAAAATATTAGGGATGCCTCAAACTCCTGGCGAGTGGCATGAGTATACAGATAGTTCCAACCAGTGCTTGAGCCAAAAGTAGAAAAAGAACTCTTTGGTGAAGAAGTGGACGAAGTTGAAATAGGAATCTTATTCACCTCTAAAGTAACCTTAAATAGACAATCCCTATGCAGATGACAAGTATGACAATATTTAAAGCACTTATTCCTCCCTTCCATACAAAAACCATGATGCACCTAACAACAAAATCTATATAGAGGATATGATAGAGATGACTGTGCCCCACTAGCCTATGAATGGGCTCCTGGTGCTCTAAACCCACTGTCATACTAAGAATGATGGTCATCCTATGGTTTTAGATAAGGAGAACTAGCCATAGAGTAGGAATGATAATTTCTCCACTTCTTCTTAGACCACTTTCCATCTCTACCTCTCTGTTGCTGACTGCCACCCTAATCTGAATAGTGAAACTTCTTACTCTTTCTTTAACTCATCTCCACACACTTCTTCTTTTCTTTCTCCACTTATTGAATATACACCACAAATCTATAAATTTCTATATCCTTGTTCAACAAGGCATCCTTACAATCAAAGATCAATTCACGGGACAAATGTATGTGGTCTCACTAAGTAGTAAAGTGGCCCTTTAGACGACACGTATCAATCCCACAGGGACTCATGTTAACAACCATCAAATTCAAGTTTAACGATTTAGATTAGAGTGGTGCAAACATGATAAAAAGAGTTTGAGAATTATGATTTAAATGTAAATTAAATAATGCAAGAAGGTAAAAGTATTGGACAATCAATAGAGAGGAATACATGATTAAGGCTCTGCGAACAATCATACTAAGCTATTGAACTTCATTGGTTAGCTTACTTATATTGGTTGTTAATTTGTAGGGTTTATAGTATGATCATGATCTTTCGATCCATTAATCTTCTAGCCAACTGGCCATTACAATTGCATCATTGAGCGGGGATGTAATAATCTATTTATATACATTAAGATATCATCCAGCAAGTGAACCAAACAATTCTTCTAGAAATATCTTTATCCTAGACTCTAATTTAAATTCCTTATTTTATAAAAGAATAAGAACCCTACTTAATTTACCTCAACGTTCTATTCTCTTATTCCTCCTATCGAGCTCACAAAGAAGACAATGGATGTATTCTAAGGGTAGATATTCCTTAAAATAGTTATAAAAATGATAAATAAACAACCAAATATGATAAGAAATCAAAACAAAATCAATTCAAAGTAATAATAATCATGTTCTTGGCCTTAACCCCGAAAAATGGCATTTAACCACTCATGGACATACCCATAATAACTATGGATGAATACAATATAAAATCCATAAATAAACTAAAGTAAAATAAGATAAACCCTAATTAAAGTTTTTTCCAACCCCTCTCCAAGATTCAAGGCCGTCCAAGATGTCTAACATCAAGTTCAAGTGTCCTATTTATAGGATGACAATTTGGCTGTATTGGGGCTAACGTCTGCATCACCCTTCTTGTTCCCTGGGAATGGGGTGTGTGATGAGGTTCTTATTTCTAATAAATTTGGTGTGTGATGCGCTGCTTATTCCCATGAAATGGGGTGTGTGACTCCCCTCTATAGTGGTGACACACTGGATAGTCATCTTATAAGCTATATTTTTGTCCTTCCATCCCAAGCCTTGTGGTCTTATTTCCACTTGATTTACAACTTTTTTATCATCCATATATCATTCCAAACAACTCAGCAATTATCTTATAGAATCAAACACCATAGATTAGAGCTCAAAATAACATAATACCAAAGACAACACACTAGAAACTTAAGCTAAGAACTAGTTTTTCCCTTTTTGATCTTTAACATCTTGTTTGATTCTAGGCTTGATTCAATTGCACTTTAAATACTATAAACAAGTTGTTCCATAAAAAATTACACAATAATAACCTTATTAAATCATTACACTTAATATAATCCATTGAGATCAACTAGTCAAACACCTAGCTCAAACTAGTAACTCTAGTTTTCTTGTTTGAACACTAAGTGATCACATTAAGTACCAACTTGTTTGAAATACACCTTAAACATTGCAATCAAGTACTTATACACTAATATTCTTAATTACATCCTTGTAAATTCATTAAACACACAACTAGTTCTCGCAACAAGGCTAAATAAGCTTGCATAACAACTCTAAAGTGCATAAATTCACCTTAGATTAGAGGCGTACTCCTTTACTGGCATCCTACCTTGCTTAAAATTCAAAAATTCCATGTCCTTCGCCTTATTTAAATCCTAGGGAAAGAAGTGGTTAAGGTATGCCCTAGAAAAATCATCCCACAGAGCAGACTTAGCATCATTACCCCTTGACTATTCCCACTCTTCATACCATTGGTATGATAAATCCTTTTACTGATAAGAAGAAAAATCTACACCCTGCGCATTAATAACATGCATCCCATGAAAGATCTTTTCCATCTCATCAATAAAGTTGCAAGGATCTTTCTCAACTTTAGAACTAGTGTAAATGGGAGGACTCAAAGATGATGGAGCAATAGAATCAAACCACTCAGTTTGGGAGTCCATTAACTAGGTAAGCAAATGAATTGACTGGTGAAACTCAACATTAGATACATCAGCTCGAGGTGCCTAAGGAGGGATCTACTTATTCAGCTTTTGCTTTATTCAATCTGGGATCCACTTATTCATATGTGTCTTCTTATTTTGATTTGTGATTAGAGTTATCTTGTGATTCTTTATCTTTATCATTATATGTATCTACTCCCGTGGGTGATTCTTTAGTAGTGGATTGAGTTTATAAATCATGTATTGTGACTGTTCCAGAGTTGATACTCAGGTCGATCTATTATATTATACATAGTGGATTTTGATGTTATTTGGTATGAAATAGGTATCCCACTTTCATGCTATCTTGTATTATTATGACAAGGCCGTTAACTTAGCTATTTTCAGCATACCCCTAACTGTATGGAAGAGAGTTATTAACTGCGAGTTGATAGAGATTATTTCTAATATTCAGGCTAGGAGACTTATTTTGAGAGGTTCAAGTCTTATCTCACTTATATTTATGATGTTAGTATGGAGAGTCTTCCATTTGACTCTATTCCTATTGTTCATCATTTTCATGATGTTTTTCCCTATCGATCTATCAAATTTTCCTATTGAGTGTGACATTGAGTTTGTTAGTAATCTAGATCCTGGCACCCAATTTATTTTTATGGCATCATACTATTTGGATCCTAACGAGTTTATGGAGTTAAATTCTTATCTTTAGGATCTCCTTGGTAAGGGTTTTATTAGACTGAGTGTGTCACCTTGGGGAGTTCCTATCTTTTTTGTAAAGAACTATAGTTCTTGTATATGTGTATTAACTAAAGGTATCTTAATAAGGTGATGGTGAATAATAGTTATCCTATGCCTCACATTGATGATTTATTTGATCAACTTTAGGGAGAAACAATGTTCTCTAAGATTTATATGATATTCAGTTACCATTAATTGAGGATTAGGGATGAGATTTCCCAAGTATATCCTTTATGACCCGTTATTGCTATTATGAGTTCCTAGTGATGTCTTTTGGGTTGACCAATGCTCCAACTGCATTTATGGATTTGATGAACTACATATTATGGCCTTGTTTGGATTCCTTTATGATTTTATTTATCGACGACACCCTTGTGAAGGGTGAGGGATTCACCGTATATTATGATACTTCTAGTGTTAGCTTGGGTTATATTCTGATGTAGTAGGGTTGAGTTATTTCTTATTCATCAAGGTACCCTGCTATGATTTGGAGTTGGCAGTGGTAATTTTCACAATTAAGATTTGTAGACATTATCTTTATGGCGTGTATTGTGATATTTTCAAAAGTAATCATAGTCTTCAGCATCTGATGACCCAGAGAAAGCTTAATTCTAGGAAGCATTGATGGATGGAGTTACTTAAGGATTATGACACCTCTATTTGTAACATCTGGGCAAGGTAAATATAGTAGAAGATGCCTTGAGTCGAAAGCGGTGAGTATGGGTAGCTTGGCTTCTATCTTAGTTTCTTTAAGGTTATTGGTGTAGTACTTCTAGTCCTTAGCCAACTTAATGGTGTGACTTGAAATTTTTTTAGCCCATGAGGATTCTTTCTAGTGTTGAGGTGAGGTCTTCCTTATTTGAGAAAATTTAGAGTTATCAATTTGAGGATATGACACTTTGCATCATCCGTGATCAGGTGTTGAGTGGTGAGTCTAAGAAGGATTAATTATGAGGGTAGTTTGTGGTTTGAAGGACCTATTTGTGCTCTGAGGGTTGGTGACTTTATTCAGTCAATTTTATATGAGGCTCACAACTTCAAATATTTTATTCACCCCGGTACAACTAAGATGTATAGAGATCTGAGGCAACATTATTAGTGGAGTAGAATAAAGAAATATATGGTAGACTTTTTATCTCATTGGCTATGTTGTCAGTAGATAAAGGCCGAGCATTAAAGACATAGCCACTTGATTAAGAGATTCCCTATTCCCGAGCGAAAGTGGGAGTGAATTACCATAGACTTTATTAGTAGTTTCCCTTGCAGTTTTTGTATTTTTGATGGTATTTTGGTTAATGTGGTCGGTTGGCCAAATCAACATATGTGATTCCTATTCCGTTGTCCTTTAGTGTTGAGAGGTTAGCCTATATCTATGTTCGTTAGATAGTCCATTTATATGGGGTGTTTATGTCTATCATTTTAGACCGGGGTTTGATGTTTACTTATATCTTTTCGAGAGATTTTTAGAAAGAGCTAGATACTAATATAGATGTTAGTACAACCTTCCAGCCTTAGACTAATGGGCAGTTGGTATGGACTATTCAGGTTTGTACGGATATTCTCTGAGCCTATGTTGTGGATTTTGGTGGATAGTAGGTGCAACACTTAGCTTTGGTAGAGTTTGCATATATTTATAGCTACCATTTGAGTATTTAGATGGAACTCTTAAAAGGTTTATATGGCAGGTGATGTTGTTCTCTAATTGAGTGGTTTGATACCTCCGAGATTAGATCAGTGGTACTGACTTGCTTTAGAAGTTACTGGATAAAGTCAGGGTTATTTAGTATAGGTTGAGGATAGCTCAGAGTAGGCTGAAGGCTTATGCGGATCGTAGACTTTATGACTTGAGATTTGAGTTAGTGATGGGTATTCAATCGAGTATCACCCATAAAGGGTGTGATGAGGTTTCGTAGGAAGGGCAAGCTCAACCCTAAATAAATTTGACCTTTTGAGATCCTTTGCACAGTTGGTTAGGTGGCTTATGAGTTAGCGTTACCCTCTGATTTTGGTGTTGTCTATTTGGTTTTCCATGTTTCAATGTTATCACGGTAGATTCTAGATGCATCTCATATGCTTAGATGGGAATCAGTTCAGTTAGATGAGAGGTTGGCATTCATAGAGGAGCCGATGTTCATTTTATCCAGGGATGTCAGGCAATTATGCCCTTGAGAGATTCCCATATTTAAGGTTCAGCAGAGACACCACCGGTAGAGGAGGCTACTTAGGAGATTAAGATAAAGACGTGGACCTAGTATCTTTAATTGTTTAAGGCTTCAAGTACATACTAATCCTTTACTTTTGCAGACAAAAGTTTTTTTAGTAGTGGATATTGGAAAGACCCTCCAGGTTATTTTCTGCATTTCTGCTTATTTTTCTATTTAGAGTTTTTCTATAGATTCTTCAAGTTATTTATGACTTGCTGGAACTGGCCATTTGGTAATCGAGAAGTTTGCTTTGTTTTTTAGAGCTAATTCCTTGTTTTGAAGTCTTCGTTAGTTATAATTGGCTACTAGCAAACTTTAGCTAAACGACCTTGGATGCCAATTCTAAAAGTGTAGACAACTCCAGAACATCGATTTTAGGCTAGGTGGACCTTTGATTCAGGTCCTAAAGCTTTCATTCTCATTGTGGGCTATTGGCCAAAACTTAAGGAAAATGGCATTTGAGTATGGGACCCATTTTTGTTAAAACAACCTTGGATGGATATTTTTACCGAGCCATTGAGTTTTGAACTTTGAATTTAATAGGGTAACATTGTTCATTTGCATATATAAAATTCTTAATGAATCTCGAAGGACCGATGGAGACTTAGAAAAATTTCAGTTCTCCATCTGGTGCACCCACTTAAGCGCCCTTTTGGGTCTACTTCCCTGGAGGTAGTGGTATGGACTGCATATATTTTACCCTCCCCATACCCTACTAGATGGGAATATACTGGGTTTGTTGTTGTTGTTATTATTGGTTATAGGCGAAAGACCCAGAAAAGTATGATGGATTAATAATGAGTGTTATAAATATATTACCATATATACTGAATGTTTACTTAACCATATATAGTGAATGTGTACTTTACCCTATATAGTGAATGTCTGTTTATGGAAAAGTTAGAAACCCCAATGTTAGTTTTTCCCTATAAATAAAGGGGTCTTCCTTCATTGTAATTCACCCCATTAAGAGATCCCTCAAGAGAAATAATAATTACTCTCTATTCTCTCTGCTCTACTTCTTTATTTTCTTTATATTCCATAACACGTTATCAACACAAGACTCTGCCAAACAAGGTGAGATTATAAATCAAAAGGTAATTTCAAGATTAATAATTTTGTTAGGTTATTTATCTTTTGCTACTAATGATATAACTATTATTGAATTTAAGAAAAAAAATAATTGGTGTGAAACCACTTATGCTTCAAATTTGTTCATGAAGAACAATATTGTAAAGATACAATGATGAATTTAAGTCTCATCTCATTAAGAGGGTAAGACATTGGGTTAAAAGTTCCAATGCACTATGATGATAAGATGTTGGGTTGAAGTTCCATCGAGTTATTACCTAAGACGCTTTTTTATATGGATAAGATATTGAGTTTGAATATCAATATACCATATTGATGATATTATGATGGCTAAGGCAAAAAATGGGTGTTTTTGAAAAGCCACGAGACATGTCCCATTGAATATGCTCCATTCTCTAAAGTGAATATGGTAGCAGTGCATAATATGCCTGAAAGCGGACTAGTGATTGAAGGTACGAATATAAGCGTGAAGGGACAATATGATAATAATAATCAAAAGTCATAATATTTTGACATGTTTATTGTGATTATAAGATATGTTAGAGAAAAATTCTCTACATTATTGCACACCTAGATTTGTTCTTGAATTAGCAATATTTTGAAAGAGGGTATAATCTATAATAACATTGATAGGCTTAAGGCATAATTATATTTCATTCCCGTGAATGAGAATTTTGATTGTTATAAGCATAGATTCATTTTGTGGAGTGAATGTAATAATATTTAGTGAAGCTTATCAATACAGACGTGTACTTGATTGTGATGGTATCACAACTCACCTCCGAAAGAGGTCGAATAATTGAGAAGAGTTATTTTAAAATCTACTTCTAAAGTAGTAAATTTGAAATTTATTCATGTAATAGTAAATCTGAAATTTATTAAAGCAAAAAATACATGTAATGATAAACTTGGAGTTTACTAGTATAAAAGTTCATAAATCGACATGAACAATTGCGATATCACAAAGATGTGCATAGTGAGTATTAAACATATATTGAAGAGCTAGAAAATTCTTCATGAAATTTTAATGTTGCTTGTTCTCGTGATAAGTTGGTTGGACCAACTAATGTTGGGATTTGATTCCTCAAAATCTGAAAATAAAATAAAATATGAATATGGGCCCGTTCACCTGTCATGTGATCTATTAAGATGCATCAATATAATATGATCACATGTGAGTTTATTGTCAACCTATATTCTGACATTCATAAAGTCTCTTGCTTAATATAAATTGAGTTAAGAACATAATTTTTAGATTTTGTAATCAAGGCAATTCATCTTGATAATACTAGTTAAGTTGGTGTTAAATGCCTTTGATAAATAGATGAACCATTGCTAATGAGAACAAAAGGTTCATGGGATGGTTTGAAATATTATATACAAAAGTACTTGTATGCATCAAACCAATAAGCATCAAACCAATAAATATGATTAATTCTCCCAGAAAGTTGGTCTTGAGTCAGGAAACACACTTTGTCCATCTAATAATTTTGATGTGCGGTATACAATTAATAAATATACCATGATGCACAAAGATGGATTCCTCAAAAAATATGAAGGATGTACGTTAATTTTTCTAACACAAGGGGGAGATTATAAGCAGCTATGAAATATGTTAGGAATTATCACTAGATCCTCATTAAAAAAATAATTCAAGTCAAATGTCAAAAGAATATCATATTTAAGCTACAAGTGCTCCTATTTTGTATCCCTGAAGGAAAAAGTCTATGCATGTGTGAAACGTGGTAGACCAATCGGTTTCAAATAAAATAATCCTTGAAAAGAATAAGGAGCAAATGATCATAATAAGAAGGCAATGTGCTCTTGAAGATTCCATGATATAACACTTCATAAAACCTTATGAGAGGTTCAGGTATCTAAAAATAATGAAGTAATAAGATCTCAAAATGTTATGTCACACTGTGAACTGATACGAAATGATATATCATCAATATCTTTTATACAATATTGGCTCAATATTGTAAAAGATTACGAGGATCCAAATTCTATATTTATTTAAGCATGCTGATGTAGACATATTTATCAAGTGACATGATAGGATACATCTTGATAAGCGTAAAGCTTATTTGATTTGCAGTCCAGACATTTGAAGATGTCTTACATGATATCATGAATATTGTCACTTTACAAAACTTATATGAAAACTTTTTAAGGATTCAAATTGTTTGAAGCATATAGAAGTTTCTGGGAAACTTATGTATAATCCTTATATTGTATAAGCTTATAGCTTGAAAATTATTAGAACTCGTGGAGATTTTTCAAAAGCAATATATTATTTGATGAAATGAGAAATATACCAATTTGAATTGGTCTTGAAGCACCATATCTTAGTACAATATCTTGCGAATAATACAAGGCTTGATGTAGCCTTTTCGGTTAATTTGTTAGCAAGTTATGCTGATGTTGGGTACTTATATAAACCATAAAAATCTCGATCTTAAACATGCAATGTGTTCACATATGAGGACACTTCCATATCTTGGAGATATAAAAAACAGTCTATCTAGCACTTCATCGAATCATACTAAGATAATAACTATTTATGAAGCAAGCCGAGAATGTGTATGTTACGGTCCATGATACATCTCATTTGAGAAAAATATGATTTGAAATGTGACAATGTACCCAAAATATTATACAGAGATAATGCATCATGCATAGCACATCTTAATAGAGGATTCATAAAAGGAGATTGGACAAAACACACTTCATCAAAGGTTTTCTATGCATATGAGTTACAAAAGAATGGTGATATTAATGTGCAACAGATTCGTTCAAGTGTCAATTTGGCTAATTTATTCACCAAGTCTCTTCCAATTGCAACTTTTAAGAATATGGTGCACAAGATCGGGATGCAAAGGTTAAAGGATGTTCTCATTAGGGGGAGTTAATATGCATTGTACTCTTTTTCTCTTACGAGGTTTTGTCTCACTGGGTTTTTCTTGTAAGGTTTTTAATGAGGCAACCTATATGCGTATTGTTAGAGATGTGTACTTTTTTCCTTCACTAGATTTTTTTCCTATTGGGTTTTTTCTAGTAAGATTTTAACGAGGCACATTATCTATCAATTATACATTCAAATGGGAGTGTTATAAATATATTAACATATATAGTGAATGTCTGCTTTACCATATATAGTGAATGTCTATTTATTAAATATATAGTGAATGTCTATTTATTAAAAAGTTAGAAACTCCAAGGTTAGTTTTTTCCTATAAATAAAGGGGTCTTCCTTCATTGTAATTCACCCCATCAAGAGATCCCTCAAGAGAAATAAGAATTACTCTCTATTCTCTCTACTCTTCTTCTTTATTTTCTTTATATTCCATAACAATAAGAAGTTTATAAGCAATTCTTCTCTAGTGCCCTCTTTTATATTTATTTCCTTTTTCTGGGATGTTTTATAATAGAACTTACTCTCTTTGGTTGCAAAAACCTTGGAAACGAACATATGAGGTATAAAAATATACTCTTATTTATGGTTGTACGTATGTTTGTCAAATCTTTTAGGATTTGGAGGGAGAGAGGAAAGTTAAGAAAGTAAAAATATTTGATAAAATTGAATATTGAAATAAGGTAACTGAAATCACAATTTATAACTAAAAGAAAATGATTTTCAACATTTTGCAGGTATAGTTAACTCGGGTAAACTACATAAATATCTCCTATATTGGGTGACTTTATTTTTTAATTCCCCATAAGAAAAGTCCTACAAAACTAGTCTTCTTTCTTTTTTTATCTGTTGGGCTTTTACCTATTTTCCCCTCTATACTTTAAATAATTTTAAATGAATCTCTATGCTTATTTATCTTGCAACTTCTAATTTTTCTTTTCTGGTTTTCTTAGTTTACTTTGATTTTTATATTTTCTTTTCTTTTTTATTTAGTTTTTCTCAACCTAGACGTTTTTTTCTTTTTTTCCTCTCTAATTCTTTTTTATTTTTCTTTGGTTTTGTTTGCTCTTTTCTCAATTGTTATTTTTCATTTTCTCTTTTTTTTGTTCATTTTTTTGTTTTTTCTCAACCTCTCTTTTCTTGTAGTCTTCTTCTTTTATCCTATCGACTTATATTTTTTATTTTCTTATTTTAAAATTATTTTTCCTTCAATTTTTTCTTTTTCCCTCAACTTTTTTTTTTCTTTTCTTCAATTTCTTTCAAAGAACAAGTTAAGCATCATGAGAAAAAAATTGACATTACCATATTTTACCATGATTTATGAGATGTTATATGAATTTTGCCTTAGAGGTAGAACTTAGTCCAAGGATTTTCAAACAACAAGTTACGTCCCATGAGCAAGAGTTGACACTATCACATTGTATTTTAATTTATGAGATATTTTATAACTATTGCATGTTCTATAATAATTGTCTTAGAGATAAGACTTAGCCCAAGGTCTTTCAAATAACAACCTACACCCCGTGAGCAAGAGTGTATACTATCACATTGCATTTTAATTTATGAAATACTCTATAACTCTTGCCTTAGAGACAAAATTTAGCCCAAAGACCATCAAACAACAAGTTATGCATAATGTGCAAGAGTTGATACTATCATATTGTGTATTGATTTATGAGATGTTCTATAACACTTGCCTTAGATGAAGGACTTAGACCAAGGTCTTTCAAATAATAAGTTACGCCCTAGAGGCAAAAATAGACTCCACCACATTGTATTTTGATTTTAGAGATGCTCTATAATTCTTGCCTTAGGGGCAATACTTAGTCCAAGGACCTTCAAACAACAATTTATACCCCATGAGACAGAGTTGACGAAGGCAATACCTAACCCAAGAACATTCAAACAACAATTTATGCCACATAAGAAAGAGTTGACACTATCACATTGTGTCTTGATTTATGAGATGTTGTATAACTCTTGCTTTAGAGGCAAGATTTAGCCAAGGACCATCAAATAACAAGTTCTTCCCTATAGGCAAGAGTTGACATTACCACACTGTATTTTGATTTATGAAATATTTTATAACTCTTGCCTTAGAGGGAATACTTAGTTGAAGGACTTTCAAACAAGTTATGTCCTATAGGCAAGAATTAATACAACCTGATTTTGTTTTGATTTATAAGATGATCTATCTTATGTTAGAGGCAAAACTTAGCTTAAGGAATTTCAAATAATAAACTACATATATGGGTAAGAGTTGAAGCTACCATATTGTGTCTTAATTTATGATAGACTCTATAACTCTTGGCTTAGAGGCAAAACTTAGTCCAAGTACTTTCAAACAATAAGGTATGCCCAATGGGATAGAGTTTACACTTGCAAATTATGTCTTGATTTATGAAATATTCTATAACTCTTTTCTTAGAGGCAAGACTTAGATTGCCAAAAGAACATGTTATGCTCCACGAGCAAGAGTTGACACTAGCATATTGTGTCTTTATTTATGAAATGTTCTACAGTTACTGCCTTAGAGTCAAGAATTAGCACATAGACTTTTATTAAAGAAGCTACACCTCATGGGAAAGAGTTGATACTACCACATTGTGTCTTGATTTATGAGATATTCTATAACTCTTGCTTTAGAGGCAAGGCTTGGCCTAAGGAGTTTTAAACAATAATTTATGCCTCATGGGAAAGAATTGACACTACCACATTGTGTCTTGATTTATGAGATAATCTGTAACTCATCAAACAATAAGTTACACTTCAGAGAGCAAGAGCTAACACTACCACATTGTGTCTAGATTTATACGATGTTATATAACTTTTGTCTAAGAGGCAAGACTTAGCCCAAGAACTTTCAAACAACAACTCACACCCTTAAATTTACTTCGATTTCAAAGAAAGAAGATCCTCTTTGCGAATTATCCAACTTTTTATTCATTAGCAAAGAATAATAAGAGTCGAGAAAAAAAAAGAGAAGGAACAAAAAAATAAAGATCGAGACAAAGAAAAAAGATATAGGTTGCCAAAAACAAAAATAAAAATAAATTTTGAGGAAAAAAGATAGAATGAGAACTGGAAAAAAACCACAAAAATTAAAAAAAATTATGTTTGACAAAAATAAGAGAATTAAAATAATAAAAAAGAAAATAAAGATTGAGAATTAAAATAAGAGAAAAAATACAAAAGAAAAAAATAAGAATAAGAAAAAATAGAAAAAGAAAAATATAAAAAACAAGAAAAAATAAAAAAGAAGAAGAAGAATAGAAGTTGAGAGACAAATAAGAATGGAAAGTGTAAAAATATTTCAGGTTAGAGAGGCAAAAAATTACTTGTCCTTTACATAAAAGGAAGGAAAACTAGTACTTAAAGATTTTTCTTATGAGGGACAAAAAATAAAGCCACTCACTATGGTGGATATCCCATGTAATTGTGTGGTTAAATCAATATGTTGGATCAAGAAAATGGACTGGAAAATACGAGAAAAATGAGCTCATAGACCCTCTCAAGTCTTTTATTAAAAAAAAGGGACAAGTGAGTCCCACAATATTATTAAGTTAAAAGAAATAAAGTTGCTTAAACAACTAAGAAAGTTATTCGACAACTGCAATAGTTTTCTTAACGACTATCAAATTTGTTCAACAACTTTGCACAATTGTCGAACAACTTTGCAAAGTTGTCAAAAAACTTTGATAGTTGTCCAAAAATTTTGCAAAGTTGCTGAACAACTTTGATTGTTGTTGAGACAACTTCTATAGTTGTTGAGACAACCTCTTTAGTTGTTGGAGCAAAAATGTTAAAAAAATTGATTTTTTTTGTCCCTTTTACCTAATTATTAAAACTTGAAGGACCCTCACTTAATTGAGAAACTTGTTTGTCCCTTCTAATTCAAAGTCCCATACTAAAATAACCGAGTTTAGTATTGATAGCAAGGAAACGAAAAATAAATTATTCTGAAACTTTGGTGAAACTTAATGTCCCGATCTGACACTACCTCCAAGATAACAATCATTTAAATTTAAAAATAATATTTTTTAAATACAGATAGCCATTTTCAATGGTAATTTTATTGCCTCGGTGTCACTCTAATCTCTATAACTTTGATGTTATTTTTTTTAATTTTGTTAATTAAGAGGTACTTATAACCTTTATGAGTTGTAAATCAAATCAAAATGATAAAAAATAAATTGAATTGGACTTAAAAGTGATTGAGTTGGGATGAAGATTTTACTAATCAAAATTTGATTATGCCCCAAATCAAAATTGATTTGCGTGCATACCTAATCTCTCGTAAGATATATATATGTGTGTGTATGTGTGTGTGTGATCAACACCCAAAGTACACATTAAATGAGGATAAATTGGTCACTGGCAAGTATAATAACCCAACTAAGTTGGGGTCGAAGCCACTGGGAAAACTTGGATGTATATCTCTAATTTGCAAAACTCAATAGGATGAACGAAAAGTAAATGGGGGGTTTGTAGTAAGAATATCGAATAAGTAATAGTATGTAACTTTGGTTGTAAGCAATTAGAGACGAACACTAAAGTTGTGTTCCCCCTGGCTTCTCAAATCCATTGGTTTATCATGCTTTGCTGAACCAACCCATTACCTTGCATGCAAAATCCGATAATTTATGTACCCTCAACTGTCTTGTGGACTCATTGACAAATTTCATCATTTACCTTTTGAGTCTCATGATGCCACATTAGTAACCCTTATCCTAGATCCCAATTAACTATTATGTTTTGAGTCTCAAGTTTTTAGATTATACTTAACTATCTTACATAGATAATACTGATTAGGTTAGATCAACAGTTAATCTTCAAATTATTATTGCACTTATATTTTGCTAGTCTCTACTCCTCTTGTAGAGTGAGTAGCAATAATATAGGTGGGATCCTAACGTTTGCAATCACTAAGACATCTATTAAATCAAAGAAAATACAATACATGCAATGAAACTGGTTCTGAACAACTTAGCACTTCCCTACTTCATCAATATGACAGGGTTACCACAACCCTACTAAGAATTTTAGCTGCTCATGATTGTGCAACGATCAAAGAAATTCATGATTGAAACCATTCACATAATATCACAAGAATAATTGAATAAAACTCAAAGCATGAAGCTGAATTATAAACCAAAATAAATACAAAAGCAATCCCAAGTTGAAAGTCAAAATCTTGGAATCAGATATAAGTTTGCAAGTATTTAGAGTGTGTAACCTTACTAGAAAACGTCAAAAGGGTATATCTAGGATACAAGGAAACCGTAAAAATCAACTCTCGAATAAAAAATAAAAATGTAGGTCGGTAACCACTTACTTATGCCACCTACAGAACGTATGTACCACATATAAACCATATGTGGGCCAAGGTAAGTGACGTCATTTCTATGTATATCCTGCAACTCTCTAGACTTGGACTTTTGTAACATAACTTGGTAACATACAGACTGTATGTGATACATATGGACCATATGTGACCTTTGTAAGTAATCGAGTTTTCTTTTTTTACTTCTGAGCCTCTCGAAGTCGAGCTCTAACACATACTTTGGTCACCTATGCCTGATAAGTGGCACATATGCATAGAATTTCCTTAGTAAGTAGCCAAAAACATCAATTTTCATCTTTTTCTTCAGTTTAGCATCCAAAACCTAATTTCCTACAAAATATACCCAGAACACATCATATCTCCCAAAACTTCCTAAGAAACTTGCATATTTTCATAATTTTATTCGTCAAAAGTGCTATAAATTCATAGCACATCAACACCCTTAACTTAGAATGCTTGCATGTCCTCAGGAAACACAAAAAAATAAAACATTAACACGAGGCTTAACTAGGAGAATCTAAGTTAAATAAGGCAGTTATGCATCCCTCCTATTTCATCAAGTCATAACCAACTGTGTATAAACATGAAGTACAACAATGCGGCACCATAGGATCAAGGTATGGAAATTACATTAGCAACAGAAAACCATTCATATATATATATATATATGTATATATATATAG
The DNA here is from genome assembly GCA_030864225.1 of Capsicum baccatum var. pendulum. Classification (NCBI taxonomy): domain Eukaryota; kingdom Viridiplantae; phylum Streptophyta; class Magnoliopsida; order Solanales; family Solanaceae; genus Capsicum; species Capsicum baccatum. The sequence goes on from CM061559.1 coordinate 114,117,095, forward strand.
ATATATATATAAGTTACACTACTTAGGCATACAAACAACTTGCAATACAACCCATGTGCTCTCACAACAAAGAAGTCCCACTCACTCATATGGAATAATTCATGACAATACGGGGATGGTCAAAAGACACTCATGCTAAAAATAGAAGTTATACCAATGCACATCAAATACCATAGGCTGACTCTTATTTTCATCACCTTAGTTTTCAGACAATCAACTTAGGATCACCATAGGCCTTTGTTTGGCTTGTAATGTGATCTTGGTGGCTGGTATGGTACATATGAATATCAAGTGACTAAGCCTCCTTAGCACTACTTTAACTTTGGGGTCGACACTTTAACTAATTTTCTTTTATTCTATGCTTATTTATCCCTTTTGTTCTTTTATACACGTTAAGGTTGGGTGTGGTTTATTTTATTCATATTTGTTCCTTTTCTTCTTTTTCACATTTTTCTTTTTTTCTGCTTTTTCTACCATAACCAACCCTACATTGTTTTCTTGTATTTTATCCTTATTCATATCCATTTTACATTACACATCCCTATGATAGCCACCCTCAACTTAGGCAATTTTCTTGAGTTGATTTGCACAATATCCAAGGAGGACCAGAGCCTAAAAAGGTTTATTGTAACACAATTGGGAAGGTGAAATGTGAAAATAATTAAATTGGATACAAAGCTTGAAAAAGGGATCAAGGGATAAATTTCACAATGGGAAGGTCATTTAGGATAAAAGTTGACTTAATATAAAAAATGGTGTATGATCCTTTCTTAATGAACTATCCTATCGGCAAGACTAACTAGGAAAGTTTTGGATTTAATAAAAAAAGAGAACTAGGTAGCATCTTACACACACATGACACATAGTCACATTACAAGCTACTAACTATTGGTTCATGCACAAGTTAACTATGATTATCATGTCTTTAATCCTAATGTCATAACAAGATCCATAAAGATAACACATATATGCATTCCAACAGTTCCAAAAACAAAATTTTAGAGTGAACTCATTTTTCTCAAAATTAATCAAAAAAACATGGCACCTACCATAAATACTTAAAAAACTCCTAATTATACAAAAACAAACACGACACAAAATAAAACACATCAAGTTACAAATTTTAATCAAGACATATTAGTTCTATAATCATACCGCAGCCGACTGGAATAAAAGTATGACAACAAAAACCCGTAGCAGCTATGGTGTACCCCACCCCTAACTAAAAGTTATGCATTGTCCCCAATGCACTACAAAAATATAAAGCAAGGGAATGAGGATATACCTGGTATGCACTAGGTATTCATATCATGATAACCCTCAGGCAAGGGTATTTGGAGTAGTGGATGAAGTTTTAGTAGTGGTGTATTACTAGAAGATGCAACTGCTATGATCTCGGTGAGCCACCAAATATCAGTCATTGCAGTCTCCTGTGACTCATGTATAGCCCATATCAGGGCATGGTCAAATAGAATACTGGGATCCTAAAGATCTACCTCTAGACCACTCTTGGTCCCAACTACATGGACCACCTCATCATCCTCTTTAAATAAGTCAAAATGTCTGGGCCCAGAAAGTGGTGCCAATTGAGCAAATAGAGACATAACTAGAGGGATGGCTAACATATTTCTCTCAGTGAGAGAGTGTACCCCTTATATATACATATCCACCTCATCCCTAATATTGACCAAAGATGATATTTGACCCTTAATAGCGTCTATACATTCATATAACTCAACTTATAGGTCTGTCATAGTAGTGGGTGGCCAGATTTTAATTTATAATCGCACTCTACTATGGATTATGGAATAACATAATCTGGATCAAAGAGAACTCGGTGGATGGACACCATTGAAATATTTACCATAACCTCTTTTACATGGGTCCGCTCAAGTTAGGGCTACTCAATATACCTTGGTAGACCATTACTTTTCGGCATAGTTAATGATACTGTGACATGGTATAATACATAGAATTCTACACCAATGTTGGGATCCATTATCTTAGGGGTTGAATCATCCACCTTAAATGATATTTGTCTAATTTAGCCTGTAATATTGGTGCATCAGCCAACCTAGACAAGTCAATACGTATCTTCTCATAGATAGTCTTCATGGGCCGGCTGTACTCGGTAACATACCTGTCATTCTCAAAAATAGTCTAAAGTTCCTCCATGCACCATATCAGGTTTACCTCATCAATAGGCTCCTCCGAGATATGTGTAGGCTCGGAGGTCTGATAATGGTGAACAGGTGTGTCTAAATTAGGAGATGGTATCTGGTGTGTAGCCTATTCTGTACCCTCTTCAGACTGAGGTACAATTAGTGACTTCTCCTACACTGTTTTACCTTTATCTGATTAGGGTACTGATAATGACTACTCATATACTATATCAGACTCGTCTTGGGAATCCTCCTCAGATTGGGGGTCCTATGTATCTACTGAGGGAGGTGACTCAAAATTTTCCTCCTAATCCTCATCATCCTTATCCTCCTCCTCATCTTCATTATCATTACCACCTTCAACGGGATGGGGAAAGTATGGTATCTCTTGGCCGTATTTATTCTTGGCCTACCTAGGAACTGAATAGCCTCAGCCTGGGTCTTAGGCCGAGTAAGAGCTAGTCATTTGCCCAACTGTGATTTCTCTAGAAGTGGGACACCTAAATTTGTTATAATAATGGCCTTAGCTGCAATATGGTTCTAGCCCCTGATCATTATACATGTTACTCTAATCAGGGTCGCTCTGGATTAAGTAGGCAGGTAATCTTTCTCTGAGATACTATTATTGGAAAAGTCATCCCATCACCTAGTAGGTACAACCTTCTTCTTCTTTGGTTCTATGTTTACCGAAAACATCAAGTGTTAGCGTCCAAAAGATAATGAGGGAATTTAAAATTTGAAGAAAAACTCAAAATCCAAAAACTTCAAATTTTTCTTTAACTTTTGCATCCTTATCACTTGTTCTCAGCCCCAATAAGTTTCGTATGCACACATTCACATAGAATAAAATTTTCAACATAAACAAGCATTGAAACTTTTTGTTCTCCTCTACTTTTTCAAACTCAACTTCCATTTAGGCAAGATTTTGAGGTTTAATTAGAGAACAATGCCCCACATTAAGATTCTAGGCTAATTCAAGGATACTACATAAAATCATGATGGTATCTACATATTTTGCATGAAAAAATATTCCCATTTAATTAGAGAACTAGAAGTGAACTATGAAGAAATGATGTAAAACCAAAGATTGAATACATATTTAGAGCTTTAGGACAAGTTGGTACCAAGAAGAAGTGATGTTTTTGCCTTTTCTTTAGTGTAGGGAAGTGGGGTAGTTTGAATATTAAGAGGGAAGAGGGAATTTTCAGGATTTGTAAGTTAAAAATGAGTTACAACGACTTAAATAGGATTGGGGGTGCTAGGGGGTCAGTTTAGGTTTCATTTAAGCCTGAGTAGGCCCAAATTTTTTAACAAAAAATGGACCCAAAAGTCACTCAATTATGTCATCCACATACGGTCCGTATTTAGTACATACGGTCCGTATGTACCAACCATACGTGGGGCATATTTTTTAGGCAAATTTCCTGCTATCTGTAATTTGTATTCTGGTACTTATTTTGCTACTTACATGTTCGTAAGTGGTAATTACAACCCTGTAAATAAGTTCATAGGTTAAAGTCCAGAAATTCACCAAACAATTCTCGAAATTCATTATTTTTAGTTAATGCACAACTTACCCGACCCACATTGGACTTATAACATTTCTAAATTGGTCACCAAGTCCCCTTACCTGGAAGATTATGAATCAATTGATTTTTACTACATTTTAGGACTTTTTATTTTCTATTTTTCCTACAAAAAAAGGAAAACAAATGTGAACACTAAAATGGTGGGTTTCCTCTCACCCAATGCTTAATTTAACATCACGGCACAATGTGTTTTTGTTGGTTTCTCAGACTTCAACAATAAGCCAATAGGATGCCTTCCATGAAGAGCTTGAGTTAACGCCGTGGCATGATGTGGTTACCTCTAATGCTCAAAATATGTCAAGGTACCCAATAGAATACCCTCTAGACACATCAATACAATTGACAACCGACACAACGCTTACGTCGATAGGCTACTTCATAGTTCGTCGGACGTTGAAGGTGACTTTTTTGTTATTGAATTTAAACTTGAGATCACCCTTTTTCATATCAACCATAGCTCTACCCATGGCCATAAATTGTCTTCCCAATATGATGGGCATCTTGAAATCAACCTCACAATCTAGAATTACAAAATCAACCAGAAAAATAAAATTATCAACTTTTACCAAAACATCCAATGAAATGCCCACGGGTTTATTTAATGTTCGGTCAACCATCAACAACTGCATAGTAGTTGGCTCTGGAGGGATCAAGCCCAACTGCTTGAATACATCCAGTGACGTCAAATTGATGTTGGCTTCTAAGTTACATAGTGCTCTGGCGAATCTGGGTGTCCCAATAGTATATGGGATTGTGAACACACCGCGATCACCCTTTCTCTAGGCCAAGGATTTATAAGTAACTGCACTACAATGGTTCAATCCACAAACATCCTCGAAACTTGTAGTACATTTTTTTTACCAATTCTTACATGAACATGGAATACCCAAGCATCTTCTCTAATATCTCGAGGAGAGGGATGTTTAAGCTTAGATCTTTCAGCATCTTAATAAACCTTTTGAACCTTCCTTCCTCATTCTTCTATTTCAGTCATTGAGGAAAAGGTAGGGGAGGGAATGGAATTTGTCTTACTATAGGGTCGTCGACATTGCCCTTATCTATATCCTCACCAATACTAAATTCAACACCTGCCGCCTTGGCTATCTCCTCAACAGGTGTCTCATCTACCATCATACTATCATTCTTTAGCACCTCATTAGTAGGAAACATAGTATAAATATAAGTAAATCCACTCCGCATAGTGATACCAAAACAGTGACCATAATTCTTTGGGTTCTGGATCGTGATACTCGAAAGGGTACCTGGCTATCTCTGATTCAACGTAGCCAATATCTGTCCAAACCGGTACTTTAACTTCTTAATAGTAGTTGAATAAGACTCAACCTTTTGGGTCAAACTTGAAATATCAGCCTTGATCTCTATAAGTCTAGCCTCTTGACTTTCTTGTCCATTCACCAGTTTTGTCAACATAGGCTCTATCCTCAATTCTATATAACGACTGGCCAAGGGAATATACCTATCTCCCTTCTATTTTTAATCATTTTCTATATCCAATCATAATAATGCTCCCTACTACAATCTCTGTATCTATCATTGTAGTAGTGACGACCTGTATTTCCTTTCCCTCTAGCTTGAAAACCCCCAATTTGCAATAAAGATACTTAGCCTTCTCCTCTAAGTAAGACTCATAAGCTTTGAAGGTTGAACCCTGTTCACCTACTACATTCACCTTTTCAGAGTTCAGTACTGCAAACTGCTTAGTCAGTAACCCAATATTGAACCTTAGTTGTGAAATTTCTTGCACCAAAGACTCAGCAACTGCTCTCTGGCTGCCTAAACTCTAATGTCATAAGTGCCAGGACCCCTCTCAGCCTTTCGAGTTTGCCATATTTGGTTAGTGAGAGAGATCTGGTCTAGAACCTTAGAGGCTGCTTCCCAACGTAATCTAATAAATGATCTGCTAGTGATTATGTCTTCCATGGCTCGAGAACTGATGTTTAGGGCCTTATAGAATATCTCCAATAGGCTCACCCCTAAAATATATTGATTGGGAACCATGATCAGCTTCTTCCTAAACCAGAACTAAGAATCATATATTGACCCTGAATGAAGCTATCTAAAATTAAATATCTCATATTTAAGATGCAGTATCTCAGCCAAAGGAAGGAAACAGTTTAAGCATTACTATCACAACTCATTACATATGGTGATAGATCCTCCTGAAAGTTCCCCTAACCATAAAAAAAGCTTTTCCAGTCAATAAGAAGGGGAATGACCTTAATCTGAGCACCTCTTGGTCTACCCCCAGAATCGTATAAAAAGTGCAGATATCAATAAAATCAGAAAGATGCATATTTGAATCATCTGTAGCCCAGCTCAAAAATACACCTTTCAAGTTTAAAAGCTATTTTTGAACTAGTTATGTCAAACTTCACATTGAGGGGTAGTGCAGAAGGAATGTCAAATCCTATTTCTATTGGCTCAATGTATCCCATATCCTCGTCATTATCATATGACTAAAAGTATTGGAATTCTAGGATTACTTGAGCCTAAGAACCTCAAACTCAGTCTCTATTTTTGTCGAGTGCTACTCGACAATCAACGACCGATCCTGGCCTGGAAAACTCTGCCTTCTGAGACAACCTAGCCTCCTCAGACTTCCTTCTCTGGTTAGTAGCATCTGCTATCATCTTCTCTATCTGTGGATCACCTAGACTAGGGGAAGGGACAACATGAGGATCATCCTAAACCCCTTTTAAATTGCCTACTCGTACTGGTTCCATTATTTTATGATTTGACTATTACTGTCTTTATGGGTTAGGATTCAATGGGAGGAAGGGATTGCCTTGGCTCCTGGTGTCATGCATACATCGGTATACCCAGTGAAGAACTGAAAAATAAAAATCCACAAACTCCAACAAACATCTATCAACACTTCACTTTATTCCTCGACAATCGCGCTAAAATTTTGATCAATGCCCAAACTACATCTCTAATTAAGGATAAAATAGTCGCTGTTAAGTATAATAATCAAACTAGGTTGGGGTCAAACCTATAGGGAAGACTTGAATGTATATTTTTAGTTTTCACAACTCAATAGGTTGAACAAAAAGGAAATGTGGGGTTTGTATTAACAATATTGAACAAGTAAAAGTATGTAACTTTTGTTGTACACCATTAACAGATGCACACTAGAGCTTTGTTCCCCCTAGCTTTGTTCTTTGCAAAACAAACCTAGTACCTTACATGCAGAATCCGATAAGGTATGTACCCTCAATTGTCTTGTTGGGTGGTCATAGATGGATTTCATCCTTTACCTTTAAAGTCGTAGGATGTCGCATTACTAACCCTTATCCTAGATCTCAGTTAACTATTACCTTTTGACTCTCAAGTTATTAGATGACAGTTAACCATCTTACATGAATAATATTGATTAGCTTGGATCGATAGTTAATCTTCAAATTACTATTATTCTTATCTTTTCCTAGTCACTACTCCTCATGGGGAATAAGTAGCAATAATATAGGTGGGATCCTAATGTTTGGAACTACTAAGACATCTATAAAATCAAAAATAATAGAATACATGCAAAGATACTGGTTCAAAATAACTTAGTACTTCCCTTACTACATCAATATGTAAGGGTTCCCACAACCCTAGCTAAGGGTTTTAGCCACTCATGCTTGTGAAATAATCAATGGAATTCATGATTGAAACCATTCACACAATATCACAAGAATAATTGAACTCAAAGTCTGAAACTGAATTATCAATGAAAATAGATACAAAAGTAATTCCAAGATCAAAGCCAAATCTTGGAATCAAATATAACTTTGCATGTGTTAAGAGTGTGTAACTAACTATAAAACATCAAAAGGGTATAAATAGGATACAAGGAAACACTAATAATTTACCCTCAAATGAAAAATAAAAATGTAGGTCGACAGCCACTTACTTAGGACACATTCGGACCGTATGTACCACATATGGACTGTATATAGGCCTAGGTAAGTGCCAAAACTTCTGTATAGATCTTGAAACTCTTTGGACTTGGACTTCCGTAACATACCTTGGTCACATATAGATCATATATGCTACATATGGATAGTATGTGCCCTTAGTAAGTTATAAAGTTTTCTTTTTCCTGCTTTTGAGATTCTGGACTTCAAGTTCTAATACAGACTTTGGTCATCACCACCCGATAAGTGCTACTTAAGCCCAGAATTGACTCAGTAAGAATCCAAAAACTTTAATTTTCATCTTTTTTCTTTAGTTTAGCATCCAAAACCTAGTTGTTGCAAAACATACCCAAAACACATCATATCTCACAAAAAAACCTAAGAAACTTGTATATTTTCATAGTTTTTATCATCGAAAGTGCTATAATTTCATAGCACATCAGTGTGTGTGTCTGTAACTAATTAAAAAAACAACCTTTAATTCTGTTCCCTCTATGGATCTTGATCCAAGTATAGGAACAATTTAAGTTATTATTGTTGTTTTTACTAAATATTTTCTAGGAGAATATAATATGGCATAATTTTTTCGTCCCTTCTCTTCTCCTTCCAAAACCACTTCACCCTCTTTATCCATAACAACTTCCTATAACTTCCCCAATTCAAAACTCATAGAAGAGATTAACTTCCCTGATTTGCAGCAATCAATTAAAGATTGAAAAATTCTCAAACATCCATGACTATAATTTATAAAACTTTTAAATAGTCTTCAAGTGCAAGTGATTATCATATATCAACGATTGAACAAATCATTCCTCTTGAATCATATCATAAGGATATCAAGCTTTGAAACCCTAAGGCTATATAGAGATATATGCATAAGTACAATTATCTCCATTTTGGTTTAGTTTAAATAACAACGAAACCTCTTTCTCGAGAAGGTTTAGAAAACTCACTTATCCTTTGTCTTAGAAATCTTAGACTTTTTATATTTCAATGATTTCATACTAACCCTTAGAGTTGTGCTGCTTTTTATGTCAATAAAAGTTTTAAAATTGAACTAGGAGTCCATTGTTAAGTCTTAAATTATAAGATTTTAAACTCCTCCTTTTAATGGATTAGATATACTATTCCAAACAAGAAAGACATACTCCAACGAGTTTACCTTGCCGCAGTTTTCTTAAAGTTTGATCTAAAATAAGGTTTTTGGAAAATTCAAATTGACCTAAAAGCCTGATATGAAACTGCTTTTATGAAACCATTTGGGCAATATGAGTGGAATGTTATGTCCTTTGGATTGAAGAATGCTCCTTTTTAGCTATTCCTTTTACTATTTTAGCTCTGTAGGAGCTATTATATTCAAACAAACAGAGATAAGATGCATATGGAGCAAAAGATTAAGCCCAAATTCTATCTCCCTACTAGGAGGATTTCACTAAAGGTCATCAGAAAAGACTTTAAGAAACTCATTAACTAAAGGAACAAACTGCAAGGAGGGACTTTGAGAATTAGAATCCTTGATTCAGACCAAATAATACATACATTCTTTAGATATTAACTTTTAAGATCTTAGATAATAAATGAACTTTCCCTTAGGTGTTTTGGAACTCTCCTACCACTTTAACACTAGTTTATTAGGAAAATGAACAGTGACCATTGTAGTTCTACAATCCAGGGTAGTATACCACAAGTGAAGCCAGTCCATTCCTAAGATTACATCATAATCTACCATATCAAGCTCTCCTTATTCTACCCCAGTAACTCAATGAATGATAGACAAAACACAACCCCTATAGAATCTATGAGAAATAATGAACTCACACACTAGGGTAGAGATTAAAAAGGGTTAAGAAATATTTTTAGGACAAAAACCAAAATGTACAACCATATAAAGAGTCACATAGGATAGGGTGGAACTTATATTTAGAAATGCATAAATATCACAAGAGAAAAGCTATAATATACCCATGAAAACATCTGGAGATGCCTCAGAATCCTGACGAGTAGATAGTTCATATAGTCGATTATGACCATTTCTCATCCTTGATGTTGCACCCTTTGCAGGAAGATCAAAAGAACTAGAAGTTGGGGCTTTGTTAGCCCCAAATGCACCCTTAGTTATGGGACACTCTTATCATTTATGACCTGGTTGACCACAAACAAAGCTAAAATTACTTACCAAATGACAAAGCCTATAATGAAGTTTCCCACAAATATAACAAGGAGGGTAAGATGGCTTCTGACTGAGCTACACCGGCCTAAGATTAGGCACCCTGCACCCTGGTGCCATTACTAGACTAAAATCAATGATCACTTAAAGGTGTGAATACTACACTAGCTAATGTATAATAATTACACAAAGATTTCTTCTTGAACCATTGTCTGTCCACTTTTCACTATGTTGATGACTCGCATCCTAATCTGTATGTTTAGACTTTTTACTCTACCTTTATTTTTTTTCTCATACTTTATTTGTTTTATATAAAGAACCAACTCAAATATGTCCATTCCGCTATTCTGTATGGCACCCTTACACTCTAGTACCAAGTCTTTAGAAAGGCCATAAGCAAAACACTCTAGTGCCAAGTCTCTAGAAACACCTGATGCAAACTTCCTCATTTTAGACCTTATGTTAGACACAACTCTGGCGTATAATGAAACTACAAAGTAAAATTTATAGCATACTCATTAACACTCATCTATCCCTACTTCAAGTTCACAAACTCCTAATCCTTGTCCTCTCTCAATTCTCAAGGAAAAATATTTAAGGAAATAATTTATAAATTCTTCCCAAACATCAGGTTTAACATCTTCACCCCTAATTAACTCCCAATAATCGTACTACTAATAAGACAACCCTTTTAGCTTATGAGTCATAAACTCTACCCTCTAGTATCACTATAGTGTATCACCCTAATGATATTTTTTATTTTATTAATAAGCTCTTGATGGTGCTCCTCAGCTTTGTACCCAATGAAGGTAGGGGATTCAGTCAAATGAATTTGCTGACCCAGGTAGCATCAGAAGAACCATTAACATGACCAATATTATTTGATTGACATGACTGAGATGATATAATATAAGCCAGTATTTAAATAGTCTACCGAAACTCAATATTTGAAACCTCTCCTTGAAGAGATTCGGTAAAGGTGGAACAAGACTTAGAAGCTCAGAGAGGATTTTTTTGGGATGAGGAAATGCCAGGAGGAGTAGTGAAATCAGAAGGACGGGCTCTAAAGTGGGTTTGCATCCTATAGGTAGTGTAGACATCTTCAGTATTTGCTCAAGTATGGATGGAGGCTCTACATAAATTCCTTTGGACATTAGATCTTTAAGGAGGCATGATCTAAAATTTAGGAAAGTTAAGAGTTAGAAGAATTCAGTATGACTAGACTCTTTAGCAAAAACTTAAACATAACGAAAGAGAAGCATTCCTAAATATCGCGTATCCTCCCTCTTTTGAGTTTGATGTGATACACACCTTTAAAAAGGACACTACACAACAAAACCTTAGAAAACCTTGGGACCTTGCACCTTACTCTGATACCAAGTTTGTCACGATCCGAACTATGGCCCTAGTCGTAATGGGTTGTAATAACCTTTTAGGTTATTTTCCATATTTGCACTTATTTTTGCTGTTAGAGATTTCCTATACTTTCCCTAGTCATTTATAATTAGGTGGGACTGATAGTTTAGCTACTGAGCAGTTCATTTGTTTTTTAAAGAAAATTCCTTATTTTGAAGTCTTCATAGTTCCAAATGGCCACTGAGCAAAAACTTTAGTCAAATAATCTTATATACAAATTCTGAATATTCTAACAGATATGGAATGTAAATTTTAGGCTATGAGGACTCTTGGTTCGAGTACCAAGGCACTCAAGCTCATTTCGATCAATGGGTTAAAGAGTGAAGAAAATAGAAATTAAGTGTGGAGCTACTTTTTGTCGAAACAACCTTGGATAGATATTTTGACTATGCCATTTAGATCAGAACATTAAATTTGGTATGGTGGCATAGTTCATTTGTGTGTGTAGAATTCTAAATAAATCTTGAAGGGTTGGCGGAGACTTGGAAAAATTCCATGTCTCAACTGTAACTGGTGCCATCTCTATAAGTGAGACTTTGGGGCATGATTTTTATTCCCTTGAGTAGGGTAGCAGATTCCATGATAGTAGGGATGAATGTTAAATAGACCTTTTTCAGCCCAATTTTTCCATTCTTCATCCATTTCTAAGAGAGCTAAAAACCTAAAAAGTGATATGGCTTGAAGTTAAAGCTTGTGGGTTATTTGGGAGCTTTGCTAACACTTGTTTTCGCGACTCTACCTCAATTGTTGGTAACATTTCACCCTTTTCATAGTAGATTTTCCTATTTCTTACTCTAAATCTCTAAACCTTAGAGGCTTGATTTTACCCCCAAATTAGCTTAGCTATCACCCATTTGTAAGGGTAATGACTCACAATGCGTAAGGGAATATTTGGTTGGATTTGAAAATATGATTTTTCGTAAGTGGGACTCACTTGGGATTTTGGTATGATTTTTAGACCCAAAGCATAATGATGTAATATGGGTATTAGTTTGCTTGTATTGATGAGAAAAATGTGATTTGGATATCTTGGCATCTTACTGATGTTTTTTGAAAGGGAAAAATTGTAATTTAGCATATTTTTAGAGCTTTTTGAGCATCCAGGTAGGCTAGGTTTTACCCCTAATTAGATTGATCTAATTTATAGTATGTTTATGATATTGTATTAGATTTTGGTTGGGTTTTAGATATTGGTGTGATAAATTGCAATACTTGTATTAGTCATACCGTTTAGGCTACTTTTGATGCAACTTCTGGGCATGTTAGCCTAGTTAGTCATACCATAGGTAAAGTTGCCCTTATGGTTCTTGTGTAGGATGGAAATACCTTAGTTGCTCATTTAATGAGGAGATTGACTTAGTCACTTGATTTTAGGGTAAAACCTTCCTTAGTCTCTCTTACCTTAGGTAGACTTTACTTTGTTGCTTTCTATTGGGAGAGATTGCTATCCTATGGCTAGTTATGGCTTATTGAATATTTAATAGTCAATTTAGATACCTTAGCCTAGACTGGGATAGACATTTCTTGATAAAGTATCTAAGAGATTTATAAGTGGTCTCTTCGAACCACCTTAGGCTAAGACTTGTGTTAGTTATGGAAGACCTTTTATACGTTTGTGTACATCGAGGAAATATTTAATGCAGTGATATTGAGATGCCTTGGTACTTGATACTTATGATGGGTTGACATTGAGAGTAACACTTATTGATTATGCTATGAATAACTTATTTATTAGGCTAATAATGAGCTATTGAATAAGCTATTTAATAAGCCTTTGATTATGATATTGATTAGGCTATTGATTGGGCTATTGGTTATGCCATTGATTGAGTTAGTGATTATATTAGCTATCATGATATTTTTCATAATAAAGATCATGATTATTTACTTTATTAGCGATTATGATATTGATTATATTCAAAATCATGCTCATTTACTATATTACCAATTACCCTAGTGATTATACTTATGACTATGTTTATTGGTTATATTAGCTGTTACACTATTGAATACTCTAATAATTATTTTGTTGTCCATGGTAATGATTATATGGTTACCGATACAAGAATGGGCATTTCTAAAGATTTGAATTATTAGAATACCTGTTCAAGTTCGGATAATATTGATGATATCGATTATTTTTACCTGGTGTAAGTCCAAAGGATGACTATGATATTGATAATGATATTAATGATGTTGGTGGTGATATTGATAATGATTTTTATGATGATATTTATGATGAAATTGATAACGTTATTAATGATGATGGCGGTGATATGGATAATGATATCTATGATGATATTGTTTATTATACTTATTGGTTCGAGTCCGGATGTATACATTATACTATGATGATATACTTAATTATGACGTGACAATATTGGGGCGTGAGATAAACAATAGTAATTCTAGCTAAGTTTGAAAATAAGAAAATGGTTATAATAGGGCATAGCATGCATGAGTTCTGGTAATAATATGATTGGTTTATAAATAATAATAAGTTGATGTATAATGACTAGTTGATAAATAGTGATTAGTTGATAAATGTTGACTAATGGATAAAATGTTGATATGGAGTGGCACGACATGGATGAGTTCTTCTTGTATCATGAGAGTTGATAATTGACGGCGGTGAGTTATACTATCTTGTTTTTACCTTCCAGGCTTATGGGGGCTTGTGATGGGTTATTTAATTTTTTGCACTAATTGGCTTATGGGGGCAATTTTATAGTTAGCATTTCATGTGTTGACCTTTTATTTTATGGATATTATTCCCATTTATTTACATATTTATGCACAGTGATGCAAGAGGTTATTCAGTTTTGTCTCTTCCTTGACTCTGTTATGTTCTCTTTCATTCTATCATACATATATAATGATTTAGCTTAGTCAGCTGATGATGCCTACTAAGTATCCATGGTTTTGGTACTCATACTATACTTCTATACCTTTTTGCTGCAGATTTGAGAACTAGGTGTTGTTGTTTATTGGCGTTCGTGCTGTGTTGATTTCTAGAGAGATAGGGTAAGCTCTTAGAGTCAAAGTTGCCCATTTCCTTCTATCTTACTTATGACTTGTCTTTAGTTTTAATATTGTTTGTAGTACCTATTTTTGATACTTGGGTTGTATTTATAGTTGCTCTTGTACTGGCACTACCAGGCCATGGGATGCTATCTGTGTATTGACAATCTTTTATCTATTTCTAATACTATGTTTTATTTTTAAGTTCAACTTGTAATTTTTTCAACTTGTTGGGAATTTCCCACCAAGTAAACCCATTTTATTTAGCTTAGATTACTATTTGGCTTACTTAGTAGTGGGATTTAGTAGGTACCATCATGACTCATAAATTGGGTCATGACAAATTTGTATTAGAGCGTAGGTTTCACCAATATTATGGTACGAGAGCAAGTGTCTAGTAGAGTCTTACAAATTAAAATAATGACGTTCGTTTCCTATCATTAGGATACTACAGGATATTCTTAGGAGTTCTTCACTTCTTTCATGTATTTTGTGATAAGGGTCTGAGTTGTTTTATAGAACATTCCTTAGACTTCACTCTTTCGTAGATGACTAGGAAACGTGCTATCGATACGTGAGACAAGGGTCTCGAGAATGATCCTAGGTATTGTACCCCTATATGTAGATAACCCAAAGGTCTTGGAAAACCATGAGCTATGTCCCCAACTAGGGTCCAGGATAGGGGGCCTTCACCAGACCCTATTCCTGCTCCTAAGCCGAAAGATCTTCCGCCTCAGCCAGCAGGGGCTAAGGAACAGCCCAAGCTCCACTAGGGTTTATTTCTTCTTTATTGCTTAGAGATACTTTGGTTAAGCTTTAAGGATTAGTTGGTGGTGCGACATTTGATGATGAATAATTTATGGATCAAAGCGGTATTGAGGCGGGGCTCAACTTGTAACTGCAAATCCTAGAGTTGAGGTTCCTCCTGCACTGGTAGTTTCTTAGCCAGTGGTCGCCTAGCCTACTATGTCTATTGAAGAGCAAAAAATTTTTGGTAAAGTCTTGAGATTGTGTCCGCTTAGGTTTTCTGGTACTCCAGGCAATGATACAATGAGTTTCTAATTATGTGTAAGGATATGCTTCATAATTTACGCCTAGTTGAGACTTGTGGTATGGATTACATTACCTTTCAATTGGACTTAGCTGCTAGATATTGGTAGAGAGGTTATATTGATTCTAGGCTAGTCAGATCTTCTTCTCTAACATAGACTTAGTATTTCGTAATATTCTTAGATAAGCATATTTCTCACAACCTTAGGGATTATTTAAGGGATCGGTTCTCTAGATTGGAGTAGGGATCCATGACTATTGTGGAGTATGAGTCTTATTTCACGAGTTGCCTAGTCATGCTAATTCTATTCTTGATACTGAGTATGAGAGAGTTTATTTCATTATTAGAGGGTTAAGACTTCCTATTCGTATGTCAAGTTAGAGTTTAGTTATTGAGGTTAGGTCTTTTGTTGAGGTGTCAAACCATGCTCAAGTAATGGAAGAGATGCATCATGAAGTTCGAAGGGGCAGTGATACGAGACCAAGATATCAGGGTGGTTTCGGTGGAGGCCGTAGTAGTTCTCGATTCAAAGGTAGCAGTTGTTAGGGTAAATATCCTCCGTGTCCATCCTATTAGCTTTAGAGTTAGCCTAGTTGACCTATTTAATTATTGCTTTAGATTACTAATGGAGGTTAGTATAGTGCTAGTGATCACCTGATCATGTTGGGGATCAGTCTTTGAGAGGTTCGTCTTCTATCTATTCTAGTCGTGGTGGTTACTCTAGGTCAATTGGATCTCTTGGTTTTGGTTTAGCTCATGTGAGATGTTATAGTTATAGAGCTTATGGTCACTATTTTTTGGATTGACCTAGTTGTAGTACAATTGTTTTTTTAGGTCAGAGTGTTTTCCTTATTAGTGCACTTCATCTCTCAACTAGAGGTGGTTATCAAGATTGTAGGGGTTGTCCCCAAGGTTCTTGAGGTAGTTCTGAAGAAGGTAGGACTGGAGATTAGTCAGGAGCTCAGCCAGGTGGTAGGCATGGTTAGTTGTATGTAGTACCTGCTAGACCCAAGGCTGAGTCTACTAATACTATTATCATGGTACAATTCTGTTGTACCATCAATCGACCCTTGATTTATTTGATTTGGGATTCATATATTCTTATGTATTTGCTTATTATGCTCCAAGGTTAAAGTTATCTTGGGATTTATTATCTGTGCCTTTGTGTGTATCTACTCCACAAGTGATTCTTTAGTAGTTGATTGGGTGTTCATATCTTGTGTTGTGACAGCTAGAGGTATTGATACCCATGCTGATCTTATAATATTGGATAATGGATTTAGATAAGATTCTCAGCATGGATTGGTTATCCCACTATCATGCAATTATGGACTATTATGCCAAGACTATTACCTTGTCCATACCTAGCATACTGTAACGCCCCAAAATATTATCCCGAGATGCCACATGGTGCCCAAGGCTACACGTAGCCTTAAGCTAACCCTTTAAGCCAAAACACTACCCTTGGGTTCCAACACAACAACATACATGCTACGCTAAGGATATATATATAAGTACATATCATATCATATTGCACATGGCATGGAATATCATTAGACTATACATATATGGAATGTCTATACACAAACCAACCCAACAATACACTAGTCTGACATAGCCTCTATACAGAAAAATCAACGAGCCATTGGGACAAACCTCGAACTGACTCAACAGACCAAAGGGATCACAAAACAACAACACCAAAACTAGCAACTTGATCCTCGAACCATGAGGACTCACCACTAAAGGAACGTAGATACGGTACTCGGATATCACTGTCGCGGATGTGGCTGAGTACCTGAACCTACATCATGGTAAGAATGTAGCCCATAGAGAAATATGTGGGCCAACACAAGATACTTACTGAGTATGTGGGTGCGCATGCAAAATATAAATAATATGATAAATTTCGTAAAAATGTACATACAGACCATAATGACACCTGGCTTGAGTGACATTGAATTATTCAACTCATAACATCTTAGATAGAAAATGTAGGAGAAAAACCTCATAAATCATTATAGATCATCTTGACTTACCACATCAAAACACGGAGTGACTCGGTATTTTAATAAACATGACTCTTATGGATAGGGGAGTTTCTTATAACCGATAACCCCATGTGAGCTACGTGGAATACCAATATTTGAAACCCCCATTGGCGGGAGTGTCATAATCTTTGCCAGAGAGTACGGCCTTAAAACTGCAATAATCATAATCGGGCGTTCTTGCCAATAATATCATCATCAAACAACACTACGGTGGCACATAGGTTTGGGAAAATACAAAATTTCTCTCTCAGTGCTAAGTACTACTTCCCAACAATCTTAGAACGCGTTAGGAAATCCATCACAACATCACAAGGGTCAATCATAAAGACCAAATCAAATCTCTTTCACATTTATCAAATCATATCAATTAGTGGATTCCTAACTCAACACATTTTAGCTCAAAACATTTTAATCTTACTCAACATCAACAAGGTATCAATACATTGAACCAAAACTGACTCGACATTTGGACAAGTATATGAAGACTCAATACATAATATTTTCAACAATTTAACTCATCAAAACCATCCGAAAAATACCAAGACTCATTGCAACTTCAATATCAACATTTCTCAATTTGCCATCCAACTCTCATTTAAAGGTACTTGAGACATCAACCCATAGTAGGGATATAGAATTTCCAATATCAATTATAAATTCATAATAAGAAAATAGTGGAATGAATGTATAAATCAAGGCTTAACAAATCAAATCATCATTCTTTCATAATCAAATACTTTTTGGACATAATTCCATCTCGACATCATACACATATCAGATGACATAATCCTACAGCTCATGGACAATAATATAATATATAAAACCATATTTCCATTCATGGTAAAACATGTAAAATCTCATGTCAATGTAATTCAACAAAAATATCGGGCACAAGATCGAAAGGATAATCTTGTTCAAAGCCCCACATACCTAAAAATGGAAGATGAATATGAACTTTCGACTCAGGAAATTTATTTACAAAAATAAAGGGTGCTTCTCAAAGCCCTTAACATGATCAACTCAAATTCCAAATCAATTTGAAATTTCTACAGTTCAATCAAGAGACATAAAAGGATGAAATTTGGAGTAGTAGGGTTGGGGTTTGAGCCTTAGGAAATTTTGGAGAAAAATGAACTATTGAATGCTCTTAATGGACTTAAATCCATGGTTTACCCAGATGGATTGGAGTGGGAATGACCAAAATACCCTTAAAAATTAAATAATGTCAAATCTGTCCTTTGATGGACTGTTTTGATAGGCTGAATTATATTAACCATAACTTTTTGCTCCGATGGAAAAATTGGATGAAACCAATTTCATTGGAAAGAGAACTTTCAGAGCTTTCTGTTGATATATAGTAGCTCACCCAGATTATTATGTACAAGGATTTATGCTTATTGATTATGCTATAAATAACTTATTGATTAGGCTAATAATGAACTATTGAATATGCTATTGAATTAGCCCTTGATTATGATACTAATTAAGTCATTGATTAGGCTATTGATTTGGTTATTTATTTGCCATTGACTAAGTTAATAATTATATTAGCGATCATGCTATTGTTCATACTAAAGATCATGCTTATTGACTATATTAGCGATTATATTAAAAACCATTCTTATCGGCTATATTAGCGATTTTCCTATCGATTATACTTAAGACTATGGTTATTGATTATATTAAATATTATGCTATTGAATACTCTAATGATTATGCTATTGTCCTTGGTAATAATGATATGGCAACTGGTGCAAGTATAGGTATTGCTTATGCAATGAAGTATACAAATACTAGTTCAAGTTTGGATAATAATTACGATATATATTATTTATATCTGTTGTAAGTCCAGAGGATGACTATGATATAAATGGCGCTATTGATGATGTTGGTGGTGATATGGAGAATGATATCGATGATGATATTGTTGATTATAATTGTCGTTTCGAGTCCGGATGTATACATTATATTACAATGATATACTTATTATTATATGATGATATCGGGGTGGGAGATTGACAATGGTGTTTCTAGCTATGTCAAAAAATAAGGAAATCGATATGATGGGCATGACATGCATGGGTTCTAGTGTTACTATGGTTAGTTGATAAATAATGATTAGTTACTAAATGGTGATTAATTGATAAATGTTGACTAATGGATAAATAATGGATATGGGTGGCATGATAAGGATGAACACTAGTTGTATCATGAGAGTTGATAATTGATAGTAGTGGGTTATACTATCTTGCTTGTACCTTTTAGGCTTATAGGGGCTTGCAATGGGTAATTTGCTTTTTCACACCAACTGAATTATAGGGGCCAATTTTGTAGATAATCATTGCATGTGTTTATCCTTTATTTTATGGTTATTAGTCTGATTTATTTATTTAATTAATTAATTAATTAATTATTTATGCATAGTATTGTTGGAGTTAATTCAAGGTTTTCTCTTACTTGACTTAGTTATGTTATCTTTTATTCTATCATACTTATATCACGATTTAGCTCAGTCGATCGATGATGCCTACTAAATACCCATGGTTTTGGTACTCATACTACACTTTTGTTTCTTCTTGGTGCAGAATCGAGTACTAGTTGCCGCCTTTAATCGATGTTCATGCAGCGTTGATTTTTACAGATAGGGTGAGCTCTTGGAGTCAGTGTTTCCCATTTTTTTCTATCTCATTTATGTGTAGTCTTTAGTTTTGAGATAGATTTTATGGCCTATTTCAGATGATTGGGTTGCATTTATAGTTGCTCTTGTATTGGCTCCATTAGGTGGTGGGATGGTATCTATGTATTGACTAGCTTTTATCTATTTCTAATACTCTATTTTATTTACGAGTTGCAGTTGTTGTTTTTTTAGCCTTGGGGTATTTTACACCTATTTAACCCATTGCATTTAGCTCTGGGTTGCGGTTCGGCTTAAATACTGGAAGAATTTAGTAGGTTCCATCATTACTCAAGAATCGGGTCGTGACATGGGCATCCCCTTAGAATTATATCATAAACATAGTCATACATAAAGTTGCAGAAATAAGACAATATGAAAAGAAGTTCAGCATTTAAAACAAAGTAACATCCAGTTCTCAAGCAACCAAAACCAGGAGATTACCCAACACCTGTCTATGAAGCCTCTAACCTTAAAAATAACTTCTAAGTCAGGATATATCCCCCAACTATACCATACAAAACATAAAATACTAGGGAAAAATATATTGTTGAAACTCTTTGGGGTTGCTCCACATAATAAGGGGTCAGGTCCTTCAGAATCAATCATAGGTAATAAAAAATAGAGTGCAGAAAAACTAAAGACAGTGCAGAAAGAGTAAAAACACAAGATATTACGTGGAAACCCAGGAAGGGATAAACCACTGCTTACCCTTATAAGCACCAAAGAAATCTACTAGAATCAACCTCCTGATTACAATCTAGATTTGATCCTAACTCTAGGCTCATTGTGCTAGCAGAAACTCTACTACCAACTTATCTTTTTTAACTCTACTAAAGACTCTCTCTACAATGATTAACTCCAATAAGCTTCATACTTTGGCAACTCTAACTAAGAACTTCTCTCAACAAATGAAAGCACTAATCTTATAAGATGAGTAGTTTAGTTACAAATGAAAGCTCACTCAAGAAAAAGTTCTATTTAAGCTCACATAAATAACTAAGAACTTGAGTAGTATTGAAATGGGGTTTTGCTACCTCTCTTCACTATTTTAGAATTCAATAAAACTGATTGTTGATAAGGTGTATCTTTCTTTTATAGTTGTGTGATGATTAAGGATGAAATATTATTGGTCCAACTGTCTATACAAAGTAGCACCTATAAATTTGTCACCCAAGAAAATAAAACTATGCAAATACCGTGTGCCAACTGTACTTTACCTCACACGTCCAAGGACCTGGTCCCTTGTAGATTAGCTGCTCATCATTAAAACTACAAATAGAAACTTTCCCTCTTTTTGATGATGACAAACAAAACCATACAATTTGAGCATCAGTGCACATTATTCACATTAAATCAGAGTGATTACCACCTGAAGAAAAATGTTCCCCCTATCATTATGATTTCTTTATCATGCAACACAGGGACCTAGTCCTTGTTGTCATTTGCAAAAAAAAACTTCCCCCTATCAGTATGTACCTTTAGTTTGTGCATTTGACATTTCTTTCCCCTGTCATCATGACTCCCTTCCTTCATATATTTAGCATATCAGATACTTTTCTTTTTAAGCATGTCAGTCACAATCACAGTTACCTAGAATATCTAAACTCCTGACACGTAGTTGATCCCGAGTTTTATCCCTACTCAATATTCCCCCTTTTGTCATTATTAAAAATGATTAAAATTTAACTAAGAGTAATTAAGCAAAAATTAGTTAACTCATGGACATTGGGACAACACTAACATGAAGAATAACTTTGCAATTTAAAGAGAACATATGCAATACATAAAGCAAAGATTCATTCATAAGCAGGATAAATATCATATCAGCATATAAATTAAATTTTGGGAAAAAGCCATATGAATAAAAAAAAATTAACATGTAAAAGACTAGGAAGAAGAGTTTGAAGGAGTAGGGTCATGTTGTTGTTAAGATGCCATATCTCTAAATTTTACTTAAGAACCTCATCAGTTAATATTGACACCCTCTTTTTCAGTTTAACATTCTTAATTTTGAGAATTTCACTGTCACATGGGGTTCTTTTGTAGAGATGCTTAATTATCTCCTAAATTTTGCTAATTTCTTCATCCTTTTCAGTTGACTTGACCTTCAGTTCCTCTGTTTCCTTGATTAGATCCCCTTGATAGGTGCTACTTAACTTGGAACATTCAGTCTTTATTAATGTCTTCATGCCATGAATTTGAAGCACAGTCCCTTTAGTTCCATTTTCACAGATAATACCATGCTGGTCAAATACCTTGCTCAACCAATATCTCTATGGCATGGCATGCTTTCCATTCTTTCCAAGAAGTACTTTATGAATGTGTTCCATTATTAATGCAGGTAGATTAATGAATTCAAATCTATTATCGCATTCTATCACAAACAAATCCGTGGATGAGAAAATGCTTTTCTTTTGTGACCTAGGAAGAAATAACTTGTTCACAAAGTCCAAGACCAACTAAAACTCACTCTTGCTTGATTTCCTATTCACTACAACCACAGATTTCCCATTGATCTTGGATGCATTTTCTAAGAATTCTTTGAAGGTAGCTGCTTGGTAATAGTTCTCACCCCATATGTAGGAACTTCTAAAATCCTTCTTAGTGTTTCCTCATTTAGTTTTATGTTCTTTCCTTGGACCTGTGCAATCAGATGCTTCCCATGTTCTGAGAATTCCAAAGTAAAATAAAATTCTTTGTCTATCTCATAAAAAACAGTGGGAACAGGTCCTTCTATGATTTGTATCAACCCTTGATGCTTAACCACCCCAACAAGTTCCACCATACCAGGTTTTACTAGCACGTTTGAGTAAAAAATCCTTCAAGTTAAAACTTTTTGATTCTTCCAGAACCCATTTCTTTCTTCCTTGGATACACCCTTATTTTTCACCTTATTATTTCTTCTAGTGTAAGTGATCACAGATTCTTTTTTAGGTACTTCTCTCTTCTTGGGACAAGGTCTCTTAAGATTCAGATGCTTCTCCGTAAAACTTCTAGACCATTCTCCAAAAACTTTTGGTGTTTTACTTATATTGGTTTTCTTTTGATCAAACAAGCTCTTTTCTTGGCTATTTTACAACAAGATGAGATTTTCAGCAATCCAGGTTTCATCCATCAAAATATCATCACAATACTTTGAAGATTCAATAATGATTTATCATTGACAGGTTGAGTGATGAAGGAGATAAGATTTAGAAGAGTAGAAGAAGAAAGATGCTTTTCAGGAAAGTTTTGAAGGAAATTTTTCATAATGCTAAGCTTAGAACCCATTAAATGACAAAAAACTGGTAGAGCTACAACCATTAAGAAGGTCTTTTTCTTAGAAGGGCTATTTTAAATTTGGATTTTATCCTTTTGGTACGAGAAGAAGTGGGTGCAACAAGTTTTAACGAAGCAAATAGGTACACGGAAGGGATTTTTTATGGAACAAGATATGATCAATATCGTATTTTTAGGTGACTCACTTTCCCTTTTTGGAATATGACAACTTTGTTCTAACACAAGGATAGGAGGACGCGACTTTTTCATGATAGAACAAAAAAACTTTGCATAGACAAGATATTAAACTAAGAGATAGGACCTGGTCCCTTTTTAGTTTGAGTGAATCTCCATCTTTGTAAATGTCATACCTGTCCACCTCCAAAGTTATTCCCATGACTTTTACCTTCAAGGATATGGTACTGAGTTAGAACAACATGTACCTAGTATACCAAGGATACCTGCCTCCTAAACATAGCCAATTTTACAAAGAGACACTGATTCACTTGATAGTATCATCCACATCATCAGCTTGTTAGATTTATTACACCATATGATACTGCTCTCATTTACATTTTTCTGGCTTTAACTATCATCATCATGAATCCTTTCTTCATTTTTTGAGGCTTTACTGCCACTAGGGATCAATAGTTCTATGCACTTTTTTATTCTAAGAGTTCCAGCTTTGTTTCGCCAGGGATCGTGTCCTTGGAAATCAAACATTTCCACATATGACATTTCCAATTGAAATGTCCTAAGAGAGAGGTCAGTCAGATCTTCTAGAGTTAAAATTTTAGACCTTATCAATGAACCATTTTTTACTACAATCCCCTTTCTCATTTCTAGAACCATGATCACAAGTTGTATTCGTGAACGTACTTGAGTTTGAATTCCCAGTAGAAGGATAATGGTCTGATCAAATCCCTTTTGTACTATCTAGGTATAGAGGTCTTTTTCACAATTTTCTATGGTTTTAAACCCATAAAATGTGTATTCCTTTGCTGAATATACCTGGAATCATTAATTTTAGCTTTTATCTAGCTCTGACATTTTTTTTATGTGCCCAGCTCTTCCATAGTGAGTACATAGAAGCATATGGACCCTTTTCTTATCATCATAACCAGTCTTTCCTTGAGACCCATTAACGTGGGTTCCTTCTTGATAACCAAGACCTTTCCCATTCCTAGCATCTTAACTAGTTAGGTTGAAAAAGATCTGAGAGGATGTAGTAGATTTCAAGGATTTCTTAAGTTCTTCCCTTAGATGGACTAGGTCTTTCTCCAATTCCTCATTCTTCTGGAGAACAGACATAAGATGCTTTTAGAAGTCCTTTAGATTTTATTCAAGCTTATTTTTAATTTCCGAGGCTTCTTTCTTCCCTTTATTATCAATTGCATCTATTTTTTATAGTTGGCTCACCAAACTCAGATTGTTAGATTCAACCGTAGCACACTGTTCTTTAATTTCATAAATTTTGAGAGTTAATGTAATTAATTCGTGCTCCTGATTATCTATATTTTATTCTAGACCATTTTACTCAGTACTCAGTTTGAACACTATATCAATCAATACATTTGCTAGCCTTTTTAACTTGCTATCAAAACAATTTTTAAGATTCCTCTTAATGTCAAAGATAGTTGCCTCATTTTCTTATTCATTTTCAGTTTCTGCTTTGAGGGAAAACAATGAATCAAAGGTCACTTTATCATCTTTTAATGCAAGCATGGAAACATTTAAAGTCTGCTAACCTTCATCAGATTTAGTGGAGAAGTCACCCCAATCAGCTAAGGCTAGTTTAACTACAAGATCAGCAACAACTTGTCTTTTTTATTTTATAGGGGCCTGGTCCCTATTTCTTCCTTTGTCACCTCCAGTGTTGTGATAGTTCCGAAGTTCCATTTTGTGCATTCACAATCCTTAATAAAATGTTCAGGACTTCTATATCCGTGACAAATCTTAACATTGTTTCCTTTGCTAGAGCCGCTTCTTCTTATTTTGAATTGGCCACTCTTTTTCATACCTTTGATAATTTTACTTGCAAATTAGGCAACATGGGTCTCTTCTTTAATTGATTCATGCTTTGAATCCTTTAATTCCAGAGATTTTTCCTTTTTGAAATCTTTCTTATTTGGTTTTTGCTGCTTCTTGAGTTTGTGTGTTTTTAGATTACCAATCAGCTCATCCGTGGTGAGTGTCTTCATATTTCTTGCCTCAGTTAGAGCATCCACTATACTTTCCAAGGACTTTTGAAGAACACCTAGAATTTTTGTCACTTGCTTATGTACTGGAATCACTTCTCCTAAGGTGTGAAGCTCATTAGTGATAGAAGTGAACCTTGTATGCATTTATTGGATAGTTTCTTCTTTTTTTTTGTAAAGTTTTCGTATTGAGTATTCAACATATCTAATTTTGAATCCTTCATATCAATACTACCTTCATGACCAGTCCTCAAGCAATACCAAATTTCTTTTGCATTTTCATAGGCAGAAATCAATATTATACTTATCAGTCCCTATACCACAGACCAACAGTTTCTTGGCCTTATAGTACTTTTCAATTTTCTTTCTCTCTTCATCATTGAACTCCCTCCTTCTTTCGACAACCATTTCTATCACAAACTCTTCTTTGACTTCTTTTATAGGAACATAAGGACTATCAAGAATGATTCCATCAATTCACTATCCTCAACCATGACGAAGTCAAATATCCTAATTTTCCACCTCCCATAATACTGTCCATTAAATCTTGGTGGGCAAGTTGTAGATTACCCTTCTTCTAGGTTAGGTGAAGCAACCATGCTAACTAAGACACTCCAGATGTGAACATTTTAGAGTAACCAGGCTATGATACTAATTTTTGAATCACTTGGGGGTTAATCCACACAGAAAGGGACCAGGTCCCTCAGAATCAATCGCAGGAAATAAAAAAGTAGAGTGTAAGAAAACTAAAGATAATGCTAAAAGAGTAAAAACACAAGATTTTATGTGGAAATCAAGGAAGGCAAAAGACACAGCTCGCCCTCACAACCTCATGATTACAGTCTAGATTTTAGCCTACCACTAGGCTCTTTTTGCTAGCAGCAACTCTACTACCAACTCATCTTGATAACTCTACCAAGGTCTCTCTCTACACTGATTAACTCTAATCAGCTTCACACTTAGGTGACTCTACCTAAGTAGTTCTCTCAACAAATGAAAGCACTACTCTAATAAGATGAGTAGTTAAGTTACAAGTAAAATCTCACTCAAGAACAATTTCTATTTAAGCTCACATAAAAATGTAAGAACTTGGGTAGTGTTTAAATGGGGTTTTTGCTGCCTCTCTTCACACTTTAAGAATTGCAAAAAATTGAATGTTGGAGACGACACTTTAAGAATTGCAAAAAATTAAATGTTAAAGAGGCGTCTCTTTTATTTTATAGCTATATGACGATTAGGGATGAAATATCATTGGATCAACTATCCAAGTAAGTACAAAATAACACCTTTAAGTTTGTTACACTAGAGGACAAAACTGTGTAGATACCGTGCGTCAACTGTACTATACCTCGCATGTCCAGGGACCTGGTCCCTTGTAGTTTAGTTGTTCATCATAAAAAATACATCGTGTATATATAAATGAAAATTAACACTTCCTTACAAATAATGGAGGCCTCACCACTTCTTAACAGCTATTCAAAGAGAAATATAAACACACTAGTGCTACACAGAATATTGAGAAAATGCCTCCGAACCTATATTGTTAAATGATATAGCGTTTAAGGATAGTCAGTACGATGAGTACTGTCATGAAACCCATGAAAAAGGAAATAAACATTTAACAAAGCAAGTCATAACTCATTTAAACATCCATAATAATAATAATAAAGTAGGGTATCATGGACATGGTACGTAAAGTCAAAACTTAATCCTGAACTATGTAGCATTTCACTGTCATCCAATAACCTACGTACTTTATATGTATTGTAATTCCCAGCCAGTGGGCCCTCATTCCATGTTTGTTGCTGTACTGAGATTAGGATAAAATCACTAATATACTAGACCCACCATATTATCCACATGTTAAGGACACCATTTTTCGTCCAATTAAGGTACGACATTCCTATGTTGGCAAAACATAAGTTTTGGGAATTAGTCATGACGATGTACATCTTCTAGGTGAAGCTACATAAATCTCTTTAAGTCCCAATTAAATAATTTTATACACATTAATATCCATGGAGTCTTTAATTTAAGGAATTCTCATATTGGTGTCGTCGTACCAAGACTTGCAAGTCATCCATAACATAACAAACTTATTTCATATAATGTTTTAGACTCCCAAATTATCCTTGAAAGTTCAAAAATATAACCCCAAGTGTTTTCAAATAGTCATTTAGCCTTTCATTTTTTCATCTCATACCTTAGTTACAAGATGGTGTAATAATCACAATTCCCATGAAGAAAAACCAAGTTTTGAAGTGGTTTGAGGGTGGCATTTTCATCTTAAAAACTCTTATAGGTTGTGAATACATGTTAACAAGTTCACCATTTTCATAGAACATATTACATCTCAAAATTCATTATTAATGCTTAGAAAACCCATAAAAAGAAGATAAATCAATAAAAGTTTTTCATAACAATCACCTTAACTCTATTCTTAAATAGTCATTAAAGAACACATAATTACAAAATAAATTTACTAAACATAGTAATACTTCATGTAAGGAGTCTTCAACAAGCCTTTTAGATGAATTTATCTTGAATTTGAGCCTTGAATCCTGAACCCTAGGTGTTCTTACCTCTTAGAATATTTTAGGAGAGAAGGAAGAGTTTCTAAATGTTTTCTCTATTGAAATGGATTGTAACTCAACATTCAAAAGGGGTTTTAGGCATATAAGGGTATGAACTCATAGGGAAAATGATCAAAATGCTCCTCAGCTTATGCAAAAATAAGCTTTCCAGTAACAAGTTCACATATCTTGACCCACGAATTATGGGTAGAGTCGTGACAATCATACTATATTTTTTAGGTTTTAGGACCTACTCATGACTTAACTCATGAGTCGTAGGTTGAACCTACGGATCATGGGTAGAGTCATGGAAATCAGATCATTTTTAGCTTTTAGGACTCTACACATACCTCAACTCATGGATCATAGGTTGAACCTATAGGTCATGGTTAGAGTCATGGAAATCAAACATTTTGATTGGGCTTCAGTAAAATAGTCACAACATTTTACTCCAACATCGGATTAAGGCATAACAAGATGCATTGGAAAGATAATTAAATATTATGTCCTTTAATGTGCCTTGATATATATAAAAAATTAATACTCTAGGAGTTATGATCGTATGAAGTTGAATATAGAAATATCTTCATGAGAAATCAATCGGTAAGGCATATTTTGTCTTGGCTATGAGTTTGGAGTTACTTAAGGGCGTAATACATGTATAAATCACTTCCAATACTAAAATGACTTGAAGTTTGTTTTCACATGTACTTGCATTTTATACAACGTTGGGTGCACGAAGGTTATAAATTATTTGGGGTGTTACACTATTAGAAAAAACCTCTTTACCTTATTTTGAGATAGCTAGTAGCGTGGAATGTGTATACTCTAACCACTATAGATCCCACTATCTGAAAATACAATTAACATGTTGTTCTTTTGTTGTATATATCTTCTTATTCGTTATTTTTAGGGATGTAATTCTCTAATGAATGTGCCCTTGTGCATGTTTTGTTGTCCATTAAAAGAATATTTGGTGTTAAAAATTTATTCAGTAACAAAGATATTATGTATGATATTTACTTTTTAAGGTTGTTATTCATTAAATTAGTTATGGGTATTATTGATTCTAACAAAGAATGCAATATGTAGGATTATCATCAATTTTTGCAATTTATTATTTATGGCAAGATAAAGACATTATTGCTAGGACCAGTTGACATGATGATTCACTTTTGTGATGCCTTTAGTTCTTTCATGAAGTGGGTTAAAAATGTCCTAGACACTGTGAAATAAGACAATTTGGTCATCTGTTAAAAAGTGTCTCATTTCTACTATTGTTATTATCGAGTGGCTCGAGTTTTCCCTTAGTTTATGCGCTAAACTACAATAGCTAAAATGAAAATTAAGATCATTCATAAAGTGAAAGAATAAATTCAATCCTTTTTTATTTTATTGGCAAACCCTTTTTACTCCCTTCAAGAATCTAAACAAGAGGCCTCAAGATATATACTAATTTTGAGAAATAGTTAAAATTGTGAAATGAAAAATATTTGCAAGAATCAGTCTCATAATTCTGTATGTGTGATCAATATACAAGACGTTTGGAGTGTCTTTATTGTTATAGGTAAGTTGATTTGGGGTGAAACAAGGTGGTTCATCTTTCAGTTTATATGTCCATGGAGGCTAACTAGTTACTCTAATTTGTCTGTGTTTTAATTAGTTTTAATGATAATATAGGATTAAGGCGGGAGTTTTAGCATCAACTTCGGTAAAATTAAAACAACTCAAGAAAAATGTATCTCTGTCACAACTCGAGCTAGGGCTTGACCGTGACGGACATCTCGAACCAAGAAGGATCGGGTGTCTTACTCTATCTGATAATCATGCACAATATTCACATATTAAAAGAAGATGTGGAAATATAATCTGATATGGAAACATAGTCATACTCTGGATTAAGTTAACAATAAGGAATGAAATCCAAAAATGACTAACAATATCTGGTATAGTCTGCGAAATCTCTACTAAATGAAAATCTGACAACTATCTGAAAACTGGGACAAGGCCCCCCGTAGACCAAAACTATAATAGATGACAAAATCTGAAAGGGGAAGACCTTTTTGAATAGAGAAGGCTCACCACTGCACAATATGATCTGTTGTCTAAATTATCTACTTCTTATCAAGACCCCTAGGCTGAGCCTCAGAACCTGAGAGGTAGGGGAGGGGGGTCAATATAGATGTACTGGTACGAAGAGTAAATCCAAAATAATAATTTATATTCAACATATATGAGAGCAATTTAAAGAAGTTCACAAACATATTATATAGTAAGAAATCATATGGGCATTTTAAAAGACTCTGCGAAAACATTTGAAATCCGTGACACTCTTTGTCTTACTTCTGCGCTAGGTGGTGTACCCTACAATCTATAATCCCACGGGCTATATGGGATCTGTCATTAACTTGGCAGCCAAGACCACAAACCCAAGTGTGCCGCAAGGGTCGGAGTCTCTGAATCTACTACGTCATATGACCGTCGCCAGTGTACAATAATAATATACCCGTATCGACAAATACGATTTCAGGCTAAGAGTTTCTTGAACTCATTCTTTATTTGGGTAACCACCTAACCCTCTTTATGCTCATTTTTAGTTCTTTAAACATGCATGTTCTGAAAACATACTCTGAAATCTTTAACTCTGTCATGGAATATACACATATATGGTATCGTCATACCATTGACTTGCAAGTCACATTTTCTGAGCCATTTATATCTCTGTTTTTAAATCATGAAGTTCAGAACCACCATATCAACAATTCTTTCAAGAAACTCATGTAAAACCATGCAGTTAATTCTCTTTATCAATGATTCGGTAAACAAAGGTGGTCATATTAAAAGTCTCAATATCATGCAATTATTTCTCTTTAACATCACATAGTTATATGAAGAAACACCCTCTCAACAATTTAAAATCATATTCAAGTTCAAGGACATTGAGAAAACATCTTTCAAATCATAAAACATGTATTTCAACTCTTTTCCAACAAAACCATAAACTTTAATCCAATACAAGAGAGGGAGTTCATAATTTATGCTCTCAAACAATCTTAAATCTCAAATCCCATACATATACGTATACATGTAAATCAATTTGGGGGATAGGACCACAAGGTAAAAATAATAGTAACATTAAAACATTCGGAGTACATAATTTAGAACATAGTTTTCAAAACTCCTTTGAAATTCATGCATAAAATCTTAAAAATCATGCTCTAATTGTTTAAGCCCCTGTAGTTTTTAGGATAAACTACATGTACCTCTATTTAGGAAATTAAAGGATGATTCTTGGTGCCCACGACTTGGGGATTCTGAAACTTCAATCAATTTCAAAAACCCATGGTTGAATCTTGAGTTGTTTTATTTTTCTTGTTTGAAACCCTAAGGAGTGTTCTTGATGGTTTTTGGTGAAAATATCAATAATGAGGTCATTTGGGATTAAAATCTCGTGTTTAAGCTGATAAGTGAGTGGAAAATACCTAATGTACCCTTAATGAGATGGAATAAAAATATAACTGGGAGACAGATTTTATGGGCCACCGCGACGCGCCATAATCGCAGTGGCTTACTGGAAATTGACGAATGAAATTCTTAGGGTCACCGTGACGCGGAGCCATCGCGTTGTCCCACTGGTTGGGACCTGGAGCTTCAGTACGATACGCCACAATCGCGCTAGGCTACTGAAATTTGACAATTGCTAAATAGACCCACTCTGCGACGCGCCAAGCACCAAAATGACGGTGTTTTACGATTGAGACTTAAATTAGCTATAACTTCTTGCCTGGGTATCGGATTTGGGCGAATCTTATATCGACGGAAAACTCATTCAATTTTTCACAAGATAAAAAGTCGAAATTAGGAAAATTATATATGGTTTAAACTTTACTCATTTTGGAAGCAAAAAATGAGACTAGTCTTTTTGACACTATTCTAGTCTTTTAACTCTAAGAGCATATTACCATGAGTTAACACATGGACAATTTTGCGGGGTGTTACAATCTCAGTGTAGAATGTAGAAGAAATTACTTGTATTACTATCTTGATGAACTCGAGTAACGAAGAGTTTTCACTGTACTGTACTGTACTTGAAATGCTTGAATTTTGTGCAAATCACGTTCTTCCCTAGTCTTTTTCTCTTCTAAAAAAAGTTCCCCGCGGTTTTATGAATTTTACATTTGTTCTAGGCATGTATACATGTGCATTATGCATAAGTGCGGTAATCGCATGACATTTGATTAAACTAAGACTGATCCTTTTCACGGTCCTTATGCAGGAGGATTACTCCTAGTTATTTAGATTTTAAGAAATGAAGATAATTTTTTTTTTTTAAATTCTTTCAAACATGACGAGTTGAACCATCGACTAGTTATAAATATATAGTGGCAGAACAAAGAATTTTATTAACAAATTTCAAAAAAAGTGTAAACTTGTATGTGAGTGAGTACACTTTTTAAGTTTTATTGGGGATTAAAAATTTATAGAAAAAAATAGAATTAAAATATCCTATATCATTAATTCAATTAAATTAAGTTTTTTTTTTTTTTTTGTTAAAAATTCTTCCAGATATTGTTACCCATTCTAACTAGTATTATTACTATGATGCGTATCTATTATACCATTTAATAAGTTTCAAAAAAATGTTTTTCCTTAACCTTCCATAACAAGGATTAATATATATATATATATATTATAACTTTTCATCAATGCATATCTATTATACCATTTAGTACGCTTCGAAAAATTATTTTCCTTAATCTTCCATAACTAAGATTAAACCTTATATACATATTAATAACATTTTGTTAACCTTTTCATCACCTCAAATTTCTTACTTTCAAAGCTTTTAGATTAATGTAACACACATTGGCTGCAAGCATATAATCATCATTTGTCCATGATCAATATTCTTCCATAAATTTTTGAGTTGCCCCTTTACTATGAAATTAATGATGATCACTACAACAAGAGACTCAAATTTAGTTACAATGCTCAAGAGTTCAATTTTTTGATCGATGAATCTTTAGATTATATCGATCAATATTCATTCAAGAAATGGATGATAAATTTTTCAATATCAATTAGGAGCCCGAATTTAGTAGTAAGAAATTCCCGTGCCTACAAATGGTGTTCACATCTCTATACTTGCCCAAATAAAATCCAATGAAACCACTAGGTGAAGATGCACACTTTATACATGAAAATTACCAAATTTTTCTATCAAAAAAATTATTCCAAACTATTGGTGTCACTTATGGCATTGGTAGTTGGCAAAAGAGGAAATTGACGTTGGAATATTATAATGACCCTTCAGGATATTTTCTCAATTTCTGCATATTTTTTATTTTTTGAGCCATCTATAGCAACACCACGTCATTTCCGACTTGTCAGAACAATCGATTTGATATTTGAACGGTTCATTTGGCTTTTAGACTCATTTCCTTGTTTTAGAGATTTCGTTGTTAAGGAATTAGTACCAGATAAAAAATCCTTGTAAATGGACTCAGATTAAAATTCTAACACACTATCAAATCAGGAATATTGATTTTAGGCTAAGATAACCTTTAGTCCGGGTCCCAAGGCTCCTAAATGCTTTTTGGGCTATTGGTCAGAAGGCTAAATTGGAACATTGGGTTTGGACCGATATATTGCCAAAATGATCTCTGTTGGGAATTTCATCAATTTCGTTAAGTGGAATGCCATTTTTGATGGGACAGCTTTATTCATTTTCATCCATGGGACTCTAGATAGGCCTAAATCACCTAAACAAAAAATTGGAAAATGTTGGTGTTTGGTGCATCGCCCAAGTTTCCACCAGGAGCCTAGGTGAGGCCGCTTGATAGACCAACGGTGTCACCTAGGAGAAGAAACCTAGCATATGCATTGGTTATCTGAGCGACTCCTTTTGAACTTGGGAAAAGTTTCCTCAGCAACCAAGGGGCCGCCAAGGCAACCAAGATGAGCATTATTAGGTTTGTTCCCCCTTGACCCCAAATAATTTTTCTCCAATTCTCAACCTCCTTAAATATCATTTGAGCCCAAAAAACAGTAGCGGAACATTTATTTAAGGTTGGGGATATTAAAGAGACGTCAAGACAACCTTTATCTCATTCAAATCTCATAAGTTCTAAGCTTTCTTGTACTAATAGCTCCATTTTTGGTTCTTAATTCTCCTTTACATTGAGGATAATTTGAGTAAGCTGTTGAGCTTAGATTGTGCTCAAATTTGTGGCTCAAGTTCCTTGAGGCATGAGGAATCTAACAATAGGTCCAATTTTGAAAATTTTTGTATGGGTCCCACAAGACCATTTAGATCCGATTTTTGCCCGTAGTTTATATAGCAATATGGATACCTTTTCACGTCTATTAACATGTAGATTATGATTTTAATAGTGCTACAATATTTTCGAGATCATGGAACAAAGACGAGTAATTCATGAATGGTTTGAGATTATGGGTAGGCTTTAGTCCACTTTTCTCGAAAAGATTGTGTATTGTATCGATTGGATTCTAGATTGAGATCATAGGATAGGTTAGTACCTAGAAATAGCATTACATAACATATTAGGGGATTTAGAATAAAAATATGACTTGAACCTTAGTCTACAACACTCGTTATGGATGTAAGATCCTATTAGACTGAGTTGTGGACTAGTTTGACCATAGATTGACATGAATGACGTATAAGAATTACCATGTTAGTGTATTAGAGGAAATTTCCTGATTAGATCTCTCATCTTGACTTTAAAATTGATTCTCTGAAAATAAATTTCATACGACCCTTATTATTCATTTATGACATCGAAAACTAAATATATTATTTTGGAAATTAGACTGAGGTTGATTTCGATCCATTAATGATCCACTCTCTTTCAACCACTACTATTTCACTTCGATCAAGAGAGATTTCAACCATTTCTATATTATTATGCTGGTTTAGTCTCAAAATCGATCTTGTGCTATCAATTTATAGATTTAAACTCCTTTAGTCACTGTTCAATTTAGAGTACTTACTCTATACTAAATAAGTTCTAGTTCGAGTCTGGCATTTCATACTACCCTTTATATATCTCTTAGGTACTGGATGAAGTATATTGGTCATGATGATTACTAAAATCTTTGGTTTGAGAACAGACAATAATATGGATATCCTGAGTCCCCTATGTGATCCTTCACTCAATGAGCCATGAAACCAAAGAAGGACAGTCACTGTAGGTCCTGATTTTATGAGATACTAAGTTGGAAGAGGTACATACCCTTGGTATGGTTGGGCACTAGGTTGATATGGTTTTATTAGTTTGCATTGCATTCAACCATTCATATGCATGGCCTATCACCAATATAATAGTTTCTTGCTTGTATATATATCAGACTTATAGGGTTCCGTATAAGTACAGGTTATGATTATTATTTGTTGAGTGCTTGCTTGCATCTCTCCGGGTCTATGGTGGTTGGGGTTATTAGTTGTCTGAGCTAGCTAGTTACATTGTTGTTGTCCATTATGGTATTGTTAGTGGCAGTCTTGTAATGGACCAGTACATGAGATTGCCAGTATGATTTTGAAGCTATTTGTTATTATTTTGGTATCACTTTTCATTGGTAGATCACCTTATGATTATGCACATTTTTGTTAGGGACTCTGATTTATGCTAGAGTTAGCTCCTTTATTATTAATGATCCCACTGATGTTGGGAAGATTCCTTCACAATAGTACCTTTATATGGTTTATCAGTATAGATTAGTTGGTTATTTATTCTTCTCTATCTACTATTTTTATATCATTTCCTTCTTTCGTACTACTATTCTATATTGTATATCTCTTCCTTCACTATGCTATCCAATATGAAGCAACTCCACGCTTCGTCCTTGATTATTGGAAGAATCTTATGGTTTCCTTTATTTTTCCATTAGTATTTTATTGTTAGTTGGGTAGTTAGTTGCTTTTAATTTATATTCCTGCGTTATATGTTATATATCCTTGTATTAAATTAGGATCTCAGTTGGTCAATGCCTACTGAGTACTACTTGTTTAATACTCGTATTACACTTTCGCAGTCTGTAGATCATAGTACAAGTTCTTGCCATTCATCTATTTATCATGCGAAGCAACCGTGGATCAGAGATTTAGGGTGATATCCTATTGTTTGGAGTATTCCTACTCTCACTCTTACTATTAGACTAATCACTATTTTGTATTTCAAGGATGATTCTTGCCATTCATCTATTTATCATGCGGAGTAGCCATGGATCAGAGATTTAGGGTGATCTCCTATTGTTTGGAGTATTCCTACTCTCACTCTTACTATTAGACTAATCACTATTTTGTATTCAAGGATGATTTTGTATAGATATTAACTTTGTA
The DNA here is from genome assembly GCA_030864225.1 of Capsicum baccatum var. pendulum. Lineage (NCBI taxonomy): Eukaryota > Viridiplantae > Streptophyta > Magnoliopsida > Solanales > Solanaceae > Capsicum > Capsicum baccatum. Next base: position 114,153,540 of record CM061559.1, read on the forward strand.
TTCTACTTTGTACTCCTATTATATTAGAAGATCTTGAAATTGACTTCACTAGGTTTTAAAGATATATTTACTTTCTTCTTGTCTTCATCTCTTATTATTTGTCTTGATTTATGTTTTTCTTATTAGCCAGTTATTAGCTATTTTGGACTATGAGTTAGCTTATCTACAGATGGGTTATAGGAGGTGCCATTATGACATGGAAATCGGGATGTGACATTGTTATCTGTAGCAATGAGTGAATTCTTAATAAGTTCTCTAGTGTACATTAGTTATGGTTAGTGCCATCATGATCTGATAAATTTAGTCATGACTAATATACACAAGAGAACTTAATAAGAATTCACTTGTTGCTACAGATAACGATATCACGACTTGATTTATGAGTCATGATGCCACCTACTTTATCCCATCAGTAGGTAAGCCAAACCATAGCCCAAAGCTACATGCAATGGGCTGACTTTGTGGAAAATGGTCTAAAAGCGGGAATCAACATTTAAATATTTAAAATAGCAATAAAAAAGTCATAATAGTCAAATAGATAGATGAAAGATCAACAATCATCGTATGACCTAGTAATATTGGTAAAACAACAACTTCAAATGAAATATAAGTACTGAAATAATTAAATACAATTTGTCTCGAAAAATGAAAAACTAGATATAGATAATAAAAAAAAAGGATAACTCCAACTATAATTGCTCACCCTATCTCCGCAATTAACCCAACACGAGCATCACATCAGCGACAACTAATAGTACTCAGATCTACACCAAAAAGGTATAAAAGTGTAGTATGAATACCAAAACCACAATTACTCAGCAGGCATCATCGACCAACTTAACTAAATTATGATATAAATATGATAAGATATATGATAAAATAAGCTAAATCAAGGTAAAAGAACAAACCTTGAAATAAGCTCCAACACTATTGTGCATGAATAAATAAATAAATCCAGAAAAGTAGCATAAATATTACACAATTATAAATACTAAATTGACCCCCATAAGATAATAAGTGCAGAAAATTAAATAACCTAATGCGTGAACCCATAAGCCAACCGGCTACAATCAAATGAAAATAAATGATCGAAGATCCATAACTTTACTAAATATCAGCTACAACCATCAAACCATCCATACCGTATCATATCATACCCAACTTTTAATGTCAGACTCAAATCAAAACTCATATCATCAACAACATATCATCCTTAATAGTATCAACATCATAACACCATTTGTCGGAATTGAATTTAAACTCACATTATCAATATTATCATCAATTGTCAAACTTGAACCAAAACTCATATCATTAGTATCATCATTAATTGCCAGAGTTGAACTGAAACCTATATTATCAAAATCATCATCAATAGCCTCTATCAATAAACCATCAAATTTTATTCGAAATTAGCACTAACTCCCAACTACCAAACTAGCATGATCATTAAGTACTCAATCTTCTCAAAGTCCCAATAGAATTATTAATTAGGGTTTAACATGCATAAATAAGTCTACAAAAAGCTAGCACAAATCTTAGCCTAAGGTGGGATGGAGGGGCCCACTACTAATATTCAAATCCATTATTAGGCAAATTCAAACCTAGACTAGGCTAAGGTATCTAAACTAATTTCTAGATATTAAATAAGCTATAATTACCCTAATACAACAATTCTTGAGAAACTAAATCAATTTCCACCTACAATCTGAGCAACTAGGTCAATTTCACCTAAATGTGAGCAACTAGGTTAATTTCACCTAAAATTACCGTTCCAAGATAACCTAAACAATGCAAATAAGACTAATCATACAAATCATGCTTTGAATACCTAAATCTTATACCATATCTATCATAACATCATATTTATACTATTAATTAGCTTAACTTATGAGGAACACAAACCTAACCTACCTAGATGCCAAAGAGATATTTGAAGAATCCACTAAACAACCAATTCCCTTTAGAGAATCTACTGCACGCTGCCATGCTATCCAAATTACAATCTACTTATCAAAACGTGAACAATGATACCAATATTGTACTATTGTGCTTTGGTGTTCAAAATTATGTGAAAAAACCCATGTGGGGCTCATTTATAGAATCTTACTTTCAAAACCAACACAACATCCCTCTATGTTCATGGAATGTTTACCCTAAAAAAATAAGTGAATTACTAGCTCTAAGGGTGCTACAATCAAGCCACCAAACTTTCAGGATATTTAGAAAAGATAGAGAATTATATTAAGAAATTGATAGAAGCCTACCACAAATTAGATGAAGAAATGTGTTAATTAACTTCAACAAAGCTAAAAAAAACACCCACAAATGATTCTCCAAAGTTTTCCCACTTTTTAAGGTTCAATATCCTTAACAATGGATGAAAAATAGGGAAAATAAAGATACCTGAGGTTTTTATACCCCTATTAGGTCCACAGGTGTTGCTTAAGCAGAAATTGGGCTGCTTAAGGAGTTACTAAGTGATCCAGTTTTGGTTAGAGACATTTGGTGTCAACTCAAATACTGCTTAAGCGACCTTTGGCTTATAAAACGGCCATCGATTAAGTACCAAAGGTATTTCTTAAGCGATACCTTCTAGGCGATGCTAGGCTGCTTAAGAGGTTGCTAGGCCACTTTAGCAGCATTTTCTTAAGCGAACCTTTAGGCGCTTAAGAGATGCACTAGCACCAGCACCAGCACTAGCTCAGAGTTGGTATTTTTTACAGTCTCTGTCAAACCTTTGTGATTCTTTAAGAATACTGTATTCACAAATGTACTATGATAACCTATAAAATTTGATGTTCTAGAGTTAATAGCACATGCCAAACTTTTATCCGAGGTCGTTTTAACATAAAGTGGGTCTCACACCTATGTGCCATTTTTATAACTTTGTCCAATAGGCCAAAATGAGTTTGGAAGCCTAAGGACCCAAATCAAGAGTCTACCTAGCCTATAATTCACGTTCCAGAGATGTTGGAACTATGTCAAAATCGGCATATGAGGTCGTTTGACTGAAATTTTTGTGTAGTAGCCAATTTGAACCAGTAATGACTTTAAAACAGGGAATTGGCTATACAAACAAAACGAACTGCCCAATAACCGAACTTTTAGTTCTAGCAAGTCATAAATGACTTAGAGCAGCTATTAAAAAGCTCTAAATGATGAAATTAGAAGAAATATAGGAAATAATATGGAGGGTCATGACCATATCTACTATAAAATAAACCTTTGTCCATGGAAGTAAAGGATTAGGATTTAGCTAAAGCCTCAAATAGGTGAGGATACTGGGTCTATATCTCACTCTCAATCTCCTAAATAGCCTCCTTTACTGGGCAGTGCCTCTACTGAATATTAACTATTTGAATCTCTCTAGTGAAACCACCTGACATCAATAGCTAATATTAGCACCGACTCCTCTACGTTGGTCATCCGCTCATCCAATTGAACTGATTCCCATATAAGAACACAAGATGGGCTAGGAATATATCGTTGCAACATAGAAACATAGAAAATTGGATGGACAATAGCAAAATCTGGAGGTAAGGTTAACTTATAAGCTACCTCCCCAACTATGCGATGAATCTCAGAGGGTCTAATATATCTTGGGCCAAGCTTTCCTTTCCTCCCAAAATTCATCACACTCTTTATATGCGATACTCGTAGGAATACCCAACCACTAATTCCAAATCTCAATGCATAAAGTCTAGGATCTGCATATGCGTTGTGCCTACTCTGATCTGCCCTTAACCTATCATGAATCACAATGACTCTATCAAATGACCCTTAAAGAAAGTCCATACTATGAGGTTTAATATCAAAGGTATCAAACCAACCAATTGAAGAACAACGTTAACTACCATATGAAGCCTCAAAAGGCACCATCTTAATACTCAAATGGTAGTTATTATTATATGCAAACTCTACTAAACCTCCATCTTCTCCCACTAACCTCCAAAATCCATAACATAGGCGCAGAGCATATCCTCAAGAAACTAAATAGCCCACTCCGACTTCCCGCCGGTATAAGGATGGAAGGCTATACTAAGATCCACCTAGGACCCAACTCTTCCCAAAAAGCTATCCTAAAGCTATAAGTGAACACTAAACCCCGGTTCTAAAATAATAAATATAGGTATACCATGCAAATGAACTATCTCACTAACATATATTAGAGCCAACCTCTCGGCACTGAAGGACAACTGAATAGGAATGAATTGTTTTGACTTGGTCAACCTATCCACAATGACCCAAATACCGTTAGAACCATGGGGAGTATGAGGCAAGCACTGATAAAGTCCATGGTAATTTGTAACCATTTCCACTCGAGAATAGGCACCTCTAAATCAAACCACTAGGTCTGTGATACTAGATTTACCTGCTAACAATAGAGGTAACAAGCTACAAATTCTGCCATATCTCTCTTCATAAAACTCCACCAATAATGCTGCCTCAAATCTATATTCATCTGGGATTTACCCGGGTGAATGGAATATTAGAAGCCATGAGCCTCATACAAAATTAACTGGATTATGTCATCAACCCTTGGGACACAATTACGACTACCAAACCTCAAAACACCCTCAAAATCAATGGTATCCCTCTTGGACTCACCACTCAACACCTAATCACAACTGATGCAATGACTTATCCTTATACTAACGACTTTAAATTATCTCAAATAGCAAAGACCTCACCTCTACACTAGCAAAAATCCTTTTAGGGTTTGAAATGTCAAGTCACACCATTAAGTTTGTTAAGGACTAAATGTCTCGAGCCAATGGCTTATGAGAAACTAAAATATAATCCAAGATACCCATACTCACTGCCTTCAAGTTCAAGTCATCTGCTACTATGTTCAACTTGCCTTGATGATATAAGATAGAGATGTCATAGTCCATATGCAAATCTATCCATCTATATTGCCTAGAATTAAGCTCTCTCTAGGCCATAAGATGTTGAAGACTATGATGATCCGTGAAGATCTCATAATGCACCCCATAAATATAATGATTCCAAATCCTAAGTGCAAAAACTACTATAACCAACTCCAAATCATGAGTAGTATAGTTGTGCTTATTAACCTTTATGTTTCTTAATACACAAGCAATAACTTGGCCCCACTGCATTATTACACAAACTAAACCAACAAAAGAAGCATCACAATACACAGTGAATCCCTCACCCTCAATAGAAAGAGCCTAAATAAGAGTTGAAGTGAGAAATCTCTTAATCTTTCCAAAACTCGACTCACACTTCTTAGACCATAAAAAAAGAACCTCTTTTCGAGTTAATTTAGTCTTTGATGCTGTAATGATAGAAAAACTCTCAATGAACCATCTGTAGTAATCGGCCAAAGGAATAAAGCGATAAACCTCAAACAGAGATAGCACTGGCCTAATCTCTAATAGTCTTGGTCTTCATTTATTCTACCATAATCCCATCCTTAAACACCACATTTCCAAGGAATGTCATCGACTCAAGCCCAAACTTACCCTTAGAGACTTTGGAAAACAACATATGATCTGTCAAAGTCTAGAGCACAATCCTTAAATGTTGCATATTCTCCTCTCTACTCCTAGAATATACAAGGGTGTTGTCGATGAATGAAATCGCAAAATAATCCTAATTAGGCCTGAACACATGGTTTATCAAAAACATAAATACAGGTAGAGCATTAGTCAATCCAAAAGGTTTTACTACGAACTCATAGTGACCACATCGGGTCTAAAAGGCTATATTTGGGATATCCTCAGAATGAATACTCAACTGATGGTAACCGAACCTCAAGTCAATCTTAGAGAATACTATTGCTCCTTGAACTTAGTCAAATAAATTATTATTGTGAGGAATAAAATACCAGTTCTTTAATATCATCTTATTAAGATGCCTATAAACAATTAACCTATCCATGGAACCATCTTTCTTCTTCACATAAACAATAAGAGATCCCCAAGGAGACAAACTTGGTCAAATAAAACCCTTACCAAGGAGATCTTGAAGCTGAGAATTTAGCTCCTTAATCTCAAAAGGATCCATACAATATGGTGCCATAGAAATAGGTCGAGTACCCAACTCAAGATCAATAATAAAGTCTATATCATACTCAGTTTGAAGACCAAGTAGATTTATAGAGAAATTATAAGTAAACTCAAAAACTATAGGAACAGAGTCAACCGATGGACTCTTCACACTAACATCATGAATATAAAAATGTAAGACTCATAAACCCTAGAAATAAATCTCCTTATCTGAATATAAGAAATAATCCTCATTGGCTCATGGATAATATCTCCCTACCATACAACTGAGGGTACTCCTAGTTTGGCCAAGGTAATAGTGTTGGAAATATAATCTAGGACTACATGATAGTGATATAACCAATCCATTCATAGAATTACATATAAGTCTACTATATCTAACAAAATAAGATAAGCATGAGTATCAAACTCTCAAACTGTCACAACACATAATCAATAAACTCAGTCCACTACTAAAGAATCACCCATGAAACTAGATACACATAATGGCATAAATAATGAATCCCAAGATAACTCTAACCGCAGAACATAATAAGAAGAAACCTAAGAATAAGTGTATCATGGATCAAATAAAGAAAAATTCAACTAATGGTACACTAAGATCTTACCTGTGTTAACAATATTTGATGACTCAGCCTCGAGCCTAGCAGGTATGATATACAACACTGCGCTTTCCACCTGGCTAGGCTCCTAGATGATCTCTTGACCTACTCGTATGAGAAACTCAATGCAAACCCTAGGGACCACCCCTACGACCATGCATGCCACCTCTACCTTGGGCAAAACTACCTAAATCATTGGAACACTCTAAACTGATGGAACTATTGCTCCATAATTAGGGCACTCTCTCAAGAAAAAACTAAAAGCTCTAAAATCATAGCATATCCCAGGTTTTTTTACTGAAACTAGAAGATCTAGTGACTTGGATTAATTTTCATGACTAGAATAACTAGAACATAAACCTCTCAAAGATAGACCACTACCCTAGCCAAGATGATCACTAAAACGAGATTGGCCTCTATTGATAATCTAAAGTGTGGCCTGAATAGGCCTACTAGACTTACCCTAATACTAACATAGCTAATGGGAAGGGTACCTACCCTGAGAATTACTACCTCTAAATCATGAGCTACTACGGCTCTGACTGAAACTACCTTGACATCTTGGCCTTTTATCGTTGCTCCCTTAAGCCTCATAATATTTCTTCTCTATAAGTCAGCATGATTAGAAAGCTCAACAAAAGAACTAACAACAGTAACAAAACTCTACATAGACATATTAAAAGAAAGTCTGAAACCCCAAAAAAAGCTACGAACCCTCTCATACACAGTAGTAAGAATAAAAGTGGCATGCCTAGCCAACTAATAAAATTGAGCCTCATACTCTATAATAGTCATGGAGACCTACTCCAACTTCGAGAAATGATCTCTCAAATTATCCCTAAGGCTGTAAGGCATATACTTCTCTAAGAAATAGGTCGGGTGCTTAAATCAAGATTAATAACAAAGTCTATATCATGCTCATATGGAAGACCATTAGATATGTAGGGAAAACATAAGGAAACCCACAAACTATCAGAGCAGAGTGAAGCAATAAACTTCCATACTAACATCATGAATTTTAAAAGGTAACACTCATAATCCCTCATAATAAATATCCTCGCTAAAATATAAGAAATAATCCCCACTGGTTCATGGCTAATATCTCTCTTCCACACAACTAGGGGTATGCGAGGCATGGCTAAGGTAACAGTGTTGACAAAATAATCTAGGACTACATGATAGTGGGATAACCAGTCCTTGCCTAGAATCACATCAAAATCTACCATATCTAATAAAATAAGATCAGCATGAGTATTAAACTCTCAAACAGTCATAACACATGATCTATAAACTTAATCCACTACTAAAAAATCACCCATGAGTGTAGACACACATAATGTCATCGATAATAAATCCCAAGATAAATCTAACCATGGGGCATAATAAGAATACACCTAATATTAAGTGAATCATAGATCAAATAAAGAAAAATTCGATGGATGTCACACCAATATCTTACTTATGATAATAACATCTGGAGACTTAGCCTTGGGTCTAGTTGGAATGATATTCAATGCCAAGCTTTCCACCTGGATGGGATTCTAGATGATGTTTTGTCTTACCCACATTAGAACCTCAATAAAAACCCTAGGGACCACCACTATGGCTATGTATTCCACTTCTAGTTGGGGAAAGAACTGCCCAAAATAGTGGAACACTCTAAACTGATGGAACCATCACTTCACAGTTGCGAAACTCTCTAGAGAAATAACTAAAATCTCTAAAACAATAACATGAACTAGGAGTTATTGAAGACAAAGCCCTCGAAGACTGGCTACTACCCTATCCAAGACGATCACTAAAACTCCATTGGTAATCTAAAGTGTGACTTGAAAAGGCCTACTAGACTAACCCTGATGCTAACATGGCTAATGTGAAGAGTACCTGCCCTAAGAATCATTACTTCTGAATTGTGATCTACTATGCCTCCTACTGAAACTACCATAATATCTTGGCCTTTTATAGATGCCCCCTTAGGCTTTATATTACATCTCTTCTAAAACTTGAGCATGATTAGAAACTTCAGCAAAAAAACTAACCATAACAACCAAATTTTATGTAGACATACGAAAGGAAGTCTCATTCCCTGAATAAAGTTACGATCCCTATCATACTCAGTATTTAGAATAGAAGTGGCATGCCTATTCAACTCATGAAATTCATCCTAATACTCCAAAATAGGCTTGAGAACTGATCTCGTAAATTATCCCTAAGGTTGAGAGGCATATACTTCACCATGAAGATCTCAAAGAATTAAGTCCATGTCAATGGGGGAGATCCAGCTAGCCTGGAATCAAGATGACCTCTACACTAATGTTTATCTTCCAAGTGCAACTAAAAAGTACTATAATCTATACCACAAGTCACAACTAGGCCCAAATTATGAAGCCTATCCTCACAAACAATCAAAAACTTATTTACTTCCTTATCCGATACATTAAAAAGCCTAGGCGGAGCCAATCTCAAGAATCTACCCAACCTTTTATACTCCTCCACAGATATAGAAGGCTGGGAAACTACCTATTGGGCAACTACTATCTTGGAAACTACATGTGCATGAGGGACCTTAACTCACGGTGCCGCAATACAGGTTGTTGTCCCACCTCAGTACCACTCTGATATGTTATCTATGCACCATTAGATGCTGCATCACTAACCAATCCCAAAAGTTAAACAAATGAATACATAAGCACTGACGAAAAAATAAACCCTAGTGGAGCCTAGGCTTTTCCCTAGCCCATCACTGGCTGCAGCAGAAGAATGTGTGGCTAGGGAGCAAAAATAAGGTATAGTGAAGGCCCCCTTCCTGGAACATAGATAAGGTTACATCTATAGGATATCCAGGATCTCTAGGTCATCCCTGAACAATGACATGATCTGTAGGCTCTGTCTCAGGACCTTCATCTTATTTAAAGAAATTGTTTTAGCCATCTGCGAAAGAGTGAAACCAAAGGTATGGTTTAGAAACCAACTCAAACTGTTAGCATAAAATGATTGAACGAAGTGAATAAATCCTAAGAATGTCGTATAGCCTTCCAAAGATAAGAAATTGATGTCATCATTAAATTCAGGGGGACTCTATTAGCCATTTGTACTTATACCAATAATACTGGTGAACCTGGATATTTTACCAATTTGTCACAACCTAATTCATGAGTCATGATATGTAAGACCCTGTAAGTTTTTCCTTGTCATCTAAGCCTTTAGAGCATGTCAAGTAAAGCATTATACTTAGAATTTTAGCTAAGTGTTTAACACTTAGTTTATTTTTTGAGCCTTCAAACTTGGATGAATTATTTCACAACCTTCCCGACCTCTATTTCCTGACTTTTTGTTGATACATGATGGGGAAAGTCAAGAGTACATCTCGAGTGAGTTTCAAAATCTTTAGACTAGCTTAAAGGCATGTTTGGTATGCCAAACTAGTAGTTAAAGGCGCTAAGCCTAGGGTAGTCTCCCGACATAGGCAATGTACCAACCAAGGTTGTACTCCGATCTAGGTGGGGCACCGCCCAGGGTACTCTCCTGGTCTAGGCAGGGCTCCGCCCTGGGAACTCCTCCTAGGCAAATTTTCAGCATCATTCTTTGACTCATTAAGGGAATGAATGGAATTTTACATTCCTATTTCATCCTTAACACGGGATTTAATCCCCATAACTCCAAATTATATTCACTTTCATCAATTTTACTCAAGAACATACCTTAGGGTTTCAACCTAAAGTTTAAGAGAACTCAAAATTCAACCATCAATTTTTAATAATTCTTCTAGATTCGGAATCCCCATTGTGAGAGCTATGAGAAACATCCATCAATTGTACGAATAATATTCCAAAAGCTAGAGCTCATTAAAAGTCCATAATTCAAGGTATGTGGGTTTGAACAAGAATAATCCTTCCATTCTTGTGCCCAAAATTTTTGGTTATATACAAAAATATATGACTTTACATATTTTCCTATGAGATTGAAGTATGAATTTATATCCTATGTTGTTGTTCATGAGGTTATCATATTTTCAATGCTTTAGAAGTTGAAATTTTAGGAGTATGAGTATATTTTTGTCAACATTACTGAAATTTTCAGATTATAATATGATTTAGGAATGATCATGCTATCAAGCATTCATTCTTAAATGTTTTATCATGATATCAATACATGGGTCATTAATCCCTATTTGAGATTGTTATTTTGCGTATTGTTGTTCTATAAGAACCCTATGATTTTTTTGGAGAAAGATTATTGAGAAAAGATTTTACCTTTTGGTCACTATGGAATTAAAATCCACTTTACAGATTCAAATTTTAGATTTATAGTTGGTTTCCATTACAAACAATTAGATTACTTTTAAAGTAGATTTTCTTAAAGATTTTGAGCATAAGATTGAGAGTAGTATGTAGCACCAAGCGCAAAGTGTGGGATTAGCGTGCCCTATCTTCCATAGAACTACATGCCACCGTAGGTACAAATACTTATTCCCACTTCTACGTGGATGACTCAAATTATGATCACATAGATTAGGTTGTTCTATTCCGATGGCAAGAGTAGAACTTTCCTACCTAATAGGGGCTAGACATGGGATTCCATGGGTTATCACATGGTGTATGTCGGTTAGAAGAACCTCCCAAATAGAAGTTCCTCACTCTTAAAATGGTTTACTGAGATAAAATATTTACTATGCAGAATGAGTTTTAGATTTCACCTAGCTTACATAATTTGAGAACAAAAAAAGAATAAAAACTTTAGAACTAATTGTAATGGCTCATGAGATTCATATTATATGTTTTACTATTCATTATTTTATGTCTTCAGATTTTGTGTTATTCAAGCTAGGTGAGCCATTTACATAAGCATGTATGATATTATAAACTATGGTGATGTTGTTTTACATATTGCATGCATACCCATGTGCTCAGTACATTCTTAAAGTACTGATCCACATAAACGACTGTGTGCTACATTGTCTCATAATGTAGGTTCAGGTACTCAGTCTCAGCAGTGTCAGTGATCTCCTATTACCTTGTATACATTTTCTTAGTTATTGAGTCCCCATGGTTTGAGGCCTTATTTCTTAGATTTCTATATTTTTATTTATAGTTATTGATTTCAGATCAGTCGAGTCAGTTGGGGGTTTATCCCAATGACTCTCTAGTTCATTAGTAAGTAGAGGCTTCTCGAACTCAACTAGCAGTTGAAGTCTTCCAGATTAATTTCTGTACTTAACATTGCAATAATTATTTTAGTTCAGATTTAATATGATATAGTACTGTTTTTTGACTTATTTATCCTAAAGTAAGTGTTAGAAGTAGTAGCAGGCTCAAAGGGTTAGCTTGGGGCTACTTGTAGCCTTAAGCACCTTGTGATGTTTTAGGATGCGATTTTGGATCTTTACAAACTTGGTATCAGAGGCAAAGGTTTAAGGAGTCCTAGGAAGTCTGATAGGCCATGTTAAGTAGAGTATTGATCATTGGTGTGTAGAGCACCACATCTATGAAAAAGAGGCTATGAAGCATTTTAGGAAAAAAGTCATGTCTTTCTTTCAAAATTTGTCGTGCTTATAATTGTCTCTCTTTGCTATTAATTTGTGTTCTTTTATGTAAGAAAATTCCTCCCCACAGAGCCAATTCCCGTAGGACTAATGAGACACCTCTACCTGTTGATCCCCTGAATGAGAATATATATCATGACAAATTCTGGGTTGCTGCTCTGCAATACCAAAGGGTGATGCAGCCACAGCCAGACTCTGGGATTTTATGAGGATGAATCCGCCAGAGTTCTATGGGTCGAAGACAAGTGAGGACCCATAGTTTTATCTTGAGGAGGTAAAGAAGATCACCCAAGCCTTGCATGTGTCTAAAGAGGAGAGTGCAGAATTGGACTCTTACCATTAAAAAGATATTGCTTATGACTAAGTGGTGATGTAGAGAAAGAATAGAGGGGAGAATACTGCTCCCATGACTTGGCAAGTATTCTAGGATGTATTCTTGGATAAGTTCTTACCACTGGAGATTATGGAAGCAAATATAAGGAGTTTAAGAGCCTGAGTTAAGGCTTCATGATAGTGAAGGAGTACTTTCTTAAGTTCAACCATCTAGCGTAGTTTGCTCCTTACTTGATAGCTGATCCCAGATCTAGTATGAGTGAGTTCGTGACACGAGTGTCTAGATTAGTGGTGAAAAAGTGTAGGACTACTATACTAAATAGGGATATGGATCTTTCTAGGCTCATGATGCATGCTTAGCAGATTGAGGTAGAAAAGATTAAGGAAAGCGATAGAGTGAGAGGAAACTAGAGGGCTAGATCAGAGCAGCATGAGTATGGTCAGACTAGATCTCATATAAGGAACTGCCCACAGTTTTAGGGCCATTCATCTATTCCAATGCCTTTATCAGCTAGTGCTCCCATACCTAGAAATAGGCAAAAACAGTGGGGTAAGTCTTCTATGTCCAAATCTTAAAATAGTGTGAGTGGTAGGCCTAGTCATCCTTAGTGTACTAAGTGTGATAAGAATCATCGTGGAGAGTATTTACCTGGTAAGAGGGCTGTCTATAAGTGTGGCCAGACGGGTCATGGAATCAAAGAGTGGCGGCATGCTAGGTGGGGAAATAGAGATATTTATCCCCAGACTCAGGCTAATAGTGCACCAGCTCTTTCAGCCCGTCCAGCCCCTCCCCAGGGTATTTCGTCTAGTACTGGTGGTGGTCAGCGTCAGAATTGCTTTTATGGTTTACCATCTTGCTAGAATTAGGAGGATTCACTAGATATTATTACAAATATGCTTCATGTCTTTCATTATAATGTGTATGTATTGTTGGAACCTGGGTCAAGTTTTTCTTATGTGACGCCGTTAGTGGCTGTGAATTTTGAGATAAGTTCTGAAAGGATCCCTAAGCCTTTCCTAGTTTCTAACCCAATAGATGATTCCATTGTTGCTAAGCAAGTTTTTAAAAAAGTGTCCTATTATTGTTCTTCATAGTCTTATTTTCTAATTTTATAGAGTTGGATATGGTCGATTTTAACATTATTCTGGGTATGGATTGGCTTCACTCTTGTTATGGATCTATAGATTGCCGTACCCATGTGGTTAAGTTTTGATTTCCTGATGAGCCAGTCTTTGAGTGGTCTAGAAATTCTGTATCTCCCAAGAGTCACTTTATATTCTATCTCAAAGCCCAAAAGTTAATTTCCAAAGGTTGTATTTATCATCTATTTGGAGTTAAAGACACTAAGTTTGAGACTCCAACTCTCCATTCAGTCAATATAATTAATGAGTTTCCTGATGTTTTTCCAGAAGATCTCCCAAGGGTACCTCCCAACAGAGAGATAAAGTTTGCGATTGACCTTCTTCCCGACACACAACCTATTTTACTTCCTCCGTACCGTATGACACTCACCGAACTTAATGAGTTGAAAGAGCAACTCAAAGATCTTTTAGATAAGGGTTTCATAAGGCACAGTGTTTCTCCTTGGGGAACACCTGTCTTGTTCATGCGACAGAAAGATGGTTCCTTGCATATGTGCATAGACTACCATTAGCTTAATAAGGTCATAATTAAGAACAAGTACCCTCTTCCTAGAAGATAATTTATTTGATCAACTCTAAGGTGTAAATTATTTCTCAAAGGTAGACCTTAGATCAGGCTATTATCAGCTTAAACTAAGGGAGTGTGATATTCCCAAGATAACCTTTTGAACCCGTTATGGTCATTTTGACTTTCTAGTCATGTCTTTCGGGCTAACCAATGCTCCAGGAGCTTTCATGGACCTCATGAAACGAGTGTTCAAACAGTATCTTGATATGTTTGTCATAGTATTCATAGATGATATCCTTGTTTACTCCCATAGTCTTGCAAACTCTTAGAGATCATCAATTATTCTCTAAATTCAGCAAGTGTGAGTTTTTGCTAAGGTCAGTAGCCTTTATGGGTCATATTATTTCAGCCAAAGGCAGTAGAGTTGATCCCCAAAAGACAGAAGTTGTAAGAAATTGCCCTAGACCTATCTCTCCATCTGACATTAGAAGTTTCTTGTGTCTAGCTAGCTATTACCGCCACTTTCTTAAGGGTTTCTTATCTATTGCGTCTCCTATGTATAGAATGACCTAAAAGAAAGTTAAGTTTCTATGGTTAGATTCTTATGAGAAGAGTTTAATCAGGAGTTGAAGACTCGACTCATTTCAGCCTCTGTGTTGACATTGCCTGATGGTGTGAATGGTTTTGTGGTGTATTATGATGTTTCTAGAGTCGGTTTGGGTTATATATTGATACAAAGAGGTAATATTATAGCCTATGCCACTAGACAGTTAAATCCTTATAAAAAGAATTACCCAACCCATGATCTAGAATTAGCTGCGGTGGTTTTTTCTTTGAAAATCTGGAGACATTATCTATATGGTGTTCATGTAGATTTGTTTACGAATCATAAGAGTTTGCAGTATATGTTTACTCAGAGGGAGTTAAATCTTAGATAGAGGAGGTGGTTAGAGTTGCTAAAAGATTATGATATGAGTGTGTTGTATTATCTGGGTGAGGCCAATATAGTGGCAGATGCCCTTGATAGGTTTTGTATGCATAGTATTGCTCATGTGGAGAAAGGTAAGAAAGAGTTAGCTCATGAAGTGCATTGTTTTGCTATACTGGGTACTAGTTTGCTTGATTCAGCTGAGGGGAATGTATGGGTTCAAAGTAGTTCCAAATCTTTTGTAGTTTCAAAAGTGAAGGAGAAGCAAGATATGGATTCTAGTTTGGTCAAACTAAAAGAGTTAGTTAAAGATTAAAAGGTAGAGGTTTTCTCCCAAGGAGGAGATGGTATGTTGAGGTTTTAGGATAGATTATGTGTTTCATGTGTTGATGGTTTGACGAAGAGGATTATGGCTGAAGTGCATGGCGCACGGTATTCTATTCATCCCGGCGCTATCAAGATATACAGCGAATTATGGGAAATCTATTAGTGGAGTGGCATGAATAAAGATATAGCGGAGTTTATGGAAAAGTGTACAACTTTCCAACAGGTTAAGGTAGAGCACCAAAGACCTGGTGGTAAGATGCAAGATTTTGGCATTCCCACTTGGAAGTGGGAAGAGGTGCATATGGATTTCATGACAGGTTTACCTCTTTCGCGTCGTCTTCATAATTCAGTTTGGGTTGTTGTAGACAAGTTGACTAATCAAGCACATTTCTTACCAGTGCATACATCTTATACAGCTGAGGATTATGCTAAGTTGTATATCCGAGAGTTAGTCAGGTTGTATGGAGTTCCCTTATCTATCATCTCAGATAGTGGTACTCAGATTACTTCTCAGTTTTTGGGAGCATTGTAGAAGGGTCTTGGTACCCAAGTTCATATTAGTTCTACCTTTCTTCCACAGATAGATGGTCAGGCTGAGAGGACCATCCAGACTTTGGAAGATATGTTAAGAACTTGTGCTCTTAATTTCAAGGGTAGGTTGGTTGAGCATTTGCGATATCTTGAGTTTACGTATAACAATAGTCATCATGCTAGCATTCAGATGGCCCCATTTGAGGCTCTTTATGGTATAAGATGTAGATCACCCGTAGGTTAGTTTGAAGTGGGTGACGCTGCATTAGTTGGTCCTTATGTAGTGTTTGAGACTCTGGAGAAAGTCAAGTTGATTAGAGAGAGGTTGGGGATATCCCTAAGTTGTCAGAAGTCATATAAAGATGTGAGGAGAAGGGACCTTGAGTTAGAAGTTAATGATTAGGTGTACCTAAAGATTCACCCATGAATGGAGTGAAAAGATTTGGCAGAAAGGTGAAACTTAGTCCCAATTATGTTGGCCCCTATAGAGTTCTGAGTCGTGTTTGGAGAGTAGCCTATGAGGTTGAGTTGCCCCCAGACTTGTCAGTTTTTGATCCTGTCTTTCACGTCTCCATGCTTAGGAAGTACATTGGTGATTCTGCTGTTGTAAATCCTTCAGAGAGCCCTGATATTCAGAATAGTCTTTCATATAATGAGATTCCAATTGAGATCCTAGATTACCAGATCCGTAGACTTAGGAACAAAGAAGTTCCCTTAGTCAAAGTTTTATGGAAGAATCAGTCAGTTGAGGGCGCTACTTGGGAAGTGGAAGCAGACATGCGAGCCAAGTACCCACACCTCTTCTCCGTAAACTTAGATCTAGCCAAAGGTATTATGTTTTACTTAATTTAGTTCCTTTCTAATAAAAGACTCAGCTATATATCTATTCTTATTAAGTTCATGTGTTCTCTAAAGTGCTCAAGAGTTTAGAATGATGTAGATTCGGGTTAACAATTTGTTTCAGCTGTGTATCCTCAGTTTTCTCTACATTCATATCCTAACGACCGACATTCGAGGATGGATTTTCCCATGGGGGAGATATTGTAAGACCCCGCGAGTTTTTCCTCCTCATCTAAGCCTTTAGACCATGTCAAGTAAAGCCTTATACTTTCAATTTTAGGTAAGTGTTCAACACTCAGTTTATTTTTGGAGCCTTCTAACTTGGATGAATTATTTCATGACCTTCCAAACCTCTGTTTCTTGATTTTTTGTTGATACGGGATGGGGCAAGTCAAGAGTACATCTCGGGTGAGTTTCAAAAATTTTTAGACAAGCTTAAGGATATGTTTGGTATGCCAAACCAGTAGCTAAATGTGCTAAGCCCAGGGTAGTCTCTCGAGCTAGGCAGGGCGCCACCCAGGGTTGTCCCCCGGTCTATACGGGGCGCTGCCAAGGGTACTCCCCCGGTCTAGGCAGGGTGATACCCTAGGAACTCCCCCTGGGCAAATTTCAGCACCCTTCTCTGACTCATTAAGGGAATGAATGGTATTTTCCATTCCCTTTTCATCCTTAAAACGGGATTTAATTCCCATAACTCCAAATTATAGTCACTTTCATCAATTTTATTCAAGAACACACCTTAGGGTTTCAACCTAAAGTTAAAGAGAACTCAAAATTCAATCGTCAGTTTTCAATAATTCTTCTAGATTTGGAATCTCCATTGTGAGAGCTACAAGAAGCACCCATCAATTATAAGAATAGCATGCCAAAAGCCAGAGCTCATTCAAAGTCTATAATTCAAGGTATGTAGGGTTTGAACAAGAACAATCCTTCTGTTCTTGTGCCTAAAATTTGTGGTTATATACGAAAATATGTGACTTTACTTGTTTTACTATTAAATTGAAGTATGAATTTATACCCTATGTTGTTGTTCATGAGGTTATGATATTTTCAATGCTTTAGAAGTTGAAATTTTATGAGTATGAGTATATTTTTGTGAGCATTGCTGCAAATTTTCTGATTTTAATATGATTTACGAATGATCATGTTATCAAGCATACATTCTTAGATGTTTTATCTTGATATCAATACATGGGTCATTAAGCCTTATTTGAGATTGTTATTTTGAGTATTGTTGTGCTATAAGCACCCTATGATTTTTTTTGAGAAAGATTATGTAAAAAAGATTTGAACTTTTGGTCACTATGGAATTGAAATCCACTTTACAGATTTAGATTTCAGATTTATAGTTGGTTTTCATTATAAACCATTAGATTACTTTTAAAGTGGATTTCATAAAGATTTTGAGTTTAAGATTGGGAGTAGTATTGAACACCGAGCGGGAAGTGTGGGATTAGCGTGCCCTATCTTCAACAGAACTACATGCCACCGTAGGTACATATATTTATTCTCACTTCTACATGGATGACTCAGATTGTGATCACACATATTAGACTGTTATGTTCCAATGGCAAGGGTAGAACAGCCCTACGTAACGGGGGCTGGACGTGGAACTCCATGGGTTCTCACATGGTGTATGTTGGTTAAAGAACCTCCCAAATAGAAGTTCCCCACTCTTTAAATGGTTTACTGAGATAAAATATTTACTATGCAGAATGAGTATCAGATTTCACCTAGCTTACATGATTTGGGAACAAGAAAAGAATACATCCTTTAGAACTAATTGTAATGGCTCATGAGATTCAGATTATATGTTTTACTATTCATTGTTTTATATCTTCGTATTTCGTGTTATTTAAGCTATGTGAGCTATTTACATTAGCATGCATGATTTTATAAACTATGGTGATGTTGTTTTACATATTGCATGCATTCCCACATGCTCAGTACATCCTCAAAGTACTGATCCACATATACGTCTGTGTGCTACATTTTCTCATAATGTAGGTACAGGTGCTCAGTGTCAGCAACGTCAGTGATCTCTGAGTGCCTTGTCCACATTTCCTCAGTTGGTGAGTCCTCATGGTTCTACGACCTATTTCTCATATTTTCAGATTTTTATCAGTTATTATTGCTTTCAGATCAGTCAAGTCAGTTGGGGGTTTGTCCCAATGACTCTCTAGTTCATTAGTAAGTAGAGGCTTCTCGAACTAGACTAGAGTTTGAAGTCTTCTAGATTGTTTTCAGTTCTTGACATTGAGATGATTATTTCAATTTAGATTTAATATGATATAGTGTTGTTGCTTGACTTATTTATCCTAAAGTAAGTGTTAGAAGTAGTAGCAGGCTCAAAGGGTTAGCTTGGGGCTACTTGTAGCCTTAAGCACCGTGAAACGTTCTGGGATGAGATTTTGGGGCGTTACATGATGACACCTATTTTATTTCGCTCGTAGGCAAGCCAAACCATAGCTCAAGGCTACACACAATGGGCTAACATAGTTGATAATGGCCTAAAAGTTGGGAATCAAAATTTAAAGACTTTGAAGAGCAATAAAATAGTAATAATACTATAGTAGATATATAAAAGATGAATAACCATCCCATGACCTAGTAATATTAGAACTAGAGATACTATAAATGAAACATAAGTACTAAAATTGTCTAATATAATCCATTTCGAAAAAATGACAGACAAGATGGGGATAATAGAAGGAAAAAGGGTAACTCAGACTCTAAAAGCTCACCCAATCTCTGAGATCAACCTAGTACCAACATCATATCAATGGCAGCTACTAGTACTCAAATCTGCACCAAAAAGGTACAAAAGTATAGTATGAGTACTAAAACAAATGGTATGTAGTAGGCATCATTGGCCAATGGAACTAAATCATAATATAAATATGATAAGTTAAAAAATAAAATAATCTAAATACAGGTAAACTGGCAAACCTAAAAATAAGCTCCAACATTGTTGTGCATGAAAAAATAAATAAATCTGAAAAAGTGGCATAAAGATCGCATACTTATAACTACTAAATTGGCCCCTCCATAAGCCAATAAGTGCGGCAAAATAATAACCCAATATTGGCCCCCATAAGCCTAGAGGGTAAAATCAAAGGAAAATAAATGATCAATGATCTATAACTTTATGGAATATGATCTATAACCATCAAACCATTCATACCATATCATATCATACCCAACACAGAATGTTAGACTCAACCCGGAATTCATATAATCAACATTACATCATCTTCAATAGTATAAACATCATAACATTATTTGCTAGACTCAAGCCATAACTTATATTATCAATATCATCATCAATCACAAGACTTGAACCAGAACACATTTTATCAATATCATTAATAATTACCAGACTTGAACCAGAACTCATATTATCAATATCATCATTAATAGACAACATCAATAAACCATTGAATTTTAGTTGAAATTCACACTAACTCCCAACTACCAAACTAGAATAATCATTAAGTATTCAATCTCTTCACATTCCTAAAAGAATCATTAATAAGGGTTCAACATGCTTAAATAAGTCTATAAAATATAACACAAGTCTTGTCCTAAGGTGGTCCAGAAGGGCCCACTTCTAATCTCTAATCCATTTTCAAGAAAATTCTACCTCAAACTAGGCTAAGGTATCTAAAATTATTTCTAGATGTTAAGTAATAATACATGGACCTAAGATTGTAATTCTTTCAAAAAAAATGATCAACTAAGTCAATTTCCATATATAATGTGAGCTACCAGGTCAATTTCAACTAAAATATGAGTAGTTAGGTCAATTTCACAAAAATTATGGTTCCAAGATAGTCTAAAGAATCCAAATATGATGAATCATACCAATAGTTCTCCCAATTACTAAATCCCTTCCCATATCTAGCATAATATCATAATTATACTATGATTTAGCTCAATAAATAAGGAAGGCAAACCTAGCCTACTTGGACGCTGAAGAAAAGACCGATGAATCTACTAAAGCATCAATTTCCCCTTTCAAGAAGCTTCTGTAAGGTGCCATGCTATCCAAATCACTATCTACTCATCAAAATGAGAAGACTGACACCCTTATTGTACTATTATTCTTTGGGTCCAAAATTATGTAAGAATTCCATATAGGGCCAATTTTTTACAAAATTATACTTTTTAAAGAAACACAATGTCACTCTATGCACAAGGAATACTTACCCTAATAAATAGGCAAATTCTGAGCTTTAATGGTGCTATAATCAAGCCACCAAGGTTTTAGGAATTTCAGAAATAGATGGAGAATTAAATAAAAAAATTGATGGAAGTGTACAACAAATTGAAAGAAGAAATAATTAAATTAACTTTACTAAAGCACCAAAATAACCGACAAATGATTCTCCCATGTTTTTCCACTTTTAAGGGTACAATATCCTTGAGCATAGATGGAAAAATGGAGAAAATCTAGCTAAGTGTAGGTTTTTCATTCCCTTACCAGGCCCACTAGTGATAGCTTAAGCAATATAGTGTCACTTTAGTGACATCTAGTGTCATCTCAAATACCGCTTAAGCAGCCATTGCTTAAGAACCAAAGGTATAGCTTAAGAGATACTTGCTGGGTGATTTCAAACCACTTAAGTGACCACCAGGACACTTTAGCAGCATTTGCTTAATTAACCCCATGAGCTCTCAAGCGATGCACCAGCACCATCTGAGACTTGGAATTCTTCCAAGTCTTCGCCAACCCCTTGAGATTCATCCAGTATCATGTATATACAAATGGACTATGGTAACCTATCAAAGTTGTTGTTCAAGAATCAATGACACAATAAGAATTTCCATCTGAGTTTGTTTCAACAAAAAATGGGTCCCACACCTATGTGCCATTTTCTTAATTTTCGGCCAATAACCCAAAATGAGTTTGAAAGCATTAGGATCTGAACATAGGGTACACCTAGACTAAAAGAGTTGTTGAAACTATAGATATTGGAATACAAGATTGTTTGTCTAAGGTATTTTCTTGATAGCCAATTTGAACCAACAAAGACCTCAACATAGGGAATTATTTCTACAAACCAAATGAGTTTCCTGGGAACCAAACTATCAGTTCCAGCAAGTCATAAAGGACTTTGGGTAGCTATACGAAAGCTTTAAAAGTAGAAATGAGTGAAAATATAGAAAATGGCATGGATGGTCATTATAAATAAGCTGAAGGTTTTTCTGAACCCTAAAAGGGTTCTTCAAGAAATTTATACGAACATAATTTCTGGAGGATCATCTAAAATTGTACTTTATGTGTTACAGTAGTGGATTTTTCTTAGTTAGAAAGGGAAGTATTATATACAAATCATTAATACAAAAATGAATTGTTAATTATTTGTATCAATTGAGGAACTGTAAGGATCATATAAAGAAAACTTTAAACTTTGTATCCCTTTAAACCCCAAGTAAAGAATCCTCTGCTATAATTGGGGTACTTAATAAAGGTAGTTCAATTGTCAAGAAGATAAAGGAAGTAGTTCCTATAAAAGTTTCCCCTATCAAAACTGATTTTTCTAATTGGCATAAGCAATGAAAATTTATAACCCTAGAGATACCCATCCAAAAGTGGCTATAAATAAGAAACCTGATGTTATGTAGAATAACTACAATGCCAAAAACATCTATGAATAGAACATAGATTGTTTTTCTGAGTACAATATCTTATCTAAATTATAGTGGATGAAAACGGTTTCCACTGCTTATAGGACTACTCATAATTGCTCAGATCAACATACAACACATGTCCTTGTAGCCGGATTCAAACGACAACTTAAAGGATGGTTGTGTATCCATCTTAGGGAAGACGATAAGCAAAAGATCTTTCAGAAAGTCTGAGTTAATTTATTAGGAGAAATGTTGTCACCTAAATTAAACATCCTAAAAATTATAATGTGGTCACTATCAAATAAAGAACCCAACAAAGTTGGGTCGAATCTACATAGAATAAGATGAATCACTAGAAATTATTGATGAAGTGACAAAGTGCTTAAAGTAAGTAAGGGGATTTTATAAGAATAGTAGTAGTAAAAAAAGCTTGAATACCTTAGGTTGAAATCAATATGAGACGATCACTAGGATTGCGTTCCTGTTGACTTTCACACTCTGCAAACTTATTGTGCTCATCAAACTATCTTGGTGCATTATATGCAGCATCTAACAAGTTATGTATCACCAACCTTCTCGCTACACCTTTTGATGTATTTCACTCTTCTCTTCTAAGCCTCAGAGTGTCGATTACTAATCCTTGTCCTAGATCCTAGATTAACTATATCCTCTAAGTCTCAAGTTATTTAGTTGAATGTTTGTAGCTTCAAATTACTATTGTGATGTTCTTTTCCTAATCTCAACCTTTATCAAAGAAAGCAATCAATTTTAAGAAATCTGTAATTCATTCATAAACACCAATTAAGAAAGGCTTTGCACTTTCTGTACTTCGTTATTCCATCAGGGTTCCCCAATCCTAGTTAAGAGGTTTAGCCACTTTTGTTTGTACGAACACCCATATACTTCATCATTGAAAGCATATGAATAATATCTCTTTAAATAAAGAGTGAAAACTAAAATATTTAATTAATATCCAATCATAAAAGTCATGAACAAGAATTCCAAGATCAAAAGTGTATCTTACAACTCAAATATAATCTTGCAAGTATTTAAAGTGCATAAAATAAAATCAAAAAATCAATGGATTTTTGTAGGATACATTAGAAAACCTAAAACTCCTATCCAAAACAAAGTACAAAAAATCATGTCGTCATCTACCTACGACATACTAATGGGCTGTAGGTACTACCAGTAAGTCCTAGGTAGGTTCATAGGTCTTAGAAAAAATCAACATCCTTTCGATCTCAACTTACGAGGGGTATCTACGAGGGTCATATGTACCATATATGCCTTGTACGTAGGCCTTCGTAGGTATCAGAACAAAATTCAACTTTTGAATCTTCCTTCTACTACGTATGACCTAATATACATGGGTCTTAAGTTCTTCTTATAACCCATAGGTAGGTTGGTAAGTAGCCTTTTAGCTACACTTCTTTATCTTTTCATCCTCTTCTATT
This sequence comes from Capsicum baccatum var. pendulum, assembly GCA_030864225.1. NCBI lineage: Eukaryota > Viridiplantae > Streptophyta > Magnoliopsida > Solanales > Solanaceae > Capsicum > Capsicum baccatum. Next base: position 114,177,423 of record CM061559.1, read on the forward strand.
TCAAACCCTGTTTTCCTACTAAACAAACAAAAAAATACATCACATGTAACAAAAAAGACCTAAGTACTTGCATAATTTATGGTTTTAAGAATTAAAAGTACCATGAAACCATGGCACATCAACACCCTAAACATAGAATGTTTGAATGTACTCAGGGAATTGTCACATAATATAAGCTATGGTGCTTAATTTTAAAAAACCTAAGGCACCTATGACAGTTAACTCGATTTTAGCTCAAAAACTCTTGGCCCCTCCCATTTCAAACTTTTCAAAACCATTGTATGGTGGTAGGTTATCAATTTGAGGAATTTCAATCACCTTTAAGCCTAAATTACCATGATTTTCCATTGATTCTATGTTAATCTCTTACTTAATGCTCATTTATACATGAAAGGTTGAAAAAGGAAGATGAACAAGTCATTCAAGTCAAAAAGATATTAAATGAGAAATAAAAGAGCCAGATGCTAGAAATGCAACCTAAGAATAAAACCTAAGTTACCATAATCTCGTCTTGAGGGTTGTGATAATGACTAGTCAATAAGTCAATCAGAGGGTGATCGTTATATGACTACCGCAATTGCAGGAGTCGCAAAAGCGGTGAAGATATGATGATTATTGTATAGCAGAAAAGTTTTAAGGGCATTTCTATAATATTTGTAAAATGTGGAATTGGAGATCAAATGTGGAATTGGAGATCAATTCGATGAGGCATTTAAGAAGGTAATCAAAAGAAAAGAAGAAGTGCATATGGAGGATAATATTTCAAATACAATGGGTTTTCCCACTCTTCCAAATGAGCTCAGTGTTGAATAATCCTCAATAATTTTCCAACCAACCAAACCTAATAGAGTTGAAGATGCCAAAATTAAGAAAATGGTACTAAAGCAAAAAGAAGAATCCAAACAAATCATTTATAAAGGCTCTAGCCCATTTTGGAGTGAGAATGTCAAGAAGGATGCAACTCCAAAATTAGGAATAAAACCTCACTCAAATAACTTTTTAATATTATGCTTGGTGGATGTGATGAAAGTCAAACCACCCTCACTTGAAGGCCAAAAAATTCAAAATTAAATGTGTAACAAGTGAATTCTTGATGTTCTCATCGATACCCAAAAAGCTTATTAGCAAGTTTAATGTGAAGTTGGGTAAAAGATTAAAGTTTTCAAAATGGAGAGACAGAAACTATTTCGTTATGTCCTTACCTTTGCCCAAAATACCTCGAAGTTATATCAATCAAAAGTTGGGCCTCCGATTCAATTCTTTAAAATAGAGACATAAATAATAGTTAAAATATTTCATGTCGTGAATTTAACTAAGGCGCTTCTTCAGAGGCAATCCAAGAAATTTTTCTTGATGTTTTCTAATGTTTGTGATTCAACTTTTAGCTTGTTTTTGGGTGTTTGTCGGTGATAAAACATGTTGAAATGGGTACCTAAAGAATTAAACCCCGGATAAGTATATTGGACTTTCTTTTCATCACTTTCACTTTTAAGTAAGCTTATAAGGTATGATCATTAAAATACAAATTATGATTATATTCCTGGTTTCTTTTTATTTAAATTTAATTTATTTGAGCTTAATTTGGTAGAATGTTGTTGTTGGGATGAGGATTTTTGAATGTGTGCCTTGTCTCAAATGTTAAATAGATAAATTTTTGTTTTCATACGCTAGTGCACACCATGTGTTTGATGAAACACACACCTGAGGATTGTTTGCTTAATTTAGTAATGGGTGATCTAATTGGGTTAGTATGATTATAAGTGGTGTGTTTGGTGATGAATTGGTGCATTGGGCTTGTTCACATATGCTGTTATTTTATCTATTCAAGTTTTGACTTTTCATGCACACCACATGTTTGTTAAAATTTCAATAAGCGAAAAATGCATTATATACTTGTAAAGGTTAATGTGATCTTTCTTGGGGCATTAGGTGATAATTTTTGGAGCATACCTTTGAGTCCAATTGGAGATATGTAAAGTTTTGAGGAGAGAATCCCATGAAGTTAAATGATAATGTTGCCTTGTATTCCCCAAGTTTTCTTTCATTGTTTAGGAAGAGGCAAAAGTTCTAAAATACTTTGATTTTGAGAAAAACCAAAAAAATTATAGTTTTCTTTGTGAAAATGATCAAGGATGTTTATGATATTTCATGTGAATGAGACTATTAAATTCAATTTTTTGCTCTCTCTTTACAAGGATGAGTCCTTGTCTCAAAGAAACTTATGAAGCTCAAATTTGTTGGGAGATTAACTTTTTTCTCTATGAGTTTGATGCCATGTGAGGTTAGATTTTTGAATAGTTCTTGTATATATGTGTAGTATAGAACTTGCCCTGAGTGTGTTCAAAGCGAAATTCTAGAAAATATTTGTTTGGAGAATGAATCGTGGCCATTTTTGAACTGTCACATAGCCAAATTCCCACCTTAACATCTTTCCTTGCTTAGCCTCTTTGAGCCTTTTTGCCCATTTTTCTTTCTTTTCATAATGATAACCTTGCTAAAACACCTAATCTCTTTTAAAATCTTCCTTTTGGCACTTAACTTCCTTTGATTCATTGAATGATTCAAAGTAATGAAATGTAGGCGAAAGCCTAAATTTTGGGGGTTTGTGTAGTTGGAAGAATAATTAAAGGGTGGTTCGAACTCCAAGTTTAGGGGGATTAACATGATGTGCCAAGATGAGCCAAGAAAGGTGTATGTAAGGTTGTCAAATCATTTGGTTAAAAGACAAGATACATCCATAATTGTAAGGTTGTATAGCCTAGCCTATAAAATGTGAAGATAAAAGAGGAAAATGAAAGGGCTGAGAAGTGCTTAAATTTAGAAAGTATCTTGAAAAAGCCAAATAATAAGGAAAGAAAATGGCAACTTTGAATTTTTTTGGAAATGCTAATAAAAAGATAAGGGAATATGAGAAATGATTTGAAGGAGAATATGGTGTATAGTTTGAAAATTATGGGGTAGAAGGGGTTGAGGAATTACATTGAAGGAGGTATTTTAGTCACTTGATCTATGTATATTCCTTCCCACACCTTAAACTTTCATCTTGACCCGCAAGACGACGGTGAGTTTGAACTAGGTAAGTCTACATTAAAGATGAAAAACACAAGGGGCAAGCCTATGGCTCTACTCATTGTATTTGAATTTCTTTGCGTGAGTGAGTGTGAATTCTTTCATTGTTTAATCTCTTTTAGAAATTTCAATGTCTTTGGCGTGTGTGGAGCTAACTCTTTCTTGTGAGCGACATCAATACTTTAGGGTAGAGTGTGAAGTCTTATTATCGATTTGGGTAAATGGTTTAAGTAAGTTGCATTGTGAAGATTGAGACAATCTTTGAAGATTTTGTGTCTCCTTTTAAGTTGTTTTATTGATTTGGAAGGTTCATGTGATACAAACTTGCATCCCTGCTTCATAAAGATGTGCTTACTGGAAAAAAAATTGGTGCACTTGTTGCCATGACATGATTGAAAGTCTTTGTAGAGCTTTGTTAACTTGTTCCTTTAGTGTAGCTTTCTTTTGGGTGGATTTTAGTTGAATACCCTATCTCATTGAATTGCTCTTAGTTTCTTAAGGACTAGCATTAGTTTAAGTTTGGGGGTGTTGATAAGCCATCAATTTGAGGATTTTATTGCATCTTTTAAGCCCAAATTATCATGTTTTTTCATTTATTTTAGTTAATCTCTTACTAAAAGCTTATTTGTATAGGAAAAGTTGGAAAGGGAATATGAGCAAGTCATTCAAGTCAAAAAGAGGTTAAATGTTAAAGAAAAGACAAAAATGCAAGAAATCATGCCTAAGAATATATCCTTAATTACCATGATCGCGGCTTGAGGGTCGCGATTGCAACTAGTCAACAAGTTAATCGGAGGGTGATTGTGATATGTCTACAGCAATTGTGGGTGTTGCAACGCGATGAAGTTCTAGCGATCGCGGTATAGCGGAAAAGTTTCAAGGGCATTTTTGTAATATTTGAAAAATGTTGAATTAGGGATCAAATAAGGGGTTTTAGCTCATTATTCGATCTTTTATCTTCACTTTTTATATCATCTCTTGGGAGCTTGGAGTAAAAGTTTTTACTAACCTTGAGCTATGATTACATAAGAGTAACTCCTAAGTGAATTATTAGCAAATTTCCATTGAAGATTCATTGGAATATAAAGTGTGGTTTGCATTATCGTTATTTTTCATGAATCAAATTTATGGAGATTTTAGTATATTTTTGTATATTATCTTTATGAGTTGCTAGTTCTTCCTCTTGGGGTTATGTTTGAATAGGGTGCAAGTGTGTATGAGTTCTGATTATTATCTTTAATTCTTAGTTAGTGTTGCTGGGTTTCACAAATATTTAATTATAAAAGGAAATTTGTTGGTGAAAGCCTCAATTTCCTTAAACCCCACACCATCCTTGAACATATATAATAGTTATTGCCTTTTTATTGTCTTAAAAATAAGGATAAATTATGGAATTGCTATATCTTAGGCATCATCCTAGAAATAGGGATGCCAAATTGAGGCTTTGTGATGATTAGTTGACCATAACCACGAGGTATTAGAAAGCATCCGTGGGTGATAGTTTGATACTTTGTTGAAATAATAGTACCGAAACCCCTAACTGAGCCTACCCAAGCATCCCTTAGCTAATATTTGGAGTTGATTTTCATGTACCTTCACACTAGTTTCCTCTAGTAAAGCATAGCCTTAAGATCCGTTCCTAATTGATTATGCTGTTATTATTCTTAGTCTCTAATTAGTCCTTTAGAAGCCTAAGAATTGTTTTACACTTTTGAAAACATTCAAAAACCTTCAAAATATTTGTATAATATATTTGAATTGAGCAAGTAACTTTAACTTTGAACTTATTTAATCTCCACTCTCATTGTTCCTCGTGGATTCGACCTCAACTCAAAGTTGGGTAATTAAATTGACAACGACCACCTTGCACTTAAATTAACATATAAGTTGAGCGTTATCATATGGATACATGTAGCACAATAGTTTGACATAAAGGAATCAAGAAATGGCATTATATGAGCAACAAATTATCAAGCATATATGCAAATTACACTACCAGAACACATAACCAGTTAACAACACAACCCATGTACCCTCATAGAAAAGAAGTACCAAAACTGATAGTATCATCATGCATGTTAATGCAAGTTACTACGTCAAGACACTTACACTAAAAAAAGAAGTTCCAATTAATGTGCATAGAATACCATAGGCTTACCCTTACCCTTGTTTTCTCTACCTTAGTTTTTCGAATAGTTGGACTAGGATCACTATAGGACTTTGATCGACTTGTAATGTATGCTTGAGGCCAGGTATGGTACATTTGGGAAATAGTGACTAACCCCCCTTGACACTACACTTACAAATTAGCTCCACTTCTCAACCATTCTTCTTTTTGTTTCTCTTTTTTCTCCTTTTTTGATTTTTTTGAATTGGGTGTGGCTTTATTCTTGATTTTTATTTATTTATTTTTTTCTCTTTCTTTTTCTACCGCACACAACTTTAGTAACTTTTTGCTTTTTTACATTTTTTACCCTTTTGCATACCTAATTTTAACTATGTATCCCTATAATAGAAACCCCTAACATAGGTGATTGGCCTGAGTTGAGATGCATAGTGTACAGGGAGTGACCAACGCCAAAATAGGTATATTGTAATCAATTGGAAAGGTATAAAAAGTTTAAATAAGAAAAAGGTCAATATAGGCTAAAATCAGGGATCAAGGGAAACTTATTCATTTTTGGACAGTTATTTAGGGTAATATTGAACTAAGTCAAAAACAACTTATGATCATTTACTAACCAGCTATCCTACAACCTAGGAAATATTAATTGGGCAAGTTTAGGATAAAATGCAAAAAAGGAGCTAGGTAAGTACCTCATACATATATGATACAAGGTTTTATCGCAAACTACTACCCATCCAATTCATTTAATGCTAAACTATGATTATTATGTTCCTAATACTAATTCCATGGACATATTCACACAATATTCACGCAGATATTTATATCACATTGTTCAAAAAAATTTGAGGGGGATCATTTTTTTAAAACAGTAAAAACAAACAAAACATATCAACTAACTTTAGGTTTCTTGTTTTTATTTTAATTAAATACAAACAAAACATAACATATATAATGACACAAACACAACCTAAATATGTTGATTCTACTAGGATGCTATAGTTGACGAGAAAAGAAGCACAAAAAAAAAGCCTTAGTTGTAGTACACCCCCACCCCTACTAAAATTTGATGCTTTGTCCCCAGTTCATACTAGAAAATAAACAAAATATGGTGTAGGGAAATACTTGGGATGCTCTAGTAAGTTAACTCTCCCCCATCTAGGGCATCTTGTGGCTTAATTGGAGGTGGTGGCGGTGGGGCTCAACTATAAGGGGTGCCCGCTACTATCTCGGCGCACCTCTGCTTATCAATTGAACAATGAACAACCGAATCATATGTGGATTTTTAATGCCAATGGATAATTCATTTTTGAATCCTATATGTCCTACTCATGACCTTTCTTGTGCCAAACAATCGAGGCTGCATCATTCTCTATAAATAAATAAAATACCATAGTAGGAGATTTGGCTAATGGATGAGTAAAAAAAGGAATGACTAGAGTAATAACTAAAATATGTCTCTTAGCTACTGATCGTACCTCTGAGAGCAATGTGGCTATCTCCTTGTATAAGCTCGACAAGTCCGACGCTTGGACCTCAAATAGTCATGCACTCATCTTAGTGACAAAACTGCCTATATTGGCATACAACTCTATAGTGTACCCCTATAACTCTACCATCATCCTCGCCTCGAATCTTTCTTCAAAAGTTTGTAATATGATTCGAACCTATGGTCAAATGTAATACCACAAAAATCCAAACCAATGTTAGCACCATGTTTCAAGTTCATGCATAGTACATTATCATTCTTTGATAGTTTTATGAGTTAGTTTGAGGTATATTAAGGACCCAAATAACTCCCAACTATTAGATAAATCACAATAATCCTCACAGATTGAAATTTTGATAAAAATGTTGCTTTAATCAACTTCAAAAGAGCATATTTTTTGTGCTACTCAGAATTTTCCATCTTAAGACCCACCAACTTGTAGGAAATTAAATTAGCTTTCTAGCGATACTAATTTTACCCAAATCCAATAGTCGGGTGAGAAGTTATGGAACTTTTAGTGCAAAGTAGTAGCCCAATGCTATAAGGTCGCATCACAGTGACAACCAATTTCACGTTCGTCCTTTTGTAGTATGTCAATGCAATAAGTGTCTCATCGCGCCAAGGGTCCATTTCACATTTATCACTTTCCAGTGAGGCTCCGCGATTGGCTCCGCATCACATCAAAATGCTAGTTCAAAATTTTGTTTTTGCAGTGGTGTAATGCTATAGCATTGCATAGTGCCACTGGGAGAAATGGGGTTTGTCAGTTTTCAAGTGGCCCAACGCGATTGTATTGCATCGCGTCGGGTGTCAAAATTGGGATTTCTGAGTTCATAATTTAATTTTTCAAGGGACCGTTTGGTCATTTCCCAAAGGCCTAAATCCGTCCAAACACGAGATTTAAGTCCCAATGGGGAATAAATTGCTCATTATATCACAATTCTCTCAAATTAAACTAATCTTCTTTCAAGAACAAAAACCCTAGCCTTTAAAATTCAAGACCAAATCTCAAGAATTCACCATCAATTCTCACGAATTCATCAACCCAGGTATGTTAAGTTTTCATTCATAAGTCTCTTTCACCCATGGAGCCCAAGTATCCAATTTTAAATAAAAGTTATGATGTTTACAAGTTATTATGATTTTAAATTGTGATTCCAACCATCAATGTTCATGAATCTTGATTTCATACCATGCTTACCTGAAATTGTTGTTGTTACCAAACCCCACATATTTTAAGGTTATTATTACTGAATTAAATCATGATTAATTGTTATTGATATTGAAATTATGCTATTACTCCAAGTTTTATGGTAGTCCAATGTTTAGCCTAAATTATGCATATCAAGTGCTTGATGAAATTCCTACAACAATGGATTTTAACTAATCCTCTCATATTATGTCCCCAAATTTTAGTACTATTTTTATATTATTGCTATCTAGTCCTGGGAGTTATGAATAACTGAAACCATAGTTGTTTACTTAGTGAAAGTATCTTAGAATAGTTTTAGAATATGTTATGAACATTATCAGATCATTCAGTTATCATAATCAGTTAAAATTAGAACAATTCAGTATTTTGAGTTAGTCCAGTTGGGAGTAGGATTTAGCACCAAGCCAGTGCAGGGATGATGGATTCCCGGTCAGATAGGTAGAGTTGTTAGAAGCAATCCCTGTACTTTAGAACTATATAGCCAGCGTAGGATATGAGAAGTCACCCGTCAGTTTAGGCTTGACTACCTTGCAGGGGTCACCCATCAGCTTAGACTTGACACTCTTTGTCCTTTGGGATAATAGCATATCAGTGGATCAATAAAGCTAGTGTTAGTACCCGTGGCACGGTGCTGACACACTTCTAACTAGGGTCATAGGTTGGACCTCAAAACTACTTATTGGGGCATATTGATTAGATAATAGCTCCTACAGTCTTAATCCAGTCATCATTTTAGTAATTAAGTCTCAGATTAGCTTGACCATAGCATACAAATATTAGTTATTCAGTTATTAGTACTCAGTACTTCAAATTTCAGGTTATATTCAGAACATGATTTATGATTGGTCATGCATCTCCAACACTTACAGTTTCCATGTATCCTATTCAGTATGTTGCACTATATATATATGTTCAGTTAGTTATTATTCATGCACATGAAACCATGCATATCAACCTACCTTATTTAGCATACCAGTACATTAAAAGTACTGACTGTATACTTTTTTCTTGCGCTATGATGTATCATATCATAGGTTCAAACGCTCAGTTCTCGGATCGCACATAGACCTTCTATATAATCAGCCGTAGCAATGGTTAATCCTTATATTTAAAGGATATGTTATATTTACTTTCATGATTTTGGTTCAATAGTTATTTGGATTTAGTTCGGGCCTCTCCCATCAACTTTTATTTAGTTAGCTTAGAGGCTTTCAGATATTTCAAGCAGTTAGTAAGTTCTTAGATTTTGTGGTCATTGTTAGATGTTTTACCAGTAGTATCAGTTTTGTTTCCTAGAAATTCTGAAAGCCACATCAAGTAGAGTCTTGCACTTAGGTGTAAAGTGCGCCATACTTATGGGCAAGAGGCTATGAGGCATTTTAGTAAAAGTTTCCCTTCTTTCAATATTCATGTTGTACGACTAAGCATGAGCTTATGTTAAAATCTCTGTTGAATCTATTCTTTCTTTCATTTATAGATCATGCCTTCCAGAAAGACAAACGGTAGAAGAAACGTAAACCAGGCAGCACCTCAACCTGTTCAGGAAGATCCCCTAAATAAGCATGTTTATCATGCAGAGTTTAGAGCTGCATTCACTACTCTAGCTCACTCTTTAGTGGATCAAAATACTCAACCAGCTGCTGTTCCAGCCAACCCAGTGGCCAATACTACCTCAGCTAGGATTCGAGACTATACCCGAATGAACCCTCCTCTATTTTTTAGGATCCAAATCTGAAGAGGATCCACAGGAATTCTTAGACATGGTCCAGAAGGTAATAGATATTATAGGGTTAACTACTATTGAAAGTGCTGAGTTAGCTGCTTATCAGTTGTAAGATGTGGCTCATACATGGTTTAAGTAGTAGACGGTAGATAGAGGTACAGATGGAGGGCCTATAGAATAGGAAGAGTTTTCTACCACCTTCTTAGATAGGTTCTTTCTGGTAGAGTTGAGAGAGGATATGGTGTTAGATTTTATTAATTTAAGGTAGGGTAACATGAGTGTGAGGGATTATTCTCTCAAGTTTATTTAGTTAGATAGGTATGCTCCTCACATGGTAGCTGAGAGCAGGTCTAAGATAAGTAGGTTTGTGTCTGGTGTATCTTAAAGTGTGGTCAAAGAGGGTAGGACCACAATGCTTATTAAGAAGATGGACTTATCTAGGCTTATGGTTCGTGCCTAACAGATTGAGGAGCAGAACACTAAGGTGAGAAAGAGAGAGAATAAGAGGGCTAGAATGGGTACATTTAATTTTAATCAGCCAAGGTTAGGAGTTGTTAATTATCCTCAGTTTCATAAAAAATCTTCAATACTAGTTCCAACTTCAGCTAGTGCCCCAGTACCCTAATTCAGAAATGATAATCGAGATAGAGCGCCAGGCTCTAAATCCTAAGGTAGTGTTAACAGTGGTCGAATAAATCCTCTTTATAAAAAATATAATAGAAACCATCAGGGTGAGTGTAGAACTAGTAGTGATGTATGCTTTGGGTATGTCAAGCCAACCATTAGATTTAGGAGTGTCGAGTTTCTTTGAAAGGTAGGGATTTGTGCCAACAGGGCCAGTCCCATCAATCATCAGTTCTAGCCATCCACCCAACTCAGTAGGGAGCCGCTTCCAGTGCTACCCATGGTGATCTTCCAAACAAATTGTATGCCCTTCAGTCCCAATAGGATCAGGAAAACTCTCCTAATGTGGTTACTAGTACGTTCAGGTATTTCATTTATATGTTTATGATTTATTAGACCCTAGAGCTTCTCTTTCTTTTGTAACCCCTTATATATACGTCAATTTCGAAGTTAGTCCCCAAATTCTATAAGAGTCTTTTTTAGTGTCTACCCTAGTAGGTCTCTCTATGCTAGGCAGGTATACAGGAACTTTTCGGTCATAATATCTTAGAAAGTCACTTTAGTGGATCTTGTAGATTTAGAGATGACAGATTTTGATATTTTTCTCAGAATGGATTAGCTTCACTCATGCTATGCTTTAGTTGATTGTAGAAATAAAGTAGTTCATTTTTACTTTCCAAATGAATTAGTCCTTGAATGGAGGGGTAGTACTATAGCTCTTAGGGGTAGTTTGTTTCATACCTTAGGGCGAGGAAAATGATATCAAATTTATGTATTTTTCATCTTGTCTGATTTAAACTCTCTAATTCTGAGACTCCTAACTTTGAGTCATTTTTAGTAGTGATGAAATTTCTAGATGTGTTCCCTAAAGATCTTCCTGGAGTTCCTCCCAAAAGGGAAATTAACTTCGGAATAGACCTTCTTCTAGATACTCAACCTATCTCTATTCTACCATACAGAATGGCTCCAGCCGAACTAAAAGAATTGAAAAAACAGTTGAAAGATCTCCTAGATAAGGGATTCATCAGGTCTAACGTCTCTCTGTGCAGTGCACCAGTTCTATTCGTGTGTAAGAAAGATGGTTCTCTTAGAATGTACTGACTACTGTCAGTTGAACAAAGTCATAATAAAAAACAAGTATCCACTTCCCAAAATTGATGAATTTTTTGACCAACTTTATGGTGCCAATTATTTTTCTAAGATAGACTTTAGATCCAGTTATCATTAGCTCAGATTCAAAGAATGTGACATTCCAAAAATAGCTTTTAGAACTCGGTATGGACACTTCAAGTTTCTAGTCATGTTCTTTGGCTTCATGAATGCCCCAGTAGCTTTCATGCACTTGATGAACTGAGTGTTCAAGTAGTACTTGGACATGTTTAGCATAGTCTTCATTGATGACATCCTTGTCTACTCCCATAACAAAAATGATCATGCAAATCACCTCAGAATAGTCTTCATTAATGATATCCTTGTCTACTCACATTAGTTGTTCGCCAAATTCAGTAAGTACAAATTTTGGCTAAAATAAATATCTTTCCTTGGCTATATTATTTATGGTGATGGCATTAGAGTTGATCCTCTAAAGACCGAGGCGGTGAAAAACTAGCCCATACCTATCTATCCATGAGATATTAGGAGTTTCTTGGGTTTGGCTATCTATTAACAGTGGTTTGTTGATGGATTTTAGTCTATTGCATCCACCATGTCCAGATTGACTCAGAAGAAAGTTATGTTTCAGTGGTTAGATTTTTATGGGAAGAGTTTTTAGGAGTTGAATACTAGACTCACTATAGTCTTAATTTTGACATTGCCAGATAGTTTAGATGGGGTGTTGCATTGCCAGGGTAGATTATGTGTGTCGAGTGTTGATGATTTGATACAACGACTTATTTTAGAAGCACATGGTGTATGTTACTCTATTCATCTAGAGGCCATGAAGATGTACCGCGATCTGCGGGAAATCTATTGGTGGAGTGGGATAAAGAGGGATATTGCAAAGTTTGTGGCTAAGTGCTCCACTTGTCAGTAGGTTAATATTGAGCATCAGAAGCCAAGAGGGTCTACACAGTAGTTCATTATTCTCACTTGGATGTGGGAGTAAGTGAACATGGATTTTATGACAAGTTTGCCTCCTACTCGTCAGCAACATGATTCGATTTGGATCTATATGGACAGGATAACCAAATCAGCCCATTCCTTACTAGTCTATACTTCTTTTTCAGCCGAGGACTATGCCAAACTCTATCTCAAGGAGTTGGTCAGGTTGCACGGTGTTTCGTTATCTATCATCTCAGATAAAGGTATTCAGTTTACCTTTCATTTTTGAGAAGCTTTTCAAAAGGGTCTTGGTACCTAAGTTTACCGCAGTACAACCTTCCACCCTCACATAGATGGTCAAGCAAAAAGGACCATTTAGACCCTTGAGGATATGTTGAGAGTGTATGTAGTCAACTTTAAGGGCAGTTGGGATGATCACGTTCCTTTGATTGAATTCACATATATTAACAACTATAATTACAATATTTAGATGTCTTTATTTGAGGCTCTATATGGACGTAGATATAGATCTTTGATTGTTTGGTTTGAGGTAGGATAAACCGTGCTAGTAGGGCCTGACTTGGTGTTTGATGCCTTAGAGAAAGTTCAGTTGTTTAGGGAGAGACTTAAGCCAGCCAAAATCAAACATAAATCTTATATAGATGTGAGGAAAGATCTTGAGTTTGAGAGTGGTGATTTCATATATCTGAAGATCTCTCCCATGAAGGGAGTAAAGATGTTTGTTAAGAAGGGGAAGCTTAGTCCTCGATATGTTTGCCCTTACAGGATTTTGAGCCATTTTGGAAAGGTGGCTTAGTTGCCTACAAACTTAGCATCAGTGCACCCAGTATTCCATATCTCTTTATTGAAGAAGTGTATTGGTGATCTAGCTATAGTTATTCCCTTATAAAGCGTAGATGTTCAGAACAGTCATTCCTATGAAGAAATTCTAGTTAAAATTCTTGAACGACAAATTTGTAGACTAAAGAACAAAGAAGTTCCCCTAGTAAAAATTCTTTGGTGGAATCAGTCCATTGAGGGAGCCACTTGGGAAGTAGAAGAAAATATACAAACCAAGTACCCTCATCTTTTCTCCACAAACTAAGACTCAACTTAAGGTAGCAATCTGCTTAAAATTTCTCTTCTCCATGCTCAGTTTTCGCTGCATGTCATTCTCATGTCAGTCATGCATTCATAGAACCAGTTCAATCAAGTGTCATGTTCAGACTCAATCATGTAATCACATTTTCATCACGTATATTCAACATGTAATCTTAGTTTATCAGTGTTTTTAGCTTAATCAATCTCATTCGAGGATGAATGTTCCCAAGGAGGAGATATTGTAATACCCAAAAAATCCAAACCAATGTTAGCACTATGTTTCAAGTTCATGCATTGTACATCATCATTATTTGATAGTTTTATGAGTTTGGTTGAGGTATATTAAGGCCCCAAATAACTCCCATCTATTAGACGAATAAAAATAATCCTCATCAAATGAAATTTTGATAAGAATGTTTCTTTAATCAACTTCAAAAGAGCATATCTTTTGCTCTACTAAAAAATTTCCAGCTCAAGACATACCAAGTTGTAGGAATTTGAATTAGCTTTTGAATAATACCAATTTCACCCAAATTTGATACTCGTGTGAGAAGTTATGGCACTTTTAGTGCAAAGCAGTAGCCCAATGCGATAAGGCCACATCACGGTGATAGCCAATTTCACGTTCTTTCTTTTTCAGTATGTTAACGTGATAAGCGTCGCAACGCACCTAGGGGACATTTTGCAATTGTTACTTTCCAGTGAGGCTCCGCGAATGGAACCGCGTCGCACTAAAATGCCAGTCATGAATTGTCTTTTTCAAGTGGTACAACATCATAGCACCACATCGCACCGCTGGGCAAAATAGGGTTCATCAGTTTTCCAATGGCCCAACGCAATTGTATTGTGTCGCACCAGGTGTCAAAATCGAGATTTCTTAATTCATAATTTAATTTTTCCAGGGACTGTTTGGTCATTTTCCAAGGCCCCAAATCTGTCCAAACACGAGATTTAAGTCCCAATAGGGCATTAATTACTCATTATTTCACAATTCTCTCAAATTAAACTAATTTCTTTCAAGAACAAAAACCCTAGCCTTCAAAATTCAAGACCAAAGCTCTAGAATTAACCATCAATTCTCACAATTTCATCAACCCAGGTATGTTAAGTATTCATTCATAAGTCATGTTAAGTGTTTATTCATGGGTCTCTTTCACCCATGGAGCCCAAGTATCCAATTTTAAATACAAAGTTATGATCTTTACAAGTTATAATGATTTTAAATTGTGATTCCAACCATATATCTTTATGAATCTTGATTTCATACCGTGCTTACATAAATTATTATTGTTACCAAACCCCACATTTTTAAGGTTGTTATTACTAAATTAAATGATGATTAAGTGTTATTGATGTTGAAATTATGCTATTACTCCAAGTTTTATGTTATTCCCATGTTTAGCCTAAATTATGAATATCAAGCGCTTAATTAAAGGTCTAATTGGATTTTGACTAATGCTCTAACATTATGTCCTCAAAGTTTAGTACTATTTTTCTATTATTGCTATTGAGTCCTGGGGGGTTCTGAATACCCAAAACCACAACTGTTTACTTAGTCTCAGTATCTTAGAATAGTTTCAAAATATGTTATGAGCATTATCAGATAAGTCAGTCATCATAATCAGTTAAACATAAAATAATTTAGTATTCTAAGTCAGTCTAGTTGTGAGTAGGACTTAGCCCCGAGCAACTATAAGTATGGTGGATTCCTCTTCATATAGTCTAAGTCATTAGTAGTAGTCATTGTACTCCAGAACAACGTAGCCAACATAGAATATGAGGAGTCACCCATCAGTTTAGGCTTGACTACCTCACAGGGGTCACCCGTCAGTTTAGGCTTGACACCCTTAGTCTTTCAAGATAGCGTATCAGTGGATCTACACAGCCAGTGTTAGTACCTATGGCATGGTATTGACGCCCTTCCAACTAGGGTCACAGGTTGGACCCCAAAATTGCTCATCGGGGTATGTCACTTAGATGATAGCTCCCACAGTCTCAGTACAGTCATCAGTTTAGTAATTCAATTTCAGGTTGGCTTGATTATAGCATACATATATCAATTATTCAGTTATCAATATTCAGGACTTTAGATTTCAATTTATATTCAGAACATATTTTATGCTTCGTCATGCATCTCCAACACTTACGGTTTCCATGTATCCTATTCAGTATGTCATGCTATATATATATATATTTAGTTAGTTATTATTCATGCACATGAAACCAAGCAGTATACCTCATTTAGTATATCAACACATTTAAAGTACTGATCGCATAATCTTTTCTTGTGCTATAATGTATCATATCATAGGTTCAGACACTAAGTTCTCGAATCATGCATAGACCTCTAGATTATCAGCCATAGCAAAGGTGAGTCCTCATATTTTGATGACAGATTATATTTACTTCTATGCTTTTAGTTCAGTAGTTAGTTAGAGTTAGTTGGGGCCTATCCCATCAACTCTCATTCATTCAGTTTAGAGGCTTTCAGATATTTCAGATAATTAGTCAATTCTTAAATTTTAGTTGTCATTGTCAAATGTTTTATCAGTAGTATTATTTTTGTTTATAGATTTTATTAAGTTTACTACTTATAATCTTATGGAATTCCTCGGTTAAATTCCATATATGACCTTTTGTTGTCTGTTTTACTCAATGCTTACAGCAGGTACTAGCTCATATGATAGCTTGTGGTCCCTTGGGATTATAAGCATTTTTGGTACCCAAGGTGTGCTCTCAAGTTGTTACATTAAATCTAATTGAATAATCTATATAACTCATTCTTTCTCTATGTGAGGTGATCAGTCACCTCATTTTGCTGATGAACTATCTATTGTAAAAACTCATACGACACACTATCAAATGCTATAGTTGTTAGGTGAACTGGCAAAGTCGACCTGACTGGTTCTAAATTAGAAGTTGGGGCTGGTGCAAATGTGCCCATGGACCCTTTATTTCTAGTAGTGGGATCAACTCTCTGACTACCTATGTCTATATAAATTCACATACTCATCCTCTCAACAGGATCAACTAGATAAAAATGCCCCTAAAAGTAGGTCGTAATAGAAGAAGAAGGTGAACTCACTTAATATAGAAGGATCGGGTTAACCGTATCCTTAATCATACCAATGTCTTCTATGTGGGTAACCTCGATCAGTGTATCAATCTATGGAACAAACAACACTCCAACCGCATAGCATAATTATTGCATTAAACAAGGGAAATGGAGAGTGGTAAACTCACTAAATGCTTTCTCATAGATCGCAGAATGGATCCACCTAGAAAAATCAATATCATAACCATCAAATAAGATGGCAATGAATGTTTCTCTATCCCATGTGAGAATTTTATCTGTAGATATCAAACATTATCCATGTCTCATCACTGTCTACTGGAACTTTGTTGCAAAGTATAGTGATGCATTCTTGATCTTACTCTTTCCTTAAATCCATGGTGCATCCGTGGCCAACTCGATGATCTACTTGGCTACCAATCTAGTCTAGTCTACTCTTAGTGCTCTATACGCAACCTCCTTCATATTGTTCCTACTCCACTTTATCCTCATATGATAATCGAACTTAGCTGTCGTGAGTGACCCTACTTACTCTGAACCAAATAACACTCTTCAGACTGCAACTTTAAAAATATCACCTCTAAGATGTCTAACTAAATTGTAGTTTAGTCGGGGTAGGACAACTCCTCTACCCTCGATCGAAATAACCAAGTATACTAAATGTCGTATAGGAGGGTCATCTACCAAAGTCTGTATCTCCTAAAAGATGACTACAAGGGTTGTATGAACTGGAAGACTAGGTCATCCACCAAAGTCTGTATCTCTCACAAGAATCCTGTAGGTGTAGAGATCTTACTAAATAGTCCAACTCTATCCGGACCCCCTCCCCACAATACCATATGGAGATAAACCCTGCTCAGTTATAAGTTATCTCTATCATAATACTACTACATGATCTCCACATACTATCTTAGAGACATGTGGGAAGTTAGACTTCTAAGCAACAGGTGGTGAAGTTGTGGCCTGAGTACTTGAAGCAGCAATTTGAGTAACTTGAGTTAAAGATGATGAGATATCCTGTGGAACCTGAACTGTATCAGCACCCTCATTCGACTAAGGTGTAGATAAGCCTGATACTGACTCACTCTCAGTTAAGCCGATTGTAGAATATGACCCCTTCTATTAATATGAGCCAACTTTATCCTCCTTATCTTCAGAACATGATGCTAAACCTGAATCAACTGCATCATCAAAACCACTAATCAAATTATTCTCTCCCTTATTACATTGGGAAGCGTGTGGTAGTAAAGTAGTGACTGACTTCATTCGAGGCTCAGTTTAGAAAAAACGTGCTGTAGAACTCTATGGTCTAGCAAATAGAGCCTGTGTGGTGCTGATAAAATCCAAATGGTCATCTATGATTTTGAAGACATCATTGGAGGCTAATGCATAAAGACTCAAGACTTGGTCACCTCGAGGACACAAGAACATGCATGAAACACCCATTTTCAGAATAACATAAAGCAAACTCGTGTGTTGAAGATTGCATGAGGGATTACCTTTGATGCCAACCTAAATCCACAAGTGTTGAAGAATGACCCCTTGGTTTTGGAGCACTGATGAAACATCTTTAATTAAGGGTATTTTGGGGGTCACACTTGCTGGAAAGACACTCTATGACCACCCATTTTATTAAAGGTATTTTGGCCATTTTGCTATGTAATAAGCTAGTCTATAAATAGTCTTCTATTATGTCATTTTCTCTTTAGTTAATTATGGATATTTGAGAGTCATTGAAAGACTTTTTCTTCTCTCTTTGAGAGTGTAGTGTAGGGCTTGGAAAAGTCATTATTGATCTTTGCTTAGAAACGGTACTTGTAAGGCGGAGTTGATTCCCTTACCAGTCACCATAAGAGTTTGGTATTATTATTGCAGGTCTTAGGGGTCTTATCATTTGATAAATAGTTTTGTTCCTATTTCTTGTAATCTGCTATGTCAAATTATCTATCGTACTTTATTGCATTTGTTTGTTAGCTTATTTCTGTTAGTCTTCATCTCTTTAGGTCATTCTTCTAACATTTGGTATTAGAGCAAGGTTTGGTTTTGTTCCAACAAAACCAATCTTGGGATTGTTATCTTGAAAATTAAAAAAAAGTGAAAATAAAAAATAAAAGTTACTTTCATATATTAGGGTTTTTAATTTTTGACACTTTATTTTTGTGTGTTATGTGTATTTCTAGTGTTAGATCCTTATCCTAACAACAAGAAGAAGTGTAGAAAATCAAAAATCTCACAAAAAAGATTCTAATTCAATTTTTTTGTGTTTGGGCAGATTTTGAAATGTAGATCTACTTTATTTTTGTGTGTTTTGTGAGTTTCTA
This sequence comes from Capsicum baccatum var. pendulum, assembly GCA_030864225.1. Classification (NCBI taxonomy): domain Eukaryota; kingdom Viridiplantae; phylum Streptophyta; class Magnoliopsida; order Solanales; family Solanaceae; genus Capsicum; species Capsicum baccatum. The sequence goes on from CM061559.1 coordinate 114,196,201, forward strand.
GTGCTATATCCTTGTTCTCTAGTGCTAATAGAGTCTAGATCTAAGATTTGAGCAAGATCCATTATTTTGAGCATTCAACCATTGTTAGACTTGAGTTTGAAGCTTTTTGAAGGTGGATCCATGTGGGTGTTGTGATTGTGACATTTGTTTGGAGTTATTTTGTGTTATTTATGCTTATATTGGCAAGGGAAACCTAGATCGACAAGAAAATTTGAATTTGAAGGCCATTTGCCTTGTGGTCAAAAGTTGGTCAACTTTTGAATATTCTTGTTGTTCTTCATCATCTTCATATTTTGTTGGAGAAGAATATTCAAAAAGGGGTGTTTGATCTTGAAAATTATGAAAGAGAGTGTACTATTTTTTCAAGGAAATTTTCAAGAACCTTCTTAGTCATCCAAAAGAAAGAAAACAACAATAGGGAAGGAATAATCAAGTACAAGATCAAGTACAATTGAAAGTACAAGGGGGGGGGGGGACCATTTTAATTCAAATTCCTTTGAACTTGAAAATGGCTCCAAACCTTGTGTTTTTTCTCCAAAGACCAAAATTACACTCCCTTGGTTGAAGATTGGGCAAAAATACAACTTGAAAACAAAAAAATATTGCAAACTTGATGTCCAACCACAAGCTGCCATGTCACCACTATGGGATAACCAAATTTTGAGCTCAAATCTTGATTTTTTGGTTTTTATTCTTGATTCTTAGTTGCATTTTTGTTGATTCTAGTGTTAATTTACAAACTAGTAATTGTCTACTAGGTTGTGAGTTAGTTTTGAGTCCTTTACTTTTGTATTTTTATTCTTTGTGTGCTTTTCTCATTTTTAATTTGTCGCAACTTTTTGTTTCAAGTTCGTAAGTAGAATTTTCTATTTTGTGTCTTTATTCTATCAAATAAGAATCTATTCCAGCTGCTACGTAGTGATTGACACCTTATTGACTATCGGAGTATAAGCAACTTTCAATATTCGCCGCTCCAATTGTGAGGATCACAAAGGTGAGTGTATATGAGTGTTGGTGAGGAGCTTTTACTATCGATCTTGTTTTTTTTCTTTTGTTTGTTTTTATCATTTTTTTAAGGTACCATGGCTGCCCATAGTTTCAATGCCGCGTGTGATCGCATCCATGACGGCCTTGAAAATATGAAATGGCATATTGAAATTATACGCCAATTATTACCTAAACTCTTCCCACAAAATCCAATTGTTCAAGCAACTTGCGAAGAGAGCTTCCTAAAGTAAGTTGCTTCCCAAGCTTGTGACAGAATTTCACATCGAGGTAAAGAAGAACATACTCATGAACGTCAAGGTGAAATAGCTTACTCTTACACTTTTGTGCAAGTGAACTATGATTGTGTGTCTATTAGCCCAATAAGTGTGAGTTGTAGCTTATCTATTTGTGAGTCCATTATTTCTTTTCCTCTTAATGATGATATACATGTTGTTAGTATGGATACATTAGTTGATCCTATTGATGACCGAATTGACTCTTCTTGTAAGATTAATTTAAATCCACCTATTGTTGAAGCCAATGTGTTGAATGAAAGTACATCGTCTATTGATTCTTTGCCAATTGTTGATGATGTGCATGTTGTGAGTGTGGATACACTAGTTGATCCTATTGATGACCAAATTGACTCTTCTTGTAGATCAATTTATGTCCACCTAGTGTTGAAGCCTATATGTTGAACGGAAGTACATCGTCTTGTGTAATTGTGATCAACTTATTTGTAAAAATTTCCCACCACTTGATTATGTATGTGATATCCTTAATAGAACTCCAGTGAGTAAAATAATTGAAGATGTTGGTCAACAAAATGGGAGTGAACTTGAGAGCTATTATTGAGATAATCTTGTACTTGAAATCTGTTTGAAACTTGAATTGATCTTTTAGAGAGTGATGAATGTGTTTGTTCCGAATCTACCCAGGAAATAGATCCCACTTTCTTTAGGTATAATATCTTATTTGAAGATGATATAGTCACTCCTAATAAACCTAGTGGTCAGAATGAAGTTGAAGGTGTAGCTTATCTTGAAAGTTATAATCTATATGCTAACCCTCTATGGTGTGCCAACATTCCTCCTAAAGATGGAAAACTCTTCTTGGAAGATGAGAGTACTCTTAAGGCAAAGTAATATATGGTCTTGGAAAGTAATGATCAATTGGGTGATGATAATTTTAACTTGCTTGAATTCTTAAGAAACCCAATAAGTGATTGTTCCTTGAAAATGGATTGTGGTTGTGATCCTTTCTATGATAGCCCACCCATGTTTGATGACTATGAAGATGAATTGTTTTCTTCTTGTGAAGACTTAAGGAATAATCCCTCTGATTTTGGTGGTGGTATGTATCTACATGAGGGTTCTTCCATAAAAGGAGAAAGTGTCCATTGCTTGGAAATTATTTCTTCTTCTACTATGTGTGACTTTCTTGTTAAGGGTACTCATGGTGATAATATTGAAACTGGTAGTAAGTACATACATGAGGACACATTAGTCGAAGTTGAATTGAGTAATACCTTTCTCTACTCTCTATTTTCTTTAGATGATATGTATGCTATTGTAGAGAGTATATTTTTAGATTGGGTGAAACCTATGGAGAAAAAGAGTGTTGTCTAGACCATTGTCTATGTCCACTCATTCCATTTGACCCCGGTGCCAAATGTGGATATGATTATGTTGGCACACCCAACTTTTTGCTTGGTCTACATGACAAGCAAAGTGTTATTCCTTAAAACCCGAGAGAAAAAGTGTCATTGTCTCATTGGGGTAATGCTTCTAAATGTACATCTTTGCTTGACACACTTGTTCTTAAGTTGCATGAATCCCAACTTGTGGATGCCAAGTTGTCTATTTTTTTGAAGTAAAGAGTGTATATATGCTTAAATTTTCTGTCTTCCCCCGTGCATGTATTTATACTTGATTCTTTCCTATACTACCTATTAACCTATAATGACATCCATGCTAGTTTTGAGTTTGGAGTAAGTAGAGGTAGAGGTCTTGTTGTTGGTCTACTTGTTTGTTTAATAAGGCTCTGCGGGATTGGTAGACTTTGATACCAATAGTGGCACCACGTTTGATGAGGCTACTTGAAGAGGTAATGAAACAATTGTGCCTTATGGTTCCTAAGACAAGGGTATCCTTATCTTTTGGACTAAGTGATACCATTAAGACCTTTGTGGTTTCTTTATCTCTTGATACTAGTCATAGTTATTTATTTTGTAACATTCTTACTATGCTTTTCATGACTAAGACAAAGGATTCGTGGTTATATCTCAAGTATATACCACCTTGGCATGATGATGCTATTTATTATACTAACCTTAACCCTCATGCCATAAGGAAGTTGTGCTTGTTTGTCCTTTCCTTAGTTTTGCATGGTATGGATTCGATGTCAAATCATTTTCAAGAAGGGGAGGATGTTACAAGCCAAATGGCCATCTATGCTTTTGAAGACATCATTGGAGACTAATGCATAAAAACTCAAGACTTGGTCACCTCGAGGACACAAGAACATGCATCGAGGACCCATTTTGAGCATGAGATAAAGCAAACCTGGGTATGGAAGATTGCGTGGGGGCTTACCTTTGATGCCAACCCGAGTCCACAAGTGTTGAATCATGATCCCTTGGTTTTGGAGCATTGATGAAGCATCCTTCATTAAGGGTATTTTGGGGATCACACTTGTTGGAAAGACACTCCATGACCACCCCTTTCATTAAGGGTATTTTGGCTATTTTACTATGTAATAAGCTATCCTATAAATAGTCTTCTATTAGGTTATTTTCTCTTTAGTTAAATGATGGATATTTGCGAGTCATTGAAAGACTTCTTCTTCTCTCTTTGAGAAGTAGTGTAGGGCTTGGAAAAACCAAGTAGTGTATGGCTTGGAAAAGCCATTATTGATCTTTGCTTAGAAACAGTGGTTGTAAGGCGGAGTTGATTCCCTTAGCGGTCACCGTAAGAGTTTGGTGTTGTTATTGCAGGTCTTAGGGGTCTTATCATTTGATACAAGGTTTGATTCCTATTTCTTGTAATCTTGTATGTCAAACTATCTATCTTATTTTATATCATTTGTTTTTTATCTTATTTCTCTTAGTCTTCATCTTTTTAGGCCATTCTTCGATACGAGATTACAAGAGATGAAGTCTAAGAGAAATAAGATAACAAACAAATGCAATAAAGTAAGATAGATAGTGTGACATATGAGATTACAAGAAATAGGAACCAAACCGTGTATCAAATGATAAGACCCCTAAGACCCGCAATAACAACACTAAACCCTTACAGTGACCGCTAAGGGAATTAAATCTGCCTTACAACCACCATTTATAAGCAAAGATCAATAATGGATTTTCTAAGCCCTACACTACTTGGCTTTTCCAAGCCCTACATTAGACTCTTAACGAGAGAAGCAGAAGTCTTTAAATAAATCGCAAATATCCATCATTAACTAAAGAGTAAATGGCCTAATATAAGACTATTTATAGGCTAGCTTATTACATAGCAAAATAGCCAAAATACCCTTAATGAAAGGGGTGGTCATGGAGTGTCTTTACAACAAGTGTGATCCCCAAAATACCCTTAATGAAAGATGCTTCTTCCATGCTCCAAAACCAAGGGGTCATGCTTCAACACTTGTGGACTTAGGTTGGCATCAAAGGTAATCCCCCACACAATCTTCCACACACGGGTTTGCTTTATCTCATGCTCAAAACGGGTCCTCCATGCATGTTCTTGTGTCCTCGAGGTTACCAAGTCTTGAGTCTTTATGCATTAGCCCCCAATGATGTCTTCAAAAGCATAGATGGCTATTTTGCTTGTATCAGGTGCGGGCTGAGATCCCAATGCACTAACAACTACTGTAAATGCATCTTGACTCTGTGAATGGACTCAAGTCAAGCGTGGGACCAATAGAGTACTATTCGATCTTACAAGATACTTATCAATGGAACCACTCTACTAAGGATACTCATTGCATAACGTGGACTGAACTCCCTTCTTTTGAGTAGCCTTAGGTGCCATAATACCTAAAAAAGTAGATGTTAGTGATTGAAACACAATAAATGAACAAAAATTTAGAAAAAATTAACTATCTAAGGAAAAGGCTACCTATAACCCATACCTACGGGCCATAGGCCGTACTTATGGGGGCTGTAGGTACCGACAGTAGGTACCATACAAATACCTAAAGCTTCAAGACTTCAACTTTCATACCTACTAGGCCACCTACATGCCCGTAGAAACTACTTACGAGGCTTATAAGTAGTTTCATAAGTTCCACTCTAAGAGTAAGTCAAGTCTTCCTAAAAGTTTTTATACCAAATAGATATAATTTCAATTTTTATACCAAGTTCAAATACTACAACATGCAATATAGATATTTCTATTCAATTTCTACATTTATTTATATTTATGAGCACATGCTTCCCCAACTAAAATTCATTTAACCATTTAAATTTTACCAAGGTTTGGCTCATGAACCAGGAGAATTTAACAATTTCATGATTATATTACGTGCTATCACAAATTAAATGATCACGAACAAATTTTTAACAATGTTGGAGATAGGAATTATTGCCTAGATTGAAGATTTTTGAAGTAGAAGTTAAATACTAGATTTTAGTCGTAATTCTCTCACAATGTACGTGCAAGTGGGGAATTTATGAGTGGGATTTTCCTTTTGTAGTTGTAAAAAGAAGTTGGAGAGTTTTAAGGGAAGAGAGAGTTTTGAATTTTAAAGGTTTGGGGGTTAAAGGGTCGATTTTGTGGATTAAAAAACCCTAGGGGTGTCAGATTGAATTGTTTTACATGGGCCCGACCCAGATTTTAAAAATAGGTCCAAAAACTTTTTTTACCCATTTACAGCAGCACTTATGGGCCATAATTACTACTTATTACCCTATAAGTAATAAGTATGTTCTGTAACCATTATCTCTCTAATTTTTACGATCACAACTTATGGGGTTCTAGGTTGTAATAAGTAAAGCATGAAAGAACAAAAAATTCATCTGATTCTCTTTACTTCAACTTACCTATCGTGGGTTGAAATTACAACCCCCATAAGTAGGGTTGTAGGTCCACTCACTTGGACTTGTCTGAAATTTTGCAATTTTTATCATTCTCCATGTGTTTCTCCTTCCTTTTAACCTAAAAATCAAAAACCAAATAAACACTAATACCTTGGGTTTCCTCCCATATTTCTCTTGATTTAACATCTTGGCATGATGTGGATATGTTGGATACTAAGACTTCACCAACATTCCAATGGGTTGCCTCATATGAAGCGCCTTATTTAACATTGCGATACAACTCATTTTCCCTGGCTACACAGATCGCTAAGGCTTACATCATCATAAACCTTCAACTCTTATATACTTCCCATATATTTCTTTACTCAATTCCTGCTCACCATGAGTGGGGCATCTCCATCTCGTTTGAGCTAACTACACTATGAAAAACTACTCTAACCATGGTGAATGGTCTAAACCAGCTAGACTTTAGCTTTGTAGGAAACAAGCAATGTCTCAAATTATACAATAGGACCATATCATCAGGTTGGAATACGTTTTTCTCAATATTCTTGTCATGGTACAACTTTATCTTCTGCTTATACAAGGAATATGAAATTCATCTAACTCATTCATCCAACTAATCCTAAAATTTTCAGCACCACATCACTCAAAATTCAGCTTCTTTATTGTCCATTGTGCCTTGTGCTTAAGTTCAATTGGCAACTCAAATTCCTTTCCGTACACAATCTTATATGGAGAGGAACCTATGCGGTTTTTTTAATCTATCTGGTAGGACCAAAGTGCATCAGCTAGCTTCCTCAACTAGCGTAGTTGGAATTCACAGTTTTTACCAAAATGGACTTGATCTCAATATTGGAGACCTCAACCTACCCACTTGTCTACGGATGGTAACGTGTTGCCACCTTATATTTCACACCATATTTCTCAAGCAGGACCTTTAATAGATGATTATAGAAATAGGACCCACCATCAATAATGATAGCACGTGGAGTACAAAATCGAGAGAACATGTTCTTCTTCAAAAATATTATGACAATGTGACCCTAATTATTGGGAAGCACAAAGGATTCCACCCATTTAGAAACATATCAGACTACCACCAATATATGGTTCATACCATAAAAAATCCCAAACGGACCCATGAAATTAATACCCCACAAACTAAGAAACTCAACCTCAAGAATTGGTGTCATGAGAAGCTCATGCTTCCATAAGATATTTCCTTGGCGCTGATATTGGTCACATGCCCGAGCATAGTTATGTGTATATTTATAAATCTTTAGCCAATAATAACAACATTGTAGAATTTTGTGGGCCGTGTGAGTATCTCCATGGTGACCTCTAACTAGAGACAAATGACAATCTTCAAGAATGCTCATCATCTCAACTTTGGGAATCACCTCTGAATCAGACCATCGGTACACAACTAAAATAAGAAAGGGTCATCCTATGAAAACTTTTGTACCTCCTGCATAAATTGTTTTCACTACTGAAATGACAAGTCTTTCGAGATGAGATCACCTGCAAATAATTTGCCAAATTGGCAAACCAGGGGATTAAGTCCTATGATTCATCCAAGATCCACTTATATAGAACAGTATCATCAATCTCAATCTCATTCCCTAATTTTAGCATCACCTCCTCTTCTAGGTAGGATAAATGGTCTACAACCTAATTTTTTATACATTTTGGGTCCTTAACCTTAAAGTTAAATTCTTGAAGCAATATTACCCATTGGATGATAAACCTAGGCTTCACATTTTTCTTTGCCATTAGGTACCTCAGGGTTGCATGATCAGTCTGCATAATGGCATGGGTCCCAACCAAATAGGATCAAACTTTTTCAAAAGGAAACACCACCGCAAGTAACTCCTGCTCAACCACTACATAATATTTTGTGTGGGGTTGAGTTCTTTGCAAACATAGTAGATGGGATGAAGTATTTTATCATGTCTTTGGACAAGGACAGCTCCTAGGGCTACACCACTGGCGTCACATATCACCTCAAATGGAAAATTCCAACCCGAAGACATAATTAAAGGAACAGAAATAAACCAATCTTTTAGGCACTCAAAGGATTAGAGACACACATTAACAAACAAAAACTTCACCTCGTTTTCCAAAAATTTCCCAATGGATATGGAATATTAGAGAAGTCCATGAAGAATCGCCTATAGAACCTCGTATGACCCTACCTTTAGAAAAAGTTAGTGGCGGCATTTTTTAAATCACCTCAAATATAATGCTATCAACCTTTATTCACTTCTTCAAAATATTGTTCCACAAAACTAATACCTCTTTATCCACTACGTGACACTTCTCCCAATTCTATACCAAGTTTCACTCCTCACATCTATGAAGTGTATTAGCCAAATGGGCCAAAAGGTAATCAAAAGAGTCACCCATAATCGATAAATCATCTATAAAGGACTCTATAATATCATCCACCATATCAGAAAATATGGATATAATACGATGCTAAAATATGGCAGGAGTATTACAAATTTCAAAAGACATTCTCTTGAATGGCAACATAATATATGGACATGTAAATGTGGTTTTCTCTTGGTAATCAGGGGAAATAAACCTGAATAACCATAAAAAACACAATACCATCCTCTTTCTGCAAGATGGTCTAACATCTGGTCTATGAATGGCATAGCAAGGTGATGCTTTTGCATCAAAGTATTTAGCTTTTCAGAATTCATACAAACTCTCTATCCTATAACTGTTCTCATGGGCACTAACTTATTTTTCTCATTATGGACCACAGTGATTCTACCTTTCTTTGGCACACACTGAACCGGGCTCACCTACTTGCTATTAGGGATATGGTAAAATACACCTGTATCTAACAACATAATAATGTCTTCTTCACCACCCCTTTCATAGGTTGATATAAATGACATTGATGCTCAATAATAGGCACACACTCTAATTTCAATATCTTATGGGTGCTAATTTTTGGTGGAATTTTTGCAATATCCTCAATGGTCTAAACAATGGCCCATTTAAACCTTTGTAATACCGAGATTAAAGCCTCACCCTATGTACTAACTCAATCTGCCGTAATGATATCAGAGAAGATATTATTGGCCCTCAAGAATTCATAATGAAAGTAAGAATGGAGGGCCTTCAATTCCAAGATCGGGTGGCTCCTCTATGGATGGCTTAGCTAGTGGAGTTGCTCTATTTTTCAAATCAAGATCCAACTTCTTTGGCATATAAGAATAAGTATCTCCACCAATAAGAGCACTCACCATCTTATTATACTCGTCAATACCATCATTATACAATCTCATGATCACTGCCTCTAATGCCTCTACACCAAGTCTCTTGTCAATGGGCACACTCACTACATCATCCTCTATAGTGTCTATCATAGACACCACATGCATGTATTTTGGCTATCATATCAACTGACCTATATTGAAAGTAACATGCTCATCATTGAGCCTAAATTTGATATGTCTTATCTCCGTGTAACCTATTTCCCTATCCGTGGATAGGAAAGACCTTCACAAGATAATGAGAACATTAAAATCTAGCTCACAATTGTGAATCATAAAATCTACTAGGAAAATGAAGGAAGCTATATTTACAAAACATCAGAAAAATACTAATAGGTTTCTTCAGAGTTGGTCATCCACCAATAATCTCATACACGTTGTCTTAGGTGACCCCAACTCTAACTACTTGTACACAACTATTGGCATCAAATTAATACTAGCTCCAGTCACATAATGCTCGTGTGAAATTCAGGGACCCAATAGTGCAAGGAATAGTGAATACTTTGGATCATATTTCTTCATAACCAAGCATTGAGAAGAATTAATACTATAGTGTTACATATTATTGGAGGGATCAAAACTCACCATATGCTTCTTAGTCACTAAATCCTTAATGAACTTTGCATAACATGACATGTGCTCTAATGCTTCTACAAAAGAGATATTTATAAATAATTTTTTTAATATAGACATGAATTTTTGATATTTACCTTTCTTTTTGTTTTTCTTCAACCTCTTATAAATAGGCGAAAGAGGTCATGAAATAGTATTCAATACTAGTTCGACCTCCTTATCTTCGTTTTTTTAGGATTTACTCATTTCTCAACACCTATTAATTTTTATGACATTTCACCAACTTCTCATTTTCAACTTTAGGTGCATTATCAAGATCAATAGTATCATCCCTTACCTCATAAACTATCAATATAGCAGGATGTAATGCCTCGAGAGTACACCTTGGGTATCACACGGAACTTACAATATCTCAGAAGCACAAGCTAACCCATTAGCTAATACCTTTTGTGAGTACTGGATAACATAATCATAAATGGATAAAAATAACGGATAAGCCATAAGTTTTTAATATCTGAGATCAAAACTAAATCATACAATTAGAAAATAACTATCTGAATCTAAATCTGATAAAATACTGATAAATTGAATAATTAGGTGACATGACATCATAAGTCTGCAAACTGAATAACTAACTGTAGTTTCCAAAAGTCTCTAAAAGGAATAACTGTGAGTTTATGGGACATGCCCCAACTAACTACAACTAACTACTAGAATAAAAATATGAAATAAAATAATATGTCCTCAAAATATGAGGACTCACCACTGCTACTGTTGAGAGTATGAGATGTCTAAATGCAATCTAGGAACTAAGAATCAGAACCTATGATGTAATACTTCTTAGCGCAAATGAAAGGCATGTGATCAATACTTTGAATGTACTGGTATGCTAAATGAGGTAGGATCACATACATGGTTTCATGAATAGGAATAGTAACTATCTAAATATATATGTAAAACATAGAATATTGAATAGAGAGCATGAAATCTGTAGATACTGAAAATATATAAAATTTGTAAATACTGTGTACGTATAAAAGTCTATAAATACTGAAGGTACATGAAATCTGTAGATACTGGGGATGCGTGACCAAGCATATAACATGAATGGGATAGAAGTCTGTAAATTAAAACAGTAAAATAACTAATATCTGTATTCCTTGGTCAAACAACACTGAGAATGAACTACTGATATGATTATTGGACTAAGACTGTGGGAGTTATCATCTAGCCGACATATCCTAATTTGATCTAATTGGGGTTTCAACCTATAAATCCCATCTGGAAGGGTGTTAGTACCAAGACACGGGTACTAATACTGGCTGTGTGGATACACTATACCAATGTACTGTCCTGAAGGACTAAGGGTGTCAAGCCTAATTTGACGGGTGACCCCTGCGAGATAATCAAGCCTAAACTAACAAGTGACTTCTCATATCCTATGATGGCTATATAGTTCTAGAAATTAGGGATTGCTACTAGATACTCCTCTACCTATTTGACAGGGAAACCGCCATCCCAACACTCACTTGGTGATATATCCTACTCTCAAATGAATGACACTGAGTTACTGACTATTTCTGAGTTTAACTGACTGATTTAGTAATGCTTATGATGTATTCTAAAGTTACTCTAAAGATACTGAGATGAGACTAAATAAGCAGATATGGCTTTTGAGTATTCAATACCCCCAGGACTCAAAAGAAGTAATAGTGACATGACACTTAAGCTTAGATGACATAGTATTAAGGATTTTATCAAACATGTATTCTTGTAGGCATTTTATCAAACACTTGTAGTTCATAGTTTTGTCAAATCATAGGAATGTTAGGGAACTTGTAGTAATAGTATGAATTTAACATGAATAGCACTAAATCATGATTAATTCAATCGATGATAACATTAAAACATGGAGAATTGAATGACAACAATAATTTCATCTATACATGGTGTAAAATCATAGTTCATGGAGATTCATGGGTGAAATCATAATTTAAAATCAAAATAACTTGAAAAGATCATAATTTTACAATTTAATTCAGATACTCGGACTCCATGGGTGAAAGGAACCCATTAATGAACATTTAACATACCTGGGTTAATGAATTTAAGAGGATTGATGGAGAGTTCTTGAGATATGGCCTTGAATTTGAGAGCTAGGGTTTTTGTGTTATTGAAGAGAATGAATCACCTTTTGAGTAATTTTATAATAATAGGTATATGATGCCCTATTAGGATTTAATTTCATGTTTAGGATGAGTTTAGGGCTTAGTAAAATGACAAAACAACCCCTTGGAAATTAAAAATGGGTAATTGGGAAAACTAAAAATCTCAATTTGATGCCATGGCGCGACGTTTTGAGATTGCGAAGCCTCACTGGAAATTGATGATTGGGACCTGAAAGCTTGGCGCGATGCAACGCTATCACGTTAAGACTTTGGAATGACATTTTAGCCACCTCCGTGACATGCCATTATTGTGGAGTCTCACTAGAAATTGCCAAATGTGAAATGGGAGATCACCACGATGCGGGGGAATTACGGAGTCTCATTGGATTTTAAAAGTTGTGATTTAGACTGGATCCACAATGTGCTAATGATTAAAATGATGGTGTTTAATGACTAAAACATAAAATCTCCATAACTTCTTACCCGATTATCAGATTTGGGCAAATTTTATATCGTTGGAAATCTAATTGAATTTTCTACGTAATGACAAACTCTAAAATGAAGAATTATGGGTATTTCAAAAATTTTAAATATGAATACTCATGTATTGGGACTTTAATTATGCTAGGGAAATATGGGGTATTATAATATCTCCCGCTTGGCATCATTCATCCTCGAATAGGACTAGTTAAGTGGAGGAAAACTGATGGACTGAGATTACACACTGAACATGCATTTATGATGCATGGAATGCATTACTGAACTGATTTGTAAATGTTCAACTGACATGAACATGATGTGTAACTGAAACTAAGCATGATAGAAAGAAATTCTAAGAAGATTAGTACCTTAAACTGAATCTAAATTCACAGAGAAAAGTTAATGGTACTTGGTCTGCATACTTGCTTCTGCTTCCCAAGTGGCTCCCTCAATGGACTGATTCCTCCAAAGAACTTTTACTAGTGGAACATCTTTGTTCCTTAGTCTACGAACTTGATTATCAACAATTTTGACTGGAACATCCTCATAAGAAAGACTATTTCGAACATTTACACTTTCTAGGGGAACAACTACATTTGGATCACCAATACATTTCTTTAATAATGAGACATGGAACACTGGGTGTACTGAAGCTAGATCTGAAGGCAAATCAAGATTGTAAGCTACCTTTCCAAAATAAATGAGAATTTTGAAAGGACCAACATAGCATAGACTGGGTTTTCCTTTCTTGTCGAACCTCTTTACCTCATTCATGAGAGATATTTTCAAGTACACAAAATCACCGACCTCAAAATCTGATCCTTTCGCCTCCCATCTGCATATAATTTTTGTTGGCTCTAGGCAGCTCTAAGACTTTCTCTAATCAACTGAACCTTCTCTAAGGCACCAAATACCAAGTCAAGCCCTACTACTACGACCTTAACCACTTCAAACCAACTAATCCAAGATCTACATGTACTACCAAAAAGAGCCTCAAACGGAGCCATCTGGATACTGGAATAATAATTGTTATTATATGAAAATTAAATCAAAGGTAAGTGGGCATCCCAACTACCTTGTAAATCAACTATGTATGCTCTCAACATATCTTCAAAAGTCTGAATGATCCTTTCGGGTTGACCATCTGTTTGAGGGTGGAAGGATGTACTAAGATAGACTTGGGTACCAAGACCCTTTTGGAATGCTTTCCAGAAGTGAGAAGTAAACTGGGTACATCTATCAAAGATGATAGATAAAGGAAAACCATGCAACCTAACCAACTCTTAAAGATAGAGTTTGGTATAGTCCTCGACTGAATAAGAGGTATGGACTAGTAAGAAATGAACTGATTTGGTCATCCTGTTATAATAACCCAAATCGAATCATGTCGCCGACGACGAGGCAAACCAATCACAAAGTCCATGTTCATTTCTTCCCATTTCCATTTGGGAATACTGAACTCCTACATGGACCTACTAAGCTTCTGGTGCTCAGTCTTAGCCTACTGACACGTAGAGAATTTAGCTACAAACTCTGTGATATCCCTCTTTATCCCACTCCACCAATAGATCTTCTGCAAATTATGGTACATTTTAGTGGCCCCTAGATAAATAGAGTAATGCGTACCATGCGCTTCTACAAGAATTCGTTGCCTTAAATCTTCTACACCAGGCACACATAGCTGATCTAATAACGCAACACACCATCTCCCTCTTGGGAGAAAATCTTTACCTTTTGATCTGTGACTGATTCTTTCAACTTAACTAGACTGGGATCTCTGTCCTACTTTTCCTTTACTTCAGAAATTTGAGAGGATTCTAAACTACTCTGTACCTATATATTACCTTCTACTGAACTGACTAGGCGGACACCTAGTCGAGCAAGATAATTAAATTACTGAGCTAATTTCTTCTTACCATCCTCAATATGAGCAACACTACCCATAGAAAATCTACTAAAAGTACCTTCTACTACATTGGCCTTTCCGGGATGATACATAACACTTATGTCATATTCTTTCAATAACTCTAACCGCCTCTTCTGATGCAAATTCAAGTATTTTTGAGAGAACACATACTGTAAGCTTTTGTTATTTGTGAACATATCAACCTGCACCCCATACAAGTAATGCCTCCAAATCTTTAAGGCAAACACTATAGCTGCTAGCTTAAGATCGTGAGTAGGGTAATTCTTCTCATGGGGTTTAAGTTATCTGGAGGCAAAGGCTATGACCTTACCTTTCTACATGAGGAAGCAATCCAAACCTACTCTGGATGCATCACAGTACATAACAAACCCATCTGAACCATCTGGTAAGGTAAGAACTGGGGCTGAGGTGAGTCGAGTCTTCAACTCCTAAAAACTCTTCTCACAGGAATTTGACCACTGAAACTTAACTTTCTTCTGAGTCAATCTAGACATTGGGAATGCAATAGATGAAAACCCTTTAACAAACCAATGGTAATATCTAGCCAAACCCAAGAAACTCCTGATGTCTGAAGGAGAAATGGGTCTGGGCTAGTTTCTCACCGATTAGGTCTTTTGAGGATCAATTCTAATGCCATTACTGGAAATAATATGGCCAAGGAAAGCTACTGATCTTAGCCAGAATTCACACTTACTAAATTTGGCGAACAACTGATGGGATCTAAGTGTTTGTAATATGATTCTAAGGTATTCTTCATAATTATTATTGCTACGGGAATAGACAAGAATGTCATTAATGAAGACTATAACGAACATGTCCAAGTACTACTTGAACACTAAGTTCATCAAGTCCATGAAATATGTTAGGTACTAGTAAGACCAAAGGACATGACTAGAAATTTGATGTGACCATACCGTGTTTGGAAAGATATATTCAAAGTGTCATATTCTCTTACTCTGAGCTGATGATAGCCTAATCTAAGGTCTATCTTAGAAAGGTAACTGGCACTCTGAAGTTGGTTAAATAAGTCATCAATTCTAGGAAGTGGATATTTATTCATTATTGTGACTTTGTTCAACTAACGGTAGTCTATGCACATTTTGAGAGAATTGTCTTTCTAACACACGAATAAAACTGGTACGCCCTACGGGGAGATGCTAGGCCTGATTAATATCTTATGTCAGAGATCCTTCAACTGTTCTTTCAATTCTTTGAGTTTATCTAGAGCTATTTTATATGGAGGAATAAATATAGGCTGAGTATCTGGGAGAAGGTCTATTCCGAAGTCGATTTCCCTTTTGGGAAGAACTCTAGGAAAATCTTCAGGGATGACATCTGAGAATACATTTACTACTTGAACTAACTCAAGAGTTGAAGTTTCTGAGCTAGAGTACTTGACTCAAAAAAGATGGTAAATACACCCCTTGGATATCATCTTTCTCGCTCTAAGGTACAAAATTAAATAACCCTTAAGCGCTATGGTACTACCCCTCCATTCAAGGATTGGTTCATTTGGGAACACAAAATGAACTATTATATTTCTACAATCAACTGAGGCATAGCATGAGTGGAGCTAATCCATGCCGAGAATGACGTCAAAATTCGTCATCTCTAACTCCACAAGATCAACTAAGGTAACTTTATGAGATATTATGACCAGATAATTTCTGTATAGCTGCCTGGCTATAATGAAAATTCCACTGGGTAGACACTGAAGAGGGCTCTACTAGAGTTTCGGGACTGATTCCAAAATTGATGGCTATATATGGAGTTACAAAAGAAAGAGAAGCCCAAGGGTTTAGTAAAGCATAAATATATAAGTGAAAGACCTGTAACTTACTAGTAACTATTTTTGGAGAATTTTCCTGATCTTGGAGGGACTGAAGAGCCTATAATCTGTTTGAACACTTTCCACTGGTAGAACTGGAAGTGGCACCTTGCTGAGTCGGGCAACCGGATGGAACTGACGCCTGATGGGTCTGGCCCTGTTAGCGCAAATCCCTACCATTCTTATCAACTAGCTAAGGCTCCCAAATTTGATAGCCTGGCCTGCCATACTCGAAGCACACATCACTGCCTAATATACATTCTTCCTAATATTTTCTGGAACATTTTTGACATAGAGATTTGTAGGGGAACTATTAACACTACCTCATACTTAGAGCCTGTTGCTCTATCCCGATTATAATTTCTGAATTTGGGTACTGGGACACTGGACGAAGACGGAGCTGGGGATTAAGACCTTTGATGAAACTGAGGACGGTTACCACCTTCTGACCTTGGTTGGCTGAAATTAAAACTACCAGTCCTAGCTTTCTTGTTTCATCTTTTCCTCTCCTTAATCTTCTGCTCCTCAATTTGTTGAGCATGGACCATCATCCTACACAAGTCCATCTCCTTAATTAGCATTAAGGTTCTACACTCCTTGACCACACTATTAGATACACCGGATACAAACTTACTCATCTTGGACCTGCTGTCAGCTACCACATGAGGAGCATATCTAGCTAACTGAGTAAACTTAAGGGAATACTCCTTCAAGCTCATGCATCCCTACCTCAAGTTAATAAATTCTAACACCTTGGCCTCCTTCAACTCTAATGGAAAACATCTATCTAGGAATGTTGTGGCAAACTCTTCCCATTCTACAGGCCCTGCATCTACACCCCTATCAACCTTTCACTGCTTAAATCTAGTATGGGCTACATCCTGCAACTAATATGTAGCCAACTTAGCACTATCACTGGATGTCAGCCCCATAGCATCTATTACCATTTGAACCATATCTAAGAATTTCCATGGATTCTATTTAGAATTGGATCCCGTAAAGAAATGAGGATTCATTCGGGTGAAGTTCCAAATCCTGGTTACAGCAATATTGGCCATTGGGTTGGCTTGAATAGCTATTAGCTATTCATTCTGTGCTGCTACAAAATTTGCTAGAGTGGTAAACGTAGCCCTTAATTTTGTGTGAGAGACATGCTTGTCCAGAGGGTCTGCCTGGATAGGCGGAGGTGCTGACTAGTTTACTGCTCTTCTATTATTCTTTTTGGGAGGCATATTCTACAAACAGAAGGAAAAAATGGATTAGACTGAGAGTTTAACTTGAGCTCATTCTCACTCGCATGACATAAATACTGAAAGAAGGGAAACTTTTTCTAAATGCCTTGTAGCCTTCTGCCCATAAGTGTGGCATGCTACACAACCATGCACAAGACTCTACTTTATATGGCTTTTAAACTTCCTAGGACACTTTAAAAACTTAGGTTCTGATAAAAAGTTTGTAACGCCCCAAGAGTACACCCTAGGCGTCACTTGGTGCTTATAGTCCTGAGGGATAATAAGCTAATCCATGAGCAGGTATCTGTTGTGGGCATGGATAACATTGTGAGCAATGGATAGCATAATCATTTATATAGAAGGATAACTGATAATAAATAAGGTTTTAGTATCTGACATCAAAATTAATTGTAAAACTGGAAAAAAACTGTCTGAATCTGATAAAATACTGATAAACTAGATAATTAGCTGACATGTCAACTAAAGTATAAATCCTGAATAACTGACTGTAGTGTTTGAAAGCCTCTAAACTAAATAACTATCAGTTTATGGGACATGCCCTCACTAACTCCAACTAACTACTAGACTGAAAGCATGAAATAAAATAATCCATTGTCAAAATATAAGGACTCACCACTTCTACTGCTGAGAGTTTGAGATGTCTAAATGCGATCCGAGAATTGGGCATCAAAACATATGATATAATACATCATAGCACAAAAGAAAGGTATGCGATTAGTACTTTGAATATACTGGTATGCTAAATGAGGTAGGCTGACCTGCATGGTTTCATGAACAAGAATAGCAGCTGTCTGAATATACACGTAAAACATTGAATACTGAATAGAGAGCATGAAATTTGTAGATACTTAAAATATATGAAATTTGTAAATACTGGTGTATGCATGAAAGTCTATAAATACTGAACATACATAAAATTTTTAGGTAATGGAGATGCATGACCAAGCATATAACATGAACTGAATAGTAGTCTGTAAACTGAAATACTGAAATAACTGATATCTGTATGCCTTGCTAAAATAACACTGAGAATAAACTACTGACCTGACTATTTGACTGAGACTGTGGGAGCTATCATCTAACCGACATGCCTCAATCTGAGCTAATCGGGGTCCAACCTATAACCCCAGTTTGAAGGTGTTAGTACCTTTCTACAGGTACTAACATTGGCTGTGTGGATCTACTACATAGATGTACTGTCTCGAAGGACTAAGGGTGTCAATCCTAATCTGACGGGTGACCCCTGCGAGATAGTCAAGGCAAAACGGACGAGTGACTTTTAATATATTATGTTGGATACATAGTTATGGTGTTTAAGGATTGCTACAAGCAACTCTTCCTATCTGACGAGGAATCCGCCATCTCTACACTCGCTCGGTACTAAATCCAACTCCTAACTGAACTATTTTTGAGTTTAACTGACTGATATAGTAATGCTCATGATTTATTTTGGAGTTATTCTGAAGATACTGAGATGATACTAAATAAGCAGCTATGATTTTTAGGTATTCAATAACCCTAGGACTCAAAAGCAATAATAGTAACATAATACTTTAGAGGACATAGATTGAAGGCATTTATCCAACATACATTCTTGTAGGCATTTTATCAAACTCTTGTAGTTCATAGTTTGGTCAAATCATAGAAATGTTAGAGAACTTGTAGTAATAGCATGAATTTAACATGAATAGTATTAAATCATGATTAATTTAATGAATGATAACATTAAAACATGGAGAATTGAATAACAACAATAATTCATCTATACATGGTGTAAAATCATAGTTCATGGAGATTCATCAGTGAAATTATAATTTAAAATCAAAATAAATTGAAAAGATCATAATTTTGCAATTTAATTTGGATACTTGGACTCCATGGTGAAAGGAATCCATGAATTAACATTTAACCTACCTAGGCTTTAATTTTGTGCTTAGGACGAGTTTAGGGCTTAGGAAAATGACCAAACATCCCCTTAAAAATTAAAATGCAAAACTGGGAAAACTGAAAATCCCAATTTGAGGCCCTGGCGTGACACGCCACGATCGCGGAGCCTTACTAGAAATTGACGACTGGGACCTAGAAGTGCCAGGATTGTGGATTCTCAATAGAAATTGATGACTGGGACCTGGAAGATGGGCGCAACGCGGAGCTATCATGTTAAGACTTTTGAATGCCATTTTGGCCACCTCCACGACGTGCCATTATCGCTGACGATCATTGGAAATTGCCAAATGTGAAATGGGATATCACCGCGATGTGGTGGAATAGTGGAGTCTCACTGAATTTTGACAATGGTGATTTATACTAGAGACGCAACACGCTAGTGATCAAAATAACGTAGTTTAACAACTGAAATGTGAAATCGCCATAACTTCTTACCGGATTATCGAATTTGGGTGAATTTTTTATCGTTGGACAGCTAATTGAATTTTCTACGCAATGACAAGCTCTAAACGGAAAAATAATGGGTATTTCAAAAATTTTATGTATGAATACTCATGTATTGGGACTTAAATTATGCTAAGAAAATACGGGGTATTAAACAGGATCAATAGTAGCCTTACCACTTCGATGATGATTTCTTAGTATTGATTGTTATTCTTTGAATTTTGAATGTTGTTGCTTGGGAGAGTGCCTAGTTGTCGTTGATTCAATGTAGACGACATTTGACCAAACTACTTCTTAAGATGCTTAATTATAGTATCATGCAACTCCACTTTCTGGATTCAACCCAAAATATCTACCCTAATCTCCTTAAGGCAACTCTCTTGGCTCTATAAACCTTTAACCAACTTTGTAAGAAATGAATACATCCTCGAATAAATATCACAGTTCTTAATGGAACATATACACCACTCTTCTCCTTATAATCATCAATTCTCCTTTGGTCACCATTCTTCTCTTTACTTTTATCCCTATAGCTTTCCCCATATTAGTTTCAACTTTCATTCCCTTTCCTCAAGTTCCCAGTGTCCTGATTGGACGTTTGGCCCTTAGCGTAGAATCCTGCCATATATTTGTCCAAACAGTTAGCTTCCTTCTCTGATTCAGATTCATCATGTAAAAAAGATCTACCTAGCTCACCCAATACATTCACCTTTTATACATTCATAATTGCAAATAGTTTAGTAAGTGACCCTATCTTCATCCATAGTTGTGACACCTCTTGAGCCACTACATGATCAAGGACTCTCTGCTCAATGAAAGCACTAATAGCATAGGTATCCTCCTCATTCTGTTTCCCAAGTATGCCATCTTAGGTTTGTTTTAGAGACCTGATCTAATATTTTTGTATCTAGCTCCCAATTAAGGCTTGTAAAACCCCACCAATAATAGTAACATCAACAACTTTGGTGTTTGCATTCAATGATCTATAGAATATCTTGAGCAAAATCCTCTATGAAAGTTTGTAATTCCTAACAATCATCAACATCTTCTTAAACCTCAACCATGTCTCATATAATTCTTCTCAATGCAATTGCATAAAATAACTAATAACATCCTTCAACTGCAGTATTCTAAAAGGCGGGAAGAATCAGTCCAATAATTTTATCCATAACTCATTCCAAAATGTAATGGACCCAAGAGGTAGTTCCCCTAACCATAATGTCTCTTCATTTATAAGAGAGAATGGGAATAAATTGACTCTCAAAGATTCCTAACTCACACCAGGTAGATTATATGAAGTCAAAATCCCAACAAAATTTATGATGTGTATGTTTGCATTATCAGTCAACAAACCAGCAAACATACCCTTTCAGATTAAGCAATTGAATCATTGCACTCGTAATGTGAAACTTGGCAACTTAAGGCATGTCAGGTAGAATGATAGATCCAGTCTCAATAGGCTTAACATACCTTAAATCTTTTTTTGAATCAACAAAAATTGGTATATACTAATAAGTTGGGGATGTGGAGCTCTATCTCTTTGAACTCTGTCTCTGTCAAGTATTATTCGACACTTTTTTTCCTATCTTACTCTTTCCTCTTGATCTGTATGACAAGAAGCTACCAACTTCATATTCTTTTTGGGTAATAATCAAGTAGTGGTTTGTGCAAATGTTTCTCGAACACCATGTGGTGGGGGAGTATTCAAGGGATTTACATCATCTTCAACCCCATCATGCTGAACTATTTGCTTATATTCTTCCATCTTATGATTCTACCATAAGGTCCTTTCTATCTAATCAAGTGGGATCAAGGGATTTCCTTGACTCTGAGTACCAAGCGCACACAGGTGTATGCCCCATGAATAACAAAAAAATAAAAAATCTAAAATATCAACAACCTCAATCAATTAATTTTAAACCGTATTCCTTGGCAACACTACCAAAATTTGATGTCGCCTAAACTATACCTCCTAAAAAAGTATAACGTGGTCACTATCAAATAAAGAACCCAACGAAGGTTGGGATAGAACCTATAGGGAATAAGAGAAATCTTTGTCAGGAAATTGCTGATGAAGTTAGACAGTGTAGAAACTAAATAGGTAAATTTTGTAAGAATAATAGTAGTAACAAAATCTTGAACACCTTAGGTTGAAATAAATATGATATGATCACTATAATTGTGTTCGCCTTGACTTCATAACTACACAGACTTATCATACTCGTCAAATTATCATGAGGCCTTGCATGTAGAATATAATAATTTATGTATTATTAATCATCTCTCAACACCTTTTGGGAATTTTTCTCATCTTCTTTCAGTCTTAGAGTGTCGACTTACTATCCCTTATCCTAGAAACAAATTTATTGTCTTTTCTCAGTGTCAAGTTAATTAGATAAAGTTTGATTGTTTCAATTTAATATTGTGATCTTTATTCCTAATCTCATCCTCTCTTTCATGTAAGTATGATATTTAAGTGGGTAGCATCTCCAGTCGCTAAGAAAGCAATCAATACAAAGAAACTATAATACATGCATAAACATTGATCAAGAAAGTCTTTGTACTTTCTTTACTTTGTTATTCTATCAGTGTTCCCACAACCCTAGGTAAGAGGTTTAGCCACTCATATTTGTAAGAACACCCATAGAATTCATAATTGAAAGCACATGAATAATCACAAAATGAATTAAAAATGAAATCAATAATCTCACATTAATATCCAACCATAAAAGTCAAGAACAAGAATTTCCATGATCAAAAGTGTATCCTAGAACTATAATATAATGTTATTAGTATGTAAAGTTCATAAACTAATAACAAAACATCAATGGATATTTATAGGATACATTATAAAAACTAAAAATCTTATAAAAAATAAAGTAGGAAAAATCATGTCAGCACCTACCTACGACCCCAGTTATGGGTCGTAGGTGCTACATATTTTCCCTAGGTGGGTCCTTGATTCTTAGTGAAAATTAAAAACTTTTAGAACTCAACTTACGAGGGGTACTTATAGGGGATGTAGGTACTATATACTTCTTCTAAGTAGGCCTTCCTAGGTCTCAAAATGCAAATTAACTTTCAGAATTTTCCTTCTACTACTTACAACCCAAACTACAAGGAGGCATAAGTAAAACTTACGACACGTAGGTGGTCTGTAAGTAGCCTTTTAGCTACACTCTTCATCATATTTTTCTCCTCTTCTATTTCAAACCATGTTTTCCTGCAAAACAAACATAAAAACACATCATATCTAATTAAAAAGGACCTAAGTACTGGCATAATTTCCAATTTTAAGCTTCGAAAGTACCATGAAACCATGACACATCAAGAACTACTTCTTAAGGATGGCTAGACAATTACTGATTCTAGAAACACATTAATTTATACTATTATAAAAACCTTTTGCTAGAAATCTAGATAATTTTGGAGAAAGGTCCCTTGAGTTGTTAAAAGTCTTAAGTGCAAAACACTTTTCAATTTTAGGCGGAATAAGGATTTATTTCTCTCTAGGATCTATACAATACCTGATGGAAATCTCCCATATTGGAAATTAACATCTTTTCATTCAAAGCTTTAGCGTTCAATGATGAAACCGGTTCTTCTCTTCCAATAATGCAAATATTACAAGTGCAAGAAACCTAGTCATATCAAAAAATATTGAAAATTATCTAAAATGCTTAGAAATCTTAACGTTGATGATTCTGTCTTTCACCAAATCTAACATCTCTTACTAGAGGAAAATGGAGAATCTTATAGTGAAAATGATGAATTTGAATAAGATTTAAACAAAATTCAAAAAGATGACTTGGAATCTTCTTGGTCTGACCAAAAAGACCAGAAAAATAACATGAGATTATTGTTCTCTCAAAAGAACAAGATCTCCTCCTAGAATTTTATTTAATTTGCAAGATTCTGACCAAAAAAGATAAATCATACTCATCTTCATCTAATATATTTTCTCATCCTCAAACAACAAATACTTACAATGTTACTGATATTTTGAATAGGTTCCCATCTAGTAAACCTAAGGTAGTGACTATTTAAGATCTCCAATCAGAAATAGTATTCCTTAAAGAACAAATTAGAGAAATAAAAGCTAGGAAAGAATTTAATAGACTTTTCTTCCAACGATTATCTGTAATGACTAAACTGCATCAGCTAATACAGACTGAACTGGCAACCCAAGAGATCAAACCAGAATTTTTCATCAATTATCTTTTAGGAATTTCCATTAAGAGATGGTACGCTAGGATAGCCTTTGTAGTCAATAATTAACTTATTTTGGATATCATTGCTTTGTTTCACATAGGTGCAAATTTCAATTACATCGGAGAAACAATGTATCCCCGCTAAATACTTTGAAAAAGCTAAGAAAGCCCTTAGAGATGCAAATATCAGAAAAATCCACAAATGGTAGTAGACTAGGGATTAATTACAAACTTTTTGATTTCGAAATATGAAATTTTGTAGGAAATTTACTTTTATCGTCCTCTACTTCCTCTATCCAAGTAAAAGATATAACCAATCCTGTAATACTAGGCACCCATTATTTTGAGACACTCATCTTATTCAGAGTTACTCATCAAGGAATAAATACTGAATATAACAATATGTTCTTTCCATCTTAGAAACCTCCTATTAGAAATTTTTTATTTTCTTTTAAGCACTAATAGGCTAAGATAAATTTCCTCAAAGAAGAAGTAGCATTCTACATTCTACAACAACAGCTTTAGGAATCCCCTCTTTAATCTAAGATCAAGGTCTTAAAAATAAAAAATAAAAAAGAACTCTGTGTAGATTTACCCGCACATTTTGAAATTGCAAAAAGAACATGGTCAGAGTTCCCTATGAAACTGACTTTGATGAGAAAACTATTCCCCAAAAAGCTCAGCCTATTCAAATAAATCACAAGCTAACAATCCATCGCTCAGAAGAAATCAATGATCTTCATAGAAAATAGATCATCTCTCCAAGCAAGTGCCCTTGTAGTTATATGGATTTTTATATCAATAAAACTTTTTAAATTAAATGAGAAGTCCCTTTTTTAATTATCAATTATAAACCTTTAAACATTTTCCATTGATTGACTAGATATCATATTCTAAACTAAAAATATCTACTCCAACAACTTTATGTTGTGATAATTTTCTCAAAATTTGATTTAAAATTAGGTTTTTAGCAAATTCATATTGTCACGACCCAAAACAGGGCCAAGCCGTGAGGGGCATATCAGGTCCACCATTGACTAGAGACTACCCCGTGTACCTAGCCAAAATACTACACACTACCTTATTGTGGCTGAATTCTAATATATAAAAAGATAGCCTAAGTTAAGCTCAAAGAATTTTAGACATTTTTATAACTGACAATCGATAACCGACCAAAAATAACCAACCAACATCACCCAAGTCTACCATTATCCACAAAGCCTTCTAACAAAACAAAAATAAAGTAAGTGTCGGGACATTTCCCCAACCCTAACAATGACAATTTTAATGATAATTTGAACTCTCAATTTTAATATATGAATCAAAACTGATGAAATATCCAAGTTTTCAGAATAATGGAAGCTCACCACTTCACCACCAATGATCGACGAACCGAGCTGCACAGGAAATATTGAAGTACCTCCGTACCTACATCGCATGAGGATATAGCATTGTAGATGGTTAGTGGGTTGAGAACTAGCTTGTAACTCCGGGATAGGGGATATAATATAGCTAAGTCAAATACAATTCAAAACAATGTGAACATTATCATATACATACATAAATAATATGCCAGGAAAGGAAATATAGCTTAGCATATATGTTAAAACTTTAGCTCAGATTGTGTAGCTCAACCATTATAACATAAGATGGCACCGATGGGCTATATGGGTCTGTCACTTCCCCAGCTTAAAGGTCCCCACTGTGTGTAGCCAGACGAGCTAGAGGATGAACATATGCACCATAGGGGACTCGAACGACCTGGTATACCAAGGTGACTTAAGAACCTAATCATGTAATATTATATGGGAGACTCTAACCTCTTAATAATATAATAAGGGAGCCTCAAACCACCCGTTCATATAGACCCCCACGTCGGCAACCAGGGTTTCTAGTATTAGCCCTCAAGACCATTACTTTCACAACTCAGCTACACAACTCTTTTTTAAGCCCAACTAAAACATTTATCACACATTCCCATTCATCCATAATACATATTTAGGCATACACTGTTAGTGTCGTCATACCAACTAAACTTGCAAGGTAATATTAACATGCCATCATAATTCAATTAACTTGGAAAAATGACTCCCTTTTTTTCATTGAATCAAACTATATGTTTCAGTAACCTCTTTACATCGTGCGATTGTTTCAAAAATAGTTTAATGTAATTTTACTTTTACTCAAAAACACTTTCACAAAATTAAGTTAAGGTTATTACCAATTTAATTGTCAACATTCACAAAATTTGGGGAAATCACAATCCCTTAGTTTATTCACCCTACCTATGCATCAAATTGATTTTAAACCACCATTTAAAACATAATCAATGCATATATAAACATGAAATATCACATAAACAACAATCTTCCAAAACCCTCAACCCATATTCTAAAACCAACATCAAAACCGCATGGAGAACTATTTAAATATATGTTTTTCATAAATTAAGAATTAGGGAAGAGTAACATGTCTGAATCACCAAGTTTTATGGAGAGATATCAACCCTTGAGCCCTTGGATGACTAACTTCTTAGAAACCCTAAGTGTTTGCTTGAGGGAATTGTAAAGAGTTCGACAGAGTGTTTTGATTGGGAATAACATGTTAATAATGCACTAAAGAGGATTGTATGTTGTTCTTTCTAAGTGGGGAAAGAGGTAAATTACTAGGATGCCCTTAATTAAGAGATTAGAAATCAAAGCCTAGTCGCTATAGGTGACCTCATAACTCGTAGGGTCACCCTATGACTCATTTAGTCCAATCATAATTGTGACAGTATCCAGGTCCACCCAGCACTGGTCTGATTATGAGCCCCACCAAGCAACTCGTATCCAGTCCTTACGACTCATAGCATGCTAGTCGTAGTCATATTATGAAACTCTAAGATTCTTTATTAGTCTTGACGACTCGTTAGGTGCTAGTCATGATCAACTCAGAAACTTAGCCAAGCACACTGGTAATTCTAGGATTAGGGTCCTTACGACTGGTTACGACAACCTACGACTCACAGGATGAGTCATATTAAGGACAATGAAGATAAAATTTTAGAAATTTTCAAGGGCCAAAAATTTGGGATGTTACATTCTCCTCCCACCCCTTTTAGGATGATTCATCCTCAAATGTTAAGACAAGGTATCCCTCAGCATTATTTAAAAAAAATACACCAACTCATAACCTTGAAAAATATAGAAAACAAAAATATTAGGGATTACACATTCCTCAAGCATGACTATTCGAAGCAGAAAACAAGAATGGGTACTTGAACTTCATGTCATCCTCGACTTAACAAGTATCTTTTTCATACCTTTAGT
Source organism: Capsicum baccatum var. pendulum (assembly GCA_030864225.1). Taxonomy (NCBI): domain Eukaryota; kingdom Viridiplantae; phylum Streptophyta; class Magnoliopsida; order Solanales; family Solanaceae; genus Capsicum; species Capsicum baccatum. The sequence continues at coordinate 114,223,664 of CM061559.1, forward strand.
TCCTTCATAGAATATTTCCCGAAGTCATGTACTTTACTAACAATCAGTGAAATTGCCGATCCAAAATCTCAATTAGGACATTATCATAGGACAAAGAATCCATGATACCAACACTTTCCCAAAGAATGACCAAGGAAGGATTGCCTATGCACTTTTTCAACAACGTCATGGAAAATTGAATGAATAAAACTCAAACTCGAAGGAAAATCTAGATCATAAGACACATTTCCTAATCACCTCAAAATATTATAGGGACCAATATAATGAGGACTGAGCTTTTCTTTCTTTCCAAATTGCGGAACTCCCTTCATGAGAGACACCTTTAAGAACACCAAAGCTTCCACATTAAGCTCTAAGTCCCTTCACTTACGTCTGCATAGGACCTTTTACAAATTTTGGAGGTCTTAAAACTATCCTAAATCACCATCACCTTTTCCATAGCTTGGTGAACCAAGTTGAAACCATATAAATTATTCTCACCAACACCGAACCACCTAATTGGAAACCTACACCTTCTTCCATAAAAGGCCTTAAATAGAGTCATCCCAATACTCGAGTGATAGCTATTATTATGCACAAACCCAATGAGAGAAAAATGGTAAAACTAGCTACCACCATAATCGATCACACAAAACCTTAGCATATCCTATAAAGTCGTTATCATCCTCTCGGCTTGTCCATCAGTCTGAGGGTGTAAAGTGTTTCTATGGTTCACCTTAGTCTCTAAACATCGCTTAAAAGAATGCCAAAAGTGAGATGAGAACTTAGTACCTCGATCAAGTATGATGGAAACTGGAGCACCATGCAACTTCATGATCTCCTCAATGAAGAGCATAGCATAATCCTTCATTGAATAGTTGTTCCTCACCATAGAGAAGTAAGCAGACTTAATCATCTTATCCACGATGACCCAAATTGAACCAAACTTATGATGGGACCAAAAATTACCAGTAACGACATCGATATTAATCATTTCCAATTTCCATACGGGTAATTTAATCTCTTGAGATAACCCACCAGACCTTAAGAGCTCTACCTCCACTTGCCGATAAATCAAATCTTTGCCATCAAATTAGCCATGTCTCACTTCAAGTTATTGCACCAAAAAATTTCTCTTAATTCATGATACATCTTCATCAAACCAGGATGAACAGTATACCTTGACTCATGAGCTTCAACCAGAATCCTCTCTTTCAGCCCATTGATATTTGAAAAACATAACCTACCTTGGTACCTCAAGATACCATCACCACCAATCTTAAAAGCCATCACTATCTGGTAACTCACATCATTCTTGATCTATATCAAGATAAGTTCTAAGACCTATATCTTCTTTATCTCAGCACCTAAAGATGACTTTGCCACCTCTTGCACAATCAAAAAACCATACTTTGAGTCTAAGAGATGAACTCCAAGATTACACAAATGGTGAATATCCTTCACCAGTCCTCGCTTCTCCTTATCTACATGAGAAAAGCTTCCCATGGACAACCTTCTAAGAGCATCAACAACTATGTTAGATTTACCTGGATGGTAATGGAGACTCGTGTTGTAGTATTTGAGCAACTCAAGCCATCTTTTCTACCTGAGGTTCAACTCTTTATAGATGAATACATAATGCAACCTCTTATGGTCTAAGAAGATGTCAACATAGACTCCATACAAATAGTGATGCCAAATCTGTAATGCAAAGACCACAACAAACAACTCCAAATCATGATTCATATTGTTCTTTTTATGAACCTTTAGCTGCCTAAAAGCATATACAACGACCTTGCCATGTTGTATCAACACACAACCTAGTATCACCCAAGTTGCATCACACTAAATAACGAAACCATTGGTACCCTCGAGAAAAGTCAAAACTAGAGTTGAAGTCAACGTATCTTTAAAATTCTCAAAGCAACCCTCACAAACATTTGACCAAAAAAAATTTACCTTCTTTTAAGTCAACATATCCAATAGGGCAGCAATAGAAGAGAAGTTTTTGAGAAACCTCCAATAATAACTGGCAAAACCTAAGAAGCTTTAAAAATTAGTTGGATTCGCGGGTCTAGGCCACTTCTTAACATCCGTAACATTTTGTGGATTCACCATGATACCTTCACTAAAAACAACATGACCAATATAGGTCACAATATTCAACTAGAAATTACATTTTGAAAACTTCGCATACAACTGTTGATTTTATAAGGTTTGTAACATGAGGCAAAGGTGATCGACATAATCTTCCTCACTCTTGGAATACACAAAAATAGTATCAATAAACACAACTATGAACAAATCCAAGAACTAATGAAATACCTAATAAATAAGATCCATAAATGTCACTGGGGCATTACTCAAAACAAAGAGCATCGCCAAAAACTCTAAATGACCATATCGAGTTTGAAAAGTAGTGTAAGGGATATTCATTTCCCTAATCTTTAACTGATGGTAACCCATCAAGATCAACCTTAGAAAAGTACTTAGCACCTTGAAGCTAATCAAAGAGATTATCAATCCTAGGAACCGGGTACTTATACTTCATAGTCACCCGACTTAATTCATGGTACTCTATAAACATCTGAAGGGACCCATCCTTCTTATGCACAAATAAAATTGGAGCACCTCAAGGAGAAACACTAGGGAGAATAAGAAACTTATCTGGAAGATGTTTTAACTGCTCTTTGACTTATTTTAACTCAGCCAGAGCCATTTTATAGGGAGGGAGGGAAATATGATGAGTGTTCGAAAAAGATCAATCCCAAAATTAATTTCCCTATTAGGAGTAACACCAGGAAGATCATCAGGGAAAACCTCAAGAAATTCATAAACCACAGGTACAAAATACAAAGAAAGACCTTCAGATCTAGAATCCTTAAATGTACTAGATGGTAGAGGAAGCACTTGGAAATGGTAGATGGTATAGTTTTCAGTCACTAAAAAACCGTGTCCTTGGGGGTATTTAGGTTTTTATCCCTCAAACTTCAGCCCCCGATACATGAAATTAATCATCTTAGGGAAAAAATAAACTCATTTTTTCTTAAATTTGCTCAAGAACAAAACCCTAGAAGCTTCAATTTCAAATAAAGAACTCAAGGTTCCATCATTAACTTCCAGAAATTCAGGCACTAAGGTATGTAAAGTGTTCATCCAAGGGTACCTTCCACCCTTGGAGTATAATAAACTATGCTTAAACTTTAAGTTTATGGATTTCATGAATTCCATGTTGGGTTTGGTAAGGTTCAGGTTTATAATGATTAATTGGGATTCAAATCTATGTTTTATGATATGTTTCATGTGGGGTTAATTGATATGTAAGTAATATCATGAGAATTCATGTAAAACCCTTAAAATTATCAATGGGGATTTGACTTATAATGCCTACTTGTTGTGTAGTGTTATGCGCATATGTATGCTCACTAAGTGTTTAATGAATTGTCCATGTGAGTTGAATAATGAAATTATAGCATGCTAACATATATTCCCCATTCATGTACAAGTTAATGCATTACAAATGTTTGAGTAAATGTCTCTATGAATGAACTATGGACTATTATGCATTGTTATGACTTTTATAACTATGTTATGCTCTAATTTTTATGCTATCAAGTCCTGGAGTATTTATACCCTACAATTTAGATGTTTAACTAGAGCCAGTGTCAGTTATAGAATAATCTAAGTCATGTTATAATCAGCAGTACTCTCAGTCAGTTATAGGACGCAGGAAAATTTAGTAGTACTCAGTAATCATTCTCAGTTCAATATTCAATTTAGAACACAGTAGTATCCAGTTCAAAACTTAGTAAACTCATTTAGTTCATAGAATTGAGTAAGTAATTAGTTTAGTACTCCGAGAACTCAAAATGAGTCCAGTTCAGTTTAGTAAAATTAGTTCAGTTCAGATATTCAGTACGATCAGTAAATAGTTCAGTCTAGCCTAATATATTTTAGAATTCAGTCTAATGTCTATTCAGTTGGGAGTAGGATTCTGCATTGAGTGAACCCAAGGATGGGGGCTCACCTTCCAGTAGAGGTAGTGATCCTTAAAACTAATCCTTTTATTCCAAAACTATGTAGCCAGCATAGGTTGAGATATCTTCCTATATGACTAGGGTTGATATATCTCATTTGAGTTTTCCAACCAGCGGGGGTTGATGACAGAGCTTCCTGTCAGAGAGGTATAACTCACAACTTGTCCTTACCCATGGTATGGTATTGACACCCTTCCAACTGGGGTTACAGGTTGGACCCCAACTCAATTAGAACTTAATTTAGTTCTATAGATTCAGCACTATCAGACATAGACACTCCACTTAGTACGGAACTTAATATGGTTCCCCAGTATTCAAAACTGTTAGATACAGACATTCAGATAATCAGTAATACAGTATTCATAAATATAGATATCAGTTATATTATTTAGATTCAGTACTCAGTATTAGCACGATCTCAGTTACATTTTAGATACTCATGTTTGTACTTTTGCTCAGCCATACTCATGTTATTCAGTTATTTTTGTGCATGATTATGAACCTATGCATTTCATCCTACATCATTAAGCATACCAGTACATTCAAAGTACTGACACATGCTTTTCTCTACACTATGATGTCTTATATCATAGGTTCAGATGCACCGGCTCCAGAGCACCCTTAGCAGTTTAGATTCCCAGCTTTTAGAGTAATGGTGAGACCTCATAGTTCAAGGACATGCTTATTATTTACTGAACTTCAATTTTATTTTAGTAAATAGAGTTATTTGGGGGCTTATCCCATCAAATCCATGGTTCAGACAATTAAAGGCTTTTTAGACTAGAGTATTTTTAGACAGTTGTTGAGTTTTATATAACTTATATTTAGATTTATTTATAGATATAAAGCTTATGGAATATTTTTCCACCTATTTCCATAATTATTATAGTATTTATTACATAGTTATTGTAGTAGATACCAGTCATGGGTTAGCTTATTGTCCTTGGAGATTATGAGCACCGTGTAGCATTCGGGGTACAGACTCGGGGCGTTACAAACTTGGTATTAGAGCCTAAGGTTCAATAATGTCCTATTAAGTCTGAAAGTCACATCTAGTAGAGTCTTGTGCATTGGTGTGTTTCGCACCATACTTATGGACAAATGGCTATGAGATATTTTAATAATAGTTTTCCTTCTTTTAGTATTCATGTCGTGCGAGTGAGTATGAGCTCAAGTTACACTCTCTTTGTAATCCTAGCTTCTCTTCCATTTATAAAATATGCATCTAAAGAGGACTCAAGGAAGAGGAACGGGAGACCATTCAGCCCCTCAACCCATCCATCGAGATCCTTTAGGAGAGTACGTCTCCCACACGGAGTTTAGAGCAGCCTTAACCACCCTAGCTCATTCTGTAGTAGCTCAGAAAGAATGTTAAGTTATGGTTCTAGCTAACCCAGTGGCCAATACTGCTGGTGCTAAGATTTGGGACTTCACCCAAATGAATCCTCCCTTATTCTCAGGCTCTAAGTTTGAAGAGGATCCATAGGAGTTCCTCGATCAGGTTTAGAAAGTCACAGATATCATGGGGGTAACTGTTATTGAAAGTATAGAGTTAGCCATGTATCAGCTACAAGATATAGTCTAGATATAGTTTAAGTAGTGGAAGGTAGAAAGGGGTGCAGATGCTGAGCATATAGAATGGAAAGAGTTTTCTACGGTCTTATTAGATAGATTCTTTCCCTTAGAGCTGAAAGAAGCCAAGGTGTTAGAGTTCATCAATCTCAGGCAAGGCAGTTTGAGTGTGAAAGAGTATTCCCTCAAGTTTACTTAGTTAGGCAGCTATGCTCCCCATGTAGTAGCAGACAATAGATCAAGAATGGGCAAGTTTTTGTCTGGGGTATCAGGTAGAGTGGTTAAAGAGTGCAGGACTGTAATGTTAATTAGGGATATGGACATATCTAGGATTATGGTCTATGCTCAATAGATTGACAAACATAAATCTTAAGAAGAAGGAGAGAGAAAATAAAAAAGTTAGAACGAGTAGCTTTAGTTTTGCCCAGCCAAGGTCAGAGAGTGGTAACCGTTATTGATTTAGTCAGAAGTTTTCAGCCCTAGTTCAATCTTCAGCTAGTACACCAGTACCAAGGTTAAGGAATGATAGTCATGATGGGGCACCATGCTCCAAAACCCATAGTAGTGCAAGCAATGCTCGTACTAATCCACTTTTTTAAGAACATGGTAAGAATCATAAGGGAATGTGTAAAACTAGCAGTGATGTATATTTTAGATGTGGAGATTCAAGTCACAAATTTCGAGACTATCCTATGGCTGGTCTACAAAGTCAGCACAGTCGTTCTTCAACTCAGTCCAGTAGCCCGAACCAGTCGGGTGCCCCTTCTAGTATCTCCAGTGGGCAGCACCTAAATAGGATTTATGCACTTCAATCCTGGCAAGATCAGGAAAGTTCCTCTGATGCGGTCACTGGTACATTATATACCTCCCATTTATATATATATGTCTCATCAGATCTAGGAGTTTCTCTATATTTTGTAACTCCTTGTATAGCAGTTAACTTTATGTTAAGACTAGATATTAACAAAACCTTTCTCAACCTCCACCCTAGTAGGTTTGTCTATCATAGCATGGCGGGTATGCAGGAACTATTTTGTTATGATATCTTAGGAAGTCAAGATTCTAGACTTTAGTAGTAATATTAGTATGTGCAGAAAAGTAATGGGTGGGAATGATGTCCAACCCATCTTTACCTCTGTTCATCATTTTGTACTTCAGTCATCATTATACTTATGCATGTTTTACGTCTTAGCTCCATTAACATATCTTATACTCATGCACTTTCCATACAATCATGTGTGTTTCCAGTTCTTAGTATGAGGAGTTCCAGTTCACTAAGTAGTATGAATCATGTTCCATGAACACGGAAACTGTAAACTCAGGTCATCCATCTCATGACTTCTGCACTCATGCCTTGTAGTGTGTTCAGTACCTGTTATTATCTGAATCATAGTCTCAGTTACAGTCTTAGTTATAGTGCCAGTCTCAGCCAGTGATCAAATCAAAACTCAGCTCAGTTTTAGGTTTGCTCGACCATAGAATACAATTATCAGTTACTTAGTTATTAGTATTTTAGTACCTTATTTTATAGAATATTTCATAATCACTTTATACATTTGGTCTTGCCTTCTCAAATAATACATTTTTTTTCATGAATTCATGCTTAGTTATCTGGTGTTACCCAGTGATTCCTTTCCTCGTGTACATGAAACTCTACAGTTTCAGTCCCATTATTCAGACTAAGTATAGTTCAATCTTACATGTCCAGTATTCAGATATCAATCATCTAGTTAATCAGATAAGATAGTATGTTTATCCATTCATGCACAACGCCCAAGTGAATATTTTTTAGTAATCCTAGGTAAAGTGCCATACTAAGGTGGAGAGTATAGTTGAGAATAAATTTTCAGTATAAGTTAGTCCAAAAAGCTAGTAATTCAGCATTAGCAGTTAGACAAACTAGTTCGTGTGGTGTGGTTTCCACCTTTCCATCTAGTTGCTCTGTTCGAATGTCTCATTTATGCATACTTCAAAAATGATCTTGGGTTCATCAGTATTTTTTAGTTTAAGTAATAGTTTTTCCTTAAGCTTATTCAGTTTCATGCTGAGATTTCAGTTACAATTATTCAGTTTCATGCTCAGATTTCAGTTACAAACTTGGTATCAATTACCATTGCACAATCAGTCATGTGTTCATGAGTTAGTTCAGTCATGTTGGGTTTGATTATGTTCAGGTTTATAATGATTAACTGCGATTCTAATCCATGTTTTATGATATATTTCATGTGGGTTAATTGATATGTATGTAATATCATGAGGATTCATGTAAAACCCTTGAAATTATCAATAGGGATTTGACTTATGACGTCTTGTTGGTTAGTGTTACATGCATATGTATGCTCACCAAGTGTTTGATGAATTATCTATGTGAGTTGAATAATGAAATTATAGCATGCTCACATGTATTCCCCATTCATGTACAAGTTAATGCATTGCAAGTGTTTGAGTAAATGTATCTATGAATGAACTATGGACTAGTATGTATTGTTATGACATTTACGATTATGCTATGCTCTATTTTTCCTACTATCGAGCCCTGGCAATATTTATACCCGACAATTTAGCTATTTACCTAGAGCTAGTGTCAGTTACAGAATAATCTAAGTCATGTTACAATCAGAAGTACTCCCAGTCAGTTACAAGACTCAAGAAAATTCAGTAGTACTCAGTATTCAGTCTCAGTTCAGTATTTAGTTCAAAACATAGTAGTATCCAGTTCAGAACTCAGTAAACTCAGTCAGTTCAAAAAATGCAGTCAGTAATCAGATCAGTACTCAGAGAACTCAGAATCAGCTCAGTACAGTTTGGTAAAATTAGTTCAGTTCATTTATACAGTACGCTCAGTAAATAGTTTAATCCAGCCCAGTACAATTTAGAATTCAGTCCAGTGTCTATTTAGTTAGGAGTGGGATTCAGCATAGAGTGAACCCAAGGATGGGGGCTCACCTACCAGTAGAGGGTGTGGTCCTTAGAAGCAATTCTTACATTCCGGAACTACGTAGCCAATGTAGGTTGAGATATCTCCCTACGAGACTAGGGTTGATATATCTCATTTGAGTTTTTCTACCAGTGAGGGTTGACAAAAGAGCTTTCTATCAGAGAGGGATAACTCACATCTTGTCCTTACCCGTGGCATGGTATTAACACCCTTCCAACTGAAGTTACAGGTTGGACCCCAACTTAGTTAGAGAAGGGGCATGTCATTTAGATGATTACTTTCCACATTCTCTATTCCAGTCTCAGTCTCAGAATAGAACTCAATTCAATTCTACAGATTTAGGACTATCAAACATAGTAAATCAGCTCAGTACAAAACTCAGTATGGTTCCATAGTATTGAAAATTGTTAGATGCAGTCATTAAGATAATATGTAATACAGTATTTGTAAACTCATATATCAATTATCTGTATTCAAATTTAGTACTTAGTATTAGCACGATCTCAATTACAGTCTATGTATTCATGCATGTACTTTTACTCAGTTATACTCATGTTATTCAGTTATTATTGTGCATGCATATGAACCCATGCATTTGAGCCTACCTCACTGAGAATGCTGGTATATTCAAAGTACTGATGCATGATTTTCTTTATGCTATGATGTCTTATATCATAGGTTCAGACACACGGGCTCCAGAGCACCCATAGCAGTTCAGATCTCAGCTTTCAGAGTAGTGGTGAGTCCTCATAGTTAGAGGACATTCTTATTATTTACAGTACTTAAGTTTTATTTCAGTAGATGGAGTTAGTTGGGGGCTTGTCTCATCAACTCCATGGTTCAGACAGTTAGAGTCTTTTCAGACTAGAGTATTTTCAGACAGTTCTTTAGTTTTTCAGTACTTATATTCAGATTTATTTACAGATGTGAACCTTATGGAATATGTTTCCACGTATTTCTGCAATCATTGCAGTATTTATTACACATTTATTGCATAGGTACCAGCCATGTATTAGCTTGTGGTCCTTTGGGATTGTAAGCATCGTGTAGCATCCAAGATACAGACTCAGGGTGTTACAAAGGCGATCATTTTCAATTCAATAAACTAAATTGGGTTGGGGTCGAATCCATGAGGAGTGTAACTAGTTTTTGGATCCTATGTCTGTTGAAAGTTTCTAAGTATTTTGTTAATTTAATGAATGAAATAAATTAAATTTGGGGGGGGGGGTATGATTTTGAAGTATTGTTTATACAAAATTTACTTAAAACACTACTTAAGTGAAACAATTATAGATTTGATTATAATAAGAGATAGTCTTAAGGGTATGCTCTTCTAGGGGCAAAAAGTGTATGGGTACATGAGAGTAACATTCAAATTCTAGTAGATGAATATATGGGTAGGTTAGGTTAGGGGTTTCTGTGTTTTTCACTCAACAAAACACCAAAATATCACCCATGGATTCTTTCAAATACCTCATGGATGTGGAAACTAAATTAAACCCAAACCTTAATTTGGCATCCCTATTTCTAAGATGATGCCTAAGACATAACGTATTCACAGTCCATCTTTATATCTAACACAATGTAAAGGAATAAGACAATATCTAACTTACTATTCACAAATAATTGTCACCCACATCCCTCTTTCAAGGATGATCTAGGATTTAGGGAAATTGGGGCTTTCACCTATAAACTCCAATTTAACAATCAAGTACAAGTGAAACCCAACATTATTAACAAATAATTGACACTAACAATAAAGACCTACACACCTTTCCACCCTATTTAAACATAACACCAAGTTGATATTTAGTTACTCATGAAATTTAAGAAAAGAGAATTACCCAAATTGATATTCATTACATCTATTGGAAATAATGCAAGAGTAACCCCAAATCTCTAACTTCAAATTAAAACTAAAAAGATCTCTTAGAATAATTGTTTATCCTCACTAATTTAAAATTTTCTCTCTATGAAAAACTTCAAAGTTAGTTTGAAGGTGATTCTAGGGTGTAGGGATTTTACCCTTTTGAGAATTGGAACTAGTTGTGTGAATTTACCAATCTAACCTTGCAATATTTCTACACTATCTCTATCGCCATTAGTTTATCATGATTGTGATTCCCATTATTGCAGTGATCCAATTGTGTTTCAATATCCTCTTTATATCATGTGATTGTTCTAAACATAGGTCAATGCAGTTATACACATACTCAAAACAACTTTCACCAAATTTAGTTGGTGTTATTACTAATTCAATTGTCAATACTCTAAAAATTTAGGGAAATCACAATCCCCTAGTTTATTCACCACACCAATTCATCAAATTAATTTCAAACCATAATTTAAAACCTAATTAATACATGTATAAACATGAAACATCACCCTCAATCCATGTTCCAAAACCACATGGAGAACTACTTAAATACATGTTTTATATAAATTGAGAATTAAGGAAGAGTAACATGCCTAAAACACCAAGTTTTATGGGGAGAAGTCAGCCCTTAAGCCCTTGGATGACCAACTTCCTGGAAACCCTAAATGTCTTGCTTGAGGGAATTTTAAAGAGTTTGAAAAAGTATTTTAATTGGGAATAATATGTTAATTATGTCCCAAATAGGGTTTTAAGTCTTGGGGTCTAAGTTGAGAAAGAGGGGAATAACCAAGATAACCTTAATTAAGCAATTGGAAACCAACGCTCAGTCGCTACGAGTGACATCACGACTCGTTTGGTTACCCTACGACTCGTTTAGTCCAATTGTAGTCTGGACAGTGTACAAGGCCACCCCATACTTGTCTTGTTATGATTTGCACCACACGACTCATATCCAATCCTTATGACTCATAACATGCTAGTCGTAGTCACAACATGAACCTTGGTGAGTGCACTAGTTTCCCTATGATCAGTACACTACGCCTCGTTATGAGTCTTGATGGCTCATTAGGTTCTATTCAGGATAAAATAAAAAACTAAGCCAAGCACACTGTTCAGACTACGATTAAAAAACTTACAACTCGAAATAACACCCAACGACTCACAGAGTGTGTCATAATGATGACAATGAGGATAAAATTTTAGAAATTTTCAAGGGCCAAAAATCCAAAGGTTACACATATTGATCCAAAAGGCCGATATAAAACTAACTTTATGGTACCACTTAGGAAATATGAGTGGAAGGCTATGCCCTTTAGATTGAAGAATGCTCTTTCAGAATTTCAAAAAATAATAAATGATATTTTTAATCCTTTTTTCAAAATATGCCCTTTAGATTGAAGAATGCTCTTTCAGAATTTCAAAAAATAATAAATGATATTTTTAATCCTTTTTTCAAAATTCATATTTATTTTTATTGATGAGTTTTAGTATTTTCTACCAACATTTTAAGAATTTGAGAGTTTTCTCTAATATCATCGAAGAAATAGCTTACTTTTATTCAAGACTAAGTATTGACTTTTTCAAGTTAATATTAGATTTCTTAGGCATAATATCAAACAAGATACTATTATTCCAATTCAGTGATCCATTAAATTTACTAACAAATATTTTGATCTAATTTTGGATAAACCACAACTCCTAAGGTTTTTGAGAATGTTAATTACATAGTATATTTTATTCCTGGACTCAACAATTTACTAGGACCACTCCATAATTAGTTGAAAAAGCCTCCTCCTCCGTGGACTAAATTCTATTCAAATATTGTTAGAGAAATCAAATAAATGATAAAAGGTCTCCCTTGCCTATCCGTCCTTGACCTTTCTGCATCCAAAATTTATGAAACAAATGAATCGGGCATAGGTTATGGTGGCATTTTATAGCAAAAGAAAAATTATAAAGAGCATATTGTTGAATTTGATATATGATTTGGCATAATGATAAACAAAATTATCTAACCACTGAAAAAAGTCATTTTAGCAATTGTGTGATGCATTTCAAAATTTCAACTTGATTTGTTAAATAAAATTTTTTATTACAAATTTATTGTAAAGCTGCATAATCTGTTTTGCAAAAAGATGTACAATATTTGCCTCAAAATATATATTTTCTCGGTTGTAGGATGTTTTATCTATTTTTGATCTTGACATTGAATATATTAAAGAGAGCTCAAACTCTATCCCAGATTTTCTTACAAGAAAATTATTACAGGGAAGATAAAATTATCATAAAAAGAAAGCAGAAACCAATGAATCCCCAAATATTCAAACCCTTCACCCTTCGAAAGAAAATATCAAAAAAGTTATAGCCTCACAAAAAAATTTGTTGTTGACTCCAAGAAACTACCCACAATGATACCTGGACCAAACAAACCAAGGTATCAAACACCATCTAACTATATCATGTAGGCAATTCATCAATTCTATATGATGGAGAAAAGTCCAACTCTAATATTTATTTCAAATGCCCCCCCCCCCAAAGTGCTGATTTAGTTGAGGAAGAGGAAGAAATCTAGTTGGCCCAAACAATGTCGATCCGAGGGAAAAAAGAAGATTTTAAATAATTGCGCTTACTCATGTGTCTTAAGGAGACAACTACCAAGACAAGTGGCAAGAGGAAATATTTGATTAGAGATTATAAGATATTCCAAAAAAATTCTATCAAAAGCGGAGGTCCAAAGACACACTTCTTATCATGACCTAATTTCTCAGGTCATGATGGCACCTATTATAACCCACCTGTAGGTGAGCCAACTCATAGTCTGAAACTGCTAGTAACGGGCTATCAAGAAAAATGATATATATATATATACATACATATATATATATATGTATATATAAATCCCTAGACTTGGTGATGTTAGTATAGGATATTCTGATACAATAAGATTACCAACCCATAGTCTGAAATTTCTAGTAACGGGATATCACGAGTAATGAATGAGAACAATGGAATAGAGAGAGAGAGAGAGAAAACCCAAGACTTGGTGATGTTAGTACAAGATCTTCTGATACAATAAGAGTACCAACCTGTAGTCTGAAACTTCTAGTAACGGGCTATCAAGAGAAATGAATTAAAATAATGGAATAAATATAATAGAGGGGATAATATATATATATATATATAGAGAGAGAGAGAGAGAAAGAGAGAGAGAACCCAAGACATGGTGATGTTAGTACAAGATCTTCTGATACAATAAGAGTACAAAGTCATACATTGAATTAATATACATGTACAACCTATCTCTGAATACAACATAGAGATCAGTTTATTCCATAAGAAAGAGAGTAGTAATTCTTCAAACATCAAGAGATCACCCCAAATCTGTGATTAATAACTGCTCTGCACAATTCACATAACAACAAGAATATAAACTACAAGAAACTATATAGGATGATAACCTAACAATGCTAGAGAGACAATAAGGATAAGCCATCCTATTTTAGCAGTATTCAGGAACTAAAGTACTATATCATATATCACTAGCCAATATACAAATAAAGAGTGGAAGAAGGATATATAGTAATGCTCAAGGACAAGGAATATATATACAATATGCATAAACAAGAAAATATAGAGATATACGATAATACTATAGCTAAATATATATATATATATATACATATATATATATATACAATACTAACTCAAAGGTAACAACTTAAATTAGCCAACCTATCCTCTCTAGAGAATTGTAACCAAGTAGGAAAGCTAATACTAGCATGATCTTGGCCTATAGTAAACATGTCTAACCATGAATACACTATCCATAGTATAATTTACCATAAAATGTAATGTAATTGGAATCATAATTCAAGTCTAAGTATAAATGCATAATTAGCTTTCCACAAACTAACCATAATAACAATAATAAAGTAATTGGCTAGTCTTGACAAACAATTCCTAACTAGGCCTAATAATTCAAAAGGTTCAATCAATACTCAGCAAATATCAATCATAGCCTATACAAGTGCAATCCCTTATAAAATTGATAGATATAAGCACCAAACTACATAATGGTGATAGACAATGCATATTAATGAATAAATGGAAAGTAAATCCATAGTACCATAATAGATCTATGTGCCATAATATACCAAATATATATAACTCCTTCAGCTTAAATTCTTGCAAAGGCAGGACCTACGATGAACTCTCTTTTCTTGAATGGTAGCTCTCTGAAGAAGGGGATCCTAGGGGATATAAGAATATCCATATACACGTATATGGTCCCAATTTAGGATTCCCATTCATCATCATCATCATCTATCTACTAATTTTAATATCAAAGAGAGGTATATGTAACAAGTGCACATACATAAAATGTGAATAAAAAAGTGTGAATCTATAAATATATTCTCAAAGATCAACTTTGGGACTAAATAAATATCATAGAGTATAAAAGATACAAATCTCTCTCGACCAAAGTAAATAGTAGTGAAAAAAGAGTAGATAAACTATGGACCAGAATCAATCTCAGTGTATTCTCTAGAATATCATCTTTAGTTCTAAAATCTCATAAATCTTCAATTAAGGTGGTATGATTCTCTTTATAAAATAATTTGCTTAGAATGTAAAAATAAGGAATTAATTCCTTTTTAGAAAATAATAGCAAAATCAAGGTATTGATTGGAATCATACCACTAAGTATGCAAAAACGCGCATAAAAGTATGTATTCCAACACTATTATCAAAATAATAAAACTATAATTACCTAAAAGTCCATTTTATATAATCACACTCTTTTTTAGGGGTAGCATACATACCTAGAGTGTAATTAGTATCATAAACATTGCCTCGGGCCCAACAGTATAAAACTAACATAATGATAATTCTATAATCTTGGGAAAACGTAATCCAATCCACCAATTCAAATAGTAAACCTTATACTAAAGTATCCTTAATATCAAATATGATTAACATGCTTATGACCTTGGGTGATAGGATTCTATAGTTATAACAAGTTTATCATCATACGAGGCAGTTCACCCTTCTCTCCCCAAACTCCTAGATTAGGCTATGTCATGACATCGTAATCATAAACATGTCCTATCATGCCCATCTACCAATAAAACTACACTACACATCATCTTAAAAAGAAAAGTAGACTGAAGCCTGCCTTAATGCTAAATTGCAAGTCTTGAGTCATCCATAAATCTCTCTTCTTTTCTCCATGATCCTGAAATATGTCCATTCTATCAAACTAACATTCTACACGTTAATAGGACTAGAAAGAGACCCATGATGCTATATAAAAGGTCAGGTTGAAATATGTGCCAAGAACAAGCCTTAAAGGCTTACAAATTAAATCTAAAAAAAAACATCACGAGGTTCCTTAAACAACAAGGAATGTGTGCTAAAAAATTCAGCACAAATGGTGCATAAATTAGGACCCGAATCAACCCTAACATTTAAGGACTTAAAGACCTAATTTCTATGAATTTACAATGAAATTGAATGGAAATTGACAAAAAAATATTCGGAAATAACCAAATACCCTTAATTAAGTGATTGGAAACCAACGCCCAGTCGCTACGAGTGACATCACGACTCGTAGGGTCACCCTACGACTCGTTTAGTCCAATTATAGTCTGGACAGTGTACATGGCCACCCCATACTAGTCTGGCTATGATTTGTACCATATGAATCATATCCAATCCTTATGACTCATAACATGCTAGTCGTAGTCACAACATGAACCTTGGTGAGCACACTAGTTTCCCTATGATCGGTACACTACGCCTCGTTGTGAGTCTTGATGGATCATTAGGTTTTATTCATGATAAACTCAAAAACTAAGCCAAGTACACTGGTCAGACTACGATTAAGAACCTTACAACTCGAAATGACACACTACGACTCACAGAGTGCGTCGTAATGATGACAATGAGGATAAAATTTTAGAAATTTTCAAGGGCCAAAAATCCAAGGGCTGCACATATTGATCCAAAAGGCCGATATAAAACTAACTTTATGGTACCACTAGGGAAATATGAGTGAAAGGCTATGCCCTTTAGATTAAAGAATGCTCTTTCAGAATTTTAAAAAATAATAAATGATATTTTTAATCCTTTTCTCAAAATATGACCTTTAGATTGAAGAATGCTCTTTCAGAATTTCAAAAAATAATAAATGATATTTTTAATCCTTTTTTCAAAATTCATATTTGTCTTCATTTATGAGTTTTAGTATTTTCTACCAACATTTCAAGAATTTGAGAGTTTTATCTAATATCATCAAAGAAATAGCTCACTTTTATTCAAGACTAAGTATTGACTTTTTCAAGTTAATATTAGATTTCTTAGGCATAATATCAAACAAGATACTATTATTCCAATTCAGTGATCCATTAAATTTACTAACAAATATTTTGATCTAATTTTGGATAATCCACAACTCCAAAGGTTTTTGAGAATATTAATTACATAGCAAATTTTATTCCTGGACTCAGCAATTTACTAGGACCACTCCATGATTAGTTGAAAAAGTCTCCTCCTCCGTGGACTAACTTCTATTCAAATATTGTTAGATAAATCAAATAAATGATAAAAGGTCTCCCTTGCCTATCCCTCCTTGACCTTTCTGCATCCAAAATTTATGAAACAAATGAATCGGGCATAGATTATGGTGGCATTTTATAGGAAAAGAAAAATTATAAAAAGCATATTGTTGCATTTGATATATGATTTGGCATAAGGATAAACAAAATTATCTAACCACTAAAAAAAGTCATTTTAGCAATTGTGTGATGCATTTCAAAATTTCAAGTTGATTTGTTAAATAAAAGTTTTTATTACAAATTTATTGTAAAGCTGCATAATCTGTTTTGCAAAAAGATGTACAATATTTGCCTCAAAATATATATTTTCTCGGTTGTAGGATGTTTTATCTATTTTTGATCTTGACATTGAATATATTAAAGAGAGCTCAAACTCTATCCTAGATTTTCTTACAAGAAAATTCTTACAGGGAAGATAAAATTATCATAAAAATAAAGCAGAAACCAATGAATCCCCAAAAATTCAAACCCTTCACCCTTCGAAAGAAAATATCAGAAAAGTTATAGCCTCACAAACAAAATTTGTTGTTGACTCCAAGAAACTACCCACAATGATACCTGGACCAAACAAACCAAGCTATCAAACACCATCTAACTATATCATGTAGGGAATTCATCAATTCTATATGGTGGAGAAAAGTCCAACTCTAATATTGATTTCAAACGCCCCCCCCCCCTGAAAGGGCTGATTTAGTTGAGGAAGAGGAAGAAATCTAGTTGGCCCAAACAATGTCAATCCGAGGGAAAGAGGAACATTTTAAAAAATTGTGCTTACTCATGTGTCTTAAGGAGACAACTACCAAGACAAGTGGTAAGAGGAAATATTTGATTAGAGATTATAAGATCTTCCAAAAAAATGCTATCAAAAGCGGAGGTCCAAAGACATACTTCTTATCATGACCTAATTTCTAAGGTCATGATGGCACCTATTATAACCCACCTGTAGGTAAGCCAACTCATAGTCTGAAACTGCTAGTAACGGGCTATCAAGAAAAATGATATATATATGTATATATACATATATATATATATATATGTGTGTGTATATATAAATCCCTAGACTTGGTGATGTTAGTATAGGATATTCTGATACAATAAGATTACCAACCCATAGTCTGAAATTTCTAGTAACGGGATATCACGAGTAATGAATGAGAACAATGGAATAAATACGATAGGGGGGATTATATATATATATATATATATATATATATAGAGAGAGAGAGAGAGAGAGAGAAAACCCAAGACTTGGTGATGTTAGTACAAGATCTTCTGATACAATAAGAGTACCAACTTATAGTCTGAAACTTCTAGTAACGAGCGATTAAGAGAAATGAATTAAAATAATGGAATAAATATAATAGAGGGGATAACATATATATATATATATATATAGAGAGAGAGAGAGAGAGAGTGAGAACACAAGACATGGTGATGTTAGTACAAGATCTTCTGATACAATAAGAGTACAAAGTCATACACTGAATTAATATACATGTACAACCTATCTCTGAATACAACATAGAGATCAGTTTATTCCATAAGAAAGAGAGTAGTAATTCTTCGAACATCAAGAGATCTCCCCAAATCTTTGATTACTAACTGCTCTGCACAATTCACAAAACAACAAGAATATAAACTACAAGAAACTATCCAGGATGATAACCTGATAACGCTAGAGAGACAATAAGGATAATCCATCCTATTTTAGCAGTATTCAGGAACTAAAGTACTATATCATATATCACTAGCCAATATAAAAATAAAGAGGTGGAAGAAGGATATATAGTAAAGCTCAAGGACAAGGAATACATATACAATATGCATAAACAAGAAAAGATAGAGATATACGATAATACTATAGCTAAATATATATATATATACATATATATATATATATACAATACTAACTCAAAGGTAACAACCTAAATTAGCCAACCTATCCTCTCCAGAGAATCATAACCATGTAGGAAAGCTAACACTAGCATGATCTTGGCCTATAGTAAAAATGTCTAACCATGAATACACTATCCATAATATAATTTACCATAAAATTTAATGGAATTGGAATCATACGTCAAGTCTAAGTATCAATCCATAATTAGCTTTCCACAAACTAACCATAATAAAAATAGTGAAGTAATTGTCTAGTCCTGACAAACAATACCTAACTAGGCCTAATAATTCAAAAGGTTCAATCAACACTCAACAAATATCAATCATAGCCTATACATGTGCAATCCCTTATTAAATTGATAGATATAAGCACCAAACTACATAATGGTGATAGATAATGCATATTAATGAATAAATGGAAAGTAAATGCATAATACCATAATAGATCCATGTGCCATAATATACCAAATATATATTACTCCTTCAGCTTAAATTCTTGCAAAGGCAGGACCTACGATGACGTCTCTTTTCTGGAATGATAGCTCTCTAAAGAAGGGTATCCTAGGGGATTTAAGAATATCCATATACACTTACATGGTCCCAATTTAGGATTCCCATTCATCATCATCATCATCATCTATATACTAATTTTAATATCGAAGAGAGGTATTTGTAACAAGTGCACATACATGAAATGTGAATAAAAAAGTGTGAATCTATAAATATATTCTCAGAGATCAACTTTGGGACTAAATAAATATCATAGAGTAGAAAAGATACAAATCTCTCTCGACCAAAGTAAATAGTAGTGAAAAAAAGTAGATAAACTATGGACTAGAATCAATCTCAGTGTATTCTCCAGAATATCATCTTTAGTTCTAAAATCTCATAAATCTTCAATTAAGGTGGTATGATTCTCTTTATAAAATAATCTACTTAGAATGTAAAAATAAGGAGTTAATTCCTTTTTAGAAAATAATAGTGAAATCAAGGTATTGATTGGAATCATACCAATAAGTATGCATAAACGCGCATAAAAGTATGTATTCCATCACTATTATCAAAATAATAAAACTATAATTACCTGAAAGTCTATTTTCTATAATCACACCCTTTTCTAGGGGTAGCATACATACCTGGAGTGCAATTGGTATCATAAACATTACCTCGGGCCCAACAGTATAAAACTAACATAATGATAATACTATATTCTTGGGAAAACATAATCCAATCCACCAATTCAAATAGTAAACCTTATACTAAAGTATCCTTAATATCAAACATGATTAACATGCTTATGACCTTGGGTGATAGGATTCTATAGTTATAACAAGTTTATCATCATAAGAGGTAGTTCACCCTTCTCTCCCCGAACTCCTAGATTAGGCTATGTCATGATATCCTAATCATAAACATGTCCTATCATACCCATCTAGCAATAAAACTACACTACACATCATCTTAAAAATAAAATTTGACTGAAGCCTGCCTTAATTCTAAATTGCAAGTCTTGAGTCATCCATAAATCGCTCTTCTTTTCTCCATGATCCTGAAATATGTCCATTCTATCAAACTAACATTCTACGCGGTAATAGGACTAGAAAGAGACCCATGTTGCTATATAAAAGGTCAGGTTAAAATTTGAGTCAAGAACAAGCCTTAAAGGATTACAAATGAAATCTAAAAAAAATATCACGGGGTTCCTTAAACAACAAGGAATGTGTTCTCACAAATTCAGCACAAATGGTGCATAAATTGAGGCCTAAATCAACCCTAACATTTAAGGACTTAAAGACCTAATTTCTATGAATTTACAATGAAATTAAATAGAAATTGACAAAAAAATATTTGGAAATAAATAAGGAGTTTTAGGATAACTTACCTTAGATTCAATGGATGATCCCCTCTTTCTTTCTCTTTTTAAGCCCTCAAAATTATGTAAAATGGTGGAGAAAATGATGAGGAAAATCGAATTAAGAAAGGGGATTTAATAATGAGGGGAAAATCAATGAAGAAAGGGGATTTAACAACCTTTGGGTCCTGCTAAAGTAGTCACTTATCTGCTTAAGTGGCACAAGTAAGCTAAAGCGGTCAGGCAATGGAATGCAGGCATGGTTAAAATGGTATCCTTGCTACTAAACCGATGTTCACTTAAGCAGCCCTAGACTGCTAAAGAGAATTATAGACAAATCGCCAAGGATGCCAAAGATTTTCAGGGTCGTTAAGGAGACTGCAACTAAAGTGTCTCTCAAATACGGCTAAACCAGATATCATGTTCAGCTAAGCCCAAATAAACTTTGATTGGGTGCTTGGGATTCATTTAGAACCCTATGTTCCCAAATGAATTATGCTACTATACACAATTCAATATTCTAAACTCAATGTAACAATCAAAATATTCACCTCAGGTCATTTTGGTTAACTGTGGGGCCCACTCCTATAGTTCACAATTTCATATAATCAACCCAATAGCCCCAAACAAGTTTAGAGACTTAGGACCTGATCCAAGGATTCCTTCAGCCTAAATAAACATTTCAAATATAATGGCATTGTTAGAATTTTTATCAAAGGTCATTTACTAGTATTTTTGGTTTGAGACTGATTTCATAACAATAAAAGCTCCATAGTAGGAAATGAGCCTAAAAATTAAATGAACTGCCTAATAATTGTATCGACTGTTTTGGCAAGTCATAAATGACCTATAGCCATTGTGGGAAGGATCAAAATATTGGAAATGAATGTAAATTGAGGAAATGACCTAGATGGCCATTACACTTTCTCACATTCTATGGCTACAAAAAAACACCATAAAAATATTGTGGAGGTAGAGGGCCCCTTTAATTTGTTTCTTTAATTTTTAACTAAATAACTCAATGGTTTGTCAAATGCCCAGTAAAAAAATGTAATCACCTATAGAATAACCAATTTACTCAAGTATAGAATCCTCTTATGATAATACAACTTATATAAAAAATGATAACGTTTACCCACTAATACAAATAGAACCCAAATTCTAGAACTCTAACCTAGGAGGTGGCTAGGTTAATACATATCTAAATATAAATTCTCATGACAATTTTTTTGACATTTTTGTCTTTATTTTTTAAAAATATAATTTACTATCAAATTGTATTTAAAAGGGCTCATACATTAAATATTTATTAACAATAATTAACCTACATAACTTCTGATATAGCTAGTGGTACTATATTTTCCCGGGCTACTTAATATAGTTGTAGTATGATTCATTCCTCTGCATATTGATATCTTAATTTTACCCTATATATAGGGTCTATCAGAAACAATTGTTCTATCTTACTTTTGAGATAGCTAGTTGTATGAAATATGTATACTCTACCCTCTCTATCTCACTTTGTGCTAATACACAAAATATGTTATTGTCATTATATATATCTTCTTATTATTTCATTTTGGGTATGTGTTTATCCAATTAGTATGCCCTTATGCATATTTTATTTTCCAATAAAAGAATATCCTATGTTGAAAAATAAGAATATATAGTAAGAGATCTTTGTGAAATGTATGAGTCAACTAAATACAAAGGGCGAAGTCCCTTAACCAACAAAAGTAAAGTAAATATAGAAGAAATGATTGTGCAATACTATTAAAAATACAAAAATATTATGTGGAAACCTTCTTTCTCAAGAGAGGAAGAAACCACAACCTATCTCACTAGATTTCCCAAAGCTTCATTAATCTCCATGCAACAAAATAATATCAAACTTAATAATGACAATGATTAAAATTGTAATTCCAATCTCTCTATATAACTCTACTACAAGTTGAATGAATTAACTCTACTACACCTCAATTTCCTAACTCAATTCATCAATCCTAAGTAAGTCTACCCAGGATAACACACTACCCAAAGTTTGAATCAAAACTTGACTAACTTACAAATTACTCGATCAAATAAATCTTACTAATACGACTCAAACTATGACTTGGAAAAGCTACACATCTACTATCCTTTATGGTTTAGGAGTATATTAACAATATAAGAGCAAAACATAAAAGATTCAAGAAACAACAAGACTAAGTGAGCACTTAATCAGGTCCCTTGTTGAAGTATGAGCAGTGTTAATAAGTGCCATCTTTTGTTTTTTGAAAGAAAATCTTGATTTGCAAAATCTAGGTTTTTTATATATGAGTAATTCTTTTATAAGTGACAGCAAAGCCTAGAACTTCTTCTATTATTTGAGGATGGATACCTCAACTATAGCACTACCAAATTTTTACAGAAAAGTATAGCTTCCAACTGTACTCAACTATTATCTTAGGAGAGAAACTTTGTATGGGACCAGGCCCTATAGATACTGACTTTGGCCATTAATCAGATCATTTGTGGAAATGTTTGTAGATCATTACAATGAAAATTGTGTAACATTTCCCCTCTTTTTCATAATAACAAATTATTATTCTCGTCGGAGGTCCAAGGTTAATAGTAACTCATAAATTCCCCTTGCAACCAGTGTACACTAATTTTCCATGTCACAAGCAATCATCATACAACTGATTCCCTTTGTCAAAAGGACCTGGTCCCTATGAATCTAACTAAATTTTGCACAACCAAAAACATATTCCCTCTTTTGGCATCACTAAAAAGAGAAATAGAAGACAAAGTTAACAAAGAAGCATAAATAAGTTTATTCATGGCCATTGAGCCTACAATGAAATGAATAACAGGGCAAAGCAAAAAAGCAGAAAGTATACAAATAAATGAGTTACTTTATTATAGAAGAAGTTATACAATATATAATATATGATATAAAAATATTTTAGTAACAAACAAGTGCCACATGACTCAAGAAATTAAAAAAGCATTTCACATATAATAGGCTTTAGAGGGATAGAGGTTTGGCCCAAGGGACCTGAGAAAAATGTCCATGCAAGCAGTTTCTATATCATGGGCATTTAAGATACTCTTTGCAAGGTCCTTAACTTAATGTAAGAGGATCTTAACTTCAGCATGAATGTAGAAAATTATGATTCAACCCTTCATTTTCATCCTTTAGATCATTAGAGGAACTAGGCCCATAAGTAAATTAGTGTTCCATCCTTGCCTTGAGTTGTGTAATCTTAATATCTTAAGTAGAAACAACCACCCTTATCTCTTCCAATTCTCTGGTTAGATACTCTGAAACCATAAGCGATTCACAGAACTGGGAACTGGTCCCAACCCTTCCTTGAATACATTCATTTTCAATCAAGGTGTTCATAGTAAATATTTGCTTTACTATACCAGAAACTCCTTTCACACACTCAATGTAAAAGTACTTGAACACTTTGTTAAGTAAATATCCATAAGGTACCCCACACTTTCCATCTTTAATATGCATAAACCTATGCATATGCTCAATCATCATAGCAGAGAAACTAATAAACTCAAACTTTCTAAGAGCTTCTATGAGAAATAGATCCACTACTGAGGCAACTATGTATTTGTTATAACGAGATAGTAGAACTTTATTCATGTATTAAAAGAGTAAATGGAACTCTTCATTTAATAAACTTCTTTCTTACACCAGCTTTAGAGTTTGCACGAACTTTGGATGTAGATTGAATAAACTCAAGTGAGGGTTGTTGAGTTTTCACTAACTTGATACCATTAAGGGGGGTATCTATAATTTCTCTAAGTGACACCTCATCCAAAAAAATCTCCAATACATGTACCATTGCAATTAAACTCAAACCATCCTTTGGAAAATTCATTGTGATAAGAAGTCCTTGATTCAAACTTTATGAATTTAGGAACTTGATTTCAAACAAATACATCCAATCTTGATGTTGGAAAAACACAACCAACTCACACATTCCTAGTTTCTTAAAGATTTTCAGATCAAAGACTCTCTCAGTAATTACTTTTTATGACTTGAGAATCTAATTCCCCTCCTCCCCAGTGAGAATAAACATACTTCTATATTTTTCTTCTTTTGGAAAAGGTATATAGTCCCTCAACTATCTATTCTATTCCCTCAGATGAGTGCGAATCATCTTTGAGACCAGGTTTCTTGGTCACCTTCTCCCTTTATCTATTGTTTTAAATATGATTTTTCCTTGCTTCACCTTTTGATTTGAGTGCCACAGACTTTGTAGGGTTTGGAAACCTTCTTACACTGCTTACCAGTTGAAATAATAAGGTCATCATTATTGTCCTCCTCTATGTCTTCAACCTTCACATCAACAACCTCTTTAGGAGGAGGAATAACCTTGTCACCTTTACTTCTTTTCTTTACATTCCTGCTTTAAACAATGGATCTTTTACTAGCTATTAAGGTATCACACAGTAGTTTTTTCTCCACCCCCTTAGTTCAATAAGATTTTTCTCAAGGACTTGGTCCTTTCCCTTGTACTAGCTCTTTCCTACTCTACAACAACATTAAACCTAGTGTATTTCTATATAGTGGGGTCTGGGAGATATTCACAAATTCATCCTCCTCCTCCTCATACTCTATAGGAGGATGAAGTATGTCCTTGGAAAAGCTTTTATAAATTTTAATACCATTATATCTAAGGCTTGGAGATTTAGGAGAATATTCGGGAAAGATAGAAGGAAATCTTCTTCATCTAAAGGCCAACCTGGTGAGAATATGAGAAACCCAATTATCCCCAACCTCCATGCTACTAGGAGGTTTCCACATTCCTAAAGAATGTCACCCTTGAGAAAATAATCCTCAAATACCAATGGTTTATAGATGGAGTGGGGATCTGGTCCCATATAGACCTTAGGCAAATTCTAGACACAAGGGAAAACTTGAAGATAAGGCTTCAGGTTGAGAGTCATAGATGGTGAATATGGAGATTTTATAGTCAAATATGGCATTTCAACTGCATCTAAGTCAACTAATGATGGAGAGATAGATGAAAAAAGAACTTTCCCACTCATGTCTAATTTGAAAGAAGAATCTCTAATTGATGTAGGTGGAGGAATTTCTTCATAAAATAGATTTTCAAAGTTTGGAGAAGTATTTGTAGGAGAAGTGTTAATTAAATGAGTGTTTTCTTCTAAGCGTGTCTGAATTAGGGATAATGGAAGAGAATTAGTTATTTAAGAAATAATTCAAAGAGAAGATAGAAAGAGAGATAATTAAGATCTTTATGAGAGAAGAGAAGTAAGTTGAGTGGTGAGTTAAGAATAAAAATATTTAGAGACTTGAGGAAATAATAATGATGAAGATAAAGTGGTCTAAAAGTGTGTTAAGGAGAAGAAATAGAGGCGACTCTTGTGATTAAAGTAAAGTGACATGTATGGTCCTTGTTGGGCACACCACTTTGCTTATTAGGGTGATGGGACTATGCTCAGAAAAGTATTAAGGAACGTGGAACTCAACAATCACTTTTAGCAATTTTAAATCACACAATATGTAAGATACTAACCTTGTAGTAGGAACTTGGTCCCTAAAATTATAAATTTCCTCTTTTCTTGTCGGTCCTATTACATATTCAAATTACTAATTCACCATGGGTGTATACATAATAAAGGTATGAGACTGAATTTAAGTTTATCCTAATCTAAAACCTGGATACCTTCTTTCTAATCTTATCTAATATATGGAGAGATAAATTTAATTGCACAAAGTTCAATTCATCTAGATTAGACTAAGTTTAAGTCGGTGTTTCTCAAAATTATCCCTATATAAGGCCTTAGTGAGGATGCCAGACTCTTGATCCTTAGTCTTGTAAAACTTCATATACATGGTCCCTTTTTATACATTATCTTTGAGAAAGTGATGACTCATATCAATGTGCTTGGTCCTCTTATGTTGAACAATATTCTTGGCCATGTTAAGAGTAATGGTTTTAAAAAAAAAGAGTAAAGGAACAGTGTCTGGGACTATGTGAAAGTCTTCAAGCTGCTATTTGGTCTACATGAGCTAGGAATAGCAAGAAATAACTACAACATACTCAATTATAGCTATTGACAAGGCCACAGATTTATGCTTTTTGGTTCCCCAAGATATTAGATAGGATCCCAATAAGTGAGTCATTCCTGAAGCACTCTTTCAGTCATCTAGGTACCCTACATAGTCTACATCAACATAGCCTATTAGATGAAAAGAGTCACCTGAAGGGTACTACATGACTAGGTCCCTACTCTTTTTTAGGTACCACAAAAATATTTTAGGATCTTTCAAGTTTGACCATTAGAACATGCCTGGAACCTTGCATAAATCCTAACACTAAAACCCAATGTTAGGTCTACTATTATAAGATAAAACAAGGCTCCAATGATTCCTTGGTACATTGTATCATTTACCTTGGGAACTAGTTCATAAGTATCCAACTTGCAGCTAGTTCCAATAGGGCTATTAATGGTCCCTGTATGAGTCTGCCTGATTTGCAACACCAAGAAGAAACTTATCTTCCCCATCATGCTTAATTAAAACCTACTACCCATGATTTTAGCAAAATCTTCACACAAATTGTCTGTGGTTTCCCTCTTGATTCTAGAAAGAGAGTATTATCACTCATCCCTTTTAATATATTTGTAAGAAGAAACTTAGAATTCATTTCATACCAGGTCCTTGGGGCTTGCATCAAACTATACAAGGCTTTATCATGTTGTATGACATTATTAGGTTGATCAATGTTCTCAAAACTTGGGGAAATCTAACATATACTTTTTCCTTGAGATAACTATTTAAAAAGGCACTCCTGAAATATATTTTAAATAGTTTAAACTCTATGTATACAACAATAGCAATGAGCATTTTGATTGTTTTCATTATAGGAACAATGGCAAAAGGCTCATCATAATCAATTCGTTCCATTTCATTAAAACCCTACACTACTATCTTGACTTTATTTCTAATAATGGTTCCATGTTCATCCTTATTATTTTAGAAGACCTACCCGGTATCTATGATAGTTCTTTTAGTTGGTCTAGTGACCAGGTGACATACCTTATTCCTTTCAAACTGATTTAACTTATGTTGTACAACAATAACATAGTAAGCATTCTTTGGTTCCTCTTTGATAGTAATGTGCTGAATAAATGAAATAAAGGTTGATAAGGCAGCCTGATTTCTTAAATTAGATTATGTTTGCATTCCAGAGTCCAAAGGAGAGGTAAGATTCTCCAAGGAATTGGTATGATTTGTTTCTCTAGTTAGATCCCCTGATGCTTGAATCAGGCCAGCTTACGCTAGATTCCTTAATTAGTAGATTGTCTAACTCTTGATATTATGAGTTTGTGCTATCATGATCAGTTGTTTAAGGATCTAGTCCCTCGTTGGTACTTGAGTCATTTCCTGCATATTCTTAATTATCCTGATTCTCATTATTTTCTCTATTTCTCTGATCACAGCTCACTCATCATTTAGTGAGTTCCACTAAATTTGAAGAATCTCCTATAGTTCTACCTCATCCATATTTATCAAGTCCTTAATTCTTTCGTGATTCATCAAAAATGACATGGACTCTTTATTCTACACAAGGGATCCTCTTTTTGAACACTTTCTAAGCTTTGTTTGTTTATGAGTACCTAACAAACACTCTCTTATCACTTTAGGGATCAAACTTTCCAAGATCACTTTTCCATTGTTTAGGAAAAAGCATTTGAATCCAACAACAATTAGGTAACCTAATTTGAATTTTTATTGTTCAATAATTCATAGGGAGTTTTATTCAGTATTGATTTGATCAAACATCTATTTGTTATATATAAGGTAGTGTTAACTACCTCAGCTGAGAAGTTCTTTGCAATAATAGAGTCTATCAGTATAGTCCTTAAAATATCCATCATGTCTTGTGTCTTTTTGGCAAAAATTATGAATGTTTCATAGGTTTCTTCCTTGGACCTTAGGAACATGGTCCAAGTAAACATTTAGTAATAATCTAAAATAGACAAAATGTATCTATTTTTATCTCTATGTTGAACTTTGATGGGTTTTGAAAGATCCATGTGGATCAATTCAAGAGGTTTGGAGGTACTGACATATTTTTTCTATTTAAATTAGTACCTAGTCTACTTTCCTCTAGCATAAGCATCAAAAACTCTGTCTTTTATAAATTTTATCTGGGAAATTCCATGAACCAGGTCCATAGAAACTAACTTGTTCAATAATGAAAAACTTACATGTCCCAGTCTTCTATGCAACAGTTTAGTGTTATCACTTTGAGCATTGAGATATGTCAACTCATCACTTGAAACTAAGTTTAGATCATCTACATACATATTCTTACATCTTTTTTCTTTCAGAATGACTTCATATTAATTAAGATTACTCATAATGTAGTCATTTAATAGAATTTCACTTCATTCCCTTTATCATAGATCTTTGACACAATAAGAAGACTATACTACAACCTATTTATAAAATACACATTTTCAATGGCATGATTGGGTGTCTTTAAAATTTTCCCAACTCCTTCAATGTTTCCTTTTATGCCATTTCTAAAAGATATACTTCCACCATGATATGCCTTCAGCGAAAGAAATCTTCAGCTCTTCCATTCATGTGCTTAGAGCATCCACTATCCATAATCCAGCATTAATTGCTTGCTCATCCTCTCACCTGCATCCTTAATCATTTATTAGACTTGGGAACCTATTTAATTCTTTGTTCCTAATAAGGTGACAAAGGAGTGATTAGATATTTCTTGTTCTAGATGGGCAGCTTGTAAGATTTGGTTTTATCACGAGGACCTGGTCCCCAATAGTTTGAACCAGGTTCCTATATGGACTTATTTTGCTCTTGATTACACATTTGGAAGCACTTATCAGCTATCATCCTAGACATAAAGCACTTCTTGAGATGACCATTTCTACCACCGTGGGAGCACAACAAACTATCAGACATAAAGACATATATTCTATGAGGTTTATATGGAGGACTGACATATTTTCTTCCAAGACCTTGTAAAAAATTCAACTTTTGATTTGTCAATATTGACATGATTTTGGAGGATGTAGTCCATTTGAGTGACTTTTGAAACTCTTCTTTGACATAGAACAAATCCCTCTCTAGTTGGGAATTTCTATCTAGAAAGGAAACAAAAAGATTTTTAGAATATTTAACTTTTATTCAAGTTTTAGTTGAAGACTGCTAGCTTCCCTTTTTCCTATGGATTCATCTATATATGCTCCCAACGAACTTTCTTTATTATCATTGTTTTCATTTGACATTACACATAGCTTTTCACCCAACTTAGAAACTTTAAAAAATAGAGACAGCTTTTCATTTTTTATTCACCTTAAGAGTATCATTAAAAATGTCTTTTTCATTACAATGTTCACACAATGATTCTATCAAGATACTGGCTAGGTCTTTTAGATTTTTAAAGAGTAATAATTAAGATTTTTCTTGACATCTAGTACGGCGGCTTCCTCCTCAACCTCATTATCATAGTTTTCCATGAATCCAAAGAGTCATTCAAAAGAATCATTTTAATCTTAAATCACTATCATTAAAATTTCTTCAGGATTTTGAGATTCATCAGAACCACTTGATGAATCCCATAGGCTACTAGGGCTAGTTTGACTCGATAGTCTGCAACAACTCTTCTTCTAGAATTTTTAGGGACCTAGTCCTTCTATTTTCCTTTTTCAAATCCACCTCTGCCATACTTCTCTTGCTCCACCTTATGCATTGGACAATGTTCGATAAAGTGCCCAGACTTTCCACACTTGAGATAAAGATCATTTGTAGTAGCTGAAATACTTGAGTTTGCTTGTCTTTGAAAGCCTCCATTTCTTCTCATCACCATGAGAAATTTATATATACCATGTACTCCTTTTATTCACTCATCTAACCTTTTGCATCTATGAGATCCATGGTTTTTACTTTATTGGGTTCCTTCTTAGCTTGCTCCTATTGCTTCTTCATTTAAAAAGTTTTAAAATTTCCTAAGAACTCATCTATTGTAAGAGTTTTCAGGTCCCTAGCTTTAGTGATATCATTAAATTTTCTCTCACATGACTTTTGGGGAATTCTAATCACTTTTCTTACTTGTTTGGTTGGCCTGATATCCTCACATAGCAGCGTAGCTCGTTCCTGATTGATGTAAACATTGTGTGCATCTCTAGTATGGTCTCTATTTTCTTTATGGTGAAAATTTCATACAGTGGTGTAAGCATGTCCTCCTTTTCTCCTTCACATTACTTATTTCTTCATGTGTTGTCCTTGGACAATCCCAGATCTCCTTAGATAACTCACACGTAGAGATCTTGATATATTCATCAGGTCTTATGCCACACACAAGTAGTTTCTTTTCCTTGAAACTTTTTTCAATCTTCTTGCAATCATTTTCACCATTGTCCCTTTGATTCTTAGGAACCATCCTAGTAAACTCACCTTCCTTAACTTCCTTCATAGGGGCATAAGGACCATCACAAATAATGTTCGAAAGTTCACAATCCCCCACCATTATGAAATCGTAAATCCTTGTCTTTCACAAACCATAATATTGACCATTAAATAGTTGTGGTTTGGTGGTAGATTTTCCTACTTTAAAATTTGGTAGAGCTGCTATTTCTGAGTTGAAACATCTTTAGGTGTTACCTTCTTATTGATATATAGCTCTTATTCCAATTGATGAAATATATGAGTTGACTAAATACAAAGGGACTTTGTCCCATATCCAACAGACACAGTAAATTAATGATAGGAGAAAGACAGTGCAATGATATAAAGAACACATAAAGTTTACATGGAAACTTCCTTGCTCAAGGGAGGAAAAAACCATGACCTATCTCAAAGGATTTCCCAAAGCTTCATGAATTGCCAAGTAACAAAGTTATCATAACCTAATTTCTCAGTTCATCATGACACCTACAATAACCCACAAGTAGTTAGTCCCACCCATAGTATGGAACCACTAGTAACGGACTCCTATTAGAAATAAAGGAAGAATTTTGAATATATATATAGTAAAAGGGATAAAATATACAAGATAGTCTAAAACCTGGTGGAATTAGTACAAGAGCTTCTAATATAATAAGATTTCATAATGAAGTACTGAAAGAATATACTGTTGCAACCCATCTCTAAATACAACATTGTCATGACCTGAACTAGGCCTAGGCATGATAGGTATCTTAAGTCCACCAAGGATTAGAGACAAACCCCTTAGCTCAGCCAACCAGAACACAAAATAGATAAATAGTAGAAGACAACCAAAAACGCAAAGATAAGGCAATTAATGTAACTTAGAGAAATCTAGGAGTTCACAATAATGCCCAACCCATAACCTTGACTTAGCAGTAGTTGACTTTGCCTTAAAGATTTGGAGGCATTATCTATATGGTGTTTATGTAGACGTCTTCACCGATCATAAGAGCCTTCAGTATGTCTTTTCTCAAAAAAATCTCAATCTTTGTCAGAGAAGGTGGTTAGAGCTCTTGAAGGATTATGACATAAGTGTCCTTTATCATCCTGGCAAATATAATGTAGTGGTCGACGCACTCAGTAGACTATCCATAGGTAGTGTTTCCTATGTTGAGGATAGTAAGAAGAAATTAGCTCAGGAGATTCATCAGTTTTCCAGACTAGGCGTTCGCTTAGTCGACTCTTTAGAAGGTGGTGTATGTGTTCCGAGTAGTTCAGAGTCATCTCTAGTTTCCGAGGTGAAAGAGAAGCAAGGCAGGGATCCTAGCCTTGTCAAGCTAAAACAGTCAGTTCAGAGTTAGGAAGTAGAAGTTTTCTCCCAAGGGGGAGATGGTGTTCTTCGTTGTCAGGGTCGTCTGTGTGTTCCTGGTGTAGATGACTTGAGGCATCAAATTCTTGTAGAAGCATATGGTGTGCGATACTCTATTCATCCAGGGGACACTAAGATGTACTGCAACTTTTGGAAGATCTATTGGTGGAGTCAGATTAAAAAAGATGTTGCAGAGTTTGTGGCTAAGTGCTCTACATGTCAGCAGGTTAAGGTAGAGCATCAGAAACCTAGTGGTTCCATGAAAGGTGGGAAGAATTAAACATGAACTTCGTGACGGGTTTTCCTAGAACACGTCATCAACATGATTTAGTTTGGGTCATTGTAGACAGAATGACCAAGTCAGGTCATTTCCATCCAATTCATACCTCTTACTCAGCCGAGGATTATGCCAAACTCTATATCACGAAGTTCGTCAGATTACATGGTGTTCCACTATCTATCATCTCAGACAGAGTTACCCCAGTTCACCTTTTCCTTCTGGAAAGCGTTCCAAAAGGGTCTTGTACCTAAGTTCATCTTAGTACAATATTTCATCCTCATACAGATGGTCTAGCAGAAAGGACCATTCAAACTCTAGAAGATATACTAAGGGCGTGTGCAATTGATTTAAAGGGAAGCTGGGATGACCACTTGCCTTTGATTGAGTTTGTATACAACAACAGCTATCACTCCAGTATTCAGATGGCTCCATTCGAAGCTCTCTATGGTAGGATATGTAGGTCTCTGATCGGTTGGTTTGAAGTTATTGAGACCGCAGTCATAGGTCCTGAATTAGTAGTCGATGCCTTAGAGAAATTTCAGTTAATCAGAGAAAGACTCTGGGCTGCTCAGAGCCGACAAAAGTCTTATGCGGATGTTCATAGAAAGGATTTCAAATTCGAGGTCGATGACTATGTCTATCTCAAGATCTCTCCCATGAAAGGAGTAAAGAGATTTGGCAAAAAGGGAAAGCTCAGTCCCCGATATGTCGGTCCCTTCAAGATTCTTAGTTGCTTCGGCAAGGTAGCCTATGAGGTCGAATTGCCTTCAGATCTAGCCTCAATTCATCCAGTCTTCCATAACTCTTTCCTTAAGAAGCGCATAGGTGACCCAGCAGTTGTAGTCCCTATTCAGAGCGTTGACATTCATAATACCCTCTCTTATGAAGATATTCTAGTCAAAATCCTCGACAATCAAACTCGTAGGTTGCGGAACAAAGAAGTCACTCTAGTCAAGGTTCTTTGGCAGAATCAATCCATAGAGGGAGCTACTTAGGAAGTAGAAGTAGACATGCGAACCAAATACCCTCATCTTTTCTTCGCTAATTTAGACTTAGATCGAGGTAACCATTTTACTTAAGCTTATTCAGTTACAATTTCAGAATTACAGTATAAAATTGGTATCAAGTATCAGTTCATAGCTTATCATGCATTCATGAGTTCAGCTTATCAGTCATGCATCAGATATGCATGTTTAGTTGGGATATATTCAGTTTAGAATTCAATTCAATCCTAAAATCATGTGCCAATTGATCATGATCAGTGTATGCATTGTTTTATCTTTTCTCCCCTCTCAAGCAGTCATCATTCGAGGATGAATATTTGTAAGGGGGAGATACTGTAGTACCCAAAAAAATCCAAACAATTATTAGAGCCATGTACCAAGATCATGCATAGTACATCATGGTTCTTTTATAATTTTATGAGTAGGTTAGATGTATATTAAGGCTTAAAATAACTCCCTGCTATCAGAAGAATCAAAACATTCCCTACCGATTGAATTCCTGAGAAGGATATTGGTATAGTCAACTTCAAACGAGAATATCTCTCATTATACTTGGAATTTTTTAGCTCATGACCTATCAACAGATATATAATTGAATTATCTTTCCAACAATACCAATTTCATCTAAATTGAATATCGGAGCAAAGAGTTATTCCGATTTTACTCCAGTATATCAGGCTGGATACAGTGTGACGACATTCGTGGTAGCTTACCACATTTGTGACGCCCTATCACAAAGGTCGTTAGCCTTAGGCAGAAAACAGCTCCTAAGTGACGACATTCGTGGTAGCTTACCACATTTGTGACGCCCTATCACGAAGGTCGTCATCCTTAGGCAGAAACCAGCTACTAAGTGACGACATTAGTGGTAGCTTACCACACTTGTGAGGCCCTATCACGAAGTTCGTCAGCCTTAGGAAGAAACCAACTCCTAAGTGATGACATTTTTGGTAGCACGAAGGTCGTCAGCCTTAGGTAGAAACTAGCTCCTAAGTGACACATTCGTGACAGCTTACCACATTTGTGACACCCTATCACGAAGTTCGTCAGCTATGATTTTTCAGCAACTGAGAATTTATTTCATAAGGGTATTTTGGTCATTTTCTTCACCTTCCACGACTTATAACCCTAAAGAGGCATGATTTTTCCTATTTTTTCATCAGTTAAGCATCTCAAATACCCTCTCTTACGCTCTCAACCACAATATTAGGGTTTCCATCAAACTCATCTCTCAAAAGTAAGATTCAAGCTTTTTTCCAAGATAATTGAGAATTAAGTTTCCCAATCCTAGAACTCTCCAGCAAATCATCAAAGTTTCTTTTCTAAGGTATGCGTAGCGTTCATCTATGGATCCAATTCGTTTATAGAGTTTAAGAACCATATTTTAAATATTATTTTGTAAGCTTTTTGTGGTGATATGAGTATGTACATGTTGACGATTATTTTTTAAGCTTCAATGTGATGTCTAAAGGTGTTTTCATGGAATATATATGATTGTTAATTGAAATCCATGAACTTTAGGTGGTTTAATATAGTGCAAGTATTAAACTCACCTATTCCTTAAAGAATGCATGCAAGGTTTTTGATAAAATGCTTAAGATGCTAGAAATTCATGTTTGTATAGTTCTATGATGTCTAAATGCAAGTCCATGTTAGCTATATACTTCAATATGAATCCCATGATATTTATGTGTTGCTATTGTAGTGGTATGAAGCATGTAAGCTAATGGAGATATATAATATGTACATGAAATATATCTATGCATTCCCTACAATGTTTAAGATTTTGAATAACTATATGAAATATGATATCCACTACTTATGATATTATGAATTGTGGACTCAAATCTTGTGATCAAGTCATGTCATCTGTGTCAGTTTCCTTCTATCGAGTTCTGGGGGTATTCGTACCCAAAAAACATAGATGTGTGCCTAGCGCCATGTCATGTTGTCACGATAATCTCAGTCAAGCTATAATCAATGGAACTCAGTCAGTCATGTGACTCAGGAAAATCTCAGAAATCTCATGATCTCAGTTAACTCTAAGATAATAATACTACTTCATCAGTCAACGAAAGTCAGTGAATCTGTCCCTGTACAGTCAGTTATATAATGTTTAGTCTCTTCAGATTAAAGTAGAAGTTAGCACCGAGTGAACCCAAGGATAGGGACTCACCTACCAGTTTAGGGTGTGATTCTTAGCAGTCATTCTTGTGTTCCAGAACTACGTAGCCAGCGTAGGTTGAGATAGCTTAGCCTATCAAATTATGGTTGATGAGGTGGATTAACTTGTCAGTTTAGAGTTCCCACGATTCTCCTTTCAAATACCTTCCAGCTAAGGGTCACCCACAACTATCCTTATCAGTGGCGCGGTATGGACACCCCTTCAGTCAAGGCAGAGATTGAACCCCAACTTAGCTATATACGTTATTGGGGAATGTTATTTAAACAACTACCTCCCACAGTTTCAGAATCAGTCTGAGTAAAAGAACTTAAATAGGTCTTCAAATTTAATTATATCAAGACTGTTAGATACAGTCAGACTCTGTTATAGTAATAAACTCTAATAGTTCCATCAGATTTAGGATTGTCAGATATAGTCGCCCATGTTATCAGAATGTCAGTATCAGTTATGTTAGTCATCAGTAAACCATGTATTAGCATACAGGACTATCTATCATGCACCCACCATTTCAGTTACTATGTGTGCATGTTTGTACTCTTACTTTCATGTCAGTTAGACAGTTAGCATTACTTATGCATGTAAACCCTGTTTGTATTTAGCCTGCCTCACTCGTATACTCAGTACATTCCCTCGTATTAACGCATTTGCGCAATGGTTCTTTATTTTCATGTTACACCATAGGTTCAGAGACACGAGCTCCAGCTCAGCAAAAGCAGTAGAATTTCCAGTCGCAGAGATTCAGTGAGTCCTCTTTATTCGAGGACAAAGTGATTTGATTTATTCATTATTATTTTAGCTAGTTATCAGTTTATGGAGTTAGTTGGAGACATGTTCCTTCAACTCCTTATTCAGAAAGCACTTAAGGCTTACAAATTCAGTATTCAGACTTATGTTTAGATTTGATTCAATTTTTAATTATTTTTGGGTATTTTTCACCGATATGGATGTAATGTTTTGACAGATTCTTTATTCAGTTGAACCTTATGGCCTACATGTTCATGTTTTCCGCATTATTACATTATATATTGAAGTGTACAGGTATAGATATCAGTCATGGGTTAGCTTCTGATCCTTCGGAGTCATAAACACTGTGTAGCATTCTGATTCAGAAAAATTGGGGCATTACAAAATGTGATCCCAAATCCAGAATGCTATGGGTACTTAGACTTCTCTTGCATTTATTGCCCTGATGTATGAGTACTCAGACTTTCCCTACAGCCATTACTCAAAACCCAATCACAATGATTTTTCCTTAAGAATTTCATCACCCAATCTATCATAGGAAAATGCTCGTCGAATATCACTATAAGCAAAATAAAGATAAAGTAAAAATGTAAAAATGTAACAAAATGACTAATCTATGAAAATATGGGCACGATGAGAGCGCCCAAATATTACAACCCCAAATCAATATAAAAATAAGTCATCCAAAATCATCCAAAACAACATCAAAATATCCAGAAATCTAAAATAATAAAGGCCCAAATAAAATGAATACGGAGACTGAAACAACCAACTAAAAATCTAGCAGTGTCATTACTGCATAAACAATCAAGAATAAAGACAGATAAAGGTGCTCCCTAAAACCTCATCAAGTGTTTCTCTAAATCTCAAACTCTTCATCATCACCTGCATCCTCAAGATCGGACCACTCAGCTGGGTCCTCATCATCTTTCTCTAATCAGGAGAAAAGTAGTCTATACCATGGTTTTAGGACCTTCCAAAGGCCCTTCACCTATTTCCACATCTTGTCGAAGAATTTGTCTCTCTTTTTCTGTCTTTTTACCATCTTCTCATGTAAAACCTGGAGATCTCGATGCAACTCTACTAAGGATAAGTAGGCTCTCTAAAACCTAGCAATGGTAGCTCCTTGCTTCTTCTGGTCCTCTAGATACCTCTCATAATCAGAGTAGGACACAAATGAGTGGCGTAGTAGAGGTATATCCTGGCCCCTTTGGAAATCCCAACACAGATCTCTAATGACCCTAATACCAACACCAAGATCCTCAAGTGGTCCTGCTTTAGATGGCCTATAAGACTCAGGATCCTCACTGGTCTACTTACCTAAGTCGATCTTCCTCTTTTTACTCTTACTTGGTGCACCATCACCTCAACTGTTGAGAGGGTAGATGGAGGTGCTAGGGAACACCCAAGTATCTTTACGGTACTCTTCAACTCTTGCTTACCTGCACAACTCTATAATCAAAGAGGTTAAAAAGAGGTGTGTATTGCCATGTTTCTTAAAGAAATTCATCTCTAATAGCACAATTCAACTAACATTCAAAGGAATGTTATCTAAAAGAAAGGCAACCGTCCTACCCCTCATATAAGGAACCACTATCATGTGGG
The DNA here is from genome assembly GCA_030864225.1 of Capsicum baccatum var. pendulum. Lineage (NCBI taxonomy): Eukaryota > Viridiplantae > Streptophyta > Magnoliopsida > Solanales > Solanaceae > Capsicum > Capsicum baccatum. The sequence goes on from CM061559.1 coordinate 114,262,056, forward strand.
TGAAAGTGGAGACCCAACTATAAATAATAGTCAGCCAAATCCGAGACTTAACAGTGAAGTTATTCAAGGATATGTTTCATTTGGTCACCGCCCAAGAGACTTTCTTTTTGGGACATAACTTGTCTACCAACCAGCTTCCCGACTCATACCACTTGGCTTTAAAGTTAGCCATTTTTGAATTTAGGAGCCCATATATATCTTTGACTTGCTCCACCCCATATTCCACCATCATCCCCCATATCCTGATAACATGATGGATTGGTCTGAGAAGGATATTATGCTAAGGTTAATGTAGAATTCCCAAACCCACTGCTCATTTTCCTTGTAAGGATTTGGGATGAAGCACCGCCACCCAGTGGGAACAAGTCTACCATGAAATACCTGAATCTTTTTTGGAACTTTCTCCAAGCATATTTCTCTCTCCGAAAGTAGCTTTGTTCGCCAAAGATCACCATTATATTAATATGGCCCTCGAGGGCCATGAATCAGACTTGCTCGTAGTCTTTCATGATACAATCTTGAAAAACATAAGAACAACATAACCAAATAAATCAATAGCATTTTCATGCATAAACTATTTTATATTATCCACTAAAGCTCAAGTAAATGTTTCTTGGTGGTGTTTGGAAAAAAATTTGAAGTGCAGAATTTTTGGCACGAGCTGAAATTCAGCATCAAATGTAGCGATCGCAGGCCATTGGGCCACAAGCATGGTGCCTTGATCACAATCCCGATGATCGAGATTGCGGTATCTGAGACTAATTCAATACACGAATTTCAACATTCCAAAATTCTAAAATCTAAGCCAAAATATGTTCCAAAATAAGAATTAACACTAAAATGATTGAACAAAGTTATAGGTACTCGATTATGTTGTTAGAATGCAAAAAGAACTTGCTATGACTCATTTGGGAATTTGATCAAGCACTTGGTGTTCACCCTTAATTTTACTAAATTATACACATAATTTGGGTACTCAAGGCTACCCGACATGTGTACACACCATATTCTAGTTGTTAACCACCACACAATCATTTCACCGCACATACATTCTGTGGCCTATTTTTTATAATTTAAGCATGAATTCAAGAAATTTAGCAAAGGAAAATATGCAAGAGGTATGCTCTAATGCTTTGGAATACCTAAAATATGCCTAAGGGTGGGTGCAATTTGAGAGAAAAATTGAGAAAGGAGTATGGGGAAAATGGGAATCTAATGGTCTTTTTTAATCTTCTCTGACCGCGATCGTGCTCCCGAGCACCACGATCGCGGTGACATGCATGACTGCGATCGTGGACTGAGGTCTGCAATTGAGGTAATAGAGAGCATTTCTGCACTTTCGTTTTCCCCTGTTCAGCTTATTACTCAATTTTACCATACTTTCCCTGTTCAGTCCAACATGCAATAATTTCAAACATTTCCTTTTTCAAACTCATTCAACATACTCCATATTGCAACAAATGCATGGATTAATCAAAGGACAAAATTAAAATCTACCCTAACAAATTAAAAACAAAGGATGTGAGCCACTTTCATGGCATTTGTGGGTTGCCTCCTACATAGAGTCTTCATTATCGTCATGGCACAACGCCTTCCATATTTTTTAAGTTGGATGCTCAGGGTACACCTCAAGCACTTTCTCATCCTCAACATCAATAACCGACACCACTTGAAACTCCATAGGTTTTTTGTTTGTTGTGCATAACTAGAAGGACACTTCACAATCATGAAATCTAAACCTTATTTACCCAAGCTCTAAATTGACAAGGGATCTTTCGATAGCGTGGAAAGGTCGACCAAGGATAATAGACACCTCTTGTTCCATCTCACAATCCAACACCACAAAATTTACTATAAGGATGAATCTATCCACTTTCAGCAACTCCTCAAACAAAACACTGACTGATTTCTTGATAAACCGGTCCGCCATTAATAGCCTCAATGATGTTGGAGTAGGGGTACTAAATCCAAGCCTACGATATATTGCAAAGGGCATAAGATTAATACTCGCCCCAAGGTCACATAAAGTTTTCTCAAACTTATGTGTCCCAATGGTGTATGAAATTGTAAAGGCCATGGGGTCCTCATTCTTCTCCGCTATTTCACTACTCATGATAGAGCTACACCAATGGTTGACCTTGATGGTGTCACATTTAGAAATCTTCTTCTTCGACATCAATTTCTTTATAAGCTTAGTGTAACCCAGAATTTCTCGTATTGCCTCAAACAATGGAATATTAATAAAGAGGTTGCTAAGATTGGCCATGAATTTCTTAAGCTTATCACTCTCCTTTTTCTTCTTACGCCTTTGTGGAAATGGATAAAAGATTTGAATAGTAGGAAATACATAACTTTATGGCTTATCATTCTCTACCATCTCTTATCAATTTTCACCAGTTCTTTTTTATCCCCTTCTTTTTTAGATTTCTAGGTTTTTTTTCTCTTGGATCAATCACAACCTTTTTCTTTACATTTATGTGCTCAATGTTGGGAACTTTTTCATACACATTTTCTCCCTCAGTTTTCCTCAAATGATAACCAAGGGTCTTACCACTTCCAGTGACTATTGCCAACACTTAAGCTTATTTTTTGAATTCACAATAAAGTCACTAAGAACATCCATATTTGATCTAGCATTCAATTGAGTATAGATTTTCCTGATTTGCATTTCTAATTGTTTGATAGAGGCAGAGTGGGATACAACTATTTGGTTGAGTTGCAAAATCACCTTTTACTTCACGAACCACTTTGTCCGTACCCTCCTCTTTTATCAAAACTCTTGCAAAGACATCTTTTGTTTTGTATTTGTCAGGATCGATGAGGTTACCTTATTTGTTCTTTACCAATCATGACGAGGCATAAAATGATCATACTATTGGAATTTATCCCTCCAATAACAGTCAAGATCCTAATTTGTCCAACCTTAGTTCCCACCTTGAATTTTATAGGAAAGGCGAGAATCCCCCGATTAATTTTCCAAATACTAAATCTCCTCATCAAAATTCTTGGACTTTTCATTATCATAGGCCTTGGATGCCACGACATTCACCGTTTTTACAGATGAACCCATTACAAACCTAGTTAAAAACTCCAATTGTGTCATCATTTTTTGCATGTTTCCTCCATCTCTTCTTTTGCTCTTTATCAATAAAGGAGGCACTAGGGGAGCTTTTTGGTGCCTCAGAATCATGGGTAAACCATCACTGAGTTTTGTTGGTAAATTCTTCAAGAAAATTTATAGCCACTTGATAATTTAACTTCATAATAGAGACCCTCGCCGCACGGTCTACCACGATTTTGTTGAAAGGATCAAGAGCCCGGTAGAAGATTTGGAGAAGCATCTTCTTTGGGACCTTGTGGTTGGGACATTGCATAAGTTTTACATTGAATCTTTCCCACTCTTTGTACAAGGGTTCTCTATTCAATTTCCTATAGTTGATGATATCATCAAGCAATTGGAGCATCTTGTAGGGAGGAAATACAAGTCAAGGAAGGCCACATTAAGTTCATCCCATAAAGTAATTGATCCATTCGGAAGAGAGCGAAGCGACAATACTGCCTCCCTCGTTAGAGAGAAGGGAAAGAAGCACAAAAAGATGAACTCTTGGATTATTTTTACAATATAAAAGAGTGCACACACTTCTATGAATTCATCAAATGGAAGTCGGGGTACTCATAGGCTTGTCCCCTAAAAAGTCCCTTTATTTTTAGCATTTTCAACATGACGCTTGTGACAAGAAAAACACTATTCCCATAAGTAGGAGGGATACAGATGATACTTGAATTCCATTGACTCGCTCTTCAATATCAAGAGGATCGTTGAAGGACCTGGGAATACTTGCATTATCACTCATAGTTTCGTGAAAATTATGCGAATCACCTAAAACAAAAAATACAACCAAAATAAATAAACACTACTATGGGTATACCCTAAATAAAAATCAACACAGCATAAGTGAAAATAAAATTTCACTCCCCGACAATAGTGCCATTTTTATATCACTCACCTATACCGTTAAATTTGACAGAGGACGGTCGTTGCAATATCTCAACTTATGTCGAGGTAGAATGTTCAAGGAGTGAAATTATATTTCTAGTCCTATGGGTGCTAACAATTACTAAAAGGATACTCGTAATGTAAACAAAGTAAAATGCATGATTTAAATTGGGGGTTCTTCTAACCATGTTTTTATAAACCTTTACTCAAGTTATACATGGGAACATGATGATTTAGTGCAAATTCTATTTATTAAGGATGTGGTAGGATAGGTTGAAAATCATTGAGGCTAGTTTGTCAACAAAGTCTCAAGGTTATCACACATTGACCCTTTCAAGTTTCTAGCGAGTATGTCCATTAAAGCCACCCAACACCTCAATTGCGCATTCCTATTTCTAGGAAGATTCCCAAAACATAGTCAACTCTCTAATTGTACTTATGTCTAAGATGGTAAAAAGATAGCAAACTACATCCGTCACTATCCACTATTGCTTTGTCCCCCATATACCTCTTTCAAGGATTCCATAGGATCCAAAAGTTCACCTATATCCCTCTTTCAAGGACGATGTAAGGTTTCAAGAGTTTGGGGCTTTCACCCACAAACCCATTTTGGGCATTTGGGGTTTTCACCAAAAAATCTCAACTAATTTATCTAAGCAATAATGAAACCCATCACCAATAAGATAGAATCTACATAAATACATCACAACAATTGCACCTTAGTTCAACATAATAATAACACAAAGAAATTTATCAACCAATGAAGTAAAGGGATCGAAATATACCACCAGGTTCATTAAAAACATCCATCCTTCAATTTCACAAAAATTCAAATACAATTGTTGCCCAAATCAGGGTTTATAACCTCAAATTCAATTGTTTTCCAAAGTTAAGAATACCAAAATGAGAAAGGGTTTGAGCCCTTTAAGGGATTTGGGGTCTGATATGTAAAATTATAAAATTTTCTCTGGGCATATTCCCGCATTGCCGCGATCATGGCTACCGGGACCTCAGTAAGAACACTGTGGTGGCAGCCTTTTGACCTGGATTGACTAGCAGCTACTGTGGCCCTTAGACCGTGATTACGGTAATTAAGGCCGATTTTCTACTTCAGCTCTTCCAGCTGTATTTCTTTTCTCCTTTGTGATCCTTTTCAGCTTAAATCCACATCTTTCCTTCGCATCATTTGTATGCTGGAAAAATATGGAAATTAGTGCATTAAACCACAAATTTGTCTCATTCATATGTTTAAATCATAGTAGTGTGCACGAATGTTGAGTGCCAATCAATGGTAAATTCACCATTCATCAAGTATATCTATACTCATGAGCCTCAGTCAAAATCCTTTCCTGCATCCCATCAATGTTAGGAACACGCCATCTACCTTGGTACCTCACAAAATGATCACCACTAATATCAAAGGCCATAACATTTTTGTTGTCCCACATCATATTTAATCTGCATAAGCAAAGGATCCAATGCTTACTTTTCCTTCACCTCTGCACCAAAATATGATTTAACCACATCTGGATCAATAACTCATCCTTCCTCAGAGTCCAAAATATGAACTCCCAAATTAGCCATTTGGTGAATGTCCTTCACCAATCCTCTTTTCTCCTCCTCTCCATGCAATAAGCTCCCTATAAACAACCTGCTAAGAGCATCAACAACAATGTTAGATTTACTTGGATGGTAGTGAAGACTTATATCATAGTCCTTCAGCAACTCAATCCACTACCTCGGTCTAACATTTAGCCCCTTTTACGTAAACACATACTGTAAGTTCTTATGATCAGAATAAATATCCATGTGCACCCCATACAAATAATGGTGCCAAATTTTCACCGAACACCACAGCTTCCAACTCCAAATAGTGAGTAGGATGATTTCTTTCATGAACCTTAAGTTGTTTGGAAGCATAGGCCAATACCTTACTATGTTACTTCAACAAATAACCCAGGGCTACACGGGATGCATCACAATATACAACAAAACTTTACCTTCTCGAAGCTACCCTCACATCAACTTATCCTTCAACTTCTGAAAGCTACCCTCACAAGCATCAAACCACAAAAACTGCGCCTTTTTTTACCCAAGACATTATGAATATCAGTTGGAGTCATGGATCTAGGACACTACTTAACTGCCTCAACTTTCTATGGATCCACCTTAATCCCCTCACTAGAAACAACATGACCAAGAAAAGTCATAACATTCAACCATATACATACTTAGAAAATTTAGCATACAACCTTCGACCTTAGGAGTCTGCAACATAATTTTTAAATGATTGGCATGATCCTCCTCGCTCTTAGAATACACTAAAATACAATCAATAAACACTATCACAAAAAAATGCAGAAACTCCCTGAATAACAAATTCATAAGGTCCATGAAAGCAGTCAGAGGATTATTCAACTCAAATGACATAACCAGAAATACATAGTGACCATACCGGGTTCAGAAAGCAGTCTAAAGGGTAATTGCCTCCCTAATCCTTAACTTATGATAACCCAAATAAAGATTAATCTTAGAGAACCATGTAATACCTTGAAGCTGGTCAAAGAGATCATTAATCCTAGGAAGAGGGTATTTATTCTTCACCATAGCCTTATTCAATTACCGATAATCTATACACATCTGAAGAGACCAATATTTCTTATACATGAAAATCATGGGAGCACCCTATGAAGAAATACTAGGACAAATAAAGCCCTTATTAAGGAGATCCTTTAACTACTCCTCTGGCTCTTTGAATTTAGCCGGAGCCATTCTAAAAAGAAGAAATAGAAATAAGATGGCTATTGGGAAGAAGATCAATCTCAATGTCTATTTTCCTATGAGGTGGAATACCAGGAAGATTCTCAAAAAATACTTCAGGAAACTCATTAACAAAAAAGATAGATTGTACAGTGGAAACCTCAGAACTAAAGTATATAACCCAAACAAGATTATATAGACATTCCTTAGAAAGAAAATACCGAGCTCTAAGATAAGAAATAAAACCCACTTTGGGAAGAAGGGAACTTCCCTCCTATTCTATTACTGGTATATTTGGAAATTGGAAATTGAGCTTTTGGGTCCTATAATCTAGAGAATCATAGAACCAATGAATCCAATCCATTCCCAAGATTACATAAAAATATACCATATCAAGCTCTACCAAATCCATCAATAACTCTCTATGGAAGATAGATTCCACACAACCCCTATAAATCTTTCTAGAAACTATAGAATCACCCACTAAAGTAGACATAAAAAAGACATCGAAAATACTTTTGGGGAAAAACCAAAATCCATAGCCATATAAGGTGTCACAAAAGAAAGAGTAGACCCCAGATCAAGCAAACATTACACATCATGAGAGAGAATCTTTAACATACTTATAATAACATCAAGAGATGCCACAGATTCCTGATGGATAGCAATACCATAAAGTCGATTCTAACCAGTATCGATACTCAATATAGCACCCTTTGTGGTAGGAGCTAAAGAAGTAGTGATCAAGACTTGATAAGCTCCGGTAGCCACCTTAGCTGCTAAACAATACCTCTGTATATGTCCAGGATAACTACAATTAAAGCAAAAGTTCCTCCCCTCATCAAAATAACCCCGATAAAGCTGACCATAAATCTACAAAAAGGATATGATGGGGGAAAACTAAGCTCCACTCTTTCGAGACCGGGCACCTTATTCCTTAGGACCACTTCTAGTCTAAAATCGACGATCGCCAGGAGACCTAGGATAAGGAGCACTAACTGACAAATATGAACTAGAGTTTTCTTAAATCTTCTTCTTAGTCCACTGTCTACCATCTCTTCCACTAGATTGCTAACCTTCACCCTACTCTGAATACCTGAACTTCTTATTCTGCCTATCCCCTATCTTTGCCTGCCACTTTTTTACATCTTTTACCTATTACATATAGACCACAAGTCTGGAAATATCAATGTTATTATTCAACATTATAGCTTTACACTCCAGTACCCAATCATAAAACAAACTAGAAGCAAACTTTCTCATCCTAGCCCTCATACTAGACACCATCTCCAGAGCATAACGAGACAACTAATGGAACTTCAGGGCATTTTCCTTCACACTCACCCTACCTTAACTCAAGTTCACATTGCCCACTCAATATTATTTCCCCTTAACTGCTCTCACTTCTTATACCACGATAAGTAATATCTATCAACTGATAAGCAGAAAAGTCCACACCCTGTATATCAGTAGAATGCATTACCCTAAAGATTTTATCAATCTTATGAATGAATCTTTAAGGGTCCTCCTCAACCATAGAGCCTATAAAGGTTGGGGGATTCAAACTCATAAATTGAACAACCCGAGTAACCTCAGAAAAAACCACAGAAGAACCAACATAACCAAATTGAAGAGATTGAGATGCCACTAATTGGGTAAGTAAATGAATAGACTGACTAAACTTTGCATTATAGATATCCCCCTGAGGTGACTGAGCATAAGTGTCACCTTCTAGGGAAAGACTAGTAAGGGCAGGTAGAACTCCACATGGGGTAGCATAATTAGAAGCAGGGACCCTAGACTAGGTTTATACCCTATAAACAGGGAGAGTTTTATCCATATTGCCCTCAGGTAGGACAGAGGGTCTAGCAAAGTTTCTGCGAGCATCATATCTTCGGGGAGACATGACCTAAAATACAAGTAATTCAAAGATTAGAGAAATACCAAGACCCTAGGCTCTATAGCTTGAAATAGACCACAAGAAAAGAAAATATTCCAAAATGTCTCGTAGCCTCCTTCTTATAAGTTTGGCAAGCTACAATCCCATAGAAAGGACTCTACTCAACACGACTTTATAGACACCCAGTGACCCTGAATCTATGCTCTAATACAAAGCTTAGCCTAACCTGAACCAGGGCCTAGTCATGATGGGTATCTCAAGTCCACCAAGTACAAGAGACCACCCCCTTATCCTATCCAACTAGAACACAATATAGATAAACAATGGTAGACAACCTAAAACATAATGATAAGGTAGTTAATAACACTCAAATGAAACTAGGAGTTCAAAATAATGACCAACCCGCAATCTGTCCACAAAGCCTCTAATAAAATTGAATATCATACTACATTGGGATATGTCACCAACCATGGCAAAAAAAAGTATCCAAAATATAAGTGGAAATCAATGGGATTTTGATACTAATAAAGAAAATAGTGAAATGTCTGGCCATTCGGAAGAAGGAGGCTTACCACTTCAAATCAGACCAACAGATGAAGCAGGACCACCTAACTCTGTACAAGGTAACCAAAGAACCTCTATGACCCTACAACATGAAATGATATAGTATTTGGTGACAGTTAGCTGGGTGAGTGCTAGAATATAACTCAAGAAAAGGATAAAATAATGCCATTTTCCATAACAAAACCAAATCTCAATGGACATGTTCACATACATGCATAAACATATATTTATGATGTCGAATAGAAAACAAAGTTTAGCATGAGATTTCAAACCATTAACCTAGACTGTGTAGCTTTAACCATCCTAAGGGCACCCATAGGTAATAGAGGTTTAGATTGTCCTGCTAAAAGGGCCCTATTGCATGCTAACTACATGAACTAGGAAAAATCCGAGGAACAGCTAGGGAATCCATGACCCAAACTATTGTAAAATACATAAAAAATGTGAGATATGCACACAGTCATAAAGACCCCCATGCCAGCAAATGTAGTTTCTAGTATTGGTCTATCAGAGACCTTCACCTTTCATGACGAGCTACACATCCCCCTATAAGCCCAAATAAAACATTTACACATAACCCATCCATTTAACCAAGTAGTTATCCATTTAGGCATGTACTATTGGTTTTGTCAAACCAATTAATTATACTTGTAAGCTTATAGAATTATGTCTTTTCGATTATCCATCAACCTAGGGGAATCCACAACCCTCAAGTTCCAATTTAAAAATATGCCATGTCCACCAAGGACCTTCTCAAAACATTATTAATATTTTAGCCATTTATGCAATGCAATAGCTTAGAACAGTAATCAAAACCATGTGATTGTATTTCAAAACTGATCATGCAAGTGGGTTGAGGTTAATACTAATTCAAAACCAAAACCTATAAATTTAGGGGAATCCACGACCCCCATCCCATTCACCATACTCATACAGAAATTATGTTTAAAGACCATGAGATAAACCATGAATAACAATTCTAAAAAAATTGAAAAACCAACAAAGTAGTAATCATACAAAACCCTCAACCCATCATTCAAAACCCAATAATTAAATCCACATAAACTATGATTAAAAACATGAGTTTATATAAAACCATGTTAGGAAAGAGATACATACCTTAAATTATGGAAGAGAAATCACAAATTAAATCCTAGATTCTCAATCCTTAGAAACCCTAGCTTCTCTCTTAATTGGGAAATTTAAGAGAGAAGAGAGTAGTTTATTATTTCATAAGTGGTAAAAATAAGGTGCCTTAAGTGTTTTAAGGTCATGGTTACTAAGTGTAATGAGTGGGAAATGACCTAAGTGTCCCTAATTAAAGTGAAGGAAAATTTTCACTAGTAGCTACGGGTCAGATAAAGACTCATGGTTAGTGGTCATAGGTCGCCACCTGACTCGTAGCCTGAGACCCCAATCCTTAACCCCCTATTATTATGCTTTTGAGTCATATTCTATGACTCATGACCAAACCCTACAACTTATATGGTCTTAGTCGTGACCAATGTAGACTCCTGGGCAACCTTTACTGTTAAGATGATGAATGACACCTAACGACTCATCACGTGACCTGATGACTCACACCATGGGCTTATTATTAAGGGACAAAACTTTGACAAACTCAATGGTGAGACCACGAGTGGAACTATACGACTCGTGATGAGTGATAATGATTTGTCATATGAGTCATTGCCTAGGCAGTGATGAAAAAAGTCAAGAAATTTTTTTAAGGCCAAAACCTTGGATATTAAAAACGTAGAGACTAGTCTAGTACATAAGTGAAAGAATATCAATAATCCAAATTCCAGGAGCTCACCCTATGTCTACAAACCATAGCTACTCTATACTATGCAAAAAACACACGAAAAGAACACATACTTTGATCCACAATCAACAGAAGTGTAGTATGAGTACCAAACACGTGGTACTTAGTAGGAAACTAGCGACTGAGCTCAAAAGATAATGCAAATATAAATAGCATGCAAGTAGGAATTTAAACAATACCCTAATATCCAACCAAATATATAATAAAGCTAAGCGGATAGTAGGGATAAACTATCCTATCAAACTACACCCAAATATCCAGCAAACTACATAATAAAGCTAAAGAGACAATAAGGAAATACTATTCTATTTTATCCATACTCAAGGAATCCAAAAACTATACCTGTATATTACTGCCAATATATGAATCATGAACAAAAGAAGGATTTATATATCGGTATACAACACCAAACGATAGATATACAATATTTATAAATAAAGCAATAAATATGATATACAGTAATATCATAACTACACATAGATAGATATAAATATATATAAAAAAGGCTAACCCAAAGATACAAACTAAGTAGTCACACTAATATCTTTAGCCCTCCGAATGAAAGTAATAACTAGTACTAATATAACTAAGGTCTAAAAGCATAAAGCCTAACTATGGGATATTCATACGTAATTAAATAATCATAAGAATAAGGAATTAGAGTCACACCCAGAATATCAATACCAGTCCAACAATCAACCTAGCATGAGCTAATCATAATAACAATAATAATATAAAGTGCTGACTAACTCAAAAAAATAATACCTAAACCGGGCCTCATAACTAGGAAGGTTGATGAGTGGAAATTTACAACTCATTTATATCTCATTTCTTGCATACTATTATGATTAAATTGATGATATAAGGATAATTCTTGAATGAAATGCATTAATTTTGGTATTTGTGGTTTATTAGGGAAATCTTGAAAGATGGGCATACTCGTAGGTTGAAAGAAGAAAGGGCGAGCTGCGCAGGACAAAATGTATAAAAAGGTGTTCCAGGACTCGACTATTAGATAATGTTATCTTGATATGAGGGTCTCGATCGCGACTAGTCCATGTAGAAAAAATAGCTTAGATCGTGAGTCGATGCCCTGCGATCACGAGTCCATACAAAAGAAGATGTTGAGATAGTGATAAAAGGACTAAATTATTGGGACAGTGATGGAATTTCACAAGGCTCGATCCCAAGACACAAAAGGGATAATACCTAATATTTACAAAATCCAGTTTTTAGTTTTTTAGAGCGAAGAACACTATGTTTGAGTGAAAAATAATTTTTTAAGTGACTTTTAAGGGAGATATTAGCTACTTTGTTGAATTTAAAGCTTATGAAATACATTTATTTTTCCATCCATGGATGAATTGAATGCTAAATTAGGTATATATCTTTTTTTTATTTCCGTGAGCAGCTAAATTTATTTCTTGGTGTTATTCTTGATTAAGTGGTGATTAATGCATGGGTGTTGATTATTTATTCATTTAAATAGTTGTTTATGATAGATTAGGTTTTTATTTTATGTTTAATTGAGAATTAGGGTTTGCAAACCTCAATTACCTTACAACCCATATAATGCTTTAAAGAGGGGATATGGGTAAGGAACAATGGTGAACAATAACCTAGGTTAGCTTATTTTATTTCCATCTCTTAGAAACAAGTATGGTAATTGAGGCAATAGATTGGTGAATTTGCTACACTTGTGAGGTATTGAAAAGAACCCACTAGTGATATTCAGTATTTTATTTAATGATTAGCGCCAATACCCTTTAATCTAACCTACCTAATAGCCTTAACTACACTTGGATGAATTATTGATAAACCATGATGCATGGCTCCCATCTATGATCGGATAATATTAGAATCCTGAGGGTTGCACCACATAATAAGGGACTAGGTCCCTCAAATCCAATCATAGTCAATAAAACAATAGAGTGTACGAAAGATAAAGGCTGCGAAGGGAAGAAATAACACACAAGTTTTAACGTGGAAACCTCCTTACTCAAGGGAGGAAAAACCATGGCTTGCCCTAACAAGCACCAAATAAATCCACTATTATAAACTTCTTGATTACAAAATCAATTTCAGCCTAACTCTAGGCTCTTTCCTCTTATAATAACTCTTCTACAAGATCATCTTGGAAACTCTACCAAGGACCCTCAACACTGATTAACTCTAATAAGTATTAAACTTAGGCAACTCTACTTAAGCACTCTCAAGCATAAACAAAACAAGACTTTACTCATATATCATGAGTAATTCTTTTACAAATCTGCACTCAAGAACACTCACTCTCTCTTTAAGCATACTACTAAGATGAAAACATGAGTTATGCTTGAGAAATTTTGAATTAGAGTTTTTGTTGCCTCTCTCCGTTCTTTAGATTTGTGTAAAAATTGCTTGACGAAGAAGCATTTTTTTCCTTATAGAGAAGAGTGATGATTAGCACTGAAATATCATTAGATCAGGCGTCCTAATCAGTATAAGCACCACCTACAAGTTTGTTACACAACATGAAAAAACAGTTTAGACACGTATGCCAACTGTACTTTACCAGGAACATCCAGGGACCTGGTTTATTGCAGTTAGCTGCTCATCATCAAAACTGCATATAGAATTTCCCCCCTTTTTGATGATGGCATACCAACCGTAACACTTTGAGCACATCCATCATATTATTAGTGTGATTACCACTCTAAAGATGAATGTTCCCCCTATCATCATGCTTTCTCGATCATACAACACATGATCCTGGTCCTTTGTTGACATTTGTAGAAAAAACTTTTGTTTTCTCCCCCCCTGTAACTATGCCTTATCATACACTTAGCACATAAATTCCTTCCCCTTATCAGCATTTCATTCACATTCACTTGGTACACGATCCCCTACTATATGTACTTAATATTCCCTCTTTTGGCATTATTAAAAACATAAAATAGTAAACCAAGAGTAAGTTAAGCACAAATTAGTTAACTCATGGCCACTGGGTAACACTAACATGAAGAAGAACTTTGCAAGTTAAAGGTAACAAATGTAACACAAAAAGCAAAGAGTCATTCATAAGTAGAGCATAAGTATCATTACAGTGCATAAACTAAATGTTCTACAGAAAAGCCACAGGAATAAAGAAGGACTGACAGGTGAAAAATAGGGAATTTTTTTTAAAGGAGTGGGATCAGATTGTTTTTTAGATGTCTTATCTCTGCATTTAGGATAAGGTCCTCATCAGTTAAGATTGACACTTTCTTCTTCAATTTAACTTTCTCAATTCTGAGCATTTTAGAGTCATATGTACATCCCAGAGATAAGACAAAAATATTGAAAATCCCTTCCCCACTAGCCTTCTAGCCTAGACAAATAAAATTATTTTCACCTTCGTTGCCTTATAACTCCTTTCAACTCTAGATTACCCATTCTCGACATAGATATAGGCACTATCTTAGCATTATAATTTAAAATAGCGTGATATAAAGGTAACTAGGTCATACCCTAAATTACATCAAATACAACATATCCACAATAATCTAGTCTATACAAGTCTGAAAACCTAAAAATAATATAGGGTAAGAACGGTAACCATAGGTTACTACCACAGACTCACCAAACAGAGTAGATGTATAAACAACATAATCATGTACATCACAAATAGATATAGTACCTGTGATCATTGCATCACAAGCCTTAATATCTATCTTTCCTAAAAATACATAATAGTGAGCCCAGTCATCAATCTTAAATAACTCCTTGTTCAACTGTGCTCCTCCCACTATGCTACCAGTCATCAATCTTAGCTAACTTCTTTTTCAAATGTTCTTCTCCCCCTATGCTGCTATTTTCTCAACCACCCTGACCTTCTATCTCATTTCTCTATCCATCTTGTAGATAGCCCATTCCATCGCCACCTTCCCCTTTACCCACTAGAACTAAATCTCAAGTTTGTTATGACCAATAGAACTCATTAGCCTTATAGGACAATCCTTCTTAAAGTGACCAATACCACAAGAACTCACTAACCTGATAGGACACTCCTTCTTAAAGTAACCAATACCACTGCAATGGAAACACCCTCGCTTGAGAAAAGGCTAATTTACAGAAGAGTAGGAAGCCCCTAGACCTAACAGTCTATTACTAAGAAGAAACCTTAGCTGGAGTCATAGTAGAGGATGGAAAGGTTGATTGAATAGGATGGGCTGAATAGGTCTACGTAGAGTAAGACCCATAAAAATTTCCAATATTTTGAGACTTTTTGGATAAAATGTTATCGTGACTCGCTTGGGTAAGCCCCACAAACTCATACACATAGTCTTAAACTTTATTGAATCCCTTCCCCAAAGAATTCATAGATACAGACAAAACTTAAAGATCATAATTCAAACCATTAATGTATAGGTAAATCTTCTCCTTATCAGATATCAACAACTAAGTGGCGTAGTGAGAAAAGGTATGAAACTTAGCATCATAGGCTACAACTATCATGTTGCCCTATTCCAATGTTAAAAACTTATCCTTCTTACAAACCCAGAGAGCAAGAGGCATCTACTTCTTTAAGAACAAGGAACGAAACTTCTCCCAAGTCAATGGAGGCAAACTAACAATCGACATTCTATGAACTCCCTCCACCATTGCTTTGCATCATTTTCCAATAGAAAAATCAAAAACTCAACTTCATGTTGCTTCATAATACCCATCTTATGTAACCTCTCATAAAACTTAATGATAAACTCAAAAGCACACAAAAAACAATACCCTAGATTATAGGTAGTTCCATCTTCAAAAACTTTTTTAACCACTTAGGTTTTGTCCCAGTCATCACAAAGCCCAAAACCAAATGAGAAAAAGCATCAGTCCCTAAATTTTCATCCATTATAGAAGCCATGGCGATAGTAGGATGAACAACCAGAGCCTAATAAGTAGGTAACATAGGAGTGTATCCATTCCCAACCAACCCACTTAGAATAGCTAACACCTTCTGCATAACCTTAGAAGACATTAAGGGTAATCCTTCAACCCCAGTTTGATCCACTACCTTAAGTTCCGTACCCTGTTCCTCTATTGTTTCTATCTTCTCTAAATGATTTTGAGGTAGAAGAGGTGATACTGATCAAACAGGTGTGGCTTGTCCCCTTATTCCCCAAAATCTCTTTCTCACTTATCCTCTTTCTCTTTCGACTAGCTATGTAGTTGGAGCGGATGATGCAGGGGATGATGATCTGGTTCTATTTGATCTAGTATTCACCATACATGAACAAAAGAGTGAAGAAAATTAGATACTAATTTAGATTTCCAAATACCTATTAGAACTAAGTTATAGCACAAACGAAATAGGAATTGACATACTTCATAAAGTACTATACCTCCTCAAGAAAAGTACAAACATCTCTATAACATTTAGCAAGGCTCTACTGGACCCATTTAGGTATAGAGAGAATGAAAAACCTAGGGTTTGATGCCAAATTTGTCACAACCTAAACCTATCATAAGTGGAAAGCACACTGCTAAACTGGTGGGAGAACCATCTATTAAAACACACCATCTCACAAGCAACACTTACAAAATAAAGAACTAATCCATTAATCGGTAAAATCAAGGTTAAACCAAAAAAATATGTACAATTAAAGGAAAAACATTGTACTTAAGATAATAAACCATCCACAGAAATCAAAAGTCATCCATACCAAAAATACTAAAGAATGTAAAAAAGTGGATGCTACCCCGAAAATTGAATGGAAAAATAAGTTCAAGAATAAGGAACAACGCCAATAAGGAGATATTCTATGGTGTCTCCAATAGGTTGCTCATCCTAAAATCTGAAGTCAACCACTGGGATCACAAATAAGGTCTCATAGAAACTTCTAGAATATTGCACTACACTCACAAAATAAGAGCAGGGGTAGTATTATCATCCAAAAAACAACAGTGTACTGGTAGGGTCATTTGGCCAACTAATAATGAGAATATGAACACATAATTAAATGGTAGAACAACAAGTTAATCGACACTCAACAATCACACTTAGCATAACGAGGAACAAATAAGCAATTAGGGATCCAAATCAATAAGTCAACATATTATCACTAGTCAAATTCAGTCAAGTCAAGTCAGAACAATTTATTTAGCATATAAACATATTTCTCCTATTCACTTAGGGAACTATCTCCTGACCCTCATATATACACGTTGGGTGTAATACAAGTAACCTCTAGTCATGAACTACATAGGAAAATTTCTATCTATATACTAAACCCTAGACACTAGTGTCTGCCAATCTTGTTTCATCAAAACGCTGTGAGACATTCAAAATGCTAAAAATTCAATAGTTAACAAATAAGGTAGGTCAAAAATCATATAGCAATCGTAAAATCATTTGCACTAACCACAAAAACAACCTGCACCAACAAGCCACACTACAAAGTAGTTAAAATGTACATATAGAATAAATTAGATTAAACTACAATACTATCACCTACTGCAAACCAAGCTTGCACAATTCCTTTAAGTTGGAGCTTTCCTCTTCCGTGCAATTTCCACTTGCTCGTGGTCTTGAGTAGGCATATAAATACATAATTAATACCATGACCTACTAGGTTGAAAATTATAACTAACCCCCAACCCCTAAGATAAAGTTTATGATCATTTTTTCCCATTCTAGGGAATAAGAGAGATAATAAAATTATGTGATTGGGTCTACCAAAAGCAAAGAAATGATCAATTCCACAGCAATTTACCTAACACTACCAACTCCATAGATAAAATAGTGAATCAACGGAATGCAAGAATAAATTAACTATTAACAAATAAAACCCAATAAATTATTGCTTAAATGCCTCTCTTGCACCAGAAAATAACTAAATTAGAACCTAAAACCCTCTTCAAACACTATAAAGTAGAAATTATAAGACCTAATCATCAATTACAAGTTAATGGGGATATATTTCTTACCTTTTTGAAGCTATATAAAGAATTTCTGGTGTAAATAACCACAAAATGAGTTTTAGAATAGTAAATTGTTTTGGGAGAGATATTTAATTAAATTATAATTTTTAATGTTACAGTGGCACCTGCCGCTATCGCGATATTTTCTAGCCTCTGACAGTTGCTATAATGAATATTTCTTCGCTAGTTGTTGTAGCAATGTGCTAGCCACTATAGCAGCATCAACGGGATAGAATATTTAATTTTACCCCAAAATCCCACTTTTTATAACACGTCTTAAACCCAGGATATTCCAAACAACATCTTTTATGCTAAATAAATTTTTGGAGTTATACTCACCCAAATTCGGTTTGTAAATTCCTATGGATTTCATATCAACATAACTATACGAAATTTAAGCCAAATGCCACTAAACCCATCCAAATCATTCTTGGATTTCCCTAGACCATACCTCGCTCTAATTTTGTTTGAAACTAGCCTAGCTTGAAATTTGTATATTCAAAATCAGGTAGAGTTTTAAAATGGAATTTTCTATGGGAGGTTTATAGATAATAAAAGAAATGGTTGATACATATCCACTATATCAGATCTCACTATATAACTACTTGTGGGTTCTGTGATACTCAACCCCTTAGGTTTCTCACCATTTTGAATATACTTACGAAATACCTAGTCTTGTTCTAATATTTTGGTTATACTATAAAACTCTAGTACCTTTAGATTACCTTAAGACCATGTGAATTAGTTAACAACAGTAACACTCCATCCTTATGATCTTATATGCAATAACGAATAAACCACCGACCCTACATATACCATATTTAATACATAGGCACTTAGTAGGGGCCTTACTTTAAGTTTATGACACATAACCTTTGATAACACTCAAAATACACCTCCAATTGAAAGATGAAATGGTCACTACTAAATATAGTAACCAAACTAAGGTTGGGATTGAATCCTAAGGAAATACATCATAAATCCTTCTCGAACTTGCTACAATTACCAGGCAGTGAGAAAGTAAAAAAGGGGAATTTGTTTAAATAGAAAAAGAAGAAGAATTAGTTGTTCTTGGTTGTAAATAATCTAAGACAAACACTAGGCTTACCTTCCCCCTAGATTATAAACTCAATAGACTTATCATGCACTATCTAACTATTCTAATATCTTGCATGAAGAATTGATAAGTTATGTACCAGCCTTTTGGACGAGTTGACAGATTTCACCCTTTACCTTTTGAGTCTCAAGATGACATCTTACTAACCCTTATCTTGATCCCAGTTAACTATTACCATTTTAGTCTCTAGTTATTAGATGAAATCTAATGGTCATTCACTATATTCCATTATGCATAATGGATTGATAATTAATTCTCAAACTACTATTTTGATCTTTATTGACTAGTCATCACTCCTTGTTTGGAGTAAGTAGCAATAATCTAGGTTAGATCTTAATGTTGGCCACCCATTAAGAAATTAATAAGAACAAAGAAACCCCAATATATGAAAGAATATTTATCTAGAATGACTTGGCACTTCCTCTACGTTGTTAATCCACCAGGGATCCCACTACCCTAGCTAAGAAAATTAGTTGCTCATAGCTATGAGATCAATCATGGAATCCACAGACAAAATTATAAGATAAATCTACCAATAATAAAAGAAGAAATCCCAACATCTTAAATTAAATAACAAACCAAGAGTATAGGATAGACCCCAAGGGGCTACCTTTGAATATATGAAAGTATGAATTGATGAATTTTATGAATAGAATCAACTAAACAAAGCCTAAAAGGGTATTTATAGATTACAAGAAATCCTAGAAGTCAAATCCAAACTTAAATAGGAAAACATAATTACCCATACATAATAGGACTTTAAAACGTCATAACGTCATAGGAGTGTTATTAGGATACATAGAAACCCTAGAAAATAATTTTTGGATGATCCAAAAAAATCACTGTTGGTGGCCACTATTTTTTGTACCCATAATCTGGTAGCGAGTGCAGGTAGTACCTGTGGTCCTGACTCTTGGCCTAGGTACAGGACGCGGGTATAAGTCCTGCAACCTAACACTTTGAATTTCGACCTTTGTCACCTGCTTTGCCCACCTATGGTCTGTGGGTCCCACATGTGGCCTGTAGCTTGACTTGGTAGGTGACGAGAGTCATCTTCTCATCTCTTCTTTGATTCTCAAATATTCTTTGATCAAGAACAAGATGAAAATTATCCCGAACATCCATAATTGCACCAAAAAGTAGTCAAACACACCTTTTTCCCTTCTTTCCACGAAATTAGCACCCAAAACACGATTTTCTGCAAAACACTCTAAAAAAACCCTTAAATCCAATAAATAACCTTAAGTACATAGATATTCTCATAGTTTTAAGCATCAAAAGTGCTAAATTTCAAGAGAACAACCTTATGCAATAACCTTATAAAGATAAGTCAATATCAGTAAAAGTGACTAACAAGTAAGTCAAGTTAAGTACACCAATAAGACTCCAAGTCAACAACCACAACACAACAATTATATCAACCATGTCTCATGTTACACAAGTAAAAAAAATGAAATAAAGCTATACCAAACTAACAATTATCCAAACCACTCATGGGTCCATGAAAATGACAACTGGAATTAACATATATCTTGATTCACATAAAGTAACTACCTTAGCAAATAAGCATATAAACTCGATTTACTCAAGGAACCAATATAATAAAAAATTTTGTAATCTCTAATTCACTCAAGGAACTGACACACTCACCAGTACCTTGTACATTCATGCTAAGAGTCTTATGGTTACCCACTATTCATGGCCTATAGGGGATGAGCTCTTTCTCCTGTACTATATCTTAAACAACAAGTATTTGTCAACCTTATACTAACCAATTCCTTGATAATTTCCAGATACCAATACATCCCATAATAATGATAGATATCATAATAATCATAGGCACAATGAATATAGAAACAACAATTGTTACAACTAACAAGCTTTACATATAAGTTCATTGCATACAATTAACAATGAGGATATCAAATAGTCATTCACCTTCTTGAACATGCATTGTACAAGTAATACAAAGGAATAGTTACCATGCATACATAAGCAAGTTAAATTCCGACTACATTAAACCATTTCGTACGGGTTGCACATGACCCGTGCCATCATATATCCAAACTGTTTACTCCAACCTTAATAGCTTACCAATTTTTCATTCCTCTGGTTACCACCATAGATTCTTCAAAATCCACCATCATTAACCACCCCTAATCCAGCCATTTAATAGGTTTTAATCCCAAATTTTGGGAAGAAAACCACCTTTAATTATGCATACATTAAAAATAATATGGCAAATACATCGATCATTAAACAATTCAGTACCATAAATAACAACAATTTCTCACTAAATAAACTGATTTTTTATATGTTTTATCCATCTATCATATTTCCTGAGGGCCTAAATATAAAATCTCCAGCCAATCTATAGAATGCTCATGCTTTCTAATTCAGGTCTAAACTACTCAGTAAAACCTAGCCTACTTGGACACTAAGCAGCTACAAAAAAGACATGAATGTGATTTTAACTCCAAGCTAGTAAATCTGGCATAAATTCTGCGAGAAGGCCATGGGTATTACCCCATTAGTGTTAAATCCCTCTTCTCTATTGCTCCATGGACATGAGGTAACCTTAGGATGGTGTTTAGAGAAAACCTCTTACTTTTTATTATTGAAGAGGAGAAAGAGAAATATTAAAATTCTCTTGAGGTTCTAGTTTCATCATTCCACTATAATAGCCTGTCTGCTGCTATGGCAACTCTATTATAGTGATAAAATTCCCACTATAGCGGGATGATGCTAGTCCAACCAAAATCTCAAATTCTAAAATTTTAAGCTACATCATAGCTCGAAGCCATATGTTTAAATCAAATCCCTGCAACCCATTTCCCATGACAAAATTTCTTTGTAATAACAACAGAATAGATTGTTCCTGTTGAGTAGGGGATATATATATGCAAATTGTTACGTAATATATCTGTTTTGACTGATTTTGGATCACTAGTAACCATGCCTTTAGGATTTCTTTTAAAGGCTAATGTTCTTTATGTTTTAACACTATGAACTCACCCTTATAGGAATTCAATACATTTTAGCATGTTGTAACTTGTCAAAACTCATTTAGAAAGCTTTACTAATAAATTTCAGCATGTTTAATTTGCTAATTATCACCTAGGCATATTTATTAATAAATTTCAGGATGTTTAATTTGTTAATTATCACCTAGACAGGATTATTAACAAATTCCAACATATTTAATTTGATAATTATCACCTAGACTAATTTATTAATATATTTCCAGCATATCATTTGTTGTTACTTAAATATCAAGATCATGGGTTTACTAGTAAAATTCTAGTACATTAATTAAAGTATTTCTTACTTTGATGTCACGTGCATAGGCTCATTAATAAATTTCCAATTGGTTAATTGTTAATTATTTCATCATCTAGATATCATAAGGTTAGTAATTTTTCAGCAAGTTAATTTAATCCTCTCCTCGATATTATGACTATAGGAGTAGTTTTAAGTGTTTTCAGCATATTATCGCCTAACCAACTCTTAATTAATCAAGATACAACTTAAAACTTTTCTGTGATAATTGTTAATCTTGTTTATTTGGTATGACGCTAACCCCAAGTCTTATGAAGTAACTTAAGTTTCTTTTTTTTGTCTAGATCCAAATCTAAAATAGAAAGTCAAATGCCTCTTAAATATAACTCAAAACAAGTAAGTATTTTTGGGAACACTAGTTTTATTATTTTCTTTAGTGCACTTCTAGATTTAGTAATAACCTAATAATAAAATCTAGGTGGGTGGTGGGCGCTGATAATATGTTTCCACTGAATAACATGAGCAATCATCAACTGGGTGCTGAAGTATTATTTTGGTTGCACGGGGTGATCCCGTTAGGATTAAAAAACTCTCCCCCTCTCCCCCTCCCCTCGAAATATTTTCCTTCTAGTAAGGAGTGATTAGGATGATATGGTATGATAACCATTGCACTTTGGTTAAAGAGTTTTCTAAAAG
Organism: Capsicum baccatum var. pendulum; assembly: GCA_030864225.1. Lineage (NCBI taxonomy): Eukaryota > Viridiplantae > Streptophyta > Magnoliopsida > Solanales > Solanaceae > Capsicum > Capsicum baccatum. The sequence continues at coordinate 114,285,124 of CM061559.1, forward strand.
GTTCTGTACGGGATTGAGTTGTTACTCCGTAACTTAGAGGATTTTCATTTTATTATTTCAGTATTATAATTATTTAGGGTAATTTAATCATTTATGTGTGACTAATTTCTCTACAACGTTTGTCTCATTTTTGTCCCCTCACTTATCTTATCAATTTATATATTTTTATTATCATCTTCATGTTTAAATACTTTATCATCTAGATCGGTATTGATTAGATAGTAATTGAATTGTACGCTTGATTGTCTTTTATTAAAATACAAGTTTTTATGTTTAAATACCTAGTTAATATTAGTTGATTAAAATCAATTGATCCTTTTTCTTGTCACATAAACCCCCATATAATATATGAATTTGGTCATAGCTCATATTTATGGACCTCGAAAGGTATGTAACATCTTTCGTTTAACATAATTTGAATCTTTATTTAACTTTCTAATGATATGGACTAATAATTAAATCATCATATTTAGTTTAAAATGGTGCTCTAAAGCATCTTAATTCATTAGATGGAAATTCTTATACTTTAAATTATCGTAAAGGGGTATTCACGTCAAACCTCATTTTGTGCAAGAAAAATGGATGCAATAGCTTGGCGACTTTGTTGGGGATACGTACATTATAACTAATATGAATTAAAGTATTATGTGGGATTTATACTTATATTTGTATGCACTTTATTTTTGTGTTTATTTCTTTTCGTGATTGATTATCTTTTTTTCCTCTATTAATTACCTTAAATAGTTATTTTTGACATTTTTTGATTTACTGTTATTATATATGTAAGTTCTCTTTTGTTTTTTCTTTATTTCTTTCCTTAAATAGTTTTTTGGAATTTTTTTATTTGTTGTGTATGTTAATCCCCTTCATTTTTTCCTTTATTTGGTTCTTAAAACAGTTGTTTTTGGTATCTTTGTTTATTGTTATGATGCCTGTTAATCCTCATTCTTTCTACTTTATCTGTTTTCTTAAATAATTTTTTTTGGGCATATGTTGATTTATTGTTATCATGCATGTTAATCCTTTTTTCTCTTTTTTTATTTCTTTAAATAGTTGTATTGACATCTTTTGATTTCGTGTTATTATGCATGTTAATCCTCTTCCTCTTTTCCTTTTATTTGTTTTCTTAAATAGTTAATTTTGGCATCTTTTGATTTATTGTTATTATCCATGTTAATTTTCTTCCGTTTTTTCTTTATTTATTTTCTTAAGTAATTGTTTCGATATCTTTCTATTTATTGTTATAATGCATGTTAATCCTCTTCCTTTTACCTTTATTTGTTTTATTGAATATTTATTTTGGTATATTTTGATTTATTGTTATCAGGCTATCTTTTCATGTCCATCCACATTCCTTTTCCCTTTTTACCTGTCCACACGTTATCCTTTTTTTCCTAATACCCCTTCAATTATGCATTTATTAAATATCCTTGTTCATATCATTTTTCATATGTTGTTCATCGTACTTCTTTGTTACGATTCGATTTACCAGTCATGATGTCGGCTATTTTATGCAAGTAGGTAAGTCGAACCGTAGATCAGAACTATTTGCAATATGCTAACTTACTGAAAAATTCTCTAAAAAGGCGACATAGACGATACAACTCATAAGTAAGCAAGACAACAGAAATAGTCTGAAAGGTAGTTGACATGATCCGAACTAGGGCATAGTCGTGTTGGGCATCTCAAGTCCGAAGCAGACCGGAGACCGCCTCCAATACCCAATCATAACCTCTTTGTACCTTATGTTGGATGAATTTCAAACGTATAACAAGATAGAACATTTATAATTGAAAGACATTTAATAAATCTTAAAACCATAATTATTCAAACATCCACCCAAGCATCCATCCGGTATCAGCCCCAATATCAATACCAATGCCAAGGCTTACACAAATACCAACACCATCCATGCTCAAAGTAGTCACACAAAACATCTAACTGGAATTCAAGAACATCCGATCGGGACATGCCCCCGACCATAGCAAAAAATAATATCCAAGAAATAAACAAAAAATATGAAAATCAGTCCATAGCATAAAATGGAGTCTCCCGGAGTATGGAATCTCGTCACTTCAGTCATTGCTGAATGCTATCCCCAAATCCAAGTCACTAAGTAGGAGAAGTAGTATGGCCGGTTCCTACATCGCGTGGCGATACAACGCCTGAAAATGGATTAGCAGTTGAACGCTAGAATGTACTCAAGAATAAGGATAAAATAATACCATTATTCAAAACCGAAGTAAATAATAATATGCAACAACATACATACATATATATAAACCATCCTTGGAAAGGAAACTGGGTTTAGTATGCATTTAAAATCTTTAACCTGGGATTATGTAGCTCTGCCGTGCTAAATCTACCCATGGGCTATATGAGTTCAGCTCTCTCTAATGAAAGGGACCCGACACACATTAGCCACACAAAATAGAGAAAAACATGAGATGACTAGTATATCTCCCAAAATATAAGTATGACATAATGCACACGGTCTCCAAGACCATGCTCACATCGGCAAACATAAGTTTCTAGTTTTTTCCCCCGGGGACTGCTACCTTCCATAGCTTTGCTATCATATCTCTCTTTATGCCCATATTAAAACCATTCACACATAACCAACCATTTACCAAGGATTCTTATTTTCTAGGCATTAACCATTGGTATCGTCATACCAACACTAGAGCTTGCAAGTCTATCCGCTTATGCCATATAAAAGCCATTAAACCAATTTGACTCCAAAGTTTTTATTTAAACTAATACCATGGCCACCAAGGCCTTTTCAATCCATTTAAAACTATTTAAACCAATTTAGGTTCCTTTAAATTTTATGAAATGCAAGGAATTCAGTAATAGTTAAACTATGTGATAAAAGCATTCTCATTGGCATTTTAACAAACATGTTGATGGCGTATAATTTCCAAAACTAAAACCAGGTACCAATTGACCGTTCCCATGTAACCACATGTTCAAGCCATCATTATAACATGAAAACCATAATAAAAATATAGCAAGACATTATTCAACAAACAACAACCAAAACCCCTAATATATACTTCAAAACCTAAAACAATACCACATAATGTCATGAAAATCATCCATTAAAACATTCTTTTAGTTGAACTAAAAATTAGAGAGAAGTAACATGCCTTAGACACCAAGGAAGAAAGAGAGAAACCACCCTGAAGAGAGTTAACTGATTTCTTTGAGGAAACCATAGCCTCTTCTTGAAACCAAATCTTGAGAGAGATTTTTATAGTGTTTGATTAAGAATAGGAGGTTAATGAAGCCCCAAAAGATGTTTTAGGTCATGGGATCAAAAGGAGTTAAGAGGTAAACTGTCCAGAATACCCCAAACTTAAACTGTATAAATTTTCGCAGAAGGGTAAGGTTGGACCCCTCCACTCGTATCCACAACATACGAGTGGTACCATTCACTCGTAACTTAATTAGAAAGTTGGACACCACATTCTGTTCAACATATGACTCTAAGTCCCCAAGTCGTGATCATACCATACGACTAGTATTGTCTAGTTGTACCCTAGACAGAATCTAAAAGGATTGACACTGGAGAACATATGACTACACCTTACCACACGTATCATATCCCCATGGATCTTAGTGATCTACTCATGCTCAGAGCCAAGTCAAGTTACTAAGTTTCAAATTTAGTGAATGGCCAAACTACAAAATGTTACCAAACCATACAAACCGTACCCACCAAGTCATAACGCAACAGAAACCTAACCACCACACACTGGACCACATACGAGTTGGGTCAAATAGCCCATACCCACACCATACGACACGTATGGTGAGTTGTATGATGATCAGAAGGTTTAAGACTCAAGAAATTTTCAAGTGCCAAAACCCAGGGTATTTCAATTCTCCTCCACTTAGATCATTCATCCTCGAATGATGGAACAGGGAAGTACCAGCATGATAAATTCCCCAAACACCCTTACACTTAAATTCAAGATAGAAAATAGTGATATCAAGGAATTAATATTTTCCTTACCAAAGTTGGAAATCAATTATGCTAACAGAAACACATACCTTGAGCACAAATTTCTAGAACGGGGAATATGAATAGATACTTGGATTTCATGTCCTCTTCAGCTTCCTATGTAGCCTCTTCCACCTTGTGGTTCCTCCATAGAACCTTTACTGAGGTGAAATCCTTGATTTGTAATCGACGAACTGATGATCTAAGATCTCTATCGGGATCTCTTCATAAGATAGAGAATGCAAAATACCAATATCCTTGACTGGCATAATTTACAACGGATCACGTATATAGTTTCTCAACATAGAAACATGGAATACCGAGTGAATGGCGATCAAACTAGAAGGCAACTCCAACTTATACACAACATTGCCAACCTTCTTAAAATCATGTACGGACAAACATATCGGGAACTACCGCATTACTTCCTTCATGGGAAACACCTTCAAGAACACCCTATCTCTAACTTAAAACTCCAACTTCCTTTACCTTACATATGCATAGGACTTTTAGCGACTTTGGATAGCCTTAAGCCTATCTCGAATCACGTTCACCTTCTCCATAGCTTGGTGAACCAAGTCCGAACCAAACGTATCTTCCTCGCCAAGCTCAAACCACCCAACAGGAAACCTACACCTCTTACCATATAATGCTTTAAAGGTAACTATCCCAATGCTAGAGTGGTAGTAATTATTATATACAAACTCTATTAGAGGCAAATGATTAACCCAACTACCACTATAGCCGATCATACAAGCATAAAACATATCCTCCAATGTATGAAAAGTCCTTTGTTATTTCCCACCCGACTGCAGGTGAAAAGAAGTACTAAAACTTACCTTGGTCCTTAAACCATTCTAAAATGATCGCTAAATGTGAGATGAAAATTGCGTTCCATGATCAGAGATTATAGAAACAATTACCCCATGCAACTTTACAATCTCTTTGAGGTACAACCTTGTATAATCCTCAGACAAGAAGTTAGTTCTCACTGGCAAAAAGTTTGCTGACTTTGTCATCCTATCCACGATGACCCAAACTGAATAAATTTGTTCAGATACCATGGAAAATCGTAACAAAATCCATGTTGATTACTTTCCACTTCCATTCAAGAAACTCAATCTCTTGAAATAATCCTCTGGGTATTATGTTCTCAACTTTTATTGTTGTAACACTATGCACTTGGCCATAAAATTAGTCACATCCCGCTTCATATTGTTCCACCAATACATCTCCTTGAGGTCATGATACATTTTTGTCAAACTAGGATGAACAACATAGCGCGACTCATACGCCTCAGCCAATATCTTTTCCCACAAACCATCTACATCAGGAACACATAATCTCCCTTCGTACCGCAAGGTACTATCACGACTAATCTCTAAGGCTAATACCATTTACTCACCTACCTCACCCTTGATTCTCATTAAGATAGTATTTAACATCCAGTTCTTCTTGATTTCAACACCAAGAGACGATCGTGCCACTTTCTGCATAAACATACCACTATTCTCGAAGTCCAAAAGGCAATCTCCAAGGTTAGCCAAGTAGTGAATATCCCTCACCAACTCTCGCTTCTCCTTATCTACAAAAGCTAGACTCTCTATGGATAACCTGCTAAGAACATCAGCAACCATATTAGCTTTACCTGGGTGGTAATGAAAACTCATGTCATAATACTTGAGAAGCTCAAGCCATCTTCTTTGTTTGAGGTTAAGATCTTTCTGAGTAAACACATATTGCAGGCTCTTATGATCAGAAAGATATCCATATGCACCGTATACAAATAGTGATGCCAGATTTTCACTGCGAACACCATAGCTAAAAGCTCCAAGGCGTGAGTTGGATTTTTCTTCTTATTCACTTTTAACTGTCTAGAGGCATAATATATCACCTTCCTATGTTGTATCATAACACAATTAATCCCCACACGGGATGCATTATAGTAGACCACAAACTCATCAGTGCCTTTAAGCAAGGTCAAAATTAAAGCCAAAGTTAGCTTATCCTCCAGCGTATCAAAACTACCCTCACAAGCATCAAACCACAGGAACTTTATCTTCTTCTGAGTCAACTTAGTCAGCGGGACAACTATAGTCAGGAAACTCTCAACAAATCTCTTATGTAACCAGATAAACCCAAGAAGCTCTGAATATCGATTGGAATCATGGGTCTAGGCCATTTCTTCACCACTATAACTTTCTGCGAATCCAACATGATCCCTTCACTAAAAATGACATGACCCAGAAAAGTCACAACATTTAACAAGAATTCACTTCAGTATAACCAAAAAACTCAGTATTCATTACATCAGCCTGGGAGCTAGAGAAGGACTGGAGAGAACCGATGGAACTCTAGGAGGACAATCAGGAACTGGACCCTTAGATCAGGTTTGGACCCATAAGTAGGATGAGTCCCATCAATGTTGTCCTCAGGTAGGACAGAAGAGTTTCTATGAGCATCATATCATCGAGGAGGAATGATCTAAAAAGAAAACAAAATGAATTAGAAGAGAATTCAGGACCTTAGACTCTACATCTTAAAAATAGAACACAAGAAAGAGAAGCATTCCTAAATGACTCATAACCTCTCCCTTATGAGTATGGCTCTCTACACACCCTTAAAAGAGATTCTACTCGACACAGTTATGTAGACTCTTAATTGACCATAACCTAGGGCTCTGATACAAATCTGACATGACCCAAAATAAGGCCTATTCAAGTTGGGCATCTCAAGTCCAACCTAAACCAAAGACCACCCCTAATACCTAACCATAACCATCTTTTACCCTATATCAAATGAATTCCAAACATATAACAAGATAGAAAAAATAGAATTAAAAGACATTTAATAAAGCTCAAAACCATAACTATCAAAACATTCTATCAAGCATCCATTCGATGTTAGCCACAATACCTATACCAATACCAATGCCAAGGCTGACACCAGTACCGACACCGTCCATGTCAAAGTAGGCACACAAACCTCTAACTAAAATCCAAGAACATTTGGTCGGGACATGCCCCCGACCATAGCCAAAACCAATATCCAAGAAATAAATAAAAAAATGAAAAGTAGTCCATAGCATGAAATGGAGTCTCCCCGTTGATAGCGCCCAAGTGCACATGCAAGTGTACGTGGTCTTATCAAGTAATATTGTGGCTTCAAAGAATCCCAAGTATCGATCTCTCAGGGACTTGAGTTCACCACCTATCTAATTCTAGTCTAACTAACAGAGAAAAAATAAACAAAAAGAGAGTTTATAATTTTGTAAATTAAAAATAAAATAAATAATGCGTAAAAGTAAAAATATTAGTAAAATCAATGGAGAAATGCTCAGGGTTAAAGCACTTCAAACAATCATACTATGTTATTAAATTGCATTCATTAACTAGCTTATCGTGGTTATTGATTCGAAGGGTTAATTGCATGATCATGGTTTCCCAACCAATAATATTGGGATAATCAATAGAGAAAAGCTTAGGGTTAAAGCACTTTAAAAAATCATACTATGTTATTGAATTGCATTCGTGAACTTGTTTAGCGTGGTTATTGATTCGAAGGGTTAATTGCATGATCATGGTTTTCCAACCTATAATCTTTTACCTAATATGAACATTACAACTATATCGTTGAGCGAGAATGTAATAATCAAATTAAGTTAATTAAAGCTATCATCCTACGTATGAATCAAGTAAGGCTTCTAAGTACATCCCTGTCCTAGACACTAAGTTTAACTCTTTATTTTATAAAAGAATAAAAATCCATACTTTATTTATTCCCATATTTTATCTTCCTATTCCCTCTCCCGAGATCAAAAAGTTGACAATATATATGCATTCTAAAGGTTACAAATCCTTAAAATAATTAAAACAAAAATAAACAAACAACCAAATATGATAAGAAAAAATTAAACGAATTTAATCCAAAACTGTAACTCCCCAAATATGGTACCCAGAACGTTACATAGTGCTCATGACCCCGAAGGATCAGAAGTTAACTCATGACTAATATCTGTAACTGAGCACTGAATAATATGCTATAAATATGCGGAATATAAGTTGTAAAGCCATAAGGTTGAAAACTGAACTAATACTAAATATAAAACAATGTCTATAATGGGGTATAACAATACCCAAAACTGAAATAAACTGTCTGAAACATGTTGTAGTCTGAAAGCGTCTAAAGAGTGTGAAATTTGTGGAGTTGATGGGACATATCCCCAACTAACTCTGAACTACATAAATAATAAAGTAATAAAATAACTATGCTATTCTCGAATGATGAGGACTCACTGCTAGTCTAGCTGCTAAATGTCTGATCTACTAAAGATGCTCGAGAGGTTGTGCTTCTGAACCTATGGTATAAAACACCATAGCATAAATGTATTAGTACATTGAATGTACTGGTATGCAAGTGAGGTAGGTTAAATGCAAAGGGTTTATATGCATGAACAATACTAACTGACTGAATAACATAAACGTGAGAATACATGTATGAATACGTAACTGTAACTAAATTTGTGACAGTATTTAGTACTGAATTCTGACTAATGAGTCTACTAATAACATGGATTTACTGATATCTGGATTTACTAATAATAGAGTACTGAGTCTACTGAATATTGAGGGACTTATATTATCTTACTGTTAACTGAATGACTATTTCTAATAGTTCTGATTATGAAGAACTGGTCTGATTAATTGTATCTAACAGTACTGAAACTAAATACTGATAACATGAGTTACTGATAACTGATATAATTGATACTGAGCGACTGTATTTGATAGTGTAGGTTCTGATGAAACTAGCTGAGTTTCGTACTGTTTTGAGTTGACTGTATCTGACAGTCCTGAATTCTATAAAACTATCTGAGTTCTATTACTGTGACTGATGCTAAGACTGTGAGAAGTAGTCATCTAACCGACATGCCCCTAATAAGCTATTATAGTTGTGTTCGGGTCCAATCTGTAACCCCAATTGGAAGGGTGTCAATACTATGCCACTGGTAAGGACAAGCTGTGAGTGACCCTCATATGATAGTGTCCCCAAAAGAGAACGATGGGACCCTCATCTGACAGTACTTATCCAGCTCATCAACCCTCATCTATCTGTGTTGATGTCTCAACCTATCCTGGCTATATAGTTCTAGAACACAAGTATTGCTTCTAAGGATCACACTCTCATCTGTCAATGTGTGTCCTCATCCTTGGGTTCACTCGGTGCTAAATCCTACTCCCATCTGAATGAATACTGAGCATGATTAACTGAACAAAACTGAGTTTACTGAATTCCATTGACTAATGGAATACTACCGAGATTATTGAATTACTAAGCTTTCAGAGATTACTAGGATTACTGAGTTTATTGAGTTTTTCTGAGTCACATGACTGACTGAATTCTATGGATCATGACTTGACTAAGAGTATCATGGAAACATGACATTGGTTCTAGGAACACAGCTAAATTATCGGGTATTAAATACCCCCAGAGTCGATATCATGAAAGTAATTCATGGCATAAATTCTAAAGTATAACAATGGCTACACATATATCCACAATCCATTGACTAAGACATTTCATCAAACACTTGACATGCATGAACTTGTATATGAAGGGGGATTTCATATTACCATACAAGTATGACACTTTTCATTCACATAGGCATTTAATCAAACACATGGTGAACATATTATATGTAGACAACATTATGCAACAAATAAACAAAATGATTCAGTTCTAATTTCACCATTCAAGGGTTTAATCATGGGTTCACATAAATCTACACCTATAATAATTAATTCCACTTAAAATTTATCACCCAACATGGATTAGAATTCAATTGATCATTATCAACATGAACAAAAACAAACCCAATATGGAATTCATAAAAATCCATATATTTAAAATTTGAAAAGAGATTATTGGACTTTATGGGCGAAAAGAGTCCATGAATGAATACTATGCATACCTTAGAAAGGAAACCTTGAAGGTTCTTGGAGTTTCTGGGATGAATTTCTTGAGATTGACCTTGATTCTCAAGAGCTAGGGTTTTTCAAAGTTTGAGAGAGAATGTCTTAAATTTTGGGGGTGAATTGAATAATGAGTAGTTAAGGACGTTTTTAGGGCTTAAATCTCAAATCAGGGTGGAATAAAATCATGAAAAAAGACCCATTTAACCTTGGATGTATCTGTTAATTTTTGTCAAAATTTCTCAATTTGGCAGGCTGGCGCGACGCTATCGCGTCGTGTCAATGGAAATTGCCAACTGCAAACTGGGTTGACGGCGCGATGCGGTGAAATTGCGTTGCAATACTGGATGGGACGTGGAAGTTTGGCACGACGCAGAGACATCGTGCTGAGACACTGGGAAAAGGACAATTCTAAATTTGAGCCCTGGTGTGATGCGCCATAATCGCGGAGGCTCACTGGATTTTAACGATTGCCATTTTGGCCTGCTCCGCGATGATTTGATGGCTCAGGTGATACACTGTCTCACTAAAAAGGCGCTAACTCTTCACCCGTATGTCGGATTTGCGCGAGTTTGGTATCGAAAGAAAGCTTATTCAATTTCCCACATGATTAAAAGTGAAAATCTTGAAAATACCACATGTATAAAGTGGATTTATCTTTAAAATAAATTTTTGACATCTTTTGGACGAATTTAAGCTAGGTAGAAGAACGGGGTATTACAAAAAAAAAATAGTAATCATGTTCTTGACTTTAACCACGAAAGGAGGGTTTTTAGCCACTAATGTTTATAATCATGATCCAAATACATGATATGAAAAATTAAAGACTAAAAATAAAATTAAAACCTAATAAATCGTATAGCAGCTCCTCCGTTTTTCGTCCAAAACAGTCCAAGCGTATTATTTTTCACTGTAACATGTCCAAGAATTTTTGTTGTCCAAAAATTATGACCAATAGAAAATTAATTGTCCCCTCATCCCCCACTGTCCAGCACGCCTATGTTTATATAATATAATATATATATACTAATTATAGTGGGATTTGGACAAAACTGCAAGATCCCTTCGTGCCACATTTGAATATGTGTCTCACTTTCAGTAGCCACTTAGACATAGAAATTTTTTCTTTTTAACCAAAAAATTATTTCATTTAAGTGAAAAAGATTAAAAAAAAAATACTCCATTTGGTCATGAATTTTTCAACTCCAACTTTGAAAAATTTTTTGGAAAAGTGAAAACAAATTTTACTTATTTTTATTTTTTTCACTCATACTTCTCTCAAAAAATTTTAAAAACAACTTTAATTTATGTTCATGGCCAAACACAACTCTAACTCCAACTTCATCTTCAACTCCAACTCAAAATCCGGAAAAAAGTAATTTTCATGTTCAAACGGAACCTAAATTAAATTAGCACAGGTCCTTCCATCCGTGTCGGCGCACCATCTTATTTTGAATTTGTATGATTTGATGCGACGCGTCAGTTAATGAGTTGGCACATCGATGCAACGGTTTGACCTCGCATCGTCTCACTGGAATTTGCATTCAAAAATTTGGTTAAGTGTGGAATGTCCTGTTCTTTGCCCGTGCATTTTGTAGTGTATTTCCAATGAATTTAGAGCCTTTTTATCATCAATATATCACCTTATTTAGTTCAACAAGCTTTCTAAAATATCATACACTACATATTCAAGATTAAAACAATACAATATTCTCAACAACAAATCAAAACAAGAGCTTGGATAAGACAAATTCGCAATGATCTTCCACATTTTATTCCAACTCTAAACTTAATTAAATTAAGCTTTTCACATTACAAATAAGTTATTTCACTCATAATTACACCATTAAAATATTTTAAATAAATTAAACACATTAAAATCGAACGAGATCAACTAGACACACAACTAGCTCAAGATAGTAAAACTAGTTTTTCGGGTTGAACTCTAAATTACTCAATTAAGCACAAACTTGTTTGAAAAATACCTTGGACATTGTAAATACACACTAGGACACTTAAATGCTTATTTATATCAATATTAACATGCTAAGCACACAAATTTCTCTCAAAAAAGGAGAAATAAGCTATAAGAATGATACAAAAGTGTATAAAATCACCTCAGATCATCACCCCGCACTTAAACTCTTGTTTGTACTTGAACAACTCTTTACTCTACGCATAAAAATCTGTGGTGAAGCTACACTTCTACTAAAATGAAGACTTACAAGCTAGTACTACAATGACTACACAGAATACAAGTTTTTACACAAAGCATGTTATTTACACAATTGATAGCTCATGAATACTACTTCAAAACATCCTAGCCACATGAATTGACTCGCCTAAGAGGCAAACTCATGCATATTTATCAATCAAGAACATCACACAAATCACCCACATTCATCAAACATGTGCCCTCACAACAAGAGAGCTACCCATAAACACTCACAATAATGCAATTTATAACGTAATGGGTACAAGAATCAAATTACGCTCACTCTCACAAAGAATTCACAAGTTAGACACAATGAACCATAGGCTTGCCCTTAGAGTAGTGCTCTACTAATAGTCAAATGTAAAGTTTAGGATCAATTAGGACTTTTTCGGGTTGTAATATAGGCTAAGGAATGGGTAGGAACTATTTGGGAATAGTGACTATCCTCTCTAAGCGCTTTAATACACTACATTAAATAATTAAAACCAATCTCCAATATCCAAATTAAACTATTTTTGTCTACCTTTTCTTTTATTTTTTCCCTACCTCTTTTAAGCATTTTCACAAACACTTGGTGGATAAATAGTTGACTAGCACATGAATAAAATTTTCTTTTTTTTCACAATCATGGCAATATTTCTAGCTTAAATTATATCACAAAAATCTACCAAAAATCAATTATCACCAATAACTATTACCTTGGGGCATCAATTTCATCTTTTTCTTCTTCAATTTCTCAAACTACTTACTAATTCAATTTTTTTTTCATTACAACACTTAGGAGATTTTTGGATCAAATTATGGTCTATCAAAGAATGGATTAGGCTACTTATGAGGCTACCAAAGAAAATAAGCTAAAGGTTCAATAGGTTTTAACTAGGATAATACACAAATGGCAGGACAATTAGAAGGTAAAAATAAGGCTATTAAAGAAATGCCTAAATCATATCCTAAACCCACATTCTTTATTTTGCTTCACACACATACTAGGCAAGTTCTAGACATCTCCTGCAACAAGGAATATACAAAAATCTCACACGCATATGGCACATGCTCAAATCATTTAGGATCATCATAGACTCCCAATCCAACAATAGCATAAATTCAAAATTAAGCACACAAATGCAAGAGTCAGAAACTTGAGCCTAAGTCTCAAATGTAGTAATTCATTCAATCAACATGCTTTTACAAACAAACCTACTTGGATCATGTAATAAAAAATAGCACCAACAAGAATATCTCACAAAAAAAAAAAAAGATTGAACCAAAAATTGAAAACTTTCCCACCCACACTTAAAAATCTACTTTGTCCACAAAATAAATTTAAAGGTAAGAGATAGAAATACTCCCTGAGGCCTCTAGGCCTAGCTAGTAGCATCTTCATACATAAATGGGATCCATGGGACCCTACATTCAATCATTGTCATGCTTCAAGATTATGGTACTCAGACTTTTCATTAACCTGTGACTCAACCAAAAACAAAAACTACATGAAATAAGAACTATGAAAAAATAAAAAGAAAACATACCTTATCTTGGGTTGCCTCCCAAGAAGCTTCTAATTTAGTATCGCGGCACGACCCAATCAACTTTTTCCTCCACCTTGAAGATATAAATTTCACCCACAACATTGCATCCATCTTCTTTCCTCGATCATAAGGAGGTGGTACAAAAATTAAGGAACCGAGTAATGGAATGTACATGGTAAACAACTCGGCCTTCAAGTGAGGTGTGTTTTTATGTTGCTTAACCAGTGCAAAATCAAGAATATAGGATTCTTGTTGCTCATCTTCACACTCTTTCACTATTTTAAATGATTCCACAGACAAGATATCATCTAAACATAATGTAGAAAAGTGCTTCGAATGCGGCCCAACTAATCCTACTTCAAAATTTACACAATCCACAATACTTTCACTATTATTCAGCTTCTCACATTAGTCTCAAGATGAAGATGACAATCGAGTGGCTGTGATTCATGTGTTTTCTCCACATATTGGCTAATGTCCTCCTCATATATTTCATTGCTTTGCCACTGTAGACATGGTGGCAGTGGTGTCTCCTTAATAATTTCCACAATATTAGTTTTCGAGTACTTAAACTTTCTCAAATTATCCGCATCATACTGTGAAGGTTCCATCCATGCACTTTCATAAAAATATGGACAATGAGCCATAAGGTGGTGTCCTCCACAAAAGCAACAAGAATTTTCATCACTCGAAAACTATCTATCCCAGATTAACATCTCGAGAAGAGTGTGAGAAAAATAGAAATTAAGTAAAATAAAAAGAGACTAAACAAAAACTATTTACAACTCAATATAGAAAAATTAAAAATAAGATAGTGGCCTTATAATAAGTCCCCGGCAACGACACCAAAAACTTGACAGCGCCCAAGCGCATACGCAAGTGTATGTGGTCTTATCAAGTAATATAGTGGTTTCAAAGGAGCCCAAGTATCGATCTCTCAGGGACTTGTATTCGTCGCCTCTCTAATTCTAGTCTAACTAATTGAGAAATAATCAATGAAAAGAGAGTTTGTAATTTTGTAAATTAAAAATAAAATAAATAATGTGTAAAAGTAAAAATCTTGGGTAAATCAATGGAGAAAATCTCAGGGTTAAAGAACTACAAAAAATTATACTATGTTATTGAATTTCTTTCGTCAACTTGCTTATCGTGGTTGTTGATTCGTAGGGTTAATTGTATGATCATGGTTTCCCAGCCTATAATCTTTTACCTAATATGGACATTACAACTACATCATTGAGCGGGAATATAATAATCCAATTAAGTTAATTAAAGCTATCATCCTACGTATGAATAAAGTAAGGCATCTAAGCACATCACTGTCCTAGACACTAAGTTTAACTCTTTATTTTGTAAGAGAATAAATACTCAAACTTTATTTATTCTCATGTTTTATCTCCCTATTCCCTCTCCCGAGATCAAAAGGTTGATAATATATGTATTCTAAGAGTCGCGAATCCTTAAAATAATACAAGAATAAACAAACAACCAAATATGATAAGAAAAACTGAAATGAATTTAATTCAAAATAATAGTAATCATGTTCTTGACTTTAACTCCGGAAGGAGGTTTTTTAGCCACTAATATTCATAATCATGATCCAAATAATTAAATACATGATGTGAACAATTAAAGAAAAAAAATAAAATTAAAATCTAATAAACCATGTAGCAGCTCAGCCGCTTTTCGTCCAAAACAGTCCAAGCATATTTTTTTATTGTAACATGTCCAAGAATTTTTCTTGTCCAAAAATTATGACCAATAGAAAATTAATTGTCCCCCTCATCCCCATCTGTCTAGCACTCCTATATTTATACTCCCTCCATTTCGGAATAAGTGAATTGTTGGGGTATTTATTGGTGTTTCAAAATAAGTGTCATTAAATTTTTTTTCAAATTTATCCTTATGATTTGACAACCAATTAACTTTTGAAAAGATATTACAAGGTCAATTTTTTCTCTTTTTAGGGTAAAAATGGAAAGTTGTGTTAAATTTATGTCTTTAATGCTTTTTCCTTAATCTGTGTGTCAAAATCTAACAATTCATTTATTATGAAATGGAAGAAGTATAATATATATATACATATATATATATATATATATATGTGTATATATATACTAATTATAGTGGGATTTGGACAAAAGTGTAAGATCCCTTCCTGCCACATTGGAATACGTGTCCCACTTTAAATTAAATTAGCTCAAGTCCTTCCATCCGTGTTGGTGCACTATCTTGTTTTGAATTTGGATGCTTCGACACGACGCGTTAGTTGACGCAATGGCGCATCGATGCAACACGTTGACTTCACGTCGTCTCACTGAAATTTGCGTTTAAAAATTTGGTTAAGTGTGGAACATCTTATCCTTTGTCCGTTCCTTTGGTAGTATATTTTCAATAAATTTTGAGCCTTTTAATCATCAACATATCAACAACAACAACAACAACAAACCCAGTGTATTCCCACCTAGTGGGGTATGGGGGGGTAAGATGTACGCAGTCCATACCTCTACCTCTAAAGAGGTAGAAAGGCTGTTTCCGATAGACCCCCGACACAAGACACGAGATACCGCACAAATACATAGTAAAGCACAGAACAAGATTTCATAACATAAATACGACACCCATAAGTAATAAAAACATAGAAAAGCACACAGATTCGTAATAAAACATGGAAAAAGGTACCATAACAAGAATAATACCCCCACCAAGTAATTCCCTACACTAGCGACCCAAACTGACCCTAGCCTTCTGCCCTAATTCGCGTCCTCCAGATCTTCCTATCTAGGGTCATGTCCTCGGTGAGCTGTAACTGCTCCATGTACCGCCTAATCACCTCACCCCAGTACTTCTTCGGCCTACCCCTACCCCGCCTAAAACCATCCAACGCTAGCCTCTCACACCTACGAACCGGGGCATCTATGCCCCTCCTCATCACGTGTTTGAACCATGTCAATCGGACCTCCCGCATCTTATACTCCACTGGGGTCACACCAAAATTATCCCTGATAATCTCATTCCGAACTCTATCCCCTCTAGTCAGCCCACACATCCAACGCAACATCCGCATTTCTGCCACCTTCATTTTTTGGATGTGGGAGTTCTTAACTAGCCAACACTCCGCTCCATACAACATGGCCGGACGGACTACCGCCCTGTAGAATTTGCCTTTAAGCTTGGGCGGCACCTTCTTAACACACAACAACCCGACGCGAGCTTCCACTTCATCCATCCCGCCCCAATACGGTGCGAGACATCCTCGTTAATCTCGCCGTTACCCTGGATCACGAACCCGAGATACTTGAAACTATCCCTCTTACATACCTCCTGTGATTCCAACTTCACTACCACCTTATTCTCCAACCTCACGTCATTAAACTTGCATTCCAAATACCCTGTCTTGCTTCTGCTCAACCTGAACCCTTTAGACTCAAGTGTTTGTCTCCACACCTCTAATTTGTCATTCACACCCCCTCGCGTCTCATCAATCAAAACTACATCATCTGCAAAAATCATACACCAAGGCACCTCTCCTTGAATATGCTGCGTCAACACATCCATCACCAAAGCAAACAAAAAGGGACTAAGAGTAGATCCCGGATGCAATCCTGTCAAGACAGTGAAATGCTCTGAGTCTCCTCCCGCCGTCCTCACCTGAGGTTTTGCTCCATCATACATGTCCTTAGTTTCTCTGATATATGCCAGCGGGACTCCACTCACCTCCAAGCATCTCCAAAGAACCTCCCTGGGTACTTTGTCGTATGCCTTCTCCAGGTCGATAAACACCATGTGCAGGTCCTTCTTTCTTTCCCTATACTGTTCCACCAGCCTCCGTACCAGGTGAATTGCCTCCGTCATCGAGCGGCCAGGCATAAATCCAAACTGTTTTTCCGAAATAGACACTATCCGTCTCATCCTCAACTCGACCACTCTCTCCCAAATCTTCATAGAGCGACTCAATAACTTAATCCCCCTATAGTTATTGCAACTCTGGATGTCACCCTTATTCTTATAGAGAGGGATCATGGTACTCCACCTCTAAGCCTCGGGCATTTTTGCCATCTTGAAGATTTCGTTAAACAATCCAATCAACCACCTTACACCAGCCTCCCCAGCGAACTTTCAAAACTCCATCGGTATCTCATCCGGCCCTGTTGCCCTACCCCTTCGCATCCTGCGAACAGCCTCTCTAACCTCTTCTACCTTAAAACGTCTACAATAACTAAAATCCTAACGCTCCTCTGAGTGCTCCAGCTCCCCTAACACAATAGCTCTATCCCCTTTGTCATTCAAGAGCCTATGAAATTACGACTGCCATCTATTCTTAATGTGGCCGTCCTCCATCAGCACTGTACCGTCCTCCCCCTTAATGCACCTCACCTGGTCGAGGTCACGACCCTTCCTCTCCCTAGCCTTAGCGAGTCTAAACAACTTTTTCTCCCCTCCTTTCCCCTGTAACCCTGCATACAAGCTCTCAAAAACGGTCGTCTTAGGCGCCGTAACTGCTGCCTCCTTCTTAGCTAGCTTGTATTTGTCACGGCCCAAAATCCCATCGGGCCGGACTGGCACCCGAAGCCGAGAAGGCCCGGGAGAACCCGTTCAAATACCTGTACTTTCATTTACATGTCACCAAAAATTTGGGCAGCACTTCGCAGCATATAAAAGGGGCTAATTACCTGTATCAGCACAACACACACAAATATATATACATATATATAATACTTGGCCGTCGGGGCCACCCCATATACGAATATAACATCACTATATAAACTTCCATGACTTTACCCTTCTTTATGTCAACAAAGCCTCTAGGATATACATGACATAACTAGGGTCGGGACGAACCCCCGCCCACACATGACTCCTGTACAATAACAAAATATAAGAAACCGACTCGGAAAGCTCCGAAGTAAACTGGAGCTCACCAACAGTAGTTGTATGACCTGGCTCCTATCTATGCTATGAATGAGCTGAAGTACCTGATCCTGCAACATGAAATGCAGGTCCCCCGTGAGGGACGTCAGTACGAAATATGTACTGAGTATGTAAAGCTGTAAATAATCATATGTGATATGGGGGATCAAGAAAATCGTACACATGTGAATAAATCATAATAGAAGTGAACCACACTTCATAAACACTTTTACGATCATGTACATTATTATTAATCTGAATTGGGTTCTTGAATACAAACACATTTGTGGAACGGTATACATTCGTTCATTTCATTCTTTACAATTATTATTCGCCATTACCTCCTCCTCCCGAACCTCCAACCACCTAACAATAATCAATACTGTACCGTACTATGACCATTAGGCTGCCCCCAGTACATATCAATTGGGATCGACCCATGCTAGGCTTATGCCCCTGGAATACCACCCACACGTATATCAAGTAACACATAAGCGATTTTTCCAATAACTTAGTTCAAAAGCTTTTGAGATTATTACATTAGTGTTCATGCCAATATAGTACCTTTGGAACAATGATACATCAATAGGAATCAAGTAATAGACCTTCTATACAATAACGATGTAATAAGGACTCATTGGTACATCAACAATATGTTTCAGAATCATCAATATCACAACAATGAAATAGGAGCCTTTTGGTATATCAATGAAGCATTTTGACACTTTATAGAATGGAAACAACTTCATTGGTAATGTAGAACAATACATGTGTTTGGATAACCATCGGAATCTTACTTTATGGAACATTGGTGTTTTCATGCCAAAGAACATCGCTAGAGTATGCTTTACATACCTCGTTGTAGATTCGGATACCAATTCAACACAACTTCCCGCCTTAACAAATCACTTATATACAATGAAATATTTGGCATCTAGTATTAGCAACCCAACACCACAATTCTCTTCCATAATTCCATACAACCAATATTTGCAAAGCATTCCAAAAACCAACTTGAACAATAGGTTTATGTGTATATATATATATATAATCATCATTTCAATATCATATCATCAATACCACTTCATCCCTTCACAATTCAACATAATCCAACCATGCACAAGAATGATCCAACATCATTTCCAATCATCTTTCAACAACAATCAAATAACATACTTCTTATGCTCACATGCATATATATATATATATATATATATATATATACATATCCATATAAATAATACCAACATAATTTACATCCTTACCATAGAATGGCCCTTTGGGTTTTGAATTCCTGTTAGCACAAATAAGGGGTGCTTCTCGAAGCCCTTGAGACGATGAACACAACTACGGAATCAATTTGGACTTTCCACGGTTGAATCACAAGTAATTTGAAGGTCAAATTTGGCTAGGGTTTGTTCTCTCCTATGATTGATGATGGATATGAGTTTTTGAACTCATATACATGTACATATACACATATTTCCGTCCATAATATCATAGGAAATGACCAAAGTGCCTTTAAAATTTAAATAATGTCAAATATGTCCTCCGGTGGACCGTTTTGACAAGCTGAAGTAGATAGACCATAACTCTTTGCTCCGATATCGGATTTGGGTGAAATTGGTATCATTGGAAAGATAATTCAAAGGTATTTCATTTCATATAAATTAGGCCACCCAGTTCATCCTGTACAAGGATTTATGATCGTTTGAAGTTGACCCTAAAAATCTGTTTTGAGAGGCTGAAGTAAAACGCGTATAACGCCTTACGCAGATGTTGCATTTGGATGAAACCAATTGTATTGGAAAGAAGACTCAAAGATATTTCTTTTGATATATGGTAGATCTCCCAGTTCATTATATTGAGGGAGTTATGATCGTTCAAAGTTGACCCAAAAAACTGGCAGGCCTCAGTATTTTCCTGCTAATTTACTGTTCACAAAAATCTGTTTTGAGAGGCTGAAATAGAATGAGTATAACTCCTTACTCAGATGTTGGATTTGGATGAAACCAATTTCATTAGAAATAATACTCACAGAGCTTTCTTTTGATATGTGGTATCTCGACCAGTTCATTATATTGAGGGAGTTATGATCGTTCAAAGCTGACCCAAAAACTGGAAATTTTCCTGCAATTTTACTGTTCACATCCCGGCCACCGTTTTATAGTTTCGAACGTGCTCGCTTATATCCAAAACTTATCCGTTTTTGAAAATCTTTATATCGTCGGAAAGCTTATTCAATAAACTTCGTATGGAAACATCGACGGGCAAATTCCGGTATAAATAAGGTCGATTCCTATACACATATAATCAAACTATACACTTGAAACCATCTCAAAATAATCAATACTCATATATACCTAACTTAGGATCAATACATATACTCCAACACATATAACAATGGCTAATGCACGTAATTAAGTACGGGGTGTTACATCCTTCCCCCCTTAAGGACATTCGTCCTCGAATGTGAATGTAGTTATTTAGCCGAAACAAGTTCGAATTCATAATTGATATTCACGTCATCATATAGTTGTTATGCATATGTAAAAACTTACTTGTTAGTGTCCCAGTTCCACTCCTTGAACTTCTTTTTCATCTTTGAACAAATAAGGGTATTTCAATTTCATTGCTTCCTCCGCTTCCCATGTAATCTCTTCCCTTTGTTGATTTCTCCAAAGTACTTTCACTGATGCTACTTCTTTATTTCTCATCTTCTTAACTTGATGATCTAATATAGCAACAGGCATCTCCTCGTAGGTAAGATCTTCTGTTACTTGCACATCTTCAGTAGAAGTAATAAGGGACGGATCTCCGATGCACTTTCGAAGCATCGATACATGAAATACTGGATGCATTGATGAGAGTTCCTGGGGTAGCTCGAATTCATAAGCAACTTGCCCACATCTTCGAATAATCCTATACGGGCCTATATATCGTGGACTCAACTTTCCTTTCTTGCCAAATCTCATCACCCCTTTCATTGGCTATACCTTCAAAAATACCCAATCGCCTAACGAAAACTCTAGCCCTCTTCTTCTATTATCCGCATATGACTTGTGTCGACTTTGAGCTGTTTTCAACTGTTACTGAATCACCTTGACTTCTTCTATGGCTTGATACATAAGATCCGGTCCGAACATAAGAGTTTCACCCGCTTCGAACCATCCTATTGGTGATCTACACTTCCTCCCATATAAAGCTTCATATGGTGCCATTTTGATACTTGAATGATAGCTATTATTGTAGGCAAACTCAATAAGAGGTAAATGATCATCCCAGCTGCCTTTAAAATCTATAACACATGCTTGTAGCATATCTTCAAGTGTTTGAATGGTGCGCTCTGCTTGTCCATCCGTCTGAGGGTGAAAAGCTGTACTCAGATTCACTTGGGTTTCCAAACTCCGTTGGAAAGACTTCCAAAAGTTTACAGTAAATTGAGTTCCCCGATCTGATATAATAGAAGTTGGCACTCCATGTAATCGGACTATTTCTTTAACCTACAGCTTCGAATATTCTTCAACTGTGTAAGTGGTCTTAACGGGTAAGAAATGTGCGGATTTAGTAAGCCTATCCACAATCACCCATATAGAATCAAATTTCCGAGCTGTACGAGGCAAACCTGTAACAAAATCCATGTTGATCATGTACCACTTCCAAGTTGGAAGATCTATGCATTGCATATAGCCTCCGGGCTTTTGATGTTCCACTTTAACTCGTTGACAATTTGGACATTCAGCTACAAATTCTGCGATGTTCCTTTTCATGTCATTCCACCAATACATATCTTTCAAATCTTGATACATTTTGGTTGATCCTGGATGAATGGAATACCTTGAAAAATGTGCCTCTGTCATAATCTTCTTTCTTAGCCCGTCTACATCCGGCACACACAATCGGTTTTGGCACTGAAGTACTCCTTCTCGCGTAAGCTCAAATGCCTTGGTTGCACCACTCTGAACGTTCTCCTTAAGCTGTAATAAAATAGGATCTGCATATTGCTTCTCTTTCACTTCAGCTACTAATGAAGATTCCGCAGCATTATGTACGATAAGCTCTTTGTCCGGAGTTTCAAGAAGGCGAACTCCCAAACTAGCTAACTGGTGAAGATCTTTAACCATCCCTTGCCTTTCTATAGGCATCATCATAGCCTTACGACTTAACGCATCAGCTACTATATTCGCTTTCCCTGGATGATACAAAATATCGACATCATAATCTTTTAATAGTTCCATCCACCTTCGCTGCCTCAGATTTAGATCCTTCTAACTAAAAATATATTGTAAGCTCTTGTGATCAGTATATATATCAACATGAACGCTATATAAATAGTGGCGCCATATTTTTAAAGCAAAGATAACCGCTGCCAGCTCAAGATCGTGTGTAGGATAATTTTTCTCATGTGGCCGCAATTGTCTAGAAGCATATGCTATTACTTTACCATGCTGCATCAATACACATCCTAAACCAATTCTAGAAGCATCACAATACACTGTATACCCTTCTGTACCTTCTGGAAGTACCAACACAGGTGTAGAAGTCAACTTATTTTTCAATTCTTGGAAACTCTCCTCACACGTATCATTCCATTGGAACTTGGATGCTTTATGCGTTAGCTTGGTTAAAGGTGCTGAAATGGAAGAAAAGTCTTTAAGAAACCTCCTATAATAACCGGCCAACCCGAGAAAACTACGAATCTCCGTCGGCGTTGTGGGCCTTGGCCAGTTCTTCACAGCTTCTATCTTTTGAGCATCAACCTTTATCCCTTCACTAGATACAATATGACCCAAAAATGCCACCGACTTTAACCAAAACTCACATTTAGAGAACTTTGCATAAAGCTTACAATCACGAAGAGTCTTCAATGTCTGTCGTAAGTGATTGGCATGGTCCTCTTCTGATCTAGAATAAACTAGAATATCATCTATAAAAACTATCACAAATACATCCAGGAATGGCTTAAACACCCTATTCATCAAATCCATAAAAGCTGCAGGTGCATTTGTTAGCCCAAATGACATAACTAGAAACTCATAATGACCATACCTTGTTCGGAAAGCTGTTTTGGGTATATCTTTTTCTTTGACCCTAACTTGGTGGTAACCTGACCTCAAATCAATCTTAGAAAAGCACTTGGCGCCCTGTAACTGATCAAATAAATCATCAATTCTTGGGAGAGGATATTTATTCTTAATAGTCACCTTATTCAATTGCCGATAATCAATACACATCCTCAGCGAGCCATCCTTTTTGTGCACAAATAACACTGGTGCTCCCCAGGGGGACATACTAGGCCTTATGAATCCCTTCTCAAGCAACTCTTTCAATTGCTCTTTCAATTCTCGCAATTCTACTGGGGCCATTCTATATGGAGGAATGGAGATTGGTTGGGTGCCTGGAATTACATCAATACCAAACTCTACTTCTCGTTCAGGAGGCAAACCTAGAAGATCTTCAGGAAATACATCAGGAAATTCATTTACCACCGGAACAACGTGAAGAGTTGGTGGCTCCGCTTCTGTATCCCTTACTCTAACTAAATGATATAGGTATCCCTTGGAAATCATTTTTCTTGCTTTGAAATAAGAAATAAATCTACCTCTTGGTGCGCCGATCTTACCTTGCCATTCAATAACTGCTTCATTCGGAAAATGTAAATACAACTTTTTTGTACAACAGTCAATTTTGGCATAACAAGACGCCAACCAATCCATACCCATTATAACATCAAAATCTACCATTTCTAGTTCCACGAGATTAGCCATCGTGTCTCGACCACACACAGTTACTACACAATCTTTATAAACTCTTCTAGCAATAATAGATTCCCCAACCGGGGTAGACACTTCCAACGGCTTATCTAACAATTTGGGGGTTCTTTTGAACTTTCCAGCAACCAAAGGAGTAACATATGATAATGTAGAACCGGGATCAATTAGAGCATATACATCAAATGAAAATATGGACAACGTACCCGTAACCACATCTGGGGAAGCCTCTAGATTCTATCGATCCGCTAAAGCATAAGTGCAATTCTGAGTCCCGCTGGAACTGGCGACTCTTATTTTGTTTCTAGCGTGACCCACGGGTCGTGCGCCTCTACCAGAATAAGATACCGGTGACGATGATGCAACAGCTGATCCCGAAGGTCGTGCTACACCACCTGCGCCCCTTCGTGGGCATTCTCTCATCATATGCCCCGTCATACCGCACCAATAACAAACATTTGTTCCCATTCAACATGCGCCCATATGATTCCTTCCACATTTATTGCATGGCTCTCGAGGATGTCTCAGTTGGATCATATTCCCTTGCCCATGATAACCCAATGATTGCGAACTATGACCCTCACTTTTTTGCCCAATTTGACTGCCTCTGAACCCCTGATGCTGCGGTGGAGCACTAGCTGCAGAATAAGAAAATAATGGCCTTGGTGGTCTAGCAGAAAATTGAGGTCTAAAACCTCCCTGTGGAGCCATAAACTGCCCTGTAGATCTAGACCTCTTAGAAGATCCGCTTTCAAATTCCTGCGTTCTTCTTCTTTGCCTCTGATCTTCCATTTTCTGTGCAAATGCTTGGATCCTAGCTATATCCATATCTTTATTCAGTGCAGCAATAGTACAATCCCTAACCAAATACGGATCCAATCTGTTAACATACCGATGAACTCTGTCATCCATAGTAGCTATAACATTAGGAGCATATCTGGACAAGGAATTAAATCGAAGACTATACTCCCTCACACTTATATTACCCTGCCGAAGATTTAAGAACTGATCCACACGGGCCTGACGAGTCTCATATGGAAGATAATGATCAATAAATGCCTCTTTGAACTCTTTCCAAGTAGCTGGGGGTGCATCAATGCCCCTCGACCGTTTCCAGTCTTCATACAAATATATAGCCTCACCTTTGAATCTATACGCGGCTAACTCCACTATCTCTCTGCCCGATACATGCATCACCTCTAGGGCCCTTTGGATTTGATCAATAAAGTCCTGCGGATCTTCGTTAAGATCGGATCCGGTAAAAGTAGGCGGATCCATCTTAAGAAAATCATGTGTCCGAAGACTAGCCGCCCTATCAGTACTGCTAGAACCCGCGACAGGAATGGCTTACCCTTGGACTTGCCCAGCAACTATACGAGTCAAAAGTTGCACTGCATTTCTAAGATCTTGATCAACAACATTAATAGGTGGCTCTGGGGATATAGTTCTCCTCCCCCTTATTTCTTCTGGACTGGGGGAAGTTTCTGATGCATGCTCAGCTGGAGCCTCACTTTGATTAGCTGGTATAGTGGGTGACTTACTAGTCCCCTCTCCGGCAGCCACATCTACTTGATTACCGGTATTCTTGCTTCTGGTAACCGGCATCATTACTATAATAAGAGAAACAAACTGACTCAGTGGTCAACTATGACTTCATATACAATATAAGCTCTATCGCACGATCTAAGACATGAAGAAAAGAAACAATTCCTAAATGTCCATAGCCTCCTGTTTATAGATGTGGTGCACAACACACCGATAAACAAGACTCTACGTAGACACGGCTTTGTAGACTCACTAGGACGAACCTCTCTGATACCACTTTTGTCACGGCCCAAAATCCCATCGGGCCGGACTGGCACCCAAAGCCGAGAAGGCCCGGGAGAACCCGTTCAAATACCTGTACTTTCATTTACATGTCACAAAAAATTTGGGCAGTACTTCGCTGCATATAAAAGGGGCTAATTACCTGTATCAGCACAACACACACAAATATATATACATATATATAATACTTGGCCGTCGGGGCCACCCCATATACGAATATAAAATCACTATATAAACTTCCATGACTTTACCCTTCTTTATGTCAACAAAGCCTCTAGGATATACATGACATAACTAGGGTCGGGACGAACCCCCGCCCACACATGACTCCTGTACAATAACAAAATATAAGAAACCGACTCGGAAAGCTCCGAAGTAAACTGGAGCTCACCAACAGTAGCTGTATGACCTGGCTCCTATCTATGCTGTGAATGAGCTGAAGTACCTGATCCTGCAGCATGAAATGCAGGTCCCTCGTGAGGGACGTCAGTACGAAATATGTACTGAGTATGTAAAGCTGTAAATAATCATATGTGATATGGGGGATCAAGAAAATCGTACACATGTGAATAAATCATAATAGAAGTGAACCACACTTCATAAACACTTTTAGGATCATGTACATTATTATTAATCTGAATTGGGTTCTTGAATACAAACACATTTGTGGAACGGTATACATTCGTTCATTTCATTCTTTACAATTATTATTCGCCATTACCTCCTTCTCCCGAACCTCCAACCACCTAACAATAATCAATACTGTACCGTACTGTGACCATTAGGCTGCCCCCAGTACATATCAATTGGGATCGACCCATGCTAGGCTTATGCCCCTGGGATACCACCCACACGTATATCAAGTAACACATAAGCGATTTTTCCAATAACTTAGTTCAAAAGCTTTTGAGATTATTAAATTAGTGTTCATGCCAATATAGTACCTTTGGAACAATGATACATCAATAGGAATCAAGTAATAGACCTTCTATACAATAACGATGTAATAAGGACTCATTGGTACATCAACAATATGTTTCAGAATCATCAATATCACAACAATGAAATAGGAGCCTTTTGGTATATCAATGAAGCATTTTGACACTTTATAGAATGGAAACAACTTCATTGGTAATGTAGAACAATACATGTGTTTGGATAACCATCGGAATCTTACTTTATGGAACATTGGTGTTTTCATGCCAAAGAACATCGTTAGAGTATGCTTTACATACCTCATTGTAGATTCGGATACCAATTCAACACAACTTCCCGCCTTTACAAATCACTTATCTACAATGAAATATTTGGCATCTAGTATTAGCAACCCAACACCACAATTCTCTTCCATAATTCCACACAACCAATATTTGCAAAGCATTCCAAAAACCAACTTGAACAATAGGTTTATGTGTATATATATATATAATCATCATTTCAATATCATATCATCAATACCACATCATCCCTTCACAATTCAACATAATCCAACCATGCACAAGAATGATCCAACATCATTTCCAATCATCTTTCAACAACAATCAAATAACATACTTCTTATGCTCACATGCATATATATATACATATCCATATAAATAACACTAACATAATTTACATCCTTACCATAGAATGGCCCTTTGGGTTTTGAAGTCTTGTTAGCACAAATAAGGGGTGCTTCTCGAAGCCCTTGAGACGATGAACACAACTACGGAATCAATTTGGACTTTCCACGGTTGAATCACAAGTAATTTGAAGGTCAAATTTGGCTAGGGTTTGTTCTCTCCTATGATTGATGATGGATATGAGTTTTTGAACTCATATACATGTACATATACACATATTTCCATCCATAATATCATAGGAAATGACCAAAGTGCCTTTAAAATTTAAATAATGTCAAATATGTCCTCCGGTGGACCGTTTTGACAAGCTGAAGTAGATAGACCATAACTCTTTGCTCCGATATCGGATTTGGGTGAAATTGGTATCATTGGAAATATAATTCAAAGGTCTTTCATTTCATATAAATTAGGTCACCCATTTCATCTTGTACAAGGAGTTATGATCGTTTGAAGTTGACCCTAAAAATCTGTTTTGAGAGGCTGAACTAAAACGCGTATAACTCCTTACGCAGATGTTGCATTTGGATGAAACCAATTGTATTGGAAAGAAGACTCAAAGATATTTCTTTTGATATATGGTAGATCTCCCAGTTCATTATATTGAGGGAGTTATGATCGTTCAAAGTTGACCCAAAAAACTGGCAGGCCTCAGTATTTTCCTGCTAATTTACTGTTCACAAAAATCTGTTTTGAGAGGCTGAAATAGAATGAGTATAACTCCTTACTCAGATGTTGGATTTGGATGAAACTAATTTCATTAGAAATAATACTCACAGAGCTTTCTTTTGATATGTGGTATCTCGACCAGTTCATTATATTGAGGGAGTTATGATCGTTCAAAGCTGACCCAAAAACTGGAAATTTTCCTACAATTTTACTGTTCACATCCCGGCCACCGTTTTATAGTTTCGAACGTGCTCGCTTATATCCGAAACTTATCCGTTTTTGAAAATCTTTATATCGTCGGAAAGCTTATTCAATAACCTTCGTATGGAAACATCGACGGGCAAATTCCGGTATAAATAAGGTCGATTCCTATACACATATAATCAAACTATAAACTTGAAACCTTCTCAAAATAATCAATACTCATATATACCTAACTTAGGATCAATACATATACTCCACCACATATAACAATGGCTAATGCACGTAATTAAGTACGGGGTGTTACAGTACTCTTTCCTGTTCACCCGCTTCTCTTCTTCGTCCTTAATCTCAACCAACTTATCATATGCCTCTTTCTTGGTCCCCACTTTCTTCTTAACCTCTTCATTCCACCACCAATCCCCCCGATGATGCCCAGCCCGGCCCCTAGAAACACCCAACACCTCACTTGCATTCTCCCTGATGTACCTAGCCACCCTATCCCACATACTATCTACGTCCCCCTACACTCCCACACCCCTATTCCCACCAACTTCTCCCCTATCTCCTACGCATTCACTGGCGTCAACCCGCCCCACTTAATTCTAGGTCGACACTCCTCACCCCTCCTCTTTCTATTCTTCTTTATACCCAAATCCATAACCAAGAGCCGATGCTGGGTCAAAAGTCTCTCACTCGGGATGACGTTACAGTCCTTACACAACACCCTATCCTCTTTCCTAAGCAACAAAAAGTCAATCTGGGTCTTGGCTATCGCGCTTCGAAAGGTGATCAGGTGGTCGTCCTTCTTCGGGAAGCCTGAGTTCACCACCACCAGCCCAAAGGACCTCGCGAAATCCAATAGCGTAGCCCCCTCTTCATTTCTTTCCCCAAAACCAAAACCACCATGCACATCACCAAAGCCTCCCGGTAACGCCCCGATGTGCCCGTTGAAATCTCCTGCTACAACAATCTTCTCCGAGCTAGGCACGCCTCTCACCACCTCATCCAAAGCCTCCCAAAACCGCCTCTTCTCCCCCCCTACGAACCCACTTGCGGCGCATAAGCACTACACACGTTCAGGGTAAACCCCAAAATGACCAACTTAATAGTCATCAACCTATCGTTGATCCTCTTCACCTATACTACCTGATCCCTAAGCTCTTCATCTACTAAGATGCCAACTCCATTCCTATGCCTCTCGCTCCCAGAGTACCACAGCTTGTAACCATCCACATCTCTAGCCTTAGACCCTACCCACTTGGTCTCTTGAACACACGCAATATTAATCCTCCTCTTTCTAAGAATCTTCACAAGCTCTATGGACTTACCCTGAAGGGTCCCTATATTCCAAGACCCAACCCTTAGCCTACCCTCACTATCCCCACGTCTTCCTCTACCACCCCTGAGACCAAAACTTGGCCTCCCTCCCACTCCCGCCCTTTCCTCATCCCCCGCCCCCACAACAGCCCCACGCCCCAACCCCCTCGGACATGACCCTATCTAACAATCACCGCCCATAGACACTACTACAAGCAAATATAAGAGAATATAAACAATGGCAGTAGCAAAGCAGCAGCAAGAAATACAAGGCTCACACAAATACGAAGAAATAATGAAGAAACAAAACTAAAGTCAAATAGAGAGAAAACACCACTGGGCTCAACACCCAAAGCCCCAAACAGAGCCCCGAGCCGATAACCCAATAAAAGCAGTGCAAGAAACGACAACAGACAATATCAACAAATCAAACACAAGTCAAGATACAGGTGATACTACTAGCATAATACGAGGAATGAAATACTGAAATAGCAAAGGTTAGAAGTCACCGGGTTACGCTTGTAGGCCAAGTAGGAAACCAAAATCCAACGTAGATCGGGCTCCGATCGCTGGTGCTGAGACGGAGAGGGGCGGCGGTCGCCGGTGCTGAGAGGGAGCGGCGGCTGCTGGTGCTGAGACGGAGAGGGTCGGCAGTCGCCTGTCGCCGGTGCCGGTGCCGGAGCCAGAGCCTGAGTCAGAGCCATAGCCGGAGTTAGGGTTTACGGCGGCGGCGGCCGGCTGTTTCTGTGGTGGCGGTGGCGGCGCTGTTCGCCGATGGCGGCGCCGGGCGGGTGTCGTTGAGGTATGAACAGAGGTCGGACCGGCGCCGGAGGTCGGCGACGGGGGTCGGCGCCGAGGGCCGAAGGTCGGACCGGCGCCGTTGGTCGACGATGGGGCCGTGGGCTGGGGAAGGCTTAGGTTTAGTTAGAGGTAGAGAGAGAGAGAGAGAGCCGTTAGAGAGAGGTAGAGAGAGACAGAGTCGTTCAAACAGGGG
Source organism: Capsicum baccatum var. pendulum (assembly GCA_030864225.1). Lineage (NCBI taxonomy): Eukaryota > Viridiplantae > Streptophyta > Magnoliopsida > Solanales > Solanaceae > Capsicum > Capsicum baccatum. The sequence goes on from CM061559.1 coordinate 114,316,158, forward strand.
ATCACTCAATCTTCCTACAATATTATACACTACATATTAAAGATTAAAACAACACAATATTCTCAATAACAAATCAAAACAAGAGCTTGAATAAAACAAATTCGCAATGATCTTTCACTTTTTATTCAAACTTTAGACTTAATTAAATTGAGCTTTGCACATTACAAACAAATTAATCCACTCATAATTACACCATTAAAATATTTGGAATAAATTAAACACATTAAAATTCAATGAGATAAACTAGGCACACAACTAGCTCAAGCTAGTAAAACTAGTTTTCCAGGTTGAACTCTAAATTACTCAATTAAGCACAAACTTTTTTGAAAAATACCTTGGACATTGTAAATACACACTTGGACACTTAAGTGCTTATTTATATCAATATGAACACGTTAAGCACACAAATTGCTCTCAAAATAAGGTGAAATAAGCTAGAATAATGATACAAAAGTGTATAAAACCACCTCAGATCATCACCTCACACTTGAACTCTTATTTTTCCTTGAACAACTCTTTACTCTAAGCATAAAAATCTGAGATACACTTCTACTAAAATGAAGACACTCAAGCTAGTACTATAATGACTACATGAAATGCAAGTTTCAACATAAAACATGTTATTTACACAATTGATATCTCATGAACATTACTCCAAAACATCCTAACCTTAAGAATTGACTCACCTAAGTGGAAAACTCATTCATATTGCTCAATCAAGAACATCACACAACTCACCCACAATCATCAAATATGTGCCCTCACAACAAGAGAGTTACCCATAAACACTCACAATAATGCAATTTATAACATAATGGGAACAAGAATCAAATTACACTTACTCTCACAAAGAATTCACAAGTAACACATAAGGAACCATAGAATTACCCTTAGTTTAATACTCCACTAATAGTCGAATGTAAATTTTAGGATCAATTAGGACTTTTTCAAGTTGTAATGTAGGCTAAGTAATGGGTAGGAACTATTTGGGAATAGTGACAATCCTCTCTAAGAACTTTAATACACAACATTACATAATGAAAACCAATCTCCAATAACCAAATTATACCATTTTTGTCTACCTTCTCTTTTATTTTTCCCTATCTCTTTTATGCATTTTCACAAACACTTAGTGGACACATAGTTGACAACCACATGAATAAATTTTTCTTTTTTTTTTTCACAATCATGAAAATATTTCTATCATAAATTATAACACAACAATCCACCACACATCAATTATACACCAATAACTATTACCTTGGGGCATCAATTTCACATTTTTCTTCTTCAATTTCTCAAACTTCTTACTAATTCAATTTTTTTTTCATTAAAGCACTTAGGTGCTTTTTGGATCAAATTATGGTCTATCAAAGAATGGATTAGGCTACTTATAAGCTACCAAAGAAAATAAGATAAAGGTTCAATGAGGTTTAACTACGATAATACACAAATGGCAGAACAATAAAAAGGTAAAAATAAGGCTATCAAAAAAATGCCTAAATCATCTCCTAAATTCACATTCTTTATTTCGCTTCACACACATACTGGACAAGTTCTAGACATCACATGCAACAAATAATATACAAAAAATCTCACACGCACTTGGCACATGATCAACTCATATAGGATCATCATAGACTCCCAATTAAACAATCGCATAAATTGAAAATTAAGCCAACAAATGTAAGAGTCAAAAACTTGAGCCTAAGTTTCAAAAGTAGCAATTCACTCAATCGACATGATTTTACAAACATAAATAGCGCCAACAAGAATATCTCATAAAAAAAATTAAATTGAGCAAAAAATTAAGAATTTCTCCACCCCACACTTAAAAATCTACCTTGTCCCTAAAGTGAATTTAAAGTTGAGAGATAGAAATACTCCCTGAGGCCTCTAAATCTATCTAGTAGCATCTTCAAACATAGATGGGATCCATAAGATCCCACACTCACTCTTTGTCATGCTTCAAGCTCAAGATTATGGTACACATACTTTCCATAACCTATGAATCAACCAAAAATAAAAACTACGTGAAATAAAACTACAAAAAACAAAAAAGAAAACATACCTTAGCTTGGGTTGCCTCACAAGAAGCGTCTAATTTAGTATCACGGCACGACCCAATCAACTTTTTCCTCCACCTTGAGAATATAAATTCCGCCCACAACATTGCATCCATCTTCTTTCCTCGATCATAAGGAGGTGGTACAAAAATTAACGAACCGAGTAATGAAATGTGCATGATAAATCACTCGGCCTTTAAGTGAGTTGTGTTTTGATGTTGCTTAACCGATTCTTGTTCCTCATCTTCACACTCTTCAACCATTTTAAATGATTCCACAGATAAGACATCATCTAAACATAATGTAGAAAAGTGCTTCGAATGCGGCCCAACTAATCCTACTTCAAAATTTACACAATCCACAACACCTTCACTTTTATTCACCTTCTCACTTTCAGTCTCAAGATAAAGATGGCAATTGAGTGGCTGTGATTCTTGTGTTTGCTCCACAAATTATCTAATGTCCTCCTCAAATATTTTTTTGCTTAGACACTATAGACATTGTGGCAGTGGTGTCACCTTAATAATTTCTACGATATCGATTTTCGAGTACTCAGACTTTCTAGAATTATCCGCATCATATTGTGAAGGTTACGTCCACGCACTTTCATAAAAATCTGGACAATATGCCACAAGGTGGTGTCCTCCACAAAACAACAAGAATTTCCATCACTCGAAAACCATCTATCCCAGACTGACATCTCAAGAAGAGTATGAGAAAAATAGAAATAAAGAAAAATAAAAAGAAACTAAACAAAAACTATTTATAACTCAATATAGATAAACTAAAAATAGGATAGTAGCCTACTAACAAGTCCCCGACAATGGTGTCAAAAATTTGACGGCGCTCAATCGCACACACAAGTGTACGTGGTCTTATCAAGTAATATAGTGGCTTTAAAGAAGCCCAAGTATCAATTTCTCAGGGACTTGCGTTCGCCGTCTATCTAATTCTAGTCTAACTAATTAAGAAAAAAATAAACAAAAAGAGAATTTGTAATTTTATAATTAAAAATAAAATAAATAATGCGTAAAAGTAAAAATCTTGGGACAATCAGCAGAGAAAAGCTTAGGTCTAAAACACTTTGAACAATCATACTATGTTATTAAATTCCATTCGTCAAGTTGCTTATTGTGGTTGTTGATTCGTAAGGTTTATTGCATGATCATGGTTTCCAACCTATAATCTTTTACTTAATATGGACATTACAACTACATCGTTGAGCGGGAATATAATAATCCAATTAAGTTAATTAAAGCTATCATCCTATGTATGAATCAAGTAAGACATCTAAGTACATCCCTTTTCTAGACACTAAGTTTAACTCTTTATTTTTTAAAAGAATAAAAACCCAAACTTTGTTTATTCTCATGTTCTATCTCCCTATTCCCTCATCCGAGATAAAAAGTTGACAATATATGTATTCTATAGGTCGTGAATTCTTAAAATAATGAAAATAAGAATAAACAAACAACCAAATATGATAAGCAAAAATTAAACGAATTTTATCCAAAATAATAGTAATCATGTTGTTGGATTTAACACCGAAAGGAGAGTTTTTAATCATTAATATTTATAATCATGATCTAAATAATTAAATATATAATATGAAATATAAAATACCAAAAATAAAATTAAAACTTAATAAACCGTACAACAGCTCCTCCGCTTTTCGTCCAAAATAGTCCAAGCGTACCGTTTTTCACTGTAACGTGTCCAAGAATTTTTCTTGTCCAAAAATTATGAACAATAGAAAATTAATTGCCCCCTCATTCCCAGATGTCCAGCACGCCTATGTTTATATAATATAATATAATATATATATACTAATTATAGTGGGATTTGGACAAAAGTGTAAGATCCCTTCCTTCCTGCCACATTGAAATACGTGTCCCACTTTAAATTAAATTAGCACAAGTCCTTCCATATTTGTCGGCGCACCATCTTGTTTTGAATTTGTATGCTTCGACGTGACGAGTCAGTTAACGTGATGGAACATCGATGAGACGCATTAACTTCTCGTCGTCTCACTGAAATTTGCGTTCAAGAATTTAGTTAAGTGTAAAACATTTTATTCTTTATCAGTGCCTTTTATAGTGTATTTCCAATTTCGAGCCTTTTTATCATTCATATATCACTGTATTTAGTTCACCAAGGTTCCTACAATATCATACAACATATATTCAAGATTAAAAAAACATAATATTCTCAACAACAAATCAAAATAAGAGCTTGAATAAGGCGATTTCGCAATGATCTTTCACTATTTATTCCAACTCTAGACTTAATTAAATTGAACTTTGCACATTACAAACAAGGTATTCCACTCATAATTACACCATTAAAATATTTGAAACAAATTAAACACATCAAAATCCAACGAGATCAACTAGACACATAACTAGCTCAAGTTAGTAAAACTAATTTTCCGGGTTGAACTCTAAATTACTCAATTAAGCACAAACTTGTTTGAAAAATACCTTGGACATTGTAATTACACACTTGGACACTTAAATGTTTATTTATATCAATATGAACACGTTATGCACACGAATTGCTCTCAAAACAAGGCAAAATAAGCTAGAATAATGATACAAAAGTGTAAAAAACCACCTCAGATCACCCGTTTTGGTCTACTCAGGACCGTCACCTTCCTCGAATTTGCTATGACTTCCCTCTTTAACCATATATTAAAATTATTCACACCTTACGAATCATTTACCAAGGAATCTTATTTATTGGCCATTACTCATTGGTATCATCATACCAACACTAGAGCTTGCAAGTCTATCTACTTACATCATACCAAAGTCATTAAACCAATTTGACTCCAAAATTTCTATTTAAACCAATACCATGACCATCAAGGCCTTTCCAACCCATTAAAAACCATTTAAACTAATTTAGGTTCCATTACCTTTTATGCAATGCAAAGATTTCAATAATAGTCAAACTATGTGATAAAAGCATTCCCATTGATATTTTAACAAACATATCGAGGGCATATAGTTTTCAAAACTAAAACCAAGTACCAATTGACCATTCCAATATAACTAGATGTTCAAACAATCATTATAACATGAAATCCATAAGAAAAACATGAGAAAGCATTGTCCAACTAGGAGAAACCAAAACCCCCAACATATACTTCAAATCCCAAAGTGATACCATAATAATGCCATGAAAATCATTCATTAAAACATGTTTTTAGTTAAACTAACAATGAGGGATGAGTAACATGCCTTAGACATCAAGGAAGATGAATAAAAACCACCCTTAATATCCTTAACTGATTACTTTGAAGGAATCCTAGCCTCTTCTTGAACGTAAAGCTTGAGAGAGATTTTAAAAGTGTCTAAGAGTATTTGATTGAGAATAGGAGGTTAATAAAGCCCCAAAATATGTTTAGGTCGTTGGGTTAAAAGGGGTTAAGAGGGGAAATATCTATAATACCTCTTAACTTAAAGTATAAAAATTTCTACAAGAGGATATGTGAGATGACTCAACCAGGGGCCTTATCGTAATGTGCATCTCAAGTCCAACCAGGACTGGAGAACACCCCCCAATACCCAACCCAACCATCCAGCATATACTCTAAGTTGGATGCATTCAGAATATATAAAAAGATAGCATTATAACGCTAATCAAAACTCTAGGATAGGTCTATGACCGATACTGACCCAAACGAGCCTAGCAATCCCAAATCAAACCAATAACCATGACCAACCAAAACTGCAAGCTAAAGCTAAAATAATAACCAATGCAATTTTCATAACATAATATAAACGGATGGAACAGTGAGAAATTTAGTCTAACGGTATCAGCCCCAATACCAATGCCAATACTAAGGCTGACACCAATACCGATCCCACCAATACCAACCAACAGTAGTTCCACAAACCTAAAGAAAACCAATTTCCAATTGGGACATGCCCCCAACCATGGCCAAAACTAATATCCATAAATAAACCAAAGTATATCAAAATGTCCATAATATGAAATGGAGCCTTTCAGAAAGATGGAAGCTCACCACTTTAATCCGAAAGCTATTCCCGAAATCCAATCAGTATACAGGAGGAGTAAAACTTTCACGCCCCAAAATCCCATCGGGCCGGACTGGCACCCGAAGCTGAGAAGGCCCGGGAGAATCCGTTCAAATACCTATACTTTTACTTACATGTCACCAAAAATTTGGACAGCACTTCGTTGCATATAGAACGATCTAATTACCTGTATCAGCACAACACGCACAAATATATATATAACACTTGGCCGTCGGGGCCACCACATATATAAATATAACATCACTATATAAACTTCTATGACTTTACCCTTCCTTATGTCTACAAAGCTTCTAGGATATACATGCCATAACTAGGGTCGGGACAAACCCCCGCCCACACACGACTCCTGTACAATAACAAAACAGAAAGAACCGACTCGAAAAAGCTCCGAAGCAAACTGGAGCTCACCAACAATAGCTGTATGACCTGGCTCCTACTTGTGCGGTGTATGAACGGAGGTACCTGTGCCTGCAGCATAAAATGTAGGTCCCCGTGGGGGACGTCAGTATGAAATATGTACTGAGTATGTAAAGCTGTAGATAATCACATATGATATAGGAGCTCAATAGAAATCAGAAACAAGTGAATAAATCGTAATAGGAGTAGACCACACTTACTAGAACTTGTGACAACCTGTACATTGCATTTATTCAATCACTTTACCTTAGTTCTTATCATCTTTGTAATCATTACTGTACTGTACTGTGACCATTAGGCTGCCTCCAGTGTATATCAACTGGGATCGACCCATGCTAGGCTTATGCCCCTGGGATACTACCCATAAACACATAAATAGGGATCGACCCATGCTAGGCTTATGCCCCTGGGATACCACCCATAAACACATAAATAGGGATCGACCCATGCTAGGCTTATGCCCCTAGGATACCACCCGATAAGAGAGAACTTCCATCACTTAGTTCAATTAATCATTGAGATTGTTATTTCGGTCGCCACCATATTTTTGATACTTTGAAACAATGATACATCAATAGGAACCAAGTAATAGACCTTCTATACAATAACGATGTAATAAAGACTCATTGGTACATCAATGATGTGTTTCAGAATCAATATCACAACAATGAAATAGGAGCCTTTTGGTATATCAACAAAACAATTTGACACTTTATAGAATGGAAACAACTTCGTTGGTAATGTAGAACAATACATATTTTTGGACAACCTCGGAATCTTACTTGGTAGAACATTGCTGTTTTCATGCCAAAGAACATTGTTAGAGTATGCTTTACATACCTCGTTATAGATTTGGATACCAATTCAACAAAACTTCCCACCTTTACAAATCACTTATCTACAATGAAATGTTTGGCATCTAGTATTAGCAACCCAACACCACAATTCTCTTCCATAATTCCATACAACCAATATTTGCAAAACATTCCAAAAACCAACTTGAACAATAGGTTTATGTGTATTTATATATATATTCATCATTTCAATACCACATCATCAATACCACATCATCACACCAAATTCCTTCACAATTCAACATAATCCAACATCATTTCCCAATCATCTTTCAACAATAATCAAATAACATACTTCTTATGCTCACATGCATATATATATATACATATCCATATAAATAACACCAACATAATTTACATCCTTACCATAAAATGACCCTTTTGATTTCGAAGTCCTGTTGGCACAAATAAGGGGTGCTTCTCGAAGCCCTAGAGACGGTGAACACAACTACGAAATCAATTTGGACTTTCTACGGTTGAATCACAAGATAATTGGAGTTGAACTTAGACTAGGGTTTCTTATTCTTCAATACTTGGATGATAACATGATGGATATAAGGCTAAGTATATGTATATAATGACCAATTTTTGTCCATGAGGTGATGGAAAATGACCATATTGCCCTTAAAAATTTAAGTAAATCCGAATCTGTCCATGGTGGACTGTTTTGGTAGGCTAAAGTAAATCGACCATAACTCTTTCCTTCGATATCGGATTTGGGTTAAATTGGTATCGTTGGATAGATAATTCAAGGGGATTTCATTTAATATAAAGTAGGCCACCCAGTTTGTCCTGTACAAGGAGTTATGATCGTTTGAAGTTGACCCTAAAAAACTGTTTTGAGAGGCTGAAGTAAAACGAGTATAACTCCTTACTCAGATGTTGGATTTGGATGAAACCAATTCCATTAGAAAGAAGACTCTCGGGACTTCTCATCGATATATAGAAGCTCACACAGTTCATTTTGTATAAGGAGTTATGATCGTTTAAATTCGATCCAAAAAATTGGCAGGCCTCAGTAGTTTGTGTGCAGGAAATTTTCCTGCACATTTACTGTTCACAATATCCCGGCCACCGTTTTATAGTTTCGAACGTGCTCGATTATATCCGAAACTTATCCGTTTTTGAAAATATTTGTATAGTTGGAAAAATTATTCAATAACCTTCATATGGAACCATCGACGGGAAAATTCCGGTATAAATAAAGTCGATTCCTATACACATATAATCAAACTATACACTTGAAACTATCTTAAAATAATCAATACTCATACTTAAACTCATATATACCTAACTTATGATCAATACATATACTCCAACACATATAACCATGACTAATGCACGTAATTAAGTACGGGGTGTTACAAGAACAACCGATTCCTGCATCGCATGGGGATACAGGCGCCCGAAGATGGGTAAGCGGGTGGACTCTATCATGAAATTAGGATAATGGGTAAAATAATATCATCCGGTAAATCCAAGTAATCCTACCATATGCATACAAACCATACACACACACACACACATACATATAACATTCAAATCATGCAATAGGTCCATTAAAAATCCAATAGTATAGTAAAATTATTGTCATAGGCATTTTATCAAATGTGTTATGGGCATAGTATTTCCAAGACCAAAACCAATTTCCATGTGACCATTTCCATGCAACCAATTATCCAAAATTACCATTAAACATGTAAAAACATAATTAAAATATGGGAAAACCATAACCAAGCATTTATAACCAAGACCCAACACATATTTGAAAACCCCAAACCGTACAATAAATCATGCCATAAAAACATTGTATAATACCATGCCTTTAGTAAGAGCTAATAATGAGGAAAGATTACATGACTCAATTGAGAAGACAAATGAAAGAGATCACCCATACTAGCCCCAAATTAATTCTTAAGATGAAACCCTAGCTTTCTTTTCCCAAGAGCCTGGAGAGGATTAGCGAGTGTTTTCTAACTGTTAATGAATAGAATATTAGGGAAAATAACCTCCCAAGTGAGTTTAAAGTCGTGGGGCCTTATTAAGTTAAGTAGGTAAATATCCAGATTTCCCTTACTTAAACTGTATAAAAATCCTATTATATGGTATTACTACCCCATACGAACCGTTACCCCCAATACAAGTGGTACCAACCACTCGTACCCAAGGCCTTCCAATTGGATCCAATACTATCCAAGGTACGGCTCATCCCAACCAAGTCGTACCCAAGTATATAACTAGTATCTTTGACCCGTACCCCAGGCGGAATTGAATCACAAGAGGTTTGAACTCTGTCCATATACGAGTCCACGATACGACTGGTACCGTAGCTTATGGCTGATGGTGAGCCACTAGTACTCAGATCCAAGTTAAGTTACCAAATCTAAGATTAAGTAAAGGGGATAACCCAACCCTAAAACCCATATCCACTAATATTACTCGTTCCAATACATTTTCTTGATGTCATGATATATTTTTGTCAAAGTGAAATAAACAACATAGCATGATTCATGCTCCTAAGACAAGACCTTCTGTCGTAAATCGTCGACATCAGGAACACAAAACCTTCGTTATTACCATAAAGTACCATCATCACTGATCTCAAAGACTATCATATTTTGCACACCAATATCCCTCTTGATTTTCATCAAGACAGGATACAACACTTGCTTCTCCTTAATCTCTGCATCAAAGTTGACCAAACCATTTCCTGCTCTATCACACCACCATCATTGGAATCCAAAAGACAAACTACAAGATTATCCAAGTGGTGAATATCCTTCACCAATTCCTGCTTTTTTTGATCCATATGAGCTAAACTCCGTATGAACAACCTGTTAAGAGCATCAACAACCACGTTAGCTTTACCTGGGTAGTAGTAAAGACTCATATCATAGTCCTTGAGAAGCTCCAACCATCTCCATTGCCTGATATTTAGCTCCATTTGAGTGAACACATATTGTAGACTCTTATGATTAAAAACATGTTCACATGTACTCTATACAAATAATGCCTCTAGATTTTCAAAGCAAAAAACACTGCTAAAAGCTCCAAATCATGAGTAGGATAATTCTTCTCATATACCTTTAACTTTCCAGAAGCATAAGATATAACCTTCCCATGTTGTATCAAAACATAACCAAATCCCACCTGGGATGCATCACACCACAAACTCCTTATTACCTTCAGGCAATGTCAAAATCAGAGAGAAAGTTATCTAATCCTTAAGCTTCTCGAAACTCTTTCACACATATCCGACCAATAAAACTTTACCTTCTTCTAAGTCAACTTAGTCAATGAGGGAACTATCACAGAGAAACCTTCTATGAACTGCCTATAGTACCCAGCCAAACCCAAAAACATCCGAATGTCAGTTGGAGTGGTGGGTCTAGGCCACTTCTTAACCCCAACCACCTTTTGCGAAGCTACCACAATCCCCTTGCTAGAAATAACGTTGCCCAAGAATGTTATAGAGATCAACAAAAACTCATACTTGAAAAACTTAGCATACAACTGCTGCTCTTTAAAGGTCTACAACACCACATGGAGGTGATTAGCACAATGTCATCAATAAACACAATGAAAAAGAGATCCAGAAGCTACCTAAAAACCCTACTCATCAAATCCATAAATGTCACTAGGGCATTAGTCAAGTCAAATGACATTACCAAGAATTCAAAGTGCCCAAACTGAGTACAAAAATGTATCTGAGTGATATCTACCTCCCTAATCTTAAGCTGATGACACCTAGACCAAAGATCTATCTTAGAAAAGAACTTGGAACCTTGCAATTGATCAACCAAGTCATCTATCATTGAAAGAGGATACGTTTTCTTAATCTTTACCTTATTCAATTACAGATAATCAATGCACATCTGAAGGGAACCATCCTTTTTGTGCACAAATAACACCAGTGCACTCACGAAGATACACTAGGATGAATAAACTCCTTATACAGAAGATCCTTAAATTTCTCCTTGAGTTTCCTTAACTTAGACAGAGCCATTCTATACGGTGGAATAGATATTGGATGAGTCTCCAAAACCAAATTAATACCAAACTCAATCTCTTTATCCAGAGGAATGCCAAGAAGATCATCCAACAATACCTCAGGGAACTCATTCACCACCAAAACTGAATGTAAAGAAGGACCCTGTAAGACCTCATAAAATTTCTCAACTTAAATCAGTCCTTTAAGCTTGTCAAGGGGCTCCCATGCTTAGAAAATCCTAACTAAGCTTCTAGACTTGGTTTATTTTAGCCTTCGAGAGTTGGTAATCACATTTCACGACCTTAACATCCTTAAATGGTCTATATTTTTGTTGATTCATGATCACAAAGGTCAAGAGGTGTCCCAAATAAGTTTTGGATTTTTTGGATACTAAGTTTGTTACTCCCCAAATCTGATACCCAAAACACTACACGATGATACCAATCCCGAAGGATCACAAGCTAACCCATGAATGATATCTATAACTAAGCACTGTATAATATACTGTATAAATGCAGAAAAAAAGGCTGAAAGACCATAAGGTTTAAATATCTGATAAAACATAACATCTAGAAATAAAGTATAACAATACCAAAGCTAAAATAAACTGTCTGAACATGCTAGTCTAAAAGCCTCTAAATTGTCTGAAAATTGTGGAGTTGATGGGACATATCCCTAACTCACTCCGTCTATTAAAAATAAAGTAATAAAGTAATGAAATAATCATAAGATCCTCAAATGATGAGGACTCACTACAAATCTACTACTGCTGGTTGAATCTGAAGCTAAGTGCGATTGGGAACTTGAGCATCCGAACCTATTGTATAAGAAACCATAGGGCATAAGAAAAGTATGTATCAAAATGTTCGAGTGCACTAGTATGCAAAGTGAGGTAGGCTAAATGCATGAGTTTCATATGAATGAAAAATACTAACTAACTGAATATAATGAACGTGAGAATACATGTATGAATATGTAACTGTAAATAAGATCGTGATAATACTGACTACTACGTCTGAATACTGATGACATGAGTTTTGTATAACTGATATACTATTAACTGAGTGACTGTGTCTAACAATCCTAATTCTGATGGAACTAGCTGAGTTCCATCCTAAACTGAATGACTGTATCTGACAGTCCTAAATGTGAAGAACTATCTGAGTTCTTTTACTGATACTAAGACTGAGACTGTGGGAAGTAGTCATGTAACCGACATGCCCCTTTTCTGTATAGAGTTGGGGCCCAATTTGAAAAATCCAATTGGAAGGGTGTCAATACCACGCACTGGTAAGGATAAGCTGTGAGTGACCCTCATTTGGCAGTGTCTTTAAAGGAGAACGGTGGGACCCTCAACTGATAGTGTTAATCCACCTCACCAAAACTCAACTTTAAGTGTTGATGTCTCAACCTATGCTGGCTATATAGTTCTAGAATGCAAGGATTGCTTTTAAGGGTTACACCCTCAACGATCGGTGTGTTCCCTCATCCTTACGGAATCCTACTCCCGACTAAATTGACACTGAACTAATTATATTGAGATGAACTGGACTGAGTTTGTTGAGTTCTGTGGACTGATGGAATGTTACTAAATTCTGTTAGCTGATTGAGTTCATGAGATTACTGAGTTTTCCTCAGTCATGTAACTGACTGAATTCTACTGAGTTCTGAAACTAACTAAGAATACTTCTGATCATGGCGTGACTAATATTATTATGAAAATGACACTGGCTCTAGGCATATAGCTAAATTGTCTGGTACAAGTACCCCCAGGACTCGATAGCATGAAACTGACAAGACATGACACTTCTTGAACACATGACCATAGTCAATAATTTATAGTACAAACGTTGGGGATTTTCATGAAGTATTTGTATGTCATACGCTTACACATGAATAGGAATACATATAAACATGTCATAATTTCATAAGTCTAATCTCATGAGCATTCAACCAAACTATTACAATGCATAACAATAACATGGAGGTCATTGTGAGCATAGGGGTAAAGCATGGATTCATCAATTTGGTCACAATTGAGTCATAAAGCATAATTCTTATTCTCTTAGGCATTTTAACAAACACCTTGTATGCATAAGTGGAGGCTTAGGCATGAACATTAAAATAATACATCATGGAAATATTTTTCACTTCAAATACAAGAATTTCAACCACATGCAAACATAATTTCATTATATGTATTAAAGATTTCAACTTGGTAATCATACAACAACTTAAACATGGATATGATTCAATTCATAACACGAAATCCAAAATTTGTATTTTTGAACGAGTTTCTTGAAGTTCTTGAAATCAACACTTTACATAACTTAGATAGAAGTTTCTTGAAGTTCTTGGACTTAATGAACTTAAATCTCTTAGTTTCTTGAAGAAGGGTTGGGATCTTGTTCTTGGGGATTGATCGTTGAGAGAAATCCTAATTTGGTGTTGTAGATGAATAATGAAGTTATGAGCTCTGGACTGGTATGATTAGGGGTTAAAAGAGGTCAAAAAAGTCCCAAATACCCTTTTTAAATTGGCTTAAAATCGCTGATCGGAAGTGGCGATGGTTTGGGCGACAGTCCCTTGCTGGATCATGGTCCGTCGCTGGCTCGACAGTCCGTTGCTGGCTCGACGGTCCATCGGTTCTGACCGTTGCACTTGGTTAGAACCTGAACTTTCTACCTCGTCTGCGATGGTTTAAGCAATGGTCTGTCGCTGGCTCGACGGTCCGTCGGTCTTGACTGTCGTACTTGACCAGAAGTTGGGTTCACTGCTATAGTCGCGACGGCTTGGGCGACGGTCCGTCGCTAGCTCGACGGTCAATCGGCCTGACCGTCGCTTCTGGGCAGTTCCAACAGTTCTTTGTAAAACATCCATAACTTTTTACTCCAATGCCAGATTTGGACAAAATTGGTATCATTGGAAAGCTAATTCTATCTGATTTGAAGATTAATCATTTAGTAAGTAATCACTAACTCTTTTAGAGACTAGATTTGACTTAAAGAAAGTTTGGGGTATTACAAGAAGCCACTCATACTCAAATCACAGTCAAGTTACTAAGTTTCATATTAACTGAAGGACCAAACCAATAAACCATCACCAATTCATACAACCCGTACCCACCAAGTCGCAACCACAGTAGAAACCCAACCACCACATACTAGACAATTTACGAGTTCGGTCACCTAACCCCTACCTATACCATACAACACGTATGGTGAGTTGTATGATGGTCAAAGGGTTCAAGACTCAGGAAATTTTCAATGGCCAAAACCCAGGGTATTTCAGTAGCCATAACATAGAAAATCATAACCCGACCTGGTAGAGTCAGTACAAGAGCTACTACAATACACATAAGTTCTAAAATAGTCAATACAATCTGGCTTGAAAAAAGTCTAAACATAGATAAACTGAAGAAAACTGGGGCAACTGCGAATCCAAGAGATCACCCAATCTACGAAATTAACTCTTCACAATCAGTGAATCATCAAGGACAATAAGTAATTGAATTTGCACCAAGAATATATTGAAATGTAGTATGAGTACCAAAACCATAGGTACTCAATAGGAATCATTGGCCGATCGAGATAAATCATGAAATAAGTACGATAAGATACAAGATAACATAAACTAAGTCAAGGTAAAAGAACAAATCTGCAAGTAACCTCCAACACTATTGTACATACATGGATAAAAAGAATCAGAATTATAACATAACAATCGCACATAAATTAGCAAATACGTATGGGATAACAACATAAGTATCATATTAATATAGCTACAAGATTGACCCCAATAAGACAATAAGTGCAAAAAAGTAAATAATCCAATGCAGGCCTCCATAAGCCTAGAGGATAAAATAAAGGAAACTAATTACCAAATAAATGCTTACCAACCACCTTGCCATAACTATGAATCCATCTGTCCCATATTACATCATGAAAAATTCTCAAGGCCCGACTCTAATCGGAACTTAAAACTATTATCATTATTATCATAAATTTGACCGAACTTGAACCGAAACTTATGTCATCAATAACATCAGTAATTCATAGACTTAAATTGGGACTCCAAATTATAAACCACACCAATGAATCATATTAGTAAGCTATTTTGATAAGCTAATCTCATAATATTATACCAATTAATCATAACTATAGACCATCCCTTTACCCATAGCAAGATAAACCCCTTCCATTTGAAGTCATGCATGCATTAACCATAGGTGGTTATTCCTTTAGGTCCTTAAAGTTAGTAGCCGCCATATTATTGATAGGGTTATCATCACCGATCAACCTAAAAATCCATATTAAATTCTAAGTGGTCATGATAAACTAATCCAAGTCAATTTATGATAAATGAAGTTAAAAATTTTTGTTTGTTGTATTATATTCAAATTCTGCTAATATCCAAATGGTTGTTGGTATGACCAACAAGCTAAGGATATAGTGAGAAGACATTAATCAGGAGTATGGTAGTGATATTCACCAGTATTTGTGTTTTCTAATATTTTTGATATATATTTCTCCTAAATGGTGCATGATCAAATACTTGCTAAAAATTTGTGATCTAGATTGAGTAGTCTTCAATTTCAAGGACTTTTAGATAATATCCATCATCAATGTATTTGATGAGTTCATTAATTGTCATTATAAAGGGAAGAATATAATCTTGCCTCACAAATAATCAAGGAGAAATTCTTTCCTTTTCTTGGGTTGAAAACAACCTCAAATTAGCTTGCCTAGATTTTATATAGTTTTTAGACTTTCGTATAAATGATTCAGTCATAAAGATGGTCAAATGATATTTTGAAGGGTGTTCTCTTACTCTACCAAGAAGTGGAAAAAATAGGTTGAATGCTTTTTCTATCTCTCTACTGGGCACCTTAGTATTTCCTAGAGAATATAGGAAGATTGATAAATGTCTTAGATCTATGACTCAAGGTATATCTCAAGTAGTTGGTAACATTAAGTTCACTATGATTCCAGTGATCGCGGTAGAGATGCTGAGATATTTATCAAAGTGTGCTAGAGATAAAAGATTTTTTGAATTGCCTTTTTATATTTTGATGACATCTTTAGAGGCCAACACCTAAAAAAGCAAGACGTGGTCACTTCGAGGACACTTGGACATGCATGGAGGACCCTTTTTGAGCATAAGCAAGGTCGCGAGTGGAAGATTGCTTGGAGCATTGATGACTTGAGGACTCATAGATTTGGATAACACATAATGGCTCATGTTTTGGTCACCTCATTAAGGGAATTTTAGTCAGTTCACTTGGCCCAAATGCACTCCATGGCCACGTCACCCATTATGGGTACTGTTGTCATTGTTGTCTTGTCTTGTAATAATATAAATAGAACATTTTAGTTCTCTTTTCATTAGTTTTATGAATGATGAAATATTGAAAGACTTATTCTCTATCTTTAAGAGTATTTCACCTTGGTGTAGTTCTTAGATAAGGCTTGGAATAGCCATGGTAGTATAGGGCTTGGAAAAACTATTATTGACCTTTTCTTAGAAACAATGGATCTTGAGGTAAGTCGATTACCTTGGTGGTCACCATAAGAGTGTCGTATCGATTATTACATTCATTAGGGGTTAGTGTGTGATATACACTAGGTTCATAATCTTGTAATAATCTTTGTCTCACTATCTATCCTTTTCATTCTTGCAAAGTTATTGCGTTGTTCTTATTCTCTACTCTCGGTTTGTGTTTGTTCTTGTTGGCCAAAGTTTTTTTCTTCTTGTTCTTCATTTTATGTGTTGTTATTCTAGTTTAGGTTGTCTGAAATAGGTGTCAAACACCTTGTTATCTTCTAATTCTTGTGTTGTATTGTGAAACCGAGAGAGGTCTCTAATCGGTCCAAGGATCTTAGTGATTTATGGAATGTTTTGGAGTGTGTTTGTGGACTGTTTTGTGTCATTTCTTGAGTTTCTT
The DNA here is from genome assembly GCA_030864225.1 of Capsicum baccatum var. pendulum. Taxonomy (NCBI): domain Eukaryota; kingdom Viridiplantae; phylum Streptophyta; class Magnoliopsida; order Solanales; family Solanaceae; genus Capsicum; species Capsicum baccatum. The sequence continues at coordinate 114,333,494 of CM061559.1, forward strand.
GGTTTTATTGTATCATTTGATATAAAAGCATGGCTTTATCTTGTTCCCAAAAGATCAAATCTTGGGCTTGTTAGTTGAAAAATAAAAAAAAGTGTTGAAATTTCAAAAATCAAAAGAAAGCAAATTTGTCTATTCTTGTGTTCTTGGATGAAAGTGTGTTCTTGTTGTGTCTTGGTCGAGATTTTTCCTTGTCTTGAGTGTTTCTAGTGTTAGATTCATCCTTCACTAACACTTTGAGTCTAAATCTAATTTTGAGCTTACATTGTTGATGTTGTTGTGAACCTGAAAACTTGAAAGTATTTTGGACGTTGTTGTTGTGGCTTCACTTTGTCCGCGTGGTATTCACCTTGTTGTTGTTCTAGGCTTGACCACATGATTTTGTTGTTAATTGGTGGCCTAAGAACTATTTTGTTGAAGTTGTAGTTGTCTTGGCCAAGAGTTGAAGATATTGTTATTATGGAATTCGGAAGTGGCCGTGTGAAATTATTGTTGTTGTTGTTCTTGGTGGATGTTGTTGTTGTTATTGGTGGTCATCACCACCTTCATATATTTTTGAAGATAAAGTGAACTTAAGATCCATAAATATGAAGGAAAAATATGTGTAACTTGTTAGTCTTGAAAGACACTACAACCATCAAAGACTTTATCAACCATTTCCCAACAACTTTCAATCGTACAAGGGTCCATGTTTTAAGGAAAGTACTACAATAGTCAAGTCTTGAAATTTGAAACTTGAAAAAAAGGCCCCAAGACTTATTCTTCCCTCATTAAAATAATTTCCACCAATCCAAATTGAAAATGGGTCAATACTTGGAATTTGGAAAATAAAATTGTAGAAATCGTAAACAATACGTGACTGCCACATCATTATTTTACTATTCATGCAACTTTAATTTAGCTCAAATTTTAGATTATTAGTTTTATTTTATTGTTTCATTAGTTTCATGCCTTGATTCTTGAATTAATTAATAACTAGTAATCACCTAATTAGTTGTAGATTAATTGTTGAATCTGTTTCTTTTGTGTCTTTGTTATTTGTGTTCTTTTCTCATTTTTAACTCGTAGTAACTTCTTTATTTCAAGTTCATAATTAAATTTTTTTTTTGTGTCTTGATTCTATCAAACAAGAATCCATTCTGGCCGCTAAATAGTATTCACATCTTATTGACTACCTAAGTATAAGAAACTTTCAATATTCGTTTCTCCAATTGTGAGAATCACAAAGGTGAGTTAATACGAATGTTGGTGAGGAGATTTTACTTTTAATATTGTTTTTTCATTGTGTAGGTACAAAGGTGATATAAGGGGAACATGTCTTTGATAGCCGGGGATTATTATGACTACAACATGGGAGACTATGACTATAGTGAGGGCTTTTGTGGCTACAAAGTTGAGGGAGATTACAGAGTCTATGAAAATAGCCATAATCAAAACTTGGTCAGATTTGAGGGACATGGTTTTAGGGGAGAAAATGAGGGGAATGAAGTATCTAGTGCTTATGGTGAATTTGGAGATGATGTTGGACCTCGTGATGGTTTTTATGATGATGTTGGGGCATGTGAGGAGTCTTACACTCACCACTCCGAGCCTAGATTTGGTGTTAGGTATAACCCTTTCATTCACAAAGCTTATGAGAGCTATGATGAGAGTACATATGAGGAGTGTGAAGATTCATATTCTTCACCTTATAGTACTTCTTATCAAGGTCAATTTAGTATGAATAGTTATACTAGTTCAAGTGAAGGCTGTCCAATGATAAGAAGATGGGGTACATCTCCAAAACTGAGGGGTACTTGTGTGCCGTATAATTGTGATCAGTGAAGGAGTATACACTCTGGAAAGGTGATCATTTGTAGGATACTGAGTTGCCTTATTGTGTTGAATGATAGGTACTATAAAAACTACATACTTCTGTCCATGGTTAACTACTTGGGGTTGTTTCGAGAGTATTTACTTGTTCCATACTCATTGGATACGTTTAAGGTTACTGAGAGGGTAAAAGTTGTCTTCTCCCAACTACTGGAGTTTAAGAAACTTTCAATAGTCTCCGCTCAAATTGTGAGAATCACAAAGGTGAGTGTATATGAGGGTTGGTGTGGTGGAGCTTTTACTACTAATCTTGTTTGTTCATTTTGAAGGAACATGGGTTATATAAGGGGAACATGTCTTCAATATCCGAGGATTATTGTGACTACAACATAGGAAACTATGATTATAGTGAGGGGTTTTATGGCTACAAATTTGAGGGAGATTACAGAGGCTATGAAAATAGCCATGATCAAAACTTGGCAGATTTGAGGGACACGGTTTTAGGGGAGAAAATGAGGGGAATGAAGTACCTAGTGCTTATGGTGAATTCGTAGATGATATAGGACTTCGTTATGGATCTTAGGATAACATTAGGGTATGTGAGGAGTCTTTCACTCCCCACTCCGAGCCTAGATTTGGTGTTAGGTATAACTCTTTCATTCGCAAAGCTTATGACAGCTATTATGAGAGAACACATGAGGAGTATGAAGATTCATATTCTTCACCTTGTAGTATTCTTATCAAGGTCAATATAGTGTTAATGGTTATACTAGTTCAAGTGGAGGTTATCCAACGAGAAGAAGAGGGGTGCATCCCCAAAATCGAGGGGTACTTGTGTCCCTTATAATATTATCCAAGAAGGAGTATACACTCCAGAAAGCTGACCACTTTTGGGATACCGGGCTGCCTTATTGTGTTGAATGATAAGTACTATGTAAACTACATCCTTCCGTCCATGGTCGACTACTTATGGTTGTTTCGAGAGCCTTTACTTGTTCCATACTCATTGAACAGGTTCAAGGTTACCGAGAGGGAAAAAGTTATCTTCTCCCAATATGAATACCATGAGGAGGTGTGGTGTGATATTCTTCCCTTGGACTATAGTGATGTACACTTAGGTGCCGACTAGTTTGCATGGCATCAAGTTCCTAATATGCAAAATTTGCCTACTATTGTAAGAGACCAATGGTGGAATTGCCTCATGACTTACTAGTTGTCCAAGCTATAAAAAGAAATGCCTACCTCCTCTAATCTGAATTATTATAAAAGACAAAAAATTAAGAGGAGTAAGGGAGTACAAGGTGGTAATCCAAAAGTGGAAAAAGAAGAGGTTGTGTGGAGCGAAGTGAGGGGATTACCACCAAACCATGCTAACATTGGTTGTCCTTCTATTTTTAATGAAATTTGTGTAGGTACCAACATGGCAAGCGAAGTCGAACAATGTCAAAAGAAAGATGCTGCCCAAGGTTGTGGAGGACCTTTACACCCTATCAAAGAAGAATCTACTCAAGATCTTCAAGGTAAAATAGCTAACTCTTACACTTTGGTGCGTGTGATCGATAATTGTATGGCTAGTATCCCATTGATTATCAGGTTTAGCTTACTTACTTATGAGTCTAATGATTCTTTACCACTTGTAGATGATGTACATATTGTGCGAGTGGATACACTAGTTGATCCTATAGACAATTGAATTAACTCTTCTCATAAGGTCGATTTGTGTCCAGCTAGTGTTGAAGCTATTGTGTTGAATGAAAGTACATCATCGTGTGAAAATTATGTTGACCCACTGATTTATAAAAATTTTCCACCACTTGAGTATGTGTGTGATGTGCTTAATAGAACTCAAGTGAGTGAAGTACTTGAAATTGTTATCCAACAAGATGAGAGTGAACCCGAGAGCTATTCATGGGGTAATCTTGTGGGTGAAACCTCCTTGAAACTTGACAATTATCTTTTAAAGACTGAAGAACTTACCTGTTCCAAATCTGCCCGCGGGTTGATCATGCTCTCTTTAGATATAATGTCTTGTTTGAAGATGATATAATCACTCCTAATGAACCTAGTGGTGACAATGATGGTATAGCTTGCCTTGGAAGCTATAGCCAATATGTGAACCTAGTATGGTGTGACAACATTCCTACTAAAGATGGAAATCTCTTTTTGAAAGATGAAAGTACTTTTAAGGGTAAGGAATGTAAAGTCCTTCTTGTAAACCTGAGGACAAAGGTGTCATTGGCTCCTTGGGGTAATTTTTCTAAATGCGCATCCTTGCTTGACACACATGTACTTGAATTATGTGAATATCAACTTGTGGATACCGAGTTGTTTATTTGTTTGAAGGAAGGAAAGTGTATGTGTTTAAAAGGTTTTTATTCATCTGTGTATGCCTTTACACTTGATTCCTTCCTATGGTACTAGTTTTCCTATGATGACATCCATACTAGTTTTGGATTTGTTTTATGTAGAGGTAGGAAATTTGTTGCTAAGTTTACTTTTGTGAGTAATAATGCTATATGGATCTTGTGGACTTTAGAACCAATTGAATCACCACCTTTGTTGTGGTTTCTTGAAGGGATAACAGGGAAATTTTGTCTTGCGGATCATGAGATCCTAATTCTACCTTTTGGACCAAGTGATACCATAAGGACCCTTGTAAGTTCTTTATATCTTGGTGATTCCCGTAACTAAATCCTTTGTGCAACTTTCATTGAGCTTTTAATCTTTAATTCAAAGGATCCTTGGTTATATTGCAAATATGTGTAACCATGGCATGTTATGATGATTTGTTTTGCTAACCATAACTCTCATGCCATGAGGAGTTTCCATGTGTTTGTCCTTTCTTTGGATTTGCAAAGTACAGGTTTGAGGTTAAATCCTTTTAAAGAAGGGGAGGACGATACAAGTCAAATGGTTGTCTTATCTTTTGATGACTTCTTTAGTTGCCAACACCTAGAAAATCAACATGTGGTCACCTCGAGGATACATGGACATGCATGGAGGACTCGTTTTGAGCATAAGAAAGTTCGTGAGTGGAAGATTGCTTGGAGCATTGAAGACTTGAGGACTCATAGATTTGGATAACACTTAATGACTCATGGTTTGGTCACCTCATTAAGGGAATTTTGGTCACTTCACTTGGCCCAAATGCACTCCATGGCCATGTCACCCATTATGGGTATTGTTGTCATTTTTGTCTTGTCTTGTAATAATATAAATAGAACATTTTAGGTCTTTTTTCATTAGTTTTATGAATGATGAAATATTGAAAGACTTATTCTCTATCTTTGAGAGTATTTCACCTTGGTGTAGTTCTTAGATAAGGCTTGGAATAGCCATGGTAGTATAGGGCTTGGAAAAACTATTATTGACCTTTGCTTAGAAACAGTGGATCTTGAGGTGAGTCGATTACCTTGGTGATCACCATAAGATTGTCGTATCGATTATTACATTCATTAGGGTTAGTGTGTGATATACGCTTGGTTCATAATCTTGTAATAATCTTTGTCTCACTATCTATCCTTTTCATTCTTGCAAACTTATTGTGTTGTTCTTGTTCTCTACTCTCGGTTTGTGTTTGTTCTTGTTGGCCAAAGTTGTTGTCTTATTTTTCTTCATTTTATGTATTGTTAATCTAGTTTGGGTTGGCTGAAATAGGTATCAAACATCTTGTTATCTTCTAATTCTTGTGTTGTATTGTGAATCCAAGAGAGCTCTCCAATTAGTCCAAGGATCTTAGTGATTGTGGACTGTTTGGAGTGTGTTTGTGGACTGTTTTGTCATTTCATGAGTTACTTGGTTTTATTGTATCAAGGTTGCAACTTTTTATTTCAATAATAGGTTGTAGATAATTTCTACAAATTTCCCAACATAGTCGATATTCTTGATGGTGTGGGTAATAGGATCGGCTCTCATGATTAGAGGATGATAAAATTTTCTTCCGCTATGGAACAGATGATTGGTACGCCTACATGAGGGAACATTTTGGTTTATCAAATTTTTTGCAAGCATATGGGGTTGTTTATGCCAATTGTTGTTATAAAAGGCTGGGATATCTATTACATCAAGATTATAGGCCTGAAGAGTATCTAGCCATGCACCATAATATGAGTTCTTCGTTAACATGGGAGGAATCTTGTCCTAGCTTTACAAGAACATATGGGTGATTTTGATGCTTAGTTTGGGGAAATCTAAGATAGTCCTAAGGTTAAAGAGGTATTATGGTGATATGATGGATTGTTGACCAACTGTGTGTATGATGAGTAGGCCTATTTTAATCCAAAGTACTGTGTGTTGCTTTTGGAAGATGCTGAAGATGTGGATCTTGGTAAAAAAAAATATGCGTATGGGTTTGAAGATGTGGAAGAAACTATTTGGGACCAAAACTTGCTGAATCATTTTTACGTTGCTTCCCGAGAGATGTTGGTGAAAATTATTCCAAGCTCCCTAATTCACCATTATTGAGGCATTCGAACACTAGGACATTTCCCATTTTTTTCCATTTCAGTTCATTTCATTTCTATCTTGTTTAATTTTTGCAAGAAATTGTAATAGTCTCAATCTATTGTTTTAAAATAATTTGATTTTTCTTATTATCTAACTCTAAAATCCAATTATGTGAAATACGTCTGGATTAATCATAATGAATCTCAATCTTGTCATCTTAGGCCTACTTGTAACTCTTCAACGCACCTGGCATCTAGGGCACTTATTTCAACAAACCAATGTGTTTATTCTAACATTATGTCTCACCCTGCTAACTTTGGTTTCTTTTGGTTTTGATTTTGTTTTCCCTTTCCGTCAAGGTTTATTTGTACACTCTAGAATACCGTACAAGGTCAAAAGAGGTACCTTCTCATCCTCTCCTTCTACAAATATAGAACATAAAGGTGAAGAAAGAATATGAGAAAATCACTAGCGTAGACATGGTTAGTATCGTAGGTAATAATGAAATTATTCAAAGAATGGATCACAAAATCCTTGAACTACAAGGGGAGTTGGATCAGGTTCATAACTTGTCTAATTTCTCCAATAACTTGAACACTTCTCTTGAACCTCAAGTTGACGATAATATTTCAACAATGTCAAAACCCATGCCGCTATCCTGAGTTACCAACTACCAATGTCGCAAAGCCCAAATCCTTTAAACCCCACATATATTCCGCCTAAAATGTCTAACATCCTAACCCACCACAATATCCAATCAAACTTCACAAATAAAATTTCAGCAGTAGACATGATTTAACCAGAGAATCATAATAGACATGTATAGGTTGGAATTGCACGTTTTGACATAAGACCGAGCCAATGCCTCACAAAAGTCATGACATTTGTAAATGATAATTTTCATTAAGAAAATATTATTTATGAAAATTTAAAAAATAAATAAAAAATAGAGAAAATATTTTAAAAATATAGAAACATTAGTAAAATATTTCCAACGTATGAGGTAATGTAAAACCAACAACTGAGTGCATATTTGTACGTATACTGTAATGATACAAAATATTTAAATTTAAGGGTATTAAATAAAAGATTAAAAAAATGTAGAAATAATATGGGTCCATTAGGAAAACCGTCCCAAAATATGGGCGACATTGAAACCTATTAAAGAGTACGTATTCACGCAATCAAATGCAATATAGAAGGCATTGAAATAGAAAAATATGCATAAAGTTAGTGTAATATCATTAAGAACAGTTTCAACTGCCACACTTGGCAACATGTCATTGGGCATGGCCTGCATGCCTATCACATGACTCCAGAAACTTATCTAAATATTAAAATTACATTCTAAAAATCTCACATGATAAAACATTCAAAATTCAAACTTGCAATGAAAAGCACATCCTTATTCAATTTCACTCATGCGTAATAACCATAAGAAAGGAGTTAAAGATGAAAGAATATTTTACTCGTGCATAATAACCGCAATACTATTAGAAATGGTGACTATTGCGGACAAATACTTTGAAAAATTATCAAAGTAGGAGAGATGCTAGAGAAAGGCATCAAGAGTGGTAACACCATCAATTTGGTAGCCTTGTAGATTTCCAATAAGTTTTTGTAATTTTGAGGAATTTTGAAGATTAAGAAAAGAAATAAGTGGGTGCAGTGATGGTAGCCCAAGCTTCGAAGAGTTTCCTAAAATACCAAATCTCTGTTACAGCTCTACCATCCTATCCACAATCTCCACTACTATATCTAATATCTCCCTGCCATAAAAACTACATTGCCATATCAAGCACCATTATACAAAATACCTACTACATATCAACTGCATCAATAATTCCAAAGTCTTACTTATCCCATCTATAATACCCAACCTACTTATGTCCAATAACCCAACCCCTTTCCTTAATAAATTATAGACCTAGAGATAATTTTGATAAGAAACAATACACTCCTCTATTTTAACCTATAGCTAAGTTATATTAAATGCTTTAAAAAGCAGGCTAAATCACACTCATCCATGCAACGATTGTGGCTACTCAAACTAAGCGTTATGACCCTAACAATGCTTTTGCGTACCACTTTAGGATGAAAAGAAACACTACAAAGGCATGTTACTCTTTGAAGGATTAAAATTTAGATGTGGATTGATACTAAGGAAATTCAGTTAAAGGATCCTACACAGAATATCACTAATAACCCCCCTTCTAAATCACCAAGTGAACATGCTTGAGATGGATGAAGTTGTATATTTGAAAAACTCAATATGGTTTACTTAATGGGAATAGAGTGTGCATACCAATGCAAAAATCATGCACCATTTTAAGTTTATATTTCAGCACACATGCTTCTATTTGCAGTTGTCAAAGCCTCCTAGTTGTTTTTAACCCTTATATGATTCACTAGAAGTAAGAGTAGAATAATCCAAGAAAAGTAAGTATGGTAGAAGTAGACATTTCCCAAGGTGTCATCATATCTAGAAGAGTGTATAAATCTAAAAATATGACTCAAATATGTTCAATAAAAAACAAGTAGTCCATCATAGAAATGGAAAAACACAACATCTGGAAGAAGATGTAGGTAAAGGAATACTTTATCATAGATCAATAGAATAAGACTCCACCTCAGAAATCCATCTTGTCACTTTTATATACTAATGTTGCTCAAAACTAAACCTCCATGAAGTATACTATGGTTGATGTCTAATATATTAACCCAACAATGGTTGGGGTCGAACAAGCAGGGAATAGGCCGAATGTCTCTCAGGAATTCGTTGAAGTAGTAGAAAAATGTAGAAAAGTAAATGGGGGGATTGCTATGCAAATAATAAAGTAGCAACAATTATTGATTTCTTTAGTTGAAATCAATATGAGATGAATACTAGGATTGTGTTCCACATGCCTTCCTAATTCTATAGACTTATAATGCTCAATGTGACTATCTCAATGCACTCTATGCAGAAGCTAACAAGATAGGTATCACCAACTATCTTGTGAAAAACTTGATCAATTTCACTCTTTACCTTATGAGTCTTAGAGTGTCACCTTACAAATCCTTGTCTTTGATCCCAGCTCAACGATTTTTTTATACTAAGTTGATTAGGTGCGAGATGGTAGCCTCAAATCATTGTCATAATTTTTTTTTCCTAATCTTGAACTCTCTTGTGAAGATGATCTCGAATACAGGAAAGTTCTTAACTTCTACATTAGTTAAGAATGCAATCAAGCTGAAGAGGATCACAATATATGCATAAACAATAATTTATAAAGGCCTCACACACTCTTTGTTTCTAGCGGGGTTCCCACAACCCTAGTTAGGTAGTTTAGCCATGCATAGTTGCAAGAAGATCGATGGAATTCATAAAAAAGCATAGAAACAATCTTACAATAATTGCAGAACAAAATTCAAAGTCTCAAATTAATAGTCAACCAAATTGTCCAGAAAAATGGATTTCAAGATCAAAGTCAAATCCTGAAATCAATATAAGTTTTGAATTTAAAGAGTGCGTAAACTAATACAAAAATGTCGAAATGGTATTTATAATTTACATCAAAATCCTAAAAATCCTAACCAAAATGATCAGGGAAAATTGGTTTGGTGGCTACTTATAGACCCACCTATTGACCGTAAGTTGTAGTTATGCCCTATAAGTAAGTATTGTAAGTGATAGGAAAACTTTAGAGTTTTATCATGCTTCAAAACTTTATCCAAGTAGGAAATTAAGGTCCATATGTAGCCTTTTCATAACTATCAGGTAATTCTTTAAACTTCAAAGCCTCATAACCTTCAAACTCGACTACCCACATTTGCACTTATGGTGGAGTAAGTGGTACCTATGTGTCGTAAGTATCCTTTCATCAATATCAAGACAATCTTCAACTTTTAGGCTCTCTAAATTTCCCATTTCTGAGACCCATGAGGCCACTTATGGTGGCTGTAGGTACTACTTACGAATCGTAGGTGGCCTCATAAATGAGTTTTTTTGCCTCCTTCCACTCCTTTTCTTCTTTTAGGATCCAAAACCTAGTTTTAACATTGACACAAAAACTCATTATATCTAACAAAATGGACCTAAGTACTTGCATATTATCTGTTTTAAACATTGAAAGTTCCATGAAACTATGGCACATCAACACCCTTAACTTAGAATATTTTCATTTCCTTAAGAAACAAGAACATAGCAAAAAACAACATGATGATTCTTAACCAAAGAAACCTATGGTACCCTCGACAGTTAACACAATTTTAGCTCAAAGCTTTTTACCCTCTCTTATTTTTAACTTTTCAAAACCAATTGTGTGGATCTATATATCCCAACAATGTAACATATGATATCAAGCTATGGTATTACATCAACAACAAATAATTAAGCAATATGTAGTGCACACTACCGAGACGGATAAGCGGCTAGAAATACAACCCGTGTACCCTCACAACAAAGAAGCCCCACTTTTACAATATAAGTATACATGTCAATGGGGGCAAAATAATGAGATACTCACACTCCCAAAAAAGTTCCAATCAACATTCATAGAATACCATAGACTTTACTTTATTTTGTTTACATTAGTTTTTCATACAACCAAACTAGGATCACTATAGGACTTTATTCATCTTGTAAAATAGGTTTAGGAACTAGTATGGTACATTGAGGATTTTAATAGCTAACCCTTTTTGACACTAAAATTACATTTTAGGGCCCACTTATCAACCAACTTTTCTTTTATTTCTCACTTATGAAATTTTCCTGAGTTGAGGTGCACAATGTCCAAGGAGGGGCCAGGGCCAAAATAGGTTCATTGTAACTAAACTAGGAAGGTGAAAGGTAAAAACAAGAAAATAGTCTATATAAGCTCAAAATAGGCATTATGAGATATTTATTCTCATTTGGATGGACATTTAGGCTATGAGTGGACTAAATCAAGAGTATCCTATGATCCTTTCCTAACCAACTACGCTACTACCTAGGCAAGACTAATCGAGCAAGTTCTGAATTAAATGTACAAAGGGAATAGGTAAGAAAACTCACATACAGACTAAAGGGTTATGATACCAACTACTACTGATCCAGTTCATGTGAATGCTATGCAATGATTATTATTTCCCTAATCCTAATTCCATAAAAATATTGACAGTGGTCACACATATAAGCACACCATAGAGTTTAAAATAAACTTTTTAGAAGGGTATATTTTTTCTCAAAACGCTTAAACAATGTCAAAATATATGAATTGCCCTTAGGTCACTTATTTTTCTCCTAGTTAAACATAAACAAAACATAACACATATAGGACAGAAACACAAAACAACCTAAGAATTCAAGTTATACTATGATACCGTAGCCAATGAAAAAAAACATGGCAAGAAAACCCTGAGCTATCGTACACCCCCCACCCCAACTAAAGATTATGCACTATCCCAAGTGCATATATGAAATATAAATAAAGGGAGTAAAAACATACCTAGAACGCTCTGAGAGTTCGTCTCAGACTTGCCCCTATCTAGAGCATGTGGTATCTCAATTGGCAGAGTGGTGGGGCACGACTATAAGATGTACCAGCTACTATCTCATAGCATCTCCTCTCATTATCTATTTCTTACATTGTAGACTCGTGGTTGGTCCTTTTTAGAGCCTGATCATATGAAATGGTAGGGTCTTGTAGCTCCTCATCTCTACTTCTCTCAGTCCCAACCACTAGGATAGAATCTTTTACAGCAAATAGGTCAAATTGTATAAGTCGATACTGAGGCAATAGCTGTGTAAATGAGGATATGATCAAGAAAATGACCATAACCTGGATCTCAACAATAGAGCACACCTCAGCTCGTAATGTGGCCATCTCTTCCTAAATCCCACAAATATCTTAAGCCTATTCACAAGTAAATCCTACAAATACCCAGCCCTCCAAAGCATTAACCGAGGTGTACAACTCCTTGTGAAACTCCGTCATCTTAGCACTAATCTCTTCCCTTATTTGAGTCTCAACATTCTCTAAAGTGGTTTGGACCCAAGGTTGGATCTTTGCATATAAAGTGAAAGACTAAGTTTTATTTAGCAAGGTAGTCTATCAACTCATCCTACCTCCCCACCAACCTTTTTCAAAACTCTCACAGAAGACCAATAATACCAACAATTGTGGGGCATGGAAGCATAGTAGATACCCCAGTCGGATCATATATAGAATCCAAGGCTGAAGTAGATATTGTCAGGGCCTCCTTCATTATAGCAGCAACCTCAGGCTGAGATATATTCTTACCCATATCAATGTCATCAATGTCTGGCCTATCAACATCCTCGATAAAATATAATGGTCTCTCAAAATAGACCATAATCACAGTCAGAGGTAGTTGATCTCTCTGCTTAAGGTTCAGGTTACCTGAATCCTTGATCAAACTAATATCCACCGTGCTCGTCATATCAATCCTCCTATCAATATGGGGTATCTCTAACACTCCTACTATATTACAAAGTTACTGGATAAGGAAAGGGAAGGGAAGATTAGTGGTCTTACCAAAATCATGCTCATGCATCTCTAGCCGGATCAGTACCATAAAATCAGTCTTATAACCTACAACAAAACTAAGTACTAGTGCGGCTCTATTCTATGTAAGAATATTTTACAATACAATTGGAATCAACCTGAAGCATATCACATTCCACTGAAATTTAACTTAAAAGTATAATAGTGCCTTCTTTATCTCTACCATCCTATCTATCCATGGGGAATTATCACCCAAGCTAGAAATCTGACGGGCTATCCACCTCAGCAAATCTAGCCTTTGCCGTCTAAAGTCAATGTATCTCATAGCACATCTATCCCACATGAACATCATCTGAAAGTCAAATGCTACAGTAGATGGAGGGACTACATACACTAGAAAAAATAGTACTTGGTGACTAGTCATAATAGAAATATCCACTTTGTCCCTACGAACTAGAGTATGCTGTAATTGTGACTACATAACCTCCTTGCCCTGCCATGGATCAATGAAATAGAGTATAGAAGTATAGAAAGAATAGAGCTCCTAGACTAGAGTCAAGCTACGTGATCCCTGGGGACGTGTAAGACCCTATACTTTTTCTAAGCTAAAAATCATATCAAGAAAGTTAGAAGCTTTCCTTGAAAGATAAATCCACTTTTGTACACATGGTGTTTTTAATATTTTCATTTTTTTCACATGGTTAATTGAATTAGCTTTCAAAGGATACCAATTTCGTCAAAATCTGACATCGAAGGAGAAAGTTATGGCCAAAATATAGAAGGTAGTAAAATCGCCCAGATGCGATGGTGAGATTGAAGGACTATCTGAGTATCGATGGACCGTCGCCCATGATCATCACTGCAAGGCAGTGAGAACTACCTTCTTCCTAAGCAACGGCGCAGGCCAACGGACCATCGAACTAGCGATGAACCATCGCTCAGGCCATCGCAAAGGAAATAGTGAGGCCACCTTCTGGATAAGGTATGACGGTCAGGTTGATGGACCATCAAACTTGCGACGGACCTTCTCCCAAGCCATCATAACCTAGGCGGTAATACCCTATTCAGTTCCATGTATGATGGTCAGTCGGGCGGACTGTCAACCCAGTGATAGACCATCGTACCCACCGTTGTAGGTCCCATTCAGTTTTTATAAGTTATTTTAATAGGGGTATTTTAGTCATTTACCACCCACTTATATATACCCAGTTATATCCAATTTTTGCCTTTTTGTTTACTATTATTTCAATAGTAACATTAGGGTTTCTCTTTGAAATTAATCCCCAAGAACAAGAATCCAAATCTTCTCCAAGAAACTAAGAGATTCAAATCCCTCAAGTTCTAGAACATCAAGAAAACTCAACCCAGGTATGCATAGTGTTAATTCATGGACTCTTTTTATCCATGAAGTCCTAGAATCCCTTTTCCAATTTCAACTTATGGATTTTCTTTATGATTTCATAATTGGGTTGTTCTTGTTCATGTTGATAAATGAGAAATCAAATTTTACTCCATGTTAGCTGATAATTTCTATGTGGGTTTAATTATTATAGATATAGATTCATGCAAACCTATGACTAAACCCTTGAATGATGAAATTAGAATGTGACCATGATGTTTAATTTTAGAAAAATGATGTTTACATGTACCATTCCTACTATATGTTTTATTTAATGCCTAAATGAAGGAAAAGTGCTTAACTAGCATGTTGTCTTGAAATTCCCATGAATGTACAAGCTTATGCATATCGCATGTTTGATGAAATGCTTTAGTAAATGTATTATGGTGATTATTATGTATTCAAGCAATTCATGCATTGTCAGTTTTTTTTATTGAGCCCTGCGGGTACTTGTACCCAAAACTTTAGTTGTGTGCCTAGAGCCATGTCATGTTTTCACGATACTCTCAGTCAAGCTATGAATCCTTAGACTTTAGACAGTCTTATGACTCAGGAAATCTCCATGATCTCATGAACTCATTCAGCTGTCAAATATCAGTAGTATTTCATCATTCAACGAAATTCAGTAACTCAACTCATGTTCAGTTTAGTAAATCATGTTCAGTGTCTATTCCGATGGGAGTAGTAATTAGAACCAAATGAACCAAAGGGTGGGAACTCACCTATTATATGAGGGTGTAATTCTTAGAAGTAATCCTTGCGTTCTAGAACTATGTAGCCAGCATAGGTTAGGATATCACAACCTGCTATATAAGGGTAGATGAGGTGGCTTAACCTGTTATATGAGGATTCCCATCATTCTCATTAGATTTACCTATAATATTAGGGTCAGTCACACGTTGTCCTTACTAGTGGCGTGGTATGACACCCTTCCAATCAGGGCATAGATTGGACCCCAATTCAGTTATAATGCATTATTTAGGGCATTAGATGACTACTTCCCATAGTTGCAGTATCTACCTCAGTAAAAGAACTTATATAGTTCTATAGAATTTATGACTATCAGATACAGTCAACTTAAATACCGTAGGAACTCAGCTAGTTCCATTAGATTCAGGACTGTCAGATATATTCACTCATGTTATGAGTTATATCAGTACCAGTATGTCATGTTATCCATATTCAGATTCAGTAATTATTTTATCGCGATATCAGTGTCAGTTATTATGTCTCATGTATGTATTCTCACGCTCATAATAGTTAGTTTGTTATAATTATTGTTCATGCATATGAACCCCATGCATTTAGCCTACCTCACATGTATACCAGTACATTCAAAGTACTGACACATTCATGCTATGGTGTCTTATACCATAGATTCAGAGACACGAGCTTCAGAGCAGTAGTAGATTCTAGTCTTAGCAGTCAACATTTGAAGTGAGTTCTCATCTTTTGAGAACATAATTATTCCTTATTATATCATTTATCAGTTTATCTATTGGAGTTAGTTGGGGACATGTCCCATCAAATCCTTACATAGACTGTTCAGTCAGTTAGAGGCTTTCTAGACTATTATTTTCTGACAGTTATTTTAGTTGTTATGGGTATTTCATACCCTTTTTTAGATGTTATATTTTACTTCAGAAATATGAACCTTATGGCCTCTCAGTTTATGTTTCTGCATTATTTAGTATTTTATGCAGTATACAGGTACAAATATTAGTCATGGGTTAGCTTGTGGTCCTTTGGGATCATGAGCATTATGTAGCATTCTGGGTATTAGACTCGGGGCGTTACAAACTTTGTATCAGAGCTTAAGGTTTAATAGTGTCTTAGGAAGTCTGAAAGTCGCATCTAGTAAAGTCTTGTACATAGGTGTGTTGTGCGCCACATTTATGTGCAGGAGGCTATGGGATGTTTTAGGAATAGTTTCCCTTCTTTTAGTATTCATGTCATTCCAGTGAGCATAATCTCAAGTGAATCTCTTATTCTAATCTACTTCTTATATTTATTTTAGAGCATGCTTCCACAGAGAAGAACCCAGCTTGTCCAAGAAGATCCCTTGGATGAACACGTTTCTCATACAGAGTTCAGAGCTACATTCACTACTCTTGCTCAGTCAGTTGCTGCTTAGAATAAATGACCAGCCGTTATTTTAGCTAAACTAGTTGCCAATTTAGCTACAGCCAGGATTCGGGACCTCACCCAAATGAATCCTCTATCCTTTTTCAGGTGTAAGTCAGATGAGGACCTTTAGGAATTCCTATATCAAGGGGAGAAGGTTACAAACATAATGGGGGTATAAGCTGTTGAGAGTGCTGAGCTTGCTACATATCATTTTTAAGATGTTTCTCACACTTGGTATAAGCAGTGGAAGTCAGAAAGGCTAGATAATACAGGGTCTATAGAGTGGGAGGAGTTTGTCACCATTTTCTTAGAGAGGTTCTTTTCCCTAGAGATGAAAGAAGCTAAGGTGCTAGAATTTATTAATCTCAGACAGGGCAACATGATGGTGAAAGAGTATTCTCTTAAGTTTACTCAATTATCCAGATACACCCCTCATGTGGTTGTAGATAGCAGCGCTAAGATAAGTAAGTTTGTTTCTGGGGTGAACGATAGCGTGGTTAATGAGTGCAGATCCACTATGATGAATAGTGACATAACTGTAGCCAGAGTGATGACTCATGCTTAGAAGATAGAGCATCAGAAGATTAAGAAGAGGAAGAAGCACAATAAGAGAGCAAGGACAAATAGTTTCAACTTTGCTCAGCCTAAATTAGTAGGAGAAAATTGTTCTCAGTTTCATCCCAAGTCATGAGTTCTAGCTCCTTCTTCATCTAGTGCTCCATCTTTGAATTTTAGGGATGGTAAAAAAGATAGAGCACTAGGCTCTAAGTCTCAGGGCAGTGTTAGCAGTGCTCGAACCTACCCTCTTTGTCAGACTTATGGTAAGCATCATCAGGGTATTTACAGAGCTGAAAGTGGTATTTGTTTTGGATGTGGAAAGCAAGGCCACAGAGTCAGAGATTGTCCTCAGCCAGGTCCTTAGGGTCAGTAGAACCATGCCTCAACTCATTTCGATCGCCCAAATCAATAAGGGACTACTTCCAGTGCTACTAGTAGGCAACACCCAAATAGACTCTATGCTTTCCATTCTCGGTAAGATCAGGAATATTCTTCTAATATGGTTACTGGTACGTTACAGATCTTTCATGTGCATATTTATTCTTTTCTATATCTAGGAGCTTGTTTGTCTTTTGTTACTCCCTAATAGCAGGCAATTTCAGAATTAGACCTAAAATTCTAGCAGGGCCCTTTTTAGTTTCTACCCCAGCAGGTAAAACCATCATAGCTCGGTAGGTATACAGGAACTACTCGGTTATGATATTTTAGAAAGTCACTTCAGCAGACTTGGTCGAATTAGAAATGACTAACTTTAATGTCATTCTCGGCATGAATTGGCTTTATTCCTGCTACGCCACAATCGACTGCAAAAATAAAATAGTCCAGTTTCAGTTCCTGAATGAACCCGTCATAGAGTGAACGAATATTCAGATGTCTTTCCAGAAGATCTTTCAGGAATTCCTTTCGAAACAGATATAAACTTTGGCATTGATCTTCTTCCAGATACTCAGCCTATATCCAATCCGCCATATAGAATGGAACCAGCAGAACTCAGAGAACTGAAATAACAGTTGAAGGATCTCTTAGATAAGGGATTCATCAGGCCCAGTGTGTCCCCGTTGGGTGCTCTAGTATTATTAATGTGTAAGAAAGATGGTTCTCTCAAAATATATATAGAATACCATCAACTTAATAAGGTATCAGTCAAGAATAAGTATTCTCTTCCCAAAATATATGACTTGTTTTACCAATTTCAGGGTGCCAGCTATTTCTCTAAGATAGACCTCAGATTCGTCTACCATCAGCTCAGAATCAGAGAATGTGACATTCTAAAAATAATTTTTCATACTCGGTATGGTCACTTTGAATTCTTAGTTATGTCATTTGGTCTTACCAATGCCCCGCTGCTTTTATGGACTTGATGAACTATGTGTTCAAGCAATACTTAGGCATGTTTGTCATAGTCTTCATAGATGATATTCTAGTCTATTCCTGCAGTTCACCTCTCATTTCTTAAAAACATTCCAAAAGGGTATCGGTACCCAAGTTTATCTCAATATAGCCTTTCATCCTTATATAGATGGTCAAGTAGAAAGGATCATTCAGACTTTAGAAGATATGTTGCGTACGTGTGCAATTGATTTCAAGGGAAGTTGGGATGACCACTTGCCATTGATTGAATTTGCATACAACAACTATCATTCCAGCATTTAAATGGCTCTATTTAAAGCTCTCTACAGTAGAAGATATAGATCTCTAATTGGTTGGTTTAAGGTTAGTGAGGACTCAATTATTGGTCTTGACTTAGTATTCGACTCCTTAGAGAAAGTCTAGTTGATCAGAGAAAGACTCCAGGCTGCTCAAAGCCGACAGAAGTCTTATGCGGATATTTGTAGAAAGGATCTCAAGTTTGGGATTGGTGACTATGTTTACCTAAAGATCTCTCCCATGAAGGGAGTGAAGCAATTTGGTAAGAAGAGAAAGCTCAGTCCCCGATATGTCGGTCCCTTCAAGATACTTGGTCATTTTGGCAAGGTAGCTTATGATCTCAAATTGCCTTAAGATCTAGCCTCAGTTCACCCATTCTTCCATGTCTCTGATAACGCTTAATCTACAGCTCTCGTAGGAGTGTAAAGCGGTCGCTAGCAAATATAGAACCCAACTGGGTTGGGTATCGATCCCACAAGGAATAGCTTAGTCAACAAGTAAGGAACGATTACTAGACTTTTAGTACAAGTCTCATAAGTAGGGGGGATTGTAATGTGTAACCAAAATATTAAAGTAAAAACTGAGATAGCAAAGTAAACAGAAAGAATAGTTATTAAGTTGTAAACAATGAGAATTGAGGAGTTGGAGTTATGTCCACCTTCTGAGTTATACATCTCCATTGGCTATGAGTGTGTTGAATTCCGACATGCATGTGCTTATAGAGAATTGTATTCGATGGTAAATCGAGGCGTGTTTCGACCTATTCGAGGATTATTTCACTTTAACTCTTTCGAGCTTAAAGCATGTCTAACGGTACGAATTCTCGAAGAGGTTAATCCAGTTACGGCACTAACTTTTTAATAGGGGATGGGACCCTACTACCTTGACATTATCTCTTTTCCAGACAGATAACCTTTCTTTCAAACAAGTTAAATGTTATACTGGCGTATTCTTGCGTTTGCAACCACAAAGAATTTAGGTTAAGACGAAGAGAATAATGATATAAGCAGCATCGTGTCATAAACTCACAAACTCATAGTAATAGATAGTATCTCATTCGGATTCCATAACCCCAACAGAGAAGTTTAGTTACCCATGAGTGCGAAGGAAATCACAATTGACATTGTTATTATACCACAATAAGAATTTCGTGTAGCACAAGTGTGGTAGGCGTTAGGCGTGATTTCTTGCAAGTAACGTTTCTCTTGTTGCGGAAATTAAGAATTGAATAGATGAATAGAAGAAGAATAAAAAGTAGAATTAATGGAAGGGTTAGAAGAAGAGTTATAGAGTAATAGAACTAATGAGGAATGAATAAAAATCTCTAGCAAGATAGGGTATTTATAATACCCATATCCTATTCCTACTAAGCTAATGAAATACTTAACCCAATTGTACTAGGTTAATGTATCATTGTCCTAATCCTACTAAGCTAATGAAATACTTAACCCAATTGTACTAGGTTAATGTATCATTATCCTAATCCTACTAAGTTACTGCTAGTCCCCAAAGTCTTTAGAATTGCTGTTTTTGCCCGGGACATATTTTCCATGCGTCACTTTTGGTCCTTAGGCGTCCAAGCTTCCTTTTCTCCTTTCGTGAAGCTTTCTTTGGCGTCAAGTAATCCATAAAATACTGAATTCTGCATCATTTATACCTGAAACTTTGCTAATCATGTTCGTTAGCTCACTTACAGGAAAAAGGACTAAAAGTGCATGAAATATATAATTTGTTCTCAAAACTTGGCTAAAATATGGGCAAAATCTAATGCTATAGGCGTGTAAATTCGCCTATAATAAACACCCCACACTTAAATCTTTGTTCATCCTCGAACAAAATATCATGTCCCTCTAAACACTAACTTAAGGTTTCACAGCAACAACACAAAATATTCGTCAAGACAAGCATAACAATTACCAACAAAGAGTAGTTTTCCAATCATTAGTAGAAAGAATTCAACCTCTAATATAGAATCATGATGATGGTTAATTAGTATTCAAAAGTTAAGGTACAAAGAATCATACACCACTATCCAAAACTCAACAACCATGTGTGTCTCACAATATATTACCCATAATCACTCACAAGTATAACATCTTTTTCAAACATGGGTATAAAAATATCCTTGCTCTCGCTCTCACAAAGAATTCATATGTAGCAACTGATGACCATAGGCTTGCCCTTAGTGTAATGCTCCACTAAATAGCAGAATGCTAGGCTTAGGATCATGTAGGTCTTTTGATGGTTGTAATGTAGGCTAAGGGACGGGTAGGACTATCTTGGCCAGAAATAGTGACTATGTTCCTAAGCACTTTAATATATCACATTATATCATTAACACTTTTTATTTCAAACAACCTTTCTACGTTTTTTTATTCTACCACCCTTTTTCTCCTCTTTTGTTTTCCTTTCCTTTTTCTTTTCATAACATACCTCTTATGATAGCCCTTTCTTTTTCATAACACATTCAAGCACCAATACATTCTTAAAGCATCATACTCACCCAATTTCCTCTTATTTTGTCACATTACTTTTACACTTTAAAGCACTTAAGAATTTTGGATCAAATTATGGTCTTGAAAAAAAATATGGATTAGGCTTTTCATATGAGGTTTGTCAAAGAAAATAGGCTTTAAAGGATCAAAAGGGTTTAACTAGGATGATGTCCATGGGTAGGTAAAAATGAAGGTAAATAATCATAGGTTGACAAAGAAATGCCTAAATCATCTCCTAAACTTGCATTCTTTATTTTTGCTTTGCACACATACCAGGCAAGTTCTAGCATCAGTCACAAGCATAGAATATACTATTGTCTCACACACACAAGGCACATGATCGACTTTATTCGGAGTAGTATAGAATCTTGCCCCAACAGATGAAGGAATTGAACCACACAATATCACATAGTGAGTCACAATTAGAGCCTAAACGTCTCAATAGTCATGATGTTAGCACAAACTCTTGTTATAATCTCATGCTGCCTATTAGAATGATTTTATGTGAAGCTAAGTAAGAAAAATTTTACTACTAAAAAAACAAAAAAACCAATTTTGAAAAACAAAAAACTAAGCAAACAAACATAAATAAATGCAAATGCGGATAGAGAAGTAAAGCATGCAAATACCACCACCCCACACTTAAATGGGACACTGCCCTCAGTGGAAAATAAATACGGAGAACCTGGTCAGTCGGACTCCTCCTGTATGTCGGGGGTCATACCCCCTTCGTCGGAATCATCATGGGAGTCGTCGTCATCATAATTATCCTCCATGTCGGAGTCTGGCATGCGTCGATCATCATCGGTCGGCACATCATCATCAAGAGGTTCCTCAAAGTATGTACCTACTCCACACATCTCCCTCGCATGCATATTCATTGGATAGTCATGGTCCAGCTGTTGGAGCTCTGCAGCAGTTGGAACACGACCTCCGCTCATCATGGTGAACCGTGTCATGCCATAAAGATGACGGAAGAAACTCTCATCTCGAGCATGTCTCTCCGCAGTAGTAAGGTTGACGCCATGTGTTGTTTCAGCATCTTTGACCTTTGTAATGTCAACCTTCTTCGGGTTATGTGGGAGTTTATGATCAGCTGGTTCCTCTTGGATGTCCTCCTTCCGCAAGATTGCTGTCAACAGGTTGCCAAATGTGAAGTGGGACCGCTTTTGTAGTCTGGCCTTCTGCATTGTAGAACGAACGATTGCCCCAATGTTGATAGGGACATTCGTCATCAATGCATAGACCAAACACACTCTATCTCTTGTTATTTTGGTGTTCTGGGTCCCAGGAATAAGGCAAGAGTTGACAATACGCAACCATATTCTTGCTTCCCTATTCAAAGGAGCATAGGGAAAGGTGTTGTGTCGTCCGGTGTCTTTATGTCTGCTCCACCTTGCCATGGATCTACTTCCACAAAGTGTGTGTCGAATTGCTCTATAAGGAGGTCTACTGTACAGCTCTTTGAATGGTGCTGGATCAACTGAAGGCAAGCCAAGAAAGGAGTTGATCAAATCCGCATTGAGTTGTAGAACTTGGCCCCGAATCTTGACTTCGCTGCCTGTGATTTTCGATGACCAGTTGGCATAAAATTCTCGTGTCAAATCAAGATTGCATTCTCCCATGTCGCGGAAGATGAAATCCAGATTTAGTGCCATAATTTTTGCCAACATGCGCGGCTCCTTCTTCGCTAGGCTGTCCTTCTTGATCAAGTCGACATGAACGTATTTTCCTTCCTTGTTGTTCCTATACCATTCCTTGGCTTCCTCCTCAACAAACCATTTTATTCCAAACATGCGGCGTGGTAATTGCATTGAGGATGATTCTCCTTGGTCCTTGCGACCTTTTTTCTTGCCCTTTTGGGAAGTGGTAGCCTTATCTTGTCTTACTTTGGGTGCCATTGTACCTGAGATTTAAACAATGTTCCTATTAGCATCAGCTCAATATATACAATCTATACACAAGCAGTAGGGGTACCACCCCACACTTAGGTTGTTGATACAAATTAGTGAAGTGGAAGTAGTCAATTACTTAGACTTCATCGACATGCATTTTAGGCGCTATATTCCGACAAGAAAATCAGAGATGTATCACTTCTTGCAACCGTAGCAATACTTTCATGTTAGGTATAACAAGACTACTACATAGGGATTACATCCTGGTATAGTTTCTATCAATAATCACAACCTTCTATGTCGGTAGGCAACTATAAGTCATATCCCGATGAACGGGATCTTCTAACATGTTGGTATTCAAGTGACAAGGTTATGCAATGTTCATGACTATAGCAATTCCGCAATTAGTATAACAATGCATCAAAATCAAATTCAAGTCGGAAACAGTTTAAGATCATCCTAACGTATATGTTCACTCACATGGTTTTGTATCAACAATTCAAACACATTAACATCACCAATATTTCTTGAAGATGTATCAATTCATAATAGACATAGCAACGTAGTACTTACGAAAAATAGATGAAGAATAAAAGAGTACTTACGTGATTGAAGCCTTTGGAGATGTTCTTGTGAAGTGGGAGAGCAAAAAGAAAAATTTTGAGATGTTTTAGAGAGTATGTGCGGCGCCTAGGTCAAGTTTCCAATGTGTTTATGTTTCAAGACTAAGTCCCCTTTATATAGGAAAATAATGGGTCGGGTTTTGACCCATTTAAAATCGGTTTTGGAGACAAAAAGTGACCATAGGCGGCGCCTTTAGCTTTGCCTATGCATGGTATAGGCGGCGCCTAATGCAAAGCATTTGCTAGCATAGGCGGCGCCTAGTGCAATGCCTTTAGTGACCATAGGCGGCGCCTTTAGCATGGCATATGAGATTCTGAGACCAAATGCTTTAGCATAGGCGGCGCCTATGCTATAGCATACTTGAGCAGGGGCGGCGCCTATACCTTTGCACACTAGATCCCGAGACCTTAGGCTATAGTATAGGCGTTGCCTTGTTCGTGGTCTAGTTTTACCTAGGCCTAGCCTTGCTCGATGCCTATTTTGTCATGAGCAATGCTCAATCCATAGCCTTATGCATCTTAATTCCAAACTTACCACCTTTACCATGCACTACATCCAAATCGTCATTTGAAACCAATCTCCTCGTTGAATACCTCTTGCACCTACATTTGCTCCAAACCAATAAAAACAATTAGTACGATGGGTTGCCTCCCATCTAGCGCCTTAGTTTTGGTCGTGGCACGACTCTTATTTTTGGATTTTCATTTATCAAAAGCAAAACAAGTACTAGAACGAAAGAAAGACAAAATGATAAACGATAAACGATAAACGATAAACGATAAATGATAAACGATGGGTTGCCTCCCATCTAGCGCCTTATTTATTGTCGCGGCATGACATAGTTACCTCGAGTACTTAGACTTCGTCGAGATAAGTGATGTCCATATAATTCATCGAGTCAAGAGGACCGATATAAGGTTTAACACGTTGACCATTCACCTTGAAGACAACACCATTATTGTCTTCCAATTCAACTACTCCAGACGAGTAGACTTGGATAACTTTGTATGGACCAGACCACTTAGACTTTAAATTACCTGGGAACAACTTCAATCTAGAGTTGAAGAGAAGTACCATATCATCCCTTTGGAAGTTTCGTCGAACAATCCGCTGATCATGATACTTTTTTATCCGCTCCATATATAGGTCTGATCTCTCATATGCATGGAGACGGAACTCATCTAATTCGTTCATCTGCTCCAACCTCAGATTCATCACATCATCCCAATTCAAATACAATTGCATCAATGCCCACAATGCCTTATGTTCGAGCTCCATGGGTAAATGACAAGCCTTCCCATAAACTAGTTGATAAGGGGACATGCCGATGGGTGTTTTGAATGCAGTCCTATACGCCCATATTGCATCATCTAGCTTCCGAGACCAATCCTTCCTATTAGCATTTACCGTCTTCAAAAGGATTTGCTTGATCTCTTGATTGGAAACCTCTACTTGTCCACTCGTTTGTGAGTGATAAGGCGTGGCTACCTTATGTTGCTTGACACCATACTTGGCCAACACGGATTTGAATAGCTTGTTGCAAATGTGAGATCCTCCATCACCTATGATAGTACGTGGTACTCCAAAGCTAGAGAAGATATTCCTCTTCAAAAATGCTACAACACGCTTTCCCTCGTTGTCGGCCAACTCTATAGCTTCAACCCCTTTCGAGACATAATCTACAGCAACTAAGATGTACTTCACTCCAAACGAATTCGTGAATGGACCCATGAAATCAATGCCCCACACATCAAAGAGTTCTACCTCAAGAATTTTTGAAATGGGTATCTCATGGTGTTTCGAAATAGCACCTTGTCTTTGGCATTGGTCGCATCGTCTAACAAAGTCATAGGCATCTCTAAATATCGAAGGCCAATAATATCCACTCTGCAATACTTTTCTTGCCGTCCGATTGCCTGCGTGATGTCCTCCAACTTGGGAAGTGTGGCATGCTTCCAATATAGTAGGCACCTCTACATGGGATATACATCGTCGAATAATACCATCCGCACATCGTCGAAACAAATATGGCTCATCCCAATAGTAGTGTTGTAATGCATAAACTTCCTCTTTTGATGGTATGATAAATTGGCAGGTATTACATTACTCACCACAAAATTTGCAAAGTCGGCATACCATGGTAACTTTTCTGTTATCGTGGCTAGGATCTCCTCGTCAGGGAATGCATCATCAATCTCGATATCAGGCTGCACCACATGCTCGTTCTCGAGTCTAGATAGATGGTCGGCCACTTGGTTCTCGCAACCTCTTCTATCTTTAACTTCGAAATCAAACTCTTGCAGCAGCAATACCCATCGAATTAATCTTGGTTTTGCAACCTTCTTTGTCATTAGATACCTAAGAGTTGCATGGTCTGTATGAACGATCACCTTAGTACCCAATAGATAGGCATGAAACTTCTCAAACGCATACACTACCGCTAGGAGCTCTTGTTCTGTCACAGTGTAGTTCCTTTGGGCTTTATTTAGGACCTTAATCGCATAGTACATAGGATGAAATAATTTCTCCTTTCTCTAACCAAGCACAACTCCAACGGCTACACCACTAGCATCACACATGACTTCGAACGGGAGAGACCAATCTGGTGCTACCATGATAGGGGCTTCAATGAGTTTTCCTTTGAGGCATTTGAATGCCTTTAAGCAATCTTCATTGAAGTCAAACTTCGCATCTTTCTCCAAGAGTTTGCACAATGGACTACCAATTTTGGAGAAGTCTTTGATGAACCGATGATAGAAACCTGCATGGCCGAGAAAACTACGAACTCAAGTCACCGAAATTGGAGGCGGTAGCTTCCCAATGACTTCGATTTTCGCTCGATCAACCTCAATTCATCTTTTGGAGATTTTGTGCCCAAGAACGATTCCTTATTTTACCATGAAGTGGCACTTCTCCCAATTCAGCACTAGGTTGAATTCTACACATCTTTGCAACGCCATACTTAGGTTTGCCAAGCACGATTCAAAAGTCTCACCAACAACTGAAAAATCGTCCATAAATACCTCCAAAGTGTCTTCAACCATATTAGAAAAAATTGACATCATACAATGTTGAAAGGTGGCTGGTGCGTTACATAGCCCGAATGGCATACGTTTGAAGGCAAACGTACCATATGGGCATGTAAACGTTGTCTTCTCTTGGTCTTCGGGTGCAATAAAAATCTGATTATAGCCTGCATAACCGTCTAAGAAGCAAAACCATCCTTTCCCCGTTAATCGATCTAGCATTTGGTCCATAAATGGCATTGGAAAGTGATCTTTGAGTGTCCAAGAATTCAACTTTCGGTAGTCCATGCATACTCTCCATCCAGTGACGGGTTTGAGTGGAATAAGCTCATTCTTCGCATTCGCGACCACCGTCATGCCTCTTTTCTTGGGAACACATTGTATCGGGCTTACCTATGTACTGTCGGAGATTGGATACACAACCCCCGCGTCTAACCACTTGATAATTTCTTTCTTCACCACTTCTTGCATAGGTGGGTTTAGACGTCTTTGATGCTCAATGGTGGGTGTGCAATTCACTTCAAGCTGAATTTTATGTGTACAAATCCCAAGTGAAATACCAATAATATCCGCAATGGTCCATCCAATGGCTCTAATATACTTCCGTAGAATAGCAATTACAGCTGCAACTTGTTGCTCACCCAAATTTGCTGCAACAATGACTGGAAGTGTGTTTCCGCTTCCTAGGAATGCATACTTTAAATGTCTTGACAACTCCTTCAATTCTAATGTGGGTGGCTCTTCAATAGATAGCTTAGCTGGTGGTGTGGGTCGATTCTTGAGATCAAGGTCCAGCTTCTTGGGAGCATAGCGATATGTCCCTAATCCTGATAGAGCACCAATAACTTCTTCACAATTTTCAGAATCCTTATTCTCTCCATTCATGAGCACAACCGCCAAAGGGTCATCAATAATTTGCTCTTCTTCAAGTAATTCCTTCTCATCATCAAAGTAAACATCAGCCACTGAAAATATACTCAGAGCGAACTACTTCGTCATTTATTCGGAACGAAAGCTCATTAGCTCTCAAATCAATAAGTACGCTTCCCGTAGCAAGGAAAGGACGCCCCAAGATTATGGGAACTTCTGAGTCTGCCTCACAATCCAAAATAACAAAGTCTGTCGGAAAGATAAATGAAGAAACCTTTACCAAGATATCACATAGAATACCAACAGGTCGTTTTACCGACCTATCCTCCATTACGAGCCTCATGTTGGTTGGAGTAGGATCACCCAAACCCAACTTCTTATAGATAGATAATGGCATCAAATTGATGTTGGCTCCTAAGTCACATAATGCCTTGGCAAAATTTAAAGATCCAACGGTGTAAGGAATAGTGAAAGCACCGGGGTCAGCCTTTTTCTGAACTATTGATCGGGTAGCGATTGTGCTGCAGTGATGAACATCATTTTTCAACTCATAACTTGCTGCCCGCTTCTTTGTCAAAAGATCCTTCATAAATTTCGCATACCCAGGCATTTGTTCAAGTGCCTCCACTAATGGAACATTAATGGTTAACTGCTTTAACATAGTCATGAATTTGCTGAACTTCGTGTCATCCACCACCTTCTTCAATGTTTGAGGGAAAGGTGGTGGTGGGTATGGAATTGTTCTCTCCACGACTTTCTTCTCCTCTTACTTCCGTTTTTCAGCTTTTTCAGGTTGCAAATTGTTGGGGTTGACGTCGTTGACGATAGGATTAGTTGCAGCGGCATCTTTTCCTTTTGCCTTATCATCAATGTCCACTACTTCGTCAACCACTTGCTTGATTTTTGCTGATGTTTCCATCATCTTACCACTTCGGGTAGTGATGGCCATGCATGACCCATCATTCCTTGGGTGTTGCACAGTATCGCTAGGTAAAGTGCCAACCTTTCTTTGATTGAGTCCTGCTGAAAGTTGGCTCAATTGTTGCTCTATTTGCTTGATTGAAGTGGAATGAGAATCAACTATTTGTTTCATAGAGGACAAATCATTAACTACCTCTCTTACTCCCGCGCTTGTTGCTTCCACTCCTTTCAATATTTTAGCCAGCATGTCTTCCATACTTCCAAAATTAGATGTGGTGGCATCACGTCTTCCAGGGGGAACGTACAAACCACTCTTTTCATTCTTGTTCTTCCAACTACCTTGGTCCTTGTTTCCAGATTTATCATAATAGTTCCGACCTTGGTTTCCTTGGGTATTACCTCGGAAATCCCCCTGATTGTTCAAGTAGTTGGCCTCTTCTTCCGAATCAGATTCGTCTCTTCCTTTAGACGCAATAGCTTTCACTTTTTTGGTCTTCCCTGATAATACATGCTTTGTAAGAAGATCCACTTGTGTTTTCATGTGCGCCATATCTTGATCACGTTCTTCTTCTCTTCTTCTTTGGTCTGCAGTCATGCCAATAGATAAAGTGGGGCTTGCTACCTCAGAATCCCTGGTATGCCAAGCTCTACTTTGCTTCATCACACAATCTAGCATATTGCTTGCTTGACCAAAGGTGAGGTCCATAAAAGATCCTCCAGCTGCATTATCCACCACTGGTTTAGTTATTGAATTCAAGGCTCTGTATAATATCTCCATTAGGTGAACATTAGTCATGTGATGGTTTGGGCATCTCGCTAGCTTTGTTTTGAACCTCTCCCATGTTTCATGAAGGGCTTCAGTTGGAAGCTGACGAAAGTTGCTGATTTCATCTCTCAATTGTGCTCTTTTGGATGACGGAAAAAATCTTTCTAGGAAAGCGTCTCTCAATTGCCTCCAATTTGTAATAGAATCAGGAGTCAGCCCATTCAACGATAGAGTTGCCTCCCCAGACAGAGAAAATGGAAATAGACGTAATCGAATTGCATTCTGATCAATACTAGGATTGTTAAATGACTTGCATGTAGAAATAAAGTTGATGAGATGCATATTCGGATCATCGCCTGCTAGTCCACCAAATAATCCCTTGAGTTGCAATAACTGAATCATGGTGCTTATGATGTTGAACTTGGCTCCGGGCGCAAATGGTGGAGGAATAATAGCTCCTGTGGCTCCGTCTCCATCAAGATCATCGTCATCGTCGTCAAAAGCTGGTTGCATGGGTTGGCGATCATACCTAAATCGAGCTTGACGACCTCTTCTGTTGGCAGGTGTTGCGATTTCAGCATCATGCCTTGGGTTTAGTAACTCGTCATTACCTAAATCCTCATCATCATGATTTGTTGCTCGCCCAGGGTTATCAATGTTTTGTTGTTGAACTTTAGCAGCGGTAAGAGCAGCTAATCTCGCCTGTTCCTGTTGAGCAGCCATCCTTTTGATTTCTGCTTGTGCTTCTATTCTGCCAATACGTTGTGGTTCAGGATTGATAGGTAATAAAAGTTGACCAGAACTTCTAGTATGGGTCATGCACTGAATAAAAACCTGCAGTAAACAAAAACAAAAACTGAAAGTAAAAGTACGAGAATCTTTGACCAAAGGGTCTAGTAATTATCACAAACTTAATTGACACTCGTATTCCCCGTCAACGGCGCCAATTTTTGATAACGCTCAATCTACAGCTCTCGTAGGAGTGTAAAGCGGTCGCTAGCAAATATAGAACCCAACTGGTTTGGGTATCGATCCCACAGGGAATAGCTTGGTCAACAAGTAAGCAACGATTACTAGAATTTTAGTGCAAGTCTCGTAAGTAGCGGGGATTGTAATGTGTAACCAAAATATTAAAGTAAAAACTGAAAAAGCAAAGTAAACAGAAAGAATAGTTATTAAGTTGTAAACAATGAGAATTGAGAAGTTGGAGTTATGTCCACCTTCTGAGTTATACGTCTCCATTGGCTATGAGTGTGTTGAATTCCAACATGCATGTGCTTATAGAGAATTGTATTCGATGGTAAATCCAGGCGTCTTTCGACCTATTCGAGGATTATTTCACTTTAACTCTTTCGAGCTTAAAGCGTGTCTAACGGTACGAATTCTCCAAGAGGTTAATCCAGTTACGGCACTAACTTTTTAATAGGGGATGGGACCCTACTACCTTGACATTATCTCTTTTCCAGACAGATAACCTTTCTTTCGAACAAGTTAAATTTTATACTGGCGTATTCTTGCGTTTGCAACCACAAAGAATTTAGGTTAAGACGAAGAGAATAATGATATAAGCAGCATCGTGTCATGAACTCACAAACTCATAGTAATAGATAGTATCTCATTCGTCTTCCATAACCCCAAAAGAGAAGTTTAGTTGCCCATGAGTGCGAAGGAAATCACAATTGACATTGTTATTATACCACAATAAGAATTTCGTGTAGCACAAATGTGGTAGGCGTTAGGCGTGATTTCTTGCAAGTAATGTTTCTCTTGTTGCGGAAATTAAGAATTGAATAGATGAATAGAAGAAGAATAAAAAGTAGAATTAATGGAAGGGTTAGAAGAAGAGTTATAGAGTAATAGAATTAATGAGGAATGAATAAAAATCTCTAGCAAGATAGGGTATTTATAATACCCATATCCTATTCCTACTAAGCTAATGAAATACTTAACCCAATTGTACTAGGTTAATGTATCATTGTCCTAATCCTACTAAGCTAATGAAATACTTAACCCAATTGTACTAGGTTAATGTATCATTATCCTAATCCTACTAAGTTACTGCTAGTCTCCAAAGTCTTTAGAATTGCAGTTTTTGCCCGGGACATATTTTCCATGCCTCACTTTTGGTCCTTAGGCGTCCAAGCTTCCTTTTCTCCTTTCGTGAAGCTTTCTTTGGCGTCAAGTAATCCATAAAATGCTGAATTCTGCATCATTTATACCTGAAACTTTGCTAATCATGTTCGTTAGCTCACTTACAGGAAAAAGGACTAAAAGTGCATGAAATATATAATTTGTTCTCAAAACTTGGCTAAAATATGGGCAAAATCTAATGCTATAGGCGTGTAAATTCGCATATCATCAGTCTCCTTGCTCAAGAAGTGCATAGGTGACCCAGAAGTTGTAGTCCCTATTCAGAGCATAGGTGTTCCAAACAACGTCTCTTATGAAGAGATTACAGTTGAAATCTTAGACTATCAGACTCGTAGATTGATGAACAAATACGTCTCTCTAGTTAAAGTTCTTTGGAGAAATCAGTCCGTTGAGGGAGATACTTGGAAAGAAGAAGTAGACATGCGTACCAAGTATCCTCAACTCTTCTCCGCCAGCTCAGATCAAGCTTAAGGTAACAGTTCTCCTTAAGCTTACTCAGTTTCATGTTTATTGTTCATCATAAACTTGGTATTAAATACCATTGCATATTCAGTCATGCATTCATGTATCAGTTCAGTTATATAATTATGCATCAGACATGCATTCTTATCGTGAGAAATTTTGTTCCTCAGAACATCCATTCATGCATTCATGAAGCAGTTACACATGCATCAGATATGCATGTTCAGTATGATATGTTCAATTATCAGTCATATTAGTCATGAAATTATGTTTGAGTTATTCATGTTCAGTATGTACGTCGGTTATCTTCTCCTCTCACTCTGAGTCTCATTTGAGGACGAATGTTCTCAAGGGGGAGATATTGTAATACCGCGTACTTTTTCCTAGTTTGAAATCATCTAAAGAATGTTAGAATCTTTCCTTGAAAGATAAATCCACTTTTGTAAATGTGGTATTTTTATGATTTTCACTTTTTTTTCACATGGGAAATTGAATTAAATTTTTAATAATACCAATTTTGTCAAAATCCGACATCGGAGGAAAAGTTATGGCTAAAATACAAAAGGCAGTAAAACTGCCCAGATGCGACGGTGAGGTTGACGGATTATCGGACTAGCAACGGACCATCGCGCACAACTGTCGCAGCAAGGCAGTGAGAAATACCTTCTTCCTAGGAGCAACGGCCTAGGCCGATGTACTTTCGGACTAGCGAAGAACCGTCGCTTAGGTCATCGAAAGGGAAACAGTGAGTCCACCTTCTAGATAAGGTGCAATGGTTAGGTTAACAGACCGTCAAACTTGCGATAGACTTGGAGTGAAACTGTGAACGTTTTCCTCTATCTGACTTAAGGTGTGTAAAGTTTAAATTACCTGACCTTACTCTCTTGTTCTGCATCTCCCTAGTCTTAAACTTCTGCTCTTCTACTTGCTGGGCATGGGTCATGAGTCTGGCTAAGGTCAGATCACCAATCAACATCGCAGACCTACACTCATTTATCACGCTATCATTGACCCCAGACATGAACTTTCTCATCTTAGCTCTATTGTCTGCAACCACATGAGGAGCATACCTGCCTAGCTGAGTAAATCTAAGATAATACTCCCTAACCATCATATTCCCCTGCCTAAGATTGATAAACTCAAGAACTTTGGCTTCCCTCAGCTCATGGGGAATGAATCTGTCTAAGAAGGCTGTGACAAATTCCTCCAACTTGATAGGGCTTGTATCATCTAATCTCTCAGACTTCCACTGTTTGTACCAATCATAAGCAACATCCTATAACTGGTAGGTGGATAACTCAGCACTCTTAATAGAAGTAACACCTATGATGTCAATGACCTTCTAGACTTGGTCAATGAACTCCTGAGGGTCCTCATCAGACTTAGACCCATGGAAAGATGGAGGGTTAATCCGGGTAAAGAACTGAACCCTAGCTATTTTGGGATTGGTCACTGGATTGGTCGGAACGACTGGTGTCCGTTCATTCTGTGCAGCCATGGACTGAGCAAGTGTGGTAAATATGACTCTAAACTACTCATGGGAAATATGTTCGCCCAAAGGATCTTCAGGCTGAGTAGCTGGCTGGTTTCTTCTCTTTCGGGCCATGGTCTAGAATAAGAGAAGAATGGATTAGACTGAGAGTTTAACTGGTGATTATGCTCACTAGCATGACATGAATAATGAAGAAAGGGGACTGTTCCTAAAACATCTTATAGCCTCCCGCACTTAAATGTGGCATGCAACACACCTATGTACAAGACTCTACTAGATGCGGCTTTTAGACTTCTGAGGACTTTATTGAACCTTAGGCTCTGATACCAAGTTTGTAACACCCCGATTCGCTGAACCAGAATGCTATACGGTGCTCATGACCCCGAGGAGCAACATGTTAAGCCATGACTGATATCTGTACCAGTATACTGCAAATCATGATATAATAATGCAGAACACATAGAACTGTAAGGCCATAAGGTTTAATTGAATAAAATTATGTGGGTGAAAATACCCAAAACAACTCAATCTGAATGTAAATCTGAACATAGATTTGAAAGCCTCTAAACTATCTGAATAAGGAGTTGAAGGAACATGTCTCCAACTAACTCTATGAAACTAAACTTAAGAAATAAATAAATGTATCAAATCATATTGTCCTCGAATCAATGAGGACACACTGTCTCTGCGACTGGAAGCTACCGCTACTACTGGGCTGGAGCTCGTGTCTCAGAACCTATGGTGTAACATGAAAAGAAAGAACCATAGCGCAAATGAGTTAGTATAACTGGAGTACTGAGTATACGAGGAAGGTAGGCTGAACATAAAGGGTTTCATGCATGAACAACGTTGACTGACTAATATGAACGTGGGAGTGCAAACACACATATATATAAACTAGGACCGTGAATACGTGATAGCATGACCTGTAAGCTAATACATGGTTTACTGATAACTGTCATGACTGATACTGAAATTGATAACATGGACGACTGTATCTAACAGTCCTGTAGATACTGAAATTTGAAGAATGCCCTGAGTTCTTTTGCTGAGACTGAAACTAAAAATGTGGGAAGTAGTGTTTAACCGACATGCCCCATGTATTCCGTTATGTCTAAGCTGGGGTCCAATATCTGCCCCAACTATAGGGGTCTCCATACCGTGCCACGGGTAAGGAAAGCCTGTGAGTGACCCTTATCTGGTGGGTATACAATGAGAATGATGGGAACCCTAAACTGACGAGTTAAGCCACCTCATCAACCCTAATCTGACGGGTTAAGATATCTCAACCTACGCTGTCTACGTAGTTATGGAACACAAGGATGACTACTAAGAATCACACCCTGAACTGGCGGGTGAGTTCCCATACTTGGGTTCACTCAATGCTAACCTGTACTCCTATCTGGAGGGACTGGACATGAATAACTGACTGTGCATGACTTAATCATACTGAATTTCGTTAACTGGCAGAATATTTCTGATATCTGACAACTGACTATGATCATGAGATTTTCCTGAGTCACATGACTGAATGAAGTCTATAGAATCATAGGTTGAGTTTGAATATCATGAAACATGACATAGATCTAGGCAGACAACTATAGTTTTTGGGTACAAGTACCCCCACGACTCGATGGAAGGAAACTGACACACATGACTGACTTGACCATAAGAGTAGAGTCCATAATTTATAATATCATAAGTAGGGATCTCATAATAAGAATGGTTATCAACAATGTATTGCATGGAAAGAATTTCATATCACATGGAAGTACTTATGCTTGGGTTCACGGCTCCTAACCAATCGCCTATGCTTACTGTCTCTCACGAAAATGGGCATAACTTTTCGCTCGGGTATTGGATTAAGGCAAAATTGGTATCGTTGGAAATCTAATTCGATTCTCTAAAATTTGGTGGGTATAAATAAGCCAAAATACCACATTAACATCGAGTTATACTCGATCAAAGATGACCGTTGCAAAATCGAACAATAAAACTTGATGGATTCAAAAACTCTTAGCTTGTATTACCTTAAGTGACTCATATGAACATGCTTAATGCATCTTAAGCTATCCTATCACTATGATATTCATTGTAAGTCATGTACTCAAGCATGAATCACAGGATAGGAGATTTCATATGTAGGAATACTCATTCACTTCCTAGCTTAGAAACATGCGGGGTATTACATAATGCCATGTGGTCCTCAAGAACATTTACATGTAATTTTATATGGGGTTGCATTCGTTAATGCCTACAAGTGAGTAATTTTATCTTAAGACATTCGTTATCCATCCATCATCGAGAAAAGCACCTAACTATGACTAAAGCAACCAAACATATAATAAGAAACAAAATAATTAATCCTATTAAACAAGTATACTAAGAATAAGGTACTGTTTTTCTACAAAACAAGCAACACAATAACCAACCACCCCACACAAATGCCAAGCACTATCCCAGTGCATATAACAAAATAAAGAACCTGGCTAGTAGTTCTCCTCCTCCATATCTGAAGTCATGCCACCTGTATTGGAATCATCATCGGATTCATCCTCACTAGACTCGGCCTCTATGTTAGAATCCATTAGTCGCCGATCCTCATCAGTCTAAGCGTCATCATTCGCTGGATCCTAGAAAAATCCCCACTCCACACATAGATCTTGTATGATCATTAAGTAGATAACCATAGTCTAGCTGCCATAGATCCACAACAGTAAGTACATGGCCTCCACTCATCATAGTGAGCTCCGTTATGCCATACAGAGGGTGGAAGAAGCTCTCAGCTCGTGCGTGTCTTTATATGATGCTGAACGCTGGACCTTGGCTTACATATGGATCATTAACCTTTGTGACATCCACTATTGGTGGGTTTTGTTGTAGCTTGTGATCAACTGAATTTCCTCAATCCCATTTTTTTTAAGATGGTAGTCAGTAAGCTTTTGAAACTAATTTTTTTCTTTTTGTACATCCTAGATTTGCGCGTAGAAGCACGTATAACTATAACAACATTAAATAAGAATGTCAGTCATAAAAGAAAACACTAGACATACCCAATCATGAGAGATTTTGGTGAAGTGCGATCTCAGAATAAGGCAATCATTGACTATCCTTATCCAGATATGTGCTTCCCTATTTAGAAATGCATATGGAAAAGTGTTATGGTGGACTTTATCTTTGTGATAGGACCATTGAGTTGTGGAACATGAATAATGCAATGTATGTCTGATAGATCTATGTAGAAGCCTGCTATATAGTCCCTTCATCCTGGAGTGGTCTACCTCCGGAGTACCAAGGGGTGAGTTCAATAACTCAATCGTCAGATTTATGATCTGCCCTCAAGATTTTATCTCATTCCCATGGGTCGTTGAAAACCAATTTGCATACAATTTCCTAACCCAATCCAGATTATATTCACCTATGTCTTCAAAAATAAAGTTGAGCTTTAATTAAATGGTCTTGGAAATAATACGAGGGCAGTGCCTCGCTAAATTCTCTCTATAGATGAGCTCCACTGGTAATATCGGTGTGATTTGTTGTCCTTGTACCATAGCTCACCATCCTTCTCAACCCATTTGATCCCAAATGTGCGTCGGGACCCTTGAAGTACGCATGAGGCATCTCGGATTACTTTAGAGGATTTCCCAGCTCGTGATCTTTTCTGCCCCTTTTAAGATGTAGATCTAATTTCCTTGAATGTGCGTTGTTTGGGAGCCATTTATATTGTATTCATCATAATATCCATGTTAGCCACGGATAATGAAAATAACTATAATTACGATGAGGGTCCTGAACTCGCCACCCCACACTTAATTAGTTAGTATAAACCAATTAAGTGTTATTGTTGGGTACTCAGACTTCACCAACATACACTTTGACATGGCGCACCAACATTTCTCAAGATATTATTCACACACTTCAATTCACAATTTTACTACACAAAACTCTGAACTTCCACAACAATTTGCAATTCAAATTAGCATATATCATAACACAAAATTGTTGTACAAAATTAGTCCGTTCAAGACCCTAATTCCATCAATCCATATCAATGAAATCATCATGGAACAAAATCATGCCTTAAAGCTTCTACATATTAATACCCACAATACAACATTATTTACAAATAAGTCAACCAATACCATATTCAAAGGTAAATTAAGATGTGAATTAAAATCCACAAAACTAAAGTGTGTTAGTCATGAAAAATATAATCATACCCAAAAGCTTGAAAAACTACAACAATGGTGTTTCTTACAATAATAATTTTCATCTTCACATGATGGCCAAGAATTTAATTTGATATAGCCATGGCAAGAACTCAACCACAACCCCCAACAGTTTACCTAAAAACTACAAAATAAAGCCATAACAATCAAAGATTATGAAAAGAAAACTTACCTTGAAGAGAGAAGATTGAGGAAAAAAAAAGGAAAAGTTCTTTGGATTTGTATGTAAAGAAGAACCTTTTAAGGTAAAGGGGTGTTTAGAATTAGCTTTGGCGATGAAATAAGAGAGAATTTTGGGATTTAGGGTGTTGGTGTTATTTATAAAATCGAAAATCAGGTTGGGTTGACCCGGTTTGAGTTTGTGAATTTAGTAGAAGTTGGTGTGGTTTGCGTCACCTATGGGATAGACTAATCGTAATTGGGTGCAGCATCGGGTATCACCAAACATAAATAGTGAGCATTGGCAATGTTGTATGCATCACATAGTGGATCGTATAACTTAGCTAGGGTGCCGCATTATGAATCGCATAACTTAGCTTGGGCGGCTCCAACTACTTTGCCTAATTAAGGTAGTAAGCATATGCGGTGTGATGGGCACCGCCTAGTCTATCACATAAATTGTCTTAGAAGCGCAAAATAGATCGCAAAATGGCGATTTTGCACCACACACACTATTGCCTAATTTAGGCAGTGAGCATATGCGGTGTGTTCGGAGCTCCGTTGTCCATGGCCTACCTAAGATTGGGTGCCGCACAACCCATAGCATACTTATTATTGGGAGCCGTACACCTCATCAACTATATAAGCAGTGTTTACATATAATAAGGTGGAGATATGCACCAAAATCAATTTTCCATTATTGCAACACGAACTCGTTGTGGACTCAACCTTTTACCACTTTAACCTACTTGTAAAGTGCCGAATACTAAAAAACTAACCACATTCCATATGACTCAATTCTAAACTTAATTTTATACCAATCACCTCCTTAGTACTTCATACACCTACACATTATAAAAAAACTTAAAAATGATTAGACGGATGGGTTGCCTCCCACCAAACATCATGGTTTCGATCATGGCTCGACTCTTATTTTTGTATTTTTGCTTAACATGATAAAATCTAGGAAAAATCATGGGTTGCCTCCCATGAAATGCCTAATTTAACATCACGGTACAAGTCAATTATCTTGACTACTCAGAATTTGTCAAGATACATCGATGATACCCTTTGTACCTTACTTATTGGACCAAGTATTTCTTGATCAAGTTTCCATTGACCTTGAATGAGCTCCCATCTTTTCTCTCAAGTTCAACTACTCCAGATGAGTAGACTTGAGTGATTTTTAATGGCCCATACCATTATGATTTTAGCTTACCTGCGAAGAGCTTAAGCCTCAAATTGAAGAACAATACTCAATCACCTACCTGAAAATACCGCTTCTCAATTATTAGATCATGGTACTTCTTTATTCTCTCTTTATATAAGTCATCTATTTCATAAGCACTGAGACAGAATTCATCTATCTCATTTAACTGTACCAACCTTAATTCAGCTGTCTCCTTTCAGTCCATGTTCAATTGTTTGAGCACCCACAAAACTTTGTGTTCCAGCTAAATCAGAAGATGACATGCTTTTCCATAAACCAGTTGGTACAGTGACTTCCCAAAGGGTGTCTTAAAAGTTGTTTGATATGACCATAAGGCATCATCAAGCTTTTGAGACTAATTGCTTCTACTTGCATTCACTATTTTGGCCAAGATAACTTTGATTTCTAGATTTGAGACCTCCACATGCCTAGTAGACTATGGGTGATATGGATTAGCTACCATATATTGATTTACACCATATTTCATCAATGTTATCCTAAATATCTTATTGCAAAAATGAGATCCCCCGTCTCTTATGTTTTTCCGTGGTACCCCAACGCAGAAGAAGATGTTCTTCTTCAGAAAAGCAACCACTCTTTTCCCTTCAATGTTAGCTAAGCCATAGCCTCAACCCATTTGTACACATAGTCCATAGCTACTACGATATACTTCAGCCCATAGGATCACACAAATGGCCCTATAAAGTCAATACTCGAAATATCAAATTATTTAACTTCTATCATCTTTGCCAAAGACATCTCATGATGTTTAGAGATCGAACCTTGCCTTTGGCAATGATCGCAGTTCCTTAAAAACTCATAAGCATCCATAAAAAGTGTTGGCCAATTGTAACCACTTTGTAACACCTTTTTCACCGTACGATCACCTACATGATATCCCCCAACTGGGGAGGTACGACAGGCTTCCAGGATACTTAGCATATCAATTTTTGGGATGCCCCTTGTGAAAATG
Source organism: Capsicum baccatum var. pendulum (assembly GCA_030864225.1). Taxonomy (NCBI): domain Eukaryota; kingdom Viridiplantae; phylum Streptophyta; class Magnoliopsida; order Solanales; family Solanaceae; genus Capsicum; species Capsicum baccatum. The sequence goes on from CM061559.1 coordinate 114,373,241, forward strand.
TTGTCAGCATAATTTCTGAATAAGTACGGCTCATACAGAAATTATCTCATGGAATCATGGAGAAACTTTTTTTCTAATGGAAAGATAGATTCTCCAAAACACTCACAACAAAGTTGGCAAAGACACCATACCAAGGTAATATATCAAGAGCAGCCACTAGAATTTGTTCATATAGAAAAGCATGATCAATATCAATCTTCTCTATAGTGGACTGTTCTCCCTTTAGCCTGGAAAGGTAGTCTGTGAATTAGTTCTCACACCCTTTTTGGTCTTTGACCTCAAAGTCAAATTCCTTCAAAAGTAACACCCATCTAATTAGCCTTGGTTTTGTGTCCTTCTTTGCCATTAGGTATCTCAAAGTAGCATGGTCTGTATGAACCACTACCTTGGTTCCTAACAAGTATATCTGGAACTTTTCAAATGTATAAACAATAGCTAAAAGCTCTCGCTTAGTGACTGTATAATTTTTTGGTGGCCCATTCAATGCTTTTCTCACGTAATAATTGGGGTGAAATAGTTTCTCCTTCTTTTGACCAAGTACTTCTCCGAATTCTACTCCACTCGCGTCATACATTATTTTGAATTGTCCTAGACCATTCTGGAGCAACTATAATAAAAGCAACAACAAGCTTCACCTTAATGAACTAGAATACCTTTATACAATCATCATCGAACACAAACTTTGCCTACTTCTCCAACAGTTTACAAAGTAGATTTGCAATCTTGGAGAAGTCCTTTATGAACCTGCAGTAGAATCATACATAACCCAGAAAACTATGGACTACTTTCACTAAAATAGGAGATGGTATTTTTTCAATAACTTCTATCTTTGCTATATCAATTTCAATCCCCTTAACTGAAATTCAATGTCTCAGCACTATGCCTTTCTTTACCATGAAGTGGCATTTCTCCCAATTCAGCAAAAGATTTAATTTTCACATCTCTGTAGTGCTATAATTAAATTTACAAAGCACAATTCATATAAGCAACAAACTATTAAGAAATCATCCATGAACACTTCCAAAGTATCCTCAACCATATCCAAGAAAATAGCAATCATGCATCATTGAAACATGGTCAGTGCATTGTATAATCCGAATGACATTAGCATGATTGCAAAAGTTCCATAAGGGCATGTGAAGGTCGTTTTCATGTAGTGATTTATTAGGCAGTTGCCAAAAGTTGCTGATCTTATCACTCAACAGTAACATTCTGGAAGGTGGAAAAAACCTTTTAAGGAAAGCTCCTTTCAATTGCCTTCAAATTGTTATAGAATTAGGTGCCAGCTCATTCAACAACAAAGTTGCCTCCCCAAAAAAGAGACAATGGAAATAATCTCAGACATATGGAAATCTTCCACACTCCAAAATTATGAAATGACTTACAAATGTTGATGAAATTTACCAAATGCAGATCTGGATCATCACCAAGTAATCAACCAAAAAATCCTTTCAAGGCAAATCAATTAAGGCTCTTAAGGGTGGTTTCTCTCTGTCTCCCTTATTGTCTAAGTCATGTTACTCCTTCCTCATCATTAGTTCAACTAATGGAATTATTTAATGCATGGTTTTCATGGTATTATTTTTGTAATATTTGGATTTTGAAATATATGTTGAAAATTTTGATTGTTCATGGTTAAATAATATTTTCCCATGTTTTCTTATGTTTTTTTGTGTTATAATAATGGTTTAAATATGTGGTTAGATGGGAATGGTCAATTGATACTTGTTTTTTGTTTTGAAAAACTATATACCCTCTACATGTTTGTTAAAATGCCAATGAGAATGATTTGGTCACATAGTTTAACTATTTTTGAAATCTCTCCATTGCATAATATGGTAATGAAACTTAAATTGTTTTGGTTGGTGTTAAATGGATTGGGAAGCCCTTAGTGGCCATGGCTTTGGCTTAATTGAAAACCTTATGGGGTACATGGAAATCAATTAAGACTTGGCTAATGACATTACTTGAAAGCTATAGTCAGTATAAAAATACCACTTCATGATGCTTTAATATTTGACTAATGGAATTCAAGGTTGGGTTATGTGCTGAATGTATTAATTGGGAAATAATGGTGGGTTGTAATAGATAACCGTGAAGGTGTGAATCGGATGGACAGACAGTGGAAACTCATGTTTGCCGACATAAGGGGTGGTTATGGTGACCATATGTCTGAGAGGTACATGGGAATCCCAAAGTTTGTAATTGTATATATGTATCATGGATGAAGAAGGATACACAGGAATCCCTGGCTGTTATGATATCTCGGGTTTGTGTAGCTACACGCACTGGTGCCTGTTCAGGGGGTAACACTGGATCCAAATTGCCCATGGGTTAATTATGAAATTAAAAATATACAACCCATATTAAGGCTTTAAATGCATGCTAAACCCAGTTCCTTTTCCAAACGTGATATATATGTATATATATATGTATGCAAGTGATTTCATATGGTTATTTGCTTTGATTTTAAATAATAAAAAAAATTTATCCTTATCCTAGGTAAATGTTTGCATTCACCCACTAACCATCTTTGGACGTTGTATCCCCATACAATGTAGGAACCGACCATACTACTCTTCCTGTAAAGTGACTTGTATTTGAGGATAGCATTCGAGTCATACTGAAGTGGTGAGCTTCCACAATTTGAAAGACTCCATTTCATGCGATGGACTTCTTTTTATACATTATGTTATTTCCTTGGCTTCGGTTTTATCTATGATCGGGGGCATGTACGGACTGGATGTTCTTGGATTTCAATTAGAGGCTTTGTGTAACTACTATGGACATGGGCGACGGAGGTGTATCTACCTTGGCATTGGTATTCAGGTTAACACTAATGGATGTTTGGTTGGATATTTGGTTGGTTATGGTTATGAATTTCTTTAAATGTCATCCAATAAATTTTGTTATATCTTGTTATATGTTTGGAATTCATCTGATATAGGGCACAGACGGTTATAGTGGGGTGTTTGGGGTGGTCTCTAGTCCCAGTCAGACTTGAGATGCCCGATACGACTAGGCCCTGGTTTGTGTTGTGTCATAACCCTTAGCTGGGACCCTGTTTCAACTATCTCCTCTTGGTCTTAAGTTGTTTAGATGCAGGTTAATCATCTTAAGTAGATAATATGTTTAGCTTATTTTGGAAATTAACTCAATATCACTATTGTGGTCTCTTTTTCCCAATATCCACCTCTCTCTCAGGTTCATAGTGAATACAAGCTAGATCCTAACTCTTGCAACCATTTAGAAATCAATATGTACGAAGAAAACCACAATGCATGCAGAGACAATAGCATAAAAAGATGGAACACTTCCTTTACTTTGTTATTCCGCTAGGGTTTACACTACCATCGCTAAGGGAATTAGCCACTCATTATTGTGAAACAATCAATGGAATTTATGTTTTAATGCATTAAATCAATATCACAATGATGAACAAATAAACCCAAAGTCTCAAACTAAATAATAGACTAAAATCAAGAACAAAACAATCCCAAGATCAAAATCAAATCCTAGAATCAAATATATGTTTGTAAGTATCTAGAGTGTGTAAAATAACTAAAAAACATCAAAATTTTATATATAGAGTACCAGGAGACCCTAGGAAACACTCCTGAACAAAGAAGGGAAACTGAGGTTGGTGGCCACTTATTGGGCCACCTACGGGCCATAGGTGGTCCCACGTAGGTTCCATGGCCTCAAAATCTGTTGAATACTCTCTAGACTTGGCTCTTCTACAACATATTCTAGCACCTATGGGATTGCACTCCAAACATAGCAGGTTCTTCTTTTCTAAGATTTTGTACCTCTGTTTCTCAAGATCCGATACATACTCTATCACCAACGCCCCGTAGGTAGTACATATGGGCGTCACAACATATGCAATAACTCGACCCTAGTGCATCAAAGCACAACCCAAACTAACTTCAGAAATGTTACAATATATGATAAATCCTTCACCCTCTTCAAGGTAATCCAATATAGAAGATAATGTGAGAAATCCCTTAGGCTTTAAAAAGCTCTACTCACACTCCTCGAACTACTAGAAAGGAGCCTCTTTCCAAGTCGATTTACTTATCGGCACTTCAATAATAGTAAAACCATAAACAAACCACCTATAGTAACCGGCCAAACAAATGAAGCTAAGAACGTAAGACAAAGATATAGTCTAGGACCAATCATAAGTATCCCTAATAATTACCAAATCAATCGTAATCCCATCTTAGACACAATATATCCAAGAAATATCATTAACTCGAGCCAAAACTCACACTTTAGGAATTTGACAAAAGCCTATGATCTCCCAAAGTCTAGAGCACAATCCATAAATATTGCATATACTTCTCTTTACTCCTCGAATACACAAGAATATTGTTGATGAACACAATAATGAAGAAATCTAAATAGAGCCAAAATACACGGTTCTTAAAATCCATAAATAGAGTTAGGGCATTGGTCAACTTAAAAGACATCACCAGGAACTTATAATAACCATAACAAGTCCTGAAGGCTGCCTTTGGGATGTTCTCATCCCAAATCTTCAACTAATGAAAAATAGATCTCAATTGAATCTTTGAAAACACCATTACTCCATAAAGCTAGTAAAATAAATCATCAATACGAGGCAAAGGATACCAGTTCTTCACTGTCACCTTATTAAGATGCTTGTAGTCAATGCACATATGCAAAGAACAATAGTTCTTCTTCAAGAATAATATCAGAGCACTCTAAGATAACATACTGAATCTATTAAAACCCTTACCCAAATAATCCTAAAACTGAGGATTCATCTTAAAGCTCAGCAAGAGTTATACGGTAAGGTTCTATAAAAATAGGTTGGGTGCCCTACTCAAGTTCAACAACAAACCCAATTCACACTCAGGAGGAAAACCAGGTAGATTGGTAGGAAAAATATCTTGAAACTCATGGACTATAGGAATAGAGTAAAATTGGGGACTCTCCACACTAACATTATGAATATAAGTAAACTAAGACTTTCAACTCCTCAAAATATCCTATCTCGATTGTAAGAAATAATCCTTGTCAACTTATGGCTCATAGATCCCTACCACATAATCAAAGGTATGCCAGGAATAGCTAAGGTAACAGTCTTAGCAAAACAATCAAAGACCACAAAATAGGGGGATAACCAAACATGCCCAAAATCACATCAAAATCTAACATGTCTAATAAAAAAAGATCTGCAAAAGTATCAAATTCTCGAATAGTCTCATCACATGATCTATCAACCCAATCCACTACTATAGAATAACATATGGGACTAGATACACATAACAACATAGATAAAAAATCCCAAAATATCTCTAACTGCAGGGCATAATAAGAAAATACATAAGAATAAATGGATTTATAATAAAATAAACAAAAAGCCAACTGATGGAATACTAAAATCATACCTGCAATAGTAGCATATGAAGACCTTACCTCCAGTCTAGCAGTAAGGCATACCACTGACAACGCTTACCACCTGTTGGACTCCTAACTGATCTCATATCCAAACATCCTTAGGACTTGTATAAGCATTCTTGGGACCACCCTTATGACCATGCATACCACCTCTAGCTAGGGGTGATACTTCCTTAATTGGTAGAACACTCTGATCTGCTGGAATAACTACCCCATGACTGGGACACACTCTCAGGAAAAGGATGAATGTCCCACAACTATAACACACCTCAGGACCTATACTAAAACAAAAAGAGATAGCTAACCCGGAATAACCACATCAGCTAAAATACTCAGAAGATGAATCCCTAAAAAATTGACCAAAACTCTAGCCAAGATGACCAATATAACTATACTTGCATTCATTGGTAATATGAAATATAGCATGAATGGGGCTATGATACTGACCCTAATGTTAATAAGTCTAATATAGAAGTGACCTACCCTAAGAATCTCTTCCTCAAAACCATAATCCATTATAGATCCAACTAAAATTGTACTTGTATTGCGTCCTACTATTACTGCCCCTAAAGGCCTCAAATATATCTCCTATATAATTTGAACACAATAAAAAACCTGAGTAAGAAATCTACCAGCAGCAACAAAACTTTATTTTTCTAGACGGAAAAGAAGTCTCAATCCCCGAATAAAGAATCGAACCCACTAATACACGGTTGGTAAGTCAGATATAGCATACCTAGACAACTCATAAAATTAAACCTCATACTCCAAAATAGTCATAGAGCCTATTGCAACCTTAAGAATGAGTTCCTTAAATGATCTCTACAGCGACCATATACTTCTCCAAGAAAACCTCAAAGAACTTAGTCCATGTCAAAGGGAAATATCCAGCTAGACTGGAATCAAGATAACCTCTGCACTAATGTCAAGCTTCCAGATCCAACAAAAGGGTAATGTCCATAACACGAGTCTCAAATAGGACCAAATTATGTAGCCTATCCTCATAAGAAACCAAGAAATCATAAGTATCCTCGTCGGTGTACTAGAAAACTAAGGTAGAGTCAATCTTGATAATCTACCCAATATCTTTTGTTCCTTAACATAAATCTTAGGTTGTGCAGCTACCAATTGAGCAACTATTGTCTAAGCAATCTCTAGTGCATGGGGGGACCTCTACTCTGGGAGTCGCAGCTACAGTTTGTGCTTCTACCTCTGTACCACTAAGATCCATAGACTGAGCACCATCAGACAGTGCACCACTAACAAATCCCAAGAGCTAAAACAATCTCAGATGAAGTATGACCTGGTCCCTAGACCACTTCTGTTTAGGGTGGAGAAATCTATGGAACAGGTACAAGAATAGAGTCTGGTGAAGGCTTTCTATTCTAGTCTCAATCCAGGGCTATGGCTATGACATATCCTTGACCTTTAGGACGTCCACAAACTCTTGTAAGATCCTTAGTCATGGACTTGACATCCTCATCTCGTGTAGTGACATAACACATCTTAGCCATCTTTAAAAGACTGAAACTAAAGAAATCTTTAAGAACCAACTCAGACTCTTAGAAAAAGGGATTGAAAAGAGTAAAGATCTTCTAGAAATATCCTATCACCTCCCAAAGATAAGAAATAAATGTCCTCATTTTGATCTACATGACTACTACACACGTGGTTTTATACCAATAATACAAGAGAACCTAGCACTCTGATAGCAATTGTCACGACCTGATTTCTAATCCATGATGGAACCTACTTTATCCCATTAGTAGATAAGCCAAACCGTAGCTCAAAGCTACAAACAATGGGCTATTTTTGTGGAAAATAGCGTAAATGTCTAAAATATGCTAGTAAAAACATTATAAGGAATAATAATATAGAAGGTAAATAAGAAAAATAACAATATCCCATGACCTAGTAGTATCGATAAGGGAGCCGCTAACCCAAAAAAAGTACGAGTACTATCATATTCAAATATACATCAGTCTAAAAATGAAAAGACTAAGAAAAATATAAAAGTAGAGAAAGGGCCAACTCCGAATCTAAGAGCTCACCCTATCTCCAAACTCTATCTTACACGATTGTAGTGGCAGCAACTAGTACTTTGATCTGCACTAAAAAGGTATAGGGTGTAGTACGAGTACCAAAGCCATGGTTACTAACAGACATCATAGGCCATATTAGATATGTTATAATATAAATATAATAAAAATATGAGATAATTAAGCTAAGTCAAGGTAAGGGGTAAACCTAGAATAATACTCCTAATACTATAAATAAATAATCAGCACAATAATATTAATTGAAATATTATTATCACAACAAAACTTACCCCCATATAAGCCAGTTATTGCAATAAATTAAATAACACAATGTGGGCCCCCATAGACCAGAGGGTGAAATAAAGTAAAAGTAATAACTTGAATCATGCTAATTAATTGTATCTCTAATCATAATTGTGGAATCTTTCACACCACAAGCACCAAAATTAAACCAATTACATAACTGTCATAAATAACCTCTCAATGTTATACTTGAATCGAAAATCCTATCATCAACTGATGAACTTGAAATTAAACTCATGTCATCATTTTCGGGCTTGAATCGAAACTCATATCAAGGATAATTCTGAAATAGAATCGATCATAAGGTCATAAATCACCGGACATGAATTAGAACTAATATCATCTCCCAAGTATTAATATAACAAGGGGAATCATATACATAAACTCCTCAAGCTCTAAAATATACATTTAAATATCATACATGTCCATTAAGTCTACAAGGAACTAGTAGTAGTCTTGGCCTATGTTTTGCCGAGGAGGCCCCTTTATAATCCTTAAAATACATTCTAAAACACATTCTACCCCGAACTAGGCTAAGGTACTGAATCTCTCTACTAAATATTATACCAACCACATTTAGTTATAAGATAGCAATTTTACCTAAAGAATGAGTAACTAAGTCAATTATGCCTATTTTACGATTTCTTAGTTGGCTAAAAAGTCCAAATTATACTAAATAAACCTCCAAGACCAAATATCCAACCCATATCTAGCACATTATCATAAATATACCACAATTAATCCCAATATAAAAAAAGATAAATGTAGCCTACCTGGATGCCGAAGAAAGCCTAATTCAATCGGCTAAATATCAATTTCCAATTTAGAGAAGTCTCCACACAATGACACGCTATCAAAATGATAATATGCTCTTCAATATGAGAACAATGGTACCAATATTTCATTTTTATGCTTTGGGTTAGAAATTACATAAGAATCCCATATGGGGGTCCTTATGGAATCTCACTTTGGGAACTGACAGTACATCCTTGTATGCTCATAGAATATTTACCATAAAAAATGGGTAAATTTTAAGATCAAATTATGCCTCAACCTACTCAACAAAAACTGTCATGAACCAAACCAGGACCTGGTCATGATGGGTATATCAAGTCCAACAAGTACATGAGACCACCCCCTTTACTTAGCAAAATAGAATACCATACCCCCAACATCAGTAAATTCTGTACATATAACTAGATAGCATAAGATAAGCTCACAGAATTTTAGACATATCTATAACTGATAACCAGTAACCGACCAACAACAATCCACCAATATCACCTAAGTCCACAGTAATCCATAAAGCCTTCTAACAAAATAAAAATCAATAAAGTATTGGGACATGCCCTTGACTCTGACAATGACAATGGAAATGTTAATATGAACTTTTGAATTCTAGTATATCAAAGGAAACTAATGAAATGACTAAGTATTTCAGAGAATAGAAGCTCACTATTTTACCACCAACTACTAATGAACCGAGTTGATCCACCTAACACTGCATAAAAAAAATTGAAGTATCTTCGATGCTTGTATTACGTGGGGATATAGTGTATAGAGATAGTTAGTTGGTTGAGAACTAGCATATAACTCAGGGATAGGGGATAAAATAATATGATGAACCATATTTTCAAAACCATTCAAGCCAATGAAATAATCATATATACATATAAATATGTTATGCTGGGAATGGGAATAAGTCTCAGCATAAAGTGAAACTTTATCATTGACTATATAGCTCAACTGTCATAAATAGATACCCATTGGCTCTACTGGTTTAGCTCTCCTACTAAAAGGGATTTAGTGCATGTTAGTTTCATGAATCGAAGATATTAAGAAATACCAGAAATGACCCAAACCCATGTCAATCCAACATATAAATATATAAATAGTGTGAACTATGCGCATAGGTCATCAAGGCCAAACATCATGTTGGCAAACATGAGTTTCCAGTACAAGTCATTCAAGTTCCACACCTTTACGACTTTGCTACATAACCCCCCCACTAAGCCCAAAGTAAAGTAAATTTCACATAACATATTTGTTAATCAATGAACCAACTGTTAAGGCATATCATGGGTATCGTCATACCTTACACTTGCAAACTTATATACATACCATACAAATCACATTAACTTGGGGGAATGTCTCGATCCCATTTGTTTATTAAATCAAATAATAGCCAACAAGGCTTCAAAATCCATATTCATTGTTTAATCTTAAATGTAATACAATATCTATAAAGACCCTTTAGGTCATTTTCCATATTTTATCATATTGTTGCCATTTGAGCTTCTCCATAGCCTCCCCAAGTCATTTAAGACTTTTTGGTACTGATGGTTTGATTACTAAATAGTTAGTTTAGTTTTTCAAACCAATTCTCGATTTAGAAGTCTTTACAAGTTCCAAATGGCCACTTGGCAAAAACATCAATGAAAAATCTTAAATATAAATTCCAACTATCCCGATAGCTCTAGAATATCAATTTTAGGGTCACGTAAGCTTTTGGTTTAGGTCTCGATGCACCTGAGCTCATTCCGACCTATCGATCATTAAGTTGAAAATTTGAAAGTTTAGGTGTGGGGCTCATATTTTGTCTAAACGATCTCAAATTGAAAATTTGACTTTGTCATTGTGTCTAAAATGTCTAATTTGGTATATTTACATATCTAGTTTATAAAAAATGGATTCTAAATAATTTCTGAGGCATCATTAGAAACTTTAAAATTTCCCATGTTTTTTAGGTTTTGGTGCCTTGGTGATCACAGCATGGAGGAGGTGATCATAGCACATTGATCTCAGCAAGGCCACGTGATTGCAGCACTGCAAATATGGCCTGCTTCTTAGCCATCGTGGTACCTCCTTGCCTAAGGTCTAAAAATAGAACTTATACTCATGATTTTTGTCATTTCTTCTTCACCTTTGAGAGATTAAAACACTAAATGGGTATAATAACTTATAATTGATCATGGTGGGTGATATTGGAGCTTGTTTATAATCTTTTATCCCAAATATCTTCAAATTTAAGGTATGAATCCTTTGAATTTCATTCTTGAATTCCTTAGTTTGGACCCAAAACCCCAACTTATATTAGGTGTTGATTTTACCCCAAAGTATACTTAGTTTTCACCCATTTGTTAAGGGTTATGACTCCTTGTTACTGTATGAATGTTGGGTTGACCTCAGAAATGCATTTTTCAAAAAGGGGACCCACTTGGGAGTTTTTGTGTCATTTTTAGACCTAAAGTACAATAGTGCAATATGGGTATCGTTAGACTCATATTTATGAATAGATTATGTTTTGAAATCATGATGGATTTTTTGAGATTGTGAAGTGAAGATGAGAATGTGGTGCATGAAGTGAGGTTTTGTAGCTTGGAATTGAGGTAGGCTTTTTTCTACTTTTGTTCAAAAATGATGTGTGATATATATTCCATGTGAATTTGTATGTTAGTATTGATTATGGATGGAATAACTTACCCTTGAATATTGATGTTTGGGGATTAGATGAGGGTTTTGGACCCGTAAGATAGTATATTTTTAACCCTTTTAGAATTTTATTGCCTTATCCCTAGTTTGGATAAATTTATTGCATAGATATGATATAATGCAAGGATTGGGATGTGTTTCTAGCATTGGAATCATGATTAGTATATTTAATCTAATTGGGCTTGTGTGGTGGTATTGAAATATTGACTTGGGTAAGGTTGAATTGAATGCCCTTTTTAAAGTCAAAGTTTCTATCTTACGCTTGAGTATGGCTTACTTGATAGTTAGAAGTTGAACTCGATACATTAGCCTAGTTTAGTCATAATGTGTCCAAATATGGAAACTGATGATTAGAAGTAGGGCTTGTCCAGCCCACTTAGGCTAGGACTTGTGTTAGCCTTGTGGACTTAGCTGCGGATGTTACGCGTAGTTGAGATTAGTAAACCTTAGTATAATTTTACTTCATGGATTAATGAATGATGATGTATTTTTTCTGGGTAACGATATCTTGGCCTATAGAGATGCTACATCCTTTTTGATGTGATGTTTGGCACATAGAGATGTTATTTCCTCCTAGAATTAATTGTTAGACCTATAGAGGTAACTCTCCTCTTAGTTATGATTATTTTCCTATAAAGATGTATTTTCTCTTAGTTATGATTATTAGCCTAAAAAGATGATTTTTCTTTTAGTAAATATTGTTGGTCCTATAGAGATGACTTTCCTCTTAGTTATGATTGTTGGTCCTATAGAGATGAATTTCCTCTTAGTTATAATAGTTGCGCCTATAGAGATGACCTTCCTCTTTGTTATGATTATTGGGCCTATAAAGATAATGTTGCTCGTAGATATGATAATTAGCCTATAGAGGTAACATTCCTCATAGTCATGATGCATGATCTATAGATATGACATATCTAATACACATTATATACTTATTGATATTATGCCTCTTATATTTGAGATACCTCCTATATGTGAGATGGTTAAATATATACTATGGCTTACGGATATGATTATCGATATGAGTACCAGATATGCATATGGGCCAAAAGTCATGGTAATGATGTTGTAATTATTTTGGATATATTATTGGCTCGAGGGTCGTGTTATGATGCTTGTTGGATATCTAGGAAGTTTTTATCCTAAAAAAGGAAGAGGTTACAGATATATATATATATGTATATTATATACACATCTCTCTGGTATGGGGCGTAGAAAGATGTAGTATGATGCTTATTATTCCACTAATTGAATATTTTTTATGGCATGCATAGTTTTGCTACATTTATGATTATTATATCGGTAGTTGATGTGATTTTAGCTTTAATATGATTTAGGATTGTTCTTCCTAATTTAGGGTTAAGCTATCTGGTAGCTAGTTGTTTATTAGGTGACTACATTACTTGATGTCTAGGAATCTAATTTACTACTTAAAGAACCTTGCTTAGCTGAAATATGGTAGTTAGCGATGGTTGATGCATGACTAATGATGATGTCGGGTTTAGCGTAGGTGAAGATTAGTTTATATTGATGACTAAGTTTATGATGCCGATTAGTTGATAAACGATGACTTGTTTAGTAATGAGGCTAGATAATAAGAGATGTTGGTCATAAGAGATGACTAGTAAATAACGATCAATAGATAATAAACGAGGATTAGTTAGTAAGTGATGCTTAGTTAATGAATGGTGTAGTTAATATAAGATTGGTAGATGATAAATGGTAATGTGTTGATTAATAATGATTAGTGGATGCAAGATGATTAGTTAATTACAATGAATAAGGGATAAATGGCTATTATGGTCTAGTGATGAACCTTGACTAGATGTTAAGTAGTGGTTATTTAATAAATAATGGACAGTTGTTGTCCCATGAATAAGGATTATGTGTAAGATAATGTTTGGGGTAATAATTAAAGGTTATGTGAAGACTACTAAATTAGTGGTTCAATGATAGTAAGCATCGGTTAAAAAATAATGAATAGTTGGAAAGTATTGACAAGTTATATATTTTATGATAATATGATTATGACTATGAGTATACTAGCAGGCTTATAGATTTACCCTCATTTTGCCATGTATTGAGTCTATGTACCTACTATATGTCTATAAATATAGGTGTATTGATGTTGATGATTATATTGATACCCGGCAAGGCTGGAGGAACTATGATAAAATATTGATACCTGACAAGGCCAGAGGATACTAAGATGATATATTTATATCCAGCAGGGCCGAAGAATACTGTGATGATATATTGATACCCTGCAGGGCTAGAGGATACAATAACGATATATTAATACCTAATAGGATCAGAGGATGTAGTGATGACGTATTGATACCCAACAAGGTCAGAGGTTAATTATGTTAATGATGGACATAATGCTAAAAGCTATGATGAATATAGTTAAGATGATGAGATTGTGATATTTATTGTGTACTTGCATACATTCTTATATGTGCATTGCCTATCACCTGTATGCACCTATATCTATCAGTATGTATGGGACGATTGCATAGATATGGGTGAAGAGTGTTCCTTGTATTATTATATGTTGATTAAACCTATCGAGCCTGGGTGGTGGGGGTGCGTATTGGCTCAGCTAGGTATTTGGTTGTTCATAGTACTCAGTTATTAACATTGTTCTTTATATGGTTATTATAATGTCATGATCATTATTGTGGATAGCTTACGGCTGATTGGTTATTGATTTGGTATCGTGATTTGATGTATGTCTTCGGCCTCTTTTATCTTATGACGGTATTATTATGTACGATTATTTTTAGTCTAGGCATGTGGATTAGAAACCCTGAGCATGATATTATGAAATCCTAATAGCATTATGATGAGGTTTTAGAATGAGGATATGATTATCTAATCTATGCTTGGATATTGCCATATATGTATACATATAGATAGATAAATATATATATATATATATATATATATATATATATGTCTAGCTATAGTAAGATATAACACTACTATATATCCCTTCCTTTCTTTGTTCAGGTTGTATATTCGTTCTTGACCTTGTATATTGCAATATATCCTTCTTTTGCTCTTCTTTCATATATTGGACTGGGATACACGGTATAGTATTGACATCTACTGAATATGGTTGGAATAGGATAGTTCACTCAGATACTTCCATAGTCTTATTATGTTAGACTGTTGGACTTGAACAAAATAATTGTCCCTTATTATTCTCATTTACAGGTTATATGATCTCTGGACTCTTGGGTGTAGTTTCCATTCTATTTACATATTGTAAATATATGTTTTCTCTTTGGAGCTCAGTTGGTAGTTGCCTACTGAGTACCATTAGTTTGGTATTCATACTACACTTGTATAGCCTACAGATCATAGTATGGGTTATCAGCATTAAGGTGTGAATTGAGCGGAGAAGCCATGGTTCAGAGACTTAGAGTGAACTCCTGACGTTCGGAGAATTACTCATCTCTATCTTATGTATCATACTAGTCTCTATATTGTATTCAGAGATAAGTTGTATTAGTGTATTTCTCATGATATTTCACTTTTGTACTCTTATTATATTAGAAGCTCCTGTACGAATACCTCCAGGTTTTGGAATTTTATTATTTATTGATCTTTATTTTCATTTATTCTTAATTCTTTTCCTTAAATTTTTAAGTAGTTTGTCACTAGTCGTTCCAGACTACGGGTTGGCTTGCCTACTATCGGTTATGGTAGGCACCATCATGACCTGAGTAGTTGGGTTGTGACAGTATCATAGGTGATTAAGTCAAACCAATTGGCAATTTCACAATTCAAAGCCATTTATACAAAAGGGTTGAGGGAACACCATTATTCAAAACCAATTGAAATTTCAAAACACCAATTTTGGGAGAATCCATGACCCCTTAGTTTATTCGCCATTCTCATGCAGCCCATAAGTTTAAAACCACTAATAAAATATAAACAATGAATAATAAATCATGGGAAAATATTTTAATAATCAACCATGTCAAGAAGTTATGGAGAGACTTTTCCCTTGAGAGCTCTAATTGATGAACTTCTTGGAAACCCTAAGTATCTTGCTTGAGAGAATTTAGAGAGAAGAGAGTGTGTTTTGATTCATTATCAATGAGAAATAACCCCCTTGAAAGCTTTATGGACGTGAGGTGTTAATTAGGTATGAAAGGAATTATCTAAATTACCCTCAACTTAAAATCTGAAAAATTATTGCCAGTGACTACGGGTCACACTATAACTCGTAACGTCACACTAAGACTCTTTATCATGAATCATAGCCAAAACAGTGTCATTAGGCACACATACTATTGACCATATGACTTACTTCATATGACTTGTTAGGGGACCCTACGACTCATAAGTTCCTAGTCATCACCAGGACAGTAACACTTGGAGCACACACTGGTTTGACCAAACCACTTATTGGGAGCCACTCGTACTCAGAACAGAAAACTGAGACAAACACACACTGGTCAAGCTAAGATTTGGGTCTGGTGACTTGTCAAGACTTCCTACGACTCATAAGGGGATTTGCAGTCTGGTCAGTGAGGATAAAATTTCATAAATTTTTTAAGGACCAAGAATTCTAGGTGTTGCAAACTCCTCCATTAGGGTCATTCACCCTCGGATGATGGGACAAGGCATTTATTCGCACGATTTGACTCCAAACACAACCATACTTACCTTTAACAAAGACAGAAAATAGAGATATCAAGGAATTCACATGCCTCAAGCATGATTACCCATAGCGGGAAACAAGAATGGCTACTTGGAATTCATTTCATCCTCGGCTTCCCAAGTATCTTCTTCACACCTTTGGTTCCTCTATAGAACCTTTACTGATAGTACGTCTTTTTCTCACAACCGACGAACTTGCCGATCCAAAATCTCAATCGGTGATTCCTCATAGGATAAGGAATCCAAGATGCCCATACTATCCAATGGAACAACAAAGGAAGGATCACCCATGCACTTCATCAACATCAACACATGGAAGACTGGATGAATAGGACCCAAACTCGCAGGCAATGCCAACTCATAACCCACATTTCCTACTTTCCTCAAAATATGGTATGGACCAACTTATCGAGGACTTAGCTTTCCCTTTTTCAAAACAGCTTCAGTCCTTTCATAGGATACACCTTCAATAATACCAAATCACACATGTCAAACTCTAAGTCCTTGTGCCTTATATCTGCATAGGCCTTTTGACAGTTTTGGGAAGACTTAAGCCTATCCCGAATCACCTTCACCTTTCCATAGCTCGGTGAACCAAGTCAGGACTGTACAACTCATTCTCACCAACCTCGAACAAACCAATAGGAGACCTAAACCTCCTACTATACAAAGCCTCAAATTGAGCCATCCCAATACTAGAGTTGAAACTATTATTATATGCAAACTCCATGAGGGGCAAATAATCAACCCAACTTCCACCAATATCGATCATACAATACCTTAGTATATCCTCCAAAGTCTGTATTGACCTTACCATTTGTCCATTTGTCTGAGCGTAAAGGTGGTTCTAAGTTTCACCTTAGTCCCCAAACCATTATAAAAGAACGCCAAAAGTGAGATAAAAACTAAGTACTTCGATCAGATATGATGAAACCATGAAACTTTACAATCTCCTCAATGAAAAACTTAGATGTAATCCTCCACCAAAGAGTTAGTTCTCACTGGTAAGAAGTGAGTGGACTTACTAATCCTATCCATGATGACCCAATGGAATAAAACTGGCGGTAAGACCGCGCAAGACCAATAATAAAATACATATTAATTACTTCCATTTTTATACAGGCAACTTAATTTCTTGAAACAAGCCGCTGGGTCTCAAGTGTTCCACCTTTTAATCTTGACAAACTATCCAGTTAGCCACAAAATTGACCACTTTCCTTTTCAAGTTATTCCAACAATAAATTTCTCATAAATCACGGTACATCTTCATCAAACTAAGATGAACAGTGTACCTTGACTACTAAACCTTAGCTAAGATTATCTCTTGGAGCCCATCAACATCAAAAAGACATAATCTACCTTGGGACCTTAAAATACTATCACCACCAGTCTAAAAATCTATCGCCTTCTGGTGGCCCTCATCATCCTTGATCTAAATTAAGATAGGGTCTAAAACCCATTTCTCCTTCACCTTAGCACCAAGAGATGACTTTGCCACCTCCTACACAATCACACCACTATCCTCAGAGTCTAACAGACAAACTCTGGGATTAGACTAATGGAGAATATACTTCACCAACTCTCGCTTCTCCTTATCCATATGAAATAAGCTTCTCATAGACAACCCACTAAGAGAATCAACAACCATATTAGCTTTCTCCAGATGATAGTGAAGACTCATGTCTTATTTATTGAACCACTTAATCTCTTTTGCCTGAGATTTATCTCCTTCTGGGTTAACACATATTACAAACTCTTAAAGTCTAAGAAGATGTCAATATGAACTCCTTCTCGATAGTGATGCAAAATCCTTAAGGAAAAGACCAAAGCCAATAACTCTAAATGATGAGTCGGTAGTTCTTCTCATGAGCCTTTAACTTCCTAAAAGCATATGCAACCACCTTGCCATACTATATCAACAAAATTAGATCCAAAGTTTAAATTATCTTTTAAATTCTTGTAACAACCCTCATTTAACACCTAGACCCTTAAGATTTTTGTACGTTGAAAATCTTTTGAGCCTTGAGCTCACTTCCTTGGTTACGACTGGACCCTCGAAGTTGTAGGGTGTCTTGATGAATCATTGCGATGAGTCATAACCAAAGCAATAAGTTAGTGTCTTGATTCGGCTCTGAATACAAATGGATCACTAAGATCCATAAGGATATGCTATGAGTCGTTAGGAGTAATCTTAGGGTATCTATTCTATACCCTAATATGGGTTTTGCATTGACTACGACTGGATCGTATGAGTCATAGAGTCCCATTATGAGTGTCACCATTGAGTCATTAGGATAATAGTGTAGTGCGCCTTGGTGGTAGTTCCTTGGTTATGACTCATGGTGATGAATCGTAAGGAGTGGTTATGAGTTGATGGTTAACTCATAGTCAAAGACGACCCTTTTTAGCTTTTAAGGTAAGGGCATTCTCGACATTTCTCCTCTTACCCAACTTTAAACCCATGTCTTATAACCTCATTAGGGTGTCATTATCACTCAAAAACACAACAAAGTAACTTCTCAACACTTTCCAATTCCTCAAGGTCAAGAATACTTAGGGTTTTAAAGAGGTTGATCAATTACGGATTTTAAAGTTGATTTCTCTCTGTATATCTTACTATTACAGTTATGTGACTCTTCCTTCATTGTTAATTTGTTAAAAAGCATATGTATGAAAGTGTTGTTCATATGTAATTATTTTGATTTTTAAAATAAGGGTTGTGAGTTTTGAATGATTATTGTTGAACAATATTTACCCATGATTTAATTATGATTATTCATGCTTTAAATATGTTTTTGAACTTGTGGGTGCATGGATATGGTGGATGAATTAGGGAATTGTGATTTTCCCAAACTTATGACTTTTGAAATGGTTATGACCCCAACCCATAGTGTGAAATTGCTTTTATGTTATGAGAAGTGGAAATTTGTAAATTGATCTAGTCTTGAACTATTGTGTGACATAAAGAGGTATTTGAAACACAATGGTAATGAACAAAGGGAGTCAGTGTCCCCCACCTTGTATTAATGAATGGGAGTTGATCTCCCCAAGTTAATGGAAATTATTTTGGAATGATGTGTTATCTTGCAAGTGTAGTGGGTAAAACAATATCAACAATGTATGTATTAATATGAAATGTGGTTCATGATTGGGATTATGTGATAAATGCATTAATTAGGCTCTAATAAGGGTTGTGTAGCTGAGTCGTGAAAGTGAAGGTCCAGGTGACAGACATTGGAAATCACGTTTTTCGACACAGGAGGTGGGAAAACAATTTAACCCCATTACCCAACCATTACACTTAATATACTTAAAAGGAAACTAGTCATTCCATTAAATAAACCAATACTATGAGATATTCTATCAAAATGACAAAAAATATACTAATGTCTAAAATACCCCTAAGAACTAAAAATCATTCTACCAAAACACTAACAAATGTCAACAATGTGTTCATCCCAAAACAAAATGAGTAGTATCCATGCCCCAAAAAAGTGGACCAGAACTAAAGAGAGATGACTCATTGCTACACGAAAGAGATGTAGCTTACCCTTGAGTCAATACGCATCACGGTATAAAGCTAAGGTCTCAATATAGTCATTGGAAGATACTATGCACTTAGAAAAAAGATGAGTACATGTAGTATCATTACAAACCCACCATGGCCTGGTAGGTTCATCGTCCAACACAAAATAATAAAGGTGAAAAAATCATAATCTTTTAAACAAGTACAACCACGGACACTTAACATTCACAAATACCTTAAATACGTTTCCACTCAACCTTTTATAATAATACCAAATAGATGCAAATAATAGTAAGTCAATATAGACATATACTAAGTCAACAACTATGACTATCAGCAATAAGCCAAGTCAATAGCTATGACTAACAATATTAAGTTTCACCTAGTCTTAATTACTTCTTTAAATAAACACAACTAGAAATAATACCTTTCAAAAAATAACAATAACAATATCTATCGACTCTCTACAAAAATAATATATATCAATCAACAAACAAAATCTATACACTCAAGGAACCGTCAAACTCACCAATCCTTATACGCACATGCTAAGGGTCTTACAGTCGGGCACTAGTCATGACCTAGAGAGGACGAGCTTGTTCCATGTACTAAATAATCCCAAACATATAGTGTCTATCACCCATATCCCAAACAAATATGATCCCACACTTATTATAATATTTCCACTCTTATACTCCTTGAGTTTCACTAATCCCATGGCGATGACCATTATCAATTAATCTCACAATAAGCAACCGATATCACAACAAGTACAATCATAATAAGTATAACACAAGTACAATAAGAATACACAGTAAACCTTTTACAACTATCAAACCTTTAATACAACCTCATTAGACATGATTGAGTATCGACTCATGAAGGTTTATTTTGAATTTTCAAAGAAAGAAAATTACATATTTTCTAGCAACATTTGGTGTTATTTGATATGTTTTATTCTTGTTCTCAGGAATCAAACTCAAAGGCATGAAATTTTAGAAAATCAAGATGTAGAGACTTGTAACGGGTATATCGATGGACCGCTAGTACCTTAATATACTGTCGGACCAATCATCGCTACTATGTAGAAAGGAGGATAATCTAAAATGATAGTCCAACTAACGAACTATCTAGGCAGCCACGACAGACCATCACCATGGTAGCCACAGTTATGAAAAAATGCATGGTAATTCAAATGCTAGAGATGAGAGGGCGATGGGTCGTTGGACCATCTACAAACTACCACACCAGCCGTCAAAGTTCAGTTCTAGCAGATCCTCTTTAGATAATTAGCAACAATTCATACGACAAACTTTCTTCTTCCCGACGGGCCATTCATCAAGTCATTTGCAAAGATACGACAACCAAGTTTTGAAATTTGAATTTCATATTAATACGAGCCTATAAATACCCATCTTATAGTTATAATAGTGTTGAGTTTTGTAATTTAAGTTTGGCAGAGAATTTTGCGCTTTAAAACACATTGCATGTCTTTTGAATTTAGATTTGTAATTCTGATTTCTTTTTATTGTAAGTTTAGCCTGCTATTTATAAATTAAGGTTTTCATCTATTTTCTAATCATGAATGGATAAATATCCATAACTAGGATTATGGGAGCCTTGGTGAAATATCAATTCTAGGCTATGGATTGTTGAGTTTATATTGAAATTTTGATTATATCACACTCTCTTAATTTTAATGAATTCTTATGGTTGCAAACTTGAGAGTGTGTCCTAAAATGTAACTTGCTTGAATAGGGAATTTTTTGTTAGGAAAAGAGAATAGTGAAAAGAAATTAGAGTTATTAACCTCAAATTTTTAGATTAATGTCTTAGCCGGATTGATCTCTTGGAGAATACGTTGCAATATCATGTTACCCCTTTAAGTTTGAGAAAATTAAATTGGATCCATCTTTGAATGTTGGGAAACACTTGAATGGAAATTTAATCTAAATTTTCTATGATCACAAGTATAAGTATGAACTCACATAACATGTAGCCCAAAAAAATTGAAACACCAAGGTGAACATAACTCCAGTTTACTATTTCTCTATTATTAACATGATGTAAAGAAGATATTAGGCTTTACTAAACTACAACTACTCAATTGATATTTCAACAAAAAACCCCTAATCTATGGAAATTTATGATTAAAAGTCTATTAATATCTATACAACTTAATTAGCTCCTTATTCCCTATGGATTCTACCTCAACCTTTGTTGGGTTATATGTATAACAATGACTGCTCAATTTATGCACGTTAACTGACTCTTGGTCAAGTTTTCTAATTTCACTTTTATTTGTTATTTTTTTATTGCAGGCTATTAATTATGTATGCCACGAACTCGTCGGTCAAGAAAGCCTCCATTACCTTATGATTTTGAGTTTTTGAGAACTTTGAGAAGGAATATGGAAGCTCAACAAGAGGAAAAAGGTTGGTCACACTAGCCACCACCGAATATAAAAAATAGGATGTCAATATACCCATTCATGTGCATAATAAGAATGATAAGGAACTGGGATATGATGAATCTTTTGACCCGATGAACAAGCATCGTTCCAATAATATTGCACTAGCTAACTGGAATCAGCAAGCGTGATACAGAATATGCCAAGAGCCTGCAATATAGTATCCACGAATAATGATTATGCTAATTTTGATAGAGTTATTCCTATTGGAGTAATTGTGCTACCCTATTAGCTCCAGGGGTGAATTTTAACATTAATATCATAATGATTCAATTACTCAACTTGAAAAGGTTGTTTGGTGGACTACCCAATGATACTTTGAATATTCACTTGATGAATTTTTTCAACATTTGAAAGTTATTTGACTATCTTGGAGTTGGGAAGAATGTAATTCATCTTAGATTATTCCCCTTGTCTCTATCTGGGGAGGCAACTCTATGACTTACTAAACTAGCACCCAATACTATAATGAACTAGAGGCAAATGAAAGGAGCTTTTCTAAAAAGGTTTTATCTACCTTCCAAGATATTACAATTGAGTAGGGTTGCAATTTCAGCCTATATTTGTGAAAGAAGTTCATTTAACTCATATTTATTGAGTTAGATCCCTCATATTTCAATTGTGTAAATATGCACTTCAACTCATTTTAAAAGCTCATACAAATATGAATAAAATGTGTAAAATATGAGTATCTATTTAAACATAGAGATCACCCATCGAAGCTTAAAATTTCTTTTTTTTTCTTTTTAAATTTTTTCTTTCTTTCTTTTTTCCATTATTTTTTTTTACTTTCTCATGTTTTATCTTCTTTTTTTTCTTTTTTTTCTTTTTTCTTTGCATTCTTTTTTTTTTTTTGTATCTTTGTTTTCCCTTTTTTCATTCTTCTTTCGTCATTTTTATCATTTTTTTGTATTTTTTCTCATCTTTTTTGTTGTCATAGCGTTTTATACTTTTATCTATTTTTTTCTTTTCTTCTTTTTTTTTTATTTTTTATTTGCATTCTTTTTTTTCGTATCTTCGTTTTCCCCTTTTCATTCTTGATCGTCATTTTTATCATTTTTTTATATTTTTTCTCATACTTTTCGTTGACATAGCATTTTAGATTTTATATTTATTTAAACTTTATATTCATTTGTATCATAATATATATTTCAAATAAATTTATTATTTTATTTGAATAATTTAGTTATAAATACGTACAATTTATCATTTGTATTTATATACAAACAAGTATATGGATTAATTATATTTGCTTGAGATCTACATGGGTTGAAAACATAAGCTTCTAATTATTATCTCATTT
Organism: Capsicum baccatum var. pendulum; assembly: GCA_030864225.1. Taxonomy (NCBI): domain Eukaryota; kingdom Viridiplantae; phylum Streptophyta; class Magnoliopsida; order Solanales; family Solanaceae; genus Capsicum; species Capsicum baccatum. Next base: position 114,396,481 of record CM061559.1, read on the forward strand.
AGCCTAAATTTCAATTAATTAGAATTCATGGCATTTCTTATCAAATAAATACAATTCATAGCTTCTCTCCTTTATTTTCTCTCTTTTCTATCATTTATTTGTCTTTCATTTTTTTTCTTTTCCATATTTTTTTCATTTTTCCTTTAGTTTACTTTTTTTCCTTTTAATTTTTTAGTTTCTTATTTTTTCTTTCCCAATTTTTCATCAATTTTCTTTACTTTCATTGTTATTTCTTGTTTCTTCGCATTCTTTTTTCTTAATTTATTTTTGTTTTCCCCTTTTCATTCTTGTTTCGTCATTTTTTTTGTTTTCTTCTTTTTTTATTTTTTCGTATTTTATATTGTCATTGCATTTTAAAATTTATATATTTTTTATACTTTATATTTATTTGTATCATAGTATATATTTTAAATAAATTAATTATTTATATTTAAATAGTTTAGTCGTGAATATATATAATTTATTATTTGCATTTATATATATAAAAAAGTTTGAAGTATAAAAAATAAATACAAATACAGTTGTATTAAGGAATACAAAATTATAAGTGTGGGGCGAATACAAATACAATAAGCGATTATTGTATTTTGGTTATCATAAAAAATTTAAAAATGAAAAAAAAAAAAGAAAAATGAAAATAGGAAAAAATCAAAAAAGAAAAAAAAAAGAGAAGTAGACATTAGATATAGAAGAGAGAGAAAAAACATAAAGAAAGAATTGAAGGAAAAAAAATAAGAAAATACAAAAAAAATCAAAAGAAAAAAAGAATGAAAAAAGGAGAAAAGGAAAAATAAAAAATAAGATGGTGAATACAAATACACTGAGTGATTATGATATTTTAGTCATCACCCATAATTTGTACTCGACTTAGCCATGTTTTTTGAAAATATAAAACATAAAATACAACAAAAAAAAATTAAAAAGAAAGATGTAAAGAAAAAAATAGAAAATAGAAAAAAAGGAAACTAAAAAGAAAAAGGAAAAAAAGAAAGAAAAGTAGAGTGTAGAGATAGAAAAGCGAAAAAATAAAAAAGGAAAAAAAAGGAATAGAGGCTACAGATAGAAGAGAGAGAGAAACGAAACAAAAGAAAACCCCGGAGAAAACAGACAGAGAGAAGTTACGAATTGTATTTTTAAAAATTAGCGTAAAAAACTCTCATTTTGGTAAAACCTAGGTTATTTCTGTAAGTTGATGTTGTTTTGGTGGGTTGGAAGTTGGGGGTAGGGGTGTGAGGGTGCTTTGGGTGGAGGGGTGCAGGGGGTGGGAGGGTGGGGTAGTGGATAAAAAGGTCAAGTTGATATGATATAGAAGTTTTAAGTTTGGCTTTAGGAGTTAAAGTTGGTTGGAACTATTTTTACCCAATTCATATTTGACCAAATCTGTATTTACCTATATTTATCTGGGCGGATTGCAATCTAAATTATTTTTACTCAATCCATATTCAACCCATCCAAATCCAATCCAATTCGCCCGTTTTTCACCCCTACAATGAGGAATGAGATCAATAACTTTAGGTAACTGCTTGATGAGGCCCTTCATAAAACATGGATGAAATTTAAGAAGAATGTGATTCAATGCCCAAATCATAAGTTGACCGATGAGACTTTGATTAAGATATTTTATAGGGCTGTACACTCAAACACAAAGCCAACGGTGGACAATGCATTAGGAGAAGCTTTTATGGATTGTAGTTTTACTGAGGCAACTGAGATCTTGGATAGGCTAATGAAGACAAGTAGTTCTTTGCATACTAGGTATTCTAAGATTGAAGGCAACACTTATCTGATTGGGATATTAGCAGAACAAAATCGAAGATAAGAAGAACATGAACATGATATGACTCATATGAAAACACAGATGGACTTGCTCATTAAGTATTTATTGTCAGGTAATCTAGAGAAAGTCAAAGCATTTGGGTCTCATAATAGGGCAGCTGAATTTAATTCTTATGAGAAGGCAAATTATTTGAATAACTAGGGAGTTTCACGGCTAGTGGCCAAGGAAATCACGGATGCAACAATCAAAGGGATAATTATTATGACAAAGTTATTTATAGAGATCATGAAAAAGGAAATTGGAAGAGAAAAAGTGACTAAAATAGATTGTATATGCCACTTGAGTCCGCGATAATGTGACCAATGATTCAAGAAAGAAGTCTATAGAATCCATGATGGAGTCAACTAATGCAGGTGTCAAGGAAATGAGAAGTAATCTATAAACTATGAGCCAGTTAGTGGATTCACATTCTATCTCTGTTAAGTATATAAAATAATAAATAAATCAATTATCAAACACTTTCAATCAAAGAATGAGTTGAACATTACCGAGTGATACAGTACAAAATCTAAGAAATGATGGTACTTATATGGCTATTACCATAAGGTGTGCTAGAATATTACTAGACCCACATCCAAAAGTGCACTCATAGGTAGATGATGTGGTATCAGAAGATGGGGTAATAATTAATGATGAAGTAATGGATACTAAGCTAACTGATTCTGAAAAGTAAAGAGAATTTGGTGAGAAGATTACCGATATAGAAAAACCTTCTAAGGTGAAAAGTGCTAATGACTTGGTTCATAAAAAAAGGAAGAAAGTGGAAGAAGCTCTAACCAAAATTCCTAGGTTACCTTTTCCATTTCCCACATAAGATGAAGAAGGGAGAGGATGGAAAATTTAGAAAATTCATGGCAATGTTAAAACAATTATCAGTAAATGTACTCTCAATTAAGGGGTTAGAAAAATATTGGGATATGTTAAATTAATGAAAGATCTAGTTACAACGAAGAGAACAAATGGCTATGATCTAGTAGATAATCTTTATCATTGTAGTGCCATTACCACAAGATCACTAGTGCCAAAAAAATCTAACCCGGGAGCTTTCAATATGCCATGTACGATTTGGGCGTCTAGATTTTTTGAAGAACTTTATAATTTAGGAGAAAGTATCAACCTCATGCTGCTAGCGATTTATCAAACCCTATGATTAGGAATACCTAAATTGAAATCTGTGCAGTTGTTAATGGTAGACCATTTAGTGAAGAGACCGGTTGGTATTCTCTTATGTGTTAGTGATATAGGAAAATTTCATATTCTTTGTGGACTTTGTAATTCTTGATTGAAAAGTTAATTTTTATATGCCCATAAGCTTAGGTAGACCATTTTTTATGAATAAGAGAGTACTAGTGGATATGGAGAGAAATGAGCAAAAGTTTAGATTTAATTATAAATAAGTTAACTTTGATGTTTGTCAATCTATGAAGAAATTAAGAGAGATGAATACAGTCTCTGTTATTGATGTTGGTTTTTAGGTTGATCTAGTGGTGCCTATAGAGAATTAATGATTGAAACCTTGGTAGCAGTATTGATGAACTTTTATAGTGCAGGAATTGAGGAGTACGATGAAACAATATATGCTTTGACTTGAATGGGTTCATACTTATATGCTCTGGAGAAGTTAGATTTGGATTTGAAGAACAAACCAACCCCACCTGCAAATCCATTTATTGAAGAAACACATTTGTTGGAATTGAAAGAGTTTTCAGGCCATATTTGTTATGTTAATTTGGGAGAGAGAAATACATTTTTAGTGATTATCACAACAAACTTGGTGGATCATCAAGTTAAAGCTCTTTTCATCAGTGTTTAAAATGTACAAGAGGGATAAAGGGTGGACAATAGCAGATATCATTGGTATTCCACCAGGCATATGCACACATGAAATCCAACTAAAGAAAGATTGTACCCTAACTATTCAGCATCAGAAGAGGCATAACCTACCTATGAAAGAGATGGTAAAGAAGGTGAAAATTATATGGCTTGATGCAGGAGTGCCTTTTCCAGATCTCGAATAGCAAATATATGAGTCATGTGCAATATGTACTAAATAGAGAAGGAAAGACTATTGTAGAAAATGAAAAGAATGAATTGATTCCTCTTAGGCCAGTGACTAGGTGGAGATTATGTATGGATTATTAAAATTTGATATTATGGACACTTCAAGTCCATTTCCCAATGCCCTTCATAGATCAAATACTGGATATATTAGTCGGAAGGGAGTGTTACTACTTTCTAGATGGTTACTCCATTTACAATCAAATCTTTATTAAACATGAAGATCAAGAAAAGATTGTGTTCATATGCCCATATGGGACTTTTGCCTTCAAGGAGGATATCATTATGGTTATGTAATGGTCCTGCTATATTTCAGAGGCGTACGATGTCAATTTTCTCTGACAAGGTTTAGGACACCTCAGAAGTATTCTTCAGTGATTTTTCGGTGGTTAGAGATTCATTCAATGATTATTTAACCAATTTTAGTAATGTATTATAGTGATGTGAGGAGTTTAAACTGGTACTAAATTAGGAGAAATTCTATTTCATGGTAAAGAAACGCATATTGTTGGGTCATAAGATCTTAGCAAAAGGGATTGAAGTAGATAAAGGAATAATTGAAATAATTAAAAAGTTACCTTCACCTATTTCAGTGAAAAGGATGTGAAGTATCTTTGGTTATACGGGATTATAAAGGAGGTTTATCCAAGACTTCTCGAAAATTATCAATCCTTTATGTAAACATTTGGAAAAGAAGGTCAAATTTGAGTGGAAGGAGAAATGCTTAAAGGCATTCAAATGTCTTAAAAGGAAGTCGGTTGAAGCACCTACCATGATTGTATACTATTGGTCCAATACCTTTGAGATAATGTGTGATTTAAGTGGTGTGGCCCTTGGTGCAATTCTAGGGAAGAAGAAAGAGAAATTGTTCTAACCAATATATGATGCAAGTAAAACATTGAATGGAGCTCAAAAAAGTTACACTGTCACTGAAACAAATCTATTTAATATGGTGTATACATTTGAAAAGTATAGAGCATACTTGTTGGGTTCCAAAGTGGAGGTGCACACTGGCCATTCAGTATTATAGTGTTTAACAATAAAGAAATATGCCAAACTCTAAGGGATTTGATGTGTCTTATTGCTATAAGATTTTGATTTAGAATTTAAAGAAAAAAAACGGTTGTGAGAAGCAAGTAGCTGACCACTTGTCCAAGTTAGAAAATGAAGGGAGAAAAAGAGAAGAATTGGAGATTGATGATTCATTCCCTGATGAACAATTACCCTTCCTTGATTTACGATCTTCGCAAACTACCTTATGAGTGACATTTTTTTGAAGGACCTGATATTTTAGCATTAAAATAATTTCCTCCATAATGTGAATAGGTACTTCTTGGATGAGCCTCATTTATTTTGTTATGTGCAGATAATATAATTCAAAGGTGTGTACCCAAGGTGGAGTTGCTTGAGATATTGCAAGTATGTCACTTTCTCTTGTGGTAGGATATTATGCAGGTGACCAAAAATCTAGGAAAATTTTGCAAAGTCGGTCTACTGGACAACTATTTATAAGGATGCTTATGAGTTTGTGAGAGCTTGTGATTAGTGCTAACGAGAAGGTTTAATTTGAAAGCACAAAGTGTTGCCTATGCCAACTATGCTAAAGGTTGAATTATTTGATATGTGGGGCATTGAGTTTCATAGACCCCTTTATGAGTTCTTATGGGTGCAAGTGTATTCTAGTTTTTGTGGATTACATAACCTAATGGATTGAAGCTGTAGAATTAGCTTATAATTAAGCAAGAAGGATAGTACTAATCTTGAAAAAAAAATCTATTTTCCTACTTCAGAACACCATGTTTAATTATTCACAATGGGGAATCACACTTCTGTAATATTTAGGGCTGCATTGGAACAATATGGTGTAAAGCAACACAAGGTGGGTACTCATTATCATCTCCAGAGAAGTATGAAGGTTGAAGTGTCTAACAGAGATTAAAATGATTTTTGCCAAGTCTGTGAATGATAACCGCAGTGATTGGTCATGGATGCTTGATGATGTTGTATGGGCTTACCATATCGCCTTCAAAACTCCAATAGGTATGTTACCATACCAAATGGAGTTTAGAAAGGCATGTGATTTTCTAGTAGAATTAGAGCATAAATCATTGTAGAAAATAAAGGGTTTGAAGCTGAGTTAGAAAGAAGTGGTCGAGTTAAGATTGGATGAGTTGAATGAAATGGATGAGTTTTGTCTTTGGTGTTATGAAAGGTCTAGCATTTACAAAAAGATAATAAAACTATACCATGATCAGAGGATTAAAAAAAGAGAGAGTTCTAAGTTGGGGATTAGGTCTGGCTATTTAACTCAAGATTCAAAAGTTCCATGGAAAGCTGAAACCAAAATGGTCCAGCCCATTCAAGGTAACTCAAATATTTCCATTTGAAGTAGTAGAGATTGAGAACAGAGAGGGTAATCTTTGTAAGGTTAATGAATAGTGTAACAAACAATAAGATTGGTAACAAGAAGAGTTTAAGATGGTGATTTTAATTTACCTTGCTGAATTCAAAGTAATCAAGATAATTTGGCTATGCCCACATGTTAAATCAGGTGCGAGTGGGTGGCAACACAAAATATGTTGTAAGACCAATTATTTAGTTTTTTTATTAGTTACTAAATGTAATTTATGTTGTGTGAAGGAGTTAAAAATGCAAGGAATTGTAAACTATGCGATAGGAACTGATAGACTAACAGACAGTTACAAGTGTGATGGACCGTAGGTCTAATCCATTAAGATAGGCCTAAAGACTGAATGTTCTTGATAAAGAGAGACAGAATCAATGATAGACCATAATCTATGCAATGGATAATCAAAGCAACCGTCAAGAATGAGAAAAAAATATATGCATTAAGGATAAGGTGTGACAATAAGAGCGACGGACCATTGCAAAGCTGACAAGTCAGCAAAATTTTATTTATTCACGATGATACATATGATGGGATATCAACCCGGTGGTAGACCATCGCAGTAACTATCAGAGGGAAGTCGGCTAAATCACTTAAAATTAGGTTGGTCCGTGAAGAAAAAACCAAATAATATTTTAAAATATCTATAAAGAAAATGTGAAATAAATTATCATGTTCATACTCGACTTTTCCAGTTCATATTTTAAAATGGTAAAAACTCCTACATTCATCCACTTTTAAATGGAATTCATCCCTCACTAACACTTCAGTTCATATTTCTCTACTGTATAAGCCTTTTGAAATACCTTGTTTTCTATACCTTAGAAAACATCCAAGAATTTTAGTATCTGGTCCCAATATGACTAATGGGTACGAGCTATATGTTGGGTACAAATGGTATGGTCTAGTTGCATGCTGACCAGTATTGTATGGTATGAGTCATATGGTCGGATATAGATCGTTTGGTTTCTTCACTTAACCTTAGACTTGGTAACCTAGGTTGGATCTGAGTATGAGTGTCTCACTTTGAGCTATAAGCCAGGGTATGAGTCATACCTCGGACTCATATGGTGGATAATGTTCAATAATCTTAGGATTTTATTCTGCCATGGATACGAGTGAAGCTTACAGATCATATTTTTGGATATGACTTGAGTTGGATGAGACGTAATTTGGATAGTGTTTAGTCCAAAGAAGATGCCAAAGGTATGAGTGGTCGGTACCACTTGTACAGGGAGGATACAACTCATAAGGGCCAGTCGTATCCCTGAGATGGAATTTTTATGCAACTTATGTGGGGGCAATCTGGACATTTCCCAACTTATCCTAATAAAGTCGCACAACTTATACTCCTATTGGCCGGTTATTTACGTTATTATTCTATTCATTAACACTTATAAACTCTTTTAAATACTCTATAATTCTCTCAAGAGCTTTTGGTCAAAGAAGCTAGGGTTTCAACTAGAGGACTAATTTAGGGATCTTGTTGATGGTTTATCACTGTCTACTTTGTAAATTAAGGCCTATTCTCTTCCCTCATTTTTAGTTCCAACTAGAGGTATGGTTTTATACAATATTTTAACAATTTGAATATTGTATGATTTTTAGTTTACCAATATGTTTTAGGGGTTTTAGCTATAAATGCTTGGATATAGTTTTCCCATGTTTTAATTATGTTTTTATATGCATTAATGGTGGTTTTGGATATTTGGTTGCATGAGAATGGTTCTTTAATAATGAACTTTGGTTTTGGAAATACTATACCTCCAATGAGCTTGCTAAAATTCCTTTAACAATGTTTTCATTATAATATTGGTTTTTCAATTGAACTTGTGCATGGTTTGAACTTAAAAATGGAACCCTAAATGGCATGAATGTTTTAAAATGGGTTTAAATAAATTGAAAAGGCCTTGGTGGCCATGGTTTTGATTAATTGAAAATCATGTCGGGTACATGGAATCCCCTAAGGTTTGGCTAAGAGTAATACTTGCAAGTGTTTATTGGTATGACGATACCATTAGTAATAGTCCTAGTTAATAATAATAGAATAATGGTTTGGATGGAAAATGGTTTTAATGGGGCTTAAAGGAGAGAGGTATAGAAAAGCCATGGAAAGTGATGGTCCTGAGAGATCTAAACTGGAAACTCATATTTGCCAATGTAAGGTTTGGTGCAAGTGACTGTGTGCATGATGTCACACTATATTTTGGGGGATTTACTCGTCATCCTAGGTTTACTTCCCTGGTCGAGCAGCTTCACACACTGGATCCCTTCAGCAAGTAAAGCTAAACCAATATATCCAGTGGGTGGTTTAGGACAACAAAGCTACACAGCCTAGGTAAAGGTTTTAATGGCATACTTAACCTGGTCTCTTTTCCCGGCATGGTTATATATATATATATATATATATATATATATGTATGTATGGTTGTGTTCATATGGATGGTTTTACTTAGTTTTAAAAACGTCTTTTTTTTATCTTTATCCTGAGTTTATGCTAGCGATTACTCACTAACCTATCTTCAAATGGTTATATACCCATGCTAGTAAAGGTTTTAATGGCATGCTAAACCTGGTCCCCTTTTTTGACATTGTTATATATGTGTGTGTGTGTGTGTATGTATAGTTATATGTATATGGATGGTTTTACTTGGTTTTATAAATGGCATTATTATATCCTTATCCTGAGTTCATGCTAGTGATCACTCGCTAACCTATCTTTGGGTGGCTATATACCCATACTATGTGGGAACCGGCCGTTCTGCTCCTCATGCATAATAATTAACTTTGGGATAGTTGTTTGATTGAAGTGGTGAGATTTTATTTTTCTAGAATGCTCTATTTTATGTTACAAATATTGTTAGACATTCTGATTTATTTATGAATATTGGTTTTGGCTATAGTTGGGGCATGTCCCCAATATATATTCTTATTCTTTTAGTTTGGAGGCTTTGTCGTACTTCTATGGTTTGGAATGGGTGGGATCGGTATTGGTGTCATCCTTAGCATTAACATTGGTATTGGTATTGGGCTGATATAGATTGACAATATTATTGGTTGTTCCATCATATTTCATTTTGGGATTAATCATATTATGTTTTGGAACTTATATGGTCATGGCCTAGTTTATGGCCCTTATTTTGGTATTGATTTTATTGGTATGGTTGGATGGTTCATATGAAATAGTTGGACTCGATTGGTTCAATCATGGTAGTGATCCTATCCCAGAGTCTTTATGTGAGTGGTTACACTATCTTGTTATATGCTCCAAACTCATCCACCCCAGGGCAGGTGATTGGAGGTTGGGTAGGGTAATGGGGGTGGTGTCCGTTCCCAGTTAGACTTGTGAAGCCCATTAAGACAAGGCCCCCGGTCGAGTCAGGTTAAGTTGGTATTAGAACATAAGGTTAATGGTTAATTAGGAGTCCATAAAGTCGTGTCTAGTAGAGTCTCTTTTAGGGGTATGTAGCATGCCATACTAATAAGAAAGAGGCTACAAAGCATTTAGCATTGTTTCACTTTCTTGGTATTCTATTTTATAGATTGGAGTCTAAATCCTTGAATCATCACTAATCCTTTGTTCTTCACTTTTCAGATCATCCCTGTATAATTTGGAATACAAGTAAACTCTTCAGTCCCATTTGGGGACAATATTGTTGTAGTACTTCCTACGTTTTTATTTCGTATTCTATCTTAGGGTCCTATCCCTGATAGTTCTAGAGTTCCTCTAGTTGCTACTAGTCCTTCTCAGGGTAAGGTGACTAATGTCTATTCATACTATTGTTTAATTGATTATTTCTCGGGATGAGCGAGAAACGTCTAGTGGGCTATCTTTTGAGGCCACAAGGGTTGGCCAATTTATGAAACTAAATTCTCCTACTTTTATTGGAGTGAAGATAGAGGAGGATCCTTTGGGTTTCATGGATGAAATGGGGAACATATTTAGGGTGATGCAGGCCACAAATGCGAAAGGTGTAAACTTTGCAGCTTATCAGCTTAACCATGTTGCGTACTAATAGTATAAAGTGTAGGATATGGATAGAGGAGATGTGGAGGATTCATCCTTATGGGATACTTTTTCTTGAGCTTTTCTGGATCGTACATTTCCCCAAGAGATGAGGGAAGCAAAGATGGAAGAGTTTATGAATCTTAAGCAAGGGAGAATGTACGTCAAGGAATATGCCTTAAAGTTGTATCAGTTTTCAAGATATGCTTCTGATTTGTTGGCTGACATGAGGGCGAGGATAAGAAAGTTCGCTTCAGGATTAAATCAAGATTTGATCTTAAAAATCAATATTGCATTGCTAATTAAAGATATGAATATTTTTAGGTTGACTGTTCATATATAGTAGTAGATGATGAGAAGAGAAAATAGGTGGAGTTCGGAGATCGGTAGGGTAAGAGGAACATGTTTTTTAATCAGGGAGGTGTTGTGTCACAAGGTTGATAATATGGAGGTAAATTACCAAAAAATAAGTGAGGGAGTTCTGGTACCTTCCCTACTACTAGCGCTTTGTACCCTTGGCAGTCAGGTGATAGGCATCAGTATAGTGATAATTTTTGGGCACAGGGTGCCTAATCTCATATGAGTGGAGATAAGTTAATTTCTTCATGCCCTCTTTACTGGTTGTGAGGGAATCTTTATTAGGATTATTATGATGAAAGAAAGGACAAGTATTTTAAATATGGCTAGCCAAGGCATATGCTCAAGAATTGTCCAGTTGGTAAGGGAGCTTTGGGAGCGGTTAAAGCTCTAGGTGTTTCATCTTCTGCTCTTGTGCCTCGTGGTGCTGCTTTGATATCTACTCCTATTTTTTGTGTCGTCACTAGTTGGAATAGGTTGTATACTCTTGCATTACAGTAGGAAACTAAGGTATCACCTGATGTCATTACTGGTACGTTATAACTCTTTTCTCAAGACGTATATTGTCTGCTTAATCTGGGGTCCACTCTTTTCTATGAGAATCCATTTGTGGTTGTATTTATTGGTTTTAATCCTGAGGTTATTTTGAATCCTTTCTCTATTTCTACCCCTATAGGTGACTCGATTATTCAAAGAGAGTCTATAGGGGTGTGTGGTATCTATAAGTGGTAGGTAGACTTTGGTGGATTTTTTGAACTAGATATGGTGGATTTTGATGTTATTATAGGATGTATTGGTTAGACTCTTATTACACATCCTTAGATTGTCTGACTCGTAAGGTTGTCCTTAGGTTCCCTGGTGAACCAGTTATAGAGTGGGAGTGTGGTTCCATAGATCCTAAAGGGAGGTTTATTTCTTATCTTATAGCTCAAAGGTTAGTTTCTAAAGATTGTCTTTATCACTTAGTTTAGGTTAAAGATTCTAAATTAGAGGGTCAATATTTTCATTCGATTCTAGTAGTAAATAAGATTCCTAAAGTCTTATTGGATGATTTTACTGGTGTTCTTCCAGATAGGGAAATAGAGTTTGGTATTGACTTTATTCTGAACATTCATCTAATATCTAGTCCTTCTTATAGAATGACTCTAGCTATGTTGAGAAAACTCAAGAAGCAACTTAAAGATCTTCTGGATAAGGGGTTTATTCATCCTAGTATATCTCTATGGGGTTCACCGATGCTGTTCATGCACAAGAAAAATGGTTTCCTTTGGATGTACATTAACTATCGATATTTGAATAAGGTAACGATTAAGAACAAGTATCCTCTGCTAAGGATTGATGACTTGTTTAATCAGTTGCAAGGTGCCAAGTTATTTTTTAAGATAAATCTTCGGTCTTGGTATCGTCATCTTAAAATTAGGGAGGGGGATATCTCTAAGATAGTTTTTCGTTCTCGATATGGGCACTTTAAATTATTGGTATTGCCAATTGGATTGACTAATGCCCTGGTGGCATTTATGTAAATGATAAAAAGGGTTTTCAGGCGGTTCTTGGATCTCTTTGTCATTGAGTTCATTGATTAAATTTTGTTTTATTCTAGAAGTGAGGTAGATCGTGTCAATCAACTTTCGCGTGGTATTGTAGACCCTGAAGGAATAATAATTGTATGTCATGTTCTCCAAGTGTGAGTTTTGATTTAACGTTGTGACTTATCTTGATCATATTATTTCCAGCAAGGGGACTATGGTGGATTATCAAAAGGTGGTTATGGTTAAAAAGTGGCCCAGACCTATGACTCCAACTGATATTTAGAGCTTCTTGGGTTTGGTTGCATAGTATTAGTGGTTCGTGGAGAGATTTTCAATAATAACTGCTCCTTTAATTAAGTTGACTCAGAAAAAGGCAAAGTTTTCTTGGTCGGATGCTTGTGAGGGGAGTTTTGAGAAGTTGAAAGATAAGCTAACTTCGGCTCTAGTTTTGACATTATATGAGGGCAGTGAAAGGTTTGTGGTTTATTATGATACATCTAGGTTTTGACTTGATTGTGTTTTGATGCAGCATGGGAAGCGACTATGCTTCCAGGTAGTTAAAGGTACATAGAGGAAGTATCCTACTCATGATTTAAAGTTGTTGGCTGTCATTTTTGCCTTGAAAATCTAGTTCCATTATCTGTATGGAGTGCACGCAAATATTTTTTTAATCATAAGAGTCTAAAGTATGTACTCACTCTGATGGAGCTAAATCTCAGGCAAAGGAGATGGTTGGAGCTTCTCAAATACTATGACATGAGTCTTCACTATCACCCAGGTAAGGCTAACATGGTTGTTGATGCTCTAAATAGATTATCCATGGGGTGTTTGCGTCATGTGGAGAAAGGAAAATAGAAATTGGTGAATGATATTCACTACTTGGCAAATCTCAGAGTTCAACTTTTGAATTCCGAGGGTGGTGGGATGATGGTACAGGAAGTCGTTCAGTCGTGTCTTGGTATAAAGACTAAGGAGAAGCAAATTTTAGATACTATCTTGATGAAAATTAAGAGTAATATAGGTATGCAGAAGGTAATGGTGTTTAAGATTAGTGACGGTGGTACTTTATGGTATTAAAAGAGGTTGTGCATTCCTGATATTGATGGTTTATGACAAAAAAATTTGGCTGAGGTGCATGAATCGGACTATGTAGTTAATCCCGGCTCAACAAAGATGTATCATGGTATCAAGGAGATGTATTGGTGGAATGGTATAAAAAGGAACGTGGATGATTTTATGGCCAAGTTCTTGGTGTGTCAATAAATTAAAGTAGAGCATATGAGACCTGGTGGGTTGTATCAAGAGATTATTTTTCCAAAATGAAAATGGGAGTTAATAAAGATGGACTTTGTTACTTGTCTTCCTCGGTCTCGGAATTAATATGATTTGACTTGGGTTATCCTGGATAGGATGACAAAGTTTGCTCACTTCATACAGGTATGGACTACCTTCTTGGTGGAGGATTATGCAAAGTTATATCATCAGAAGATTTTGAAGTTGCATGGAGTACCTTTTTTGTTATCTCTAAAAGTGGTATGCCATTCTTATCCTATTTTTGGCGGTGTTTTCAGAAGGGATTGGGTACTAAGGTGAATTTAAGTACTAATTTTCATCCTCAGATAGATAGGCAAGTAGAAAGAACTACTCACACATTGAAGGATATGCTTCGGGCTTATATGGTTGATTATGGTAGTAGTTGGGTTGAGCATCTACCTTTGGTAGAGTTTGGTTACATCAATAGCTATCATTCTAGTATTGGCATGGCCCCTTTTGAGGCATTGTATGGTAGGAGATGCAGATCTTCTATTGGTTGGTTCAAGTTTGGTGAGGTGGATATGTTCGATCTGGATTTGGTCTATTAGGTGATTTTGGATAGGCTTAAAGCTGTCCAAAGTCTCCAAAAATCCTATGCGAATATAAGGCATAAAGATTTGTAGTTTGAGGTTGGGGATAAGGTCTTTCTCAAAGTATCTCCCATAAAGGGAGCATGCGGTTTGGCTAAAAGGGAAAGCTCAGTCCCTCGTATATTAGTCTTTATGTGGTTTTGTGGAGGGTTTGAAATATTTCTTACGAATTAGAGTTGCCTTCTTGTTTAAACTCTATTCGTCCGGTATTTTATGTTTCCATATGGAGAAAGTGTCTTGGTGATCCTTCTTGGATTGTTCTTTTGGAGAGGTTGGGTATCTTAGACTCTCTGTCTTATGAAGAGATCCTAGTTAAAATCTTGTATAGGCAGGTTCGTCGGTTGTGAACTAAAGATGTGGCTTCATTTAACGTTTTGTGGTGGAACCATAAGGTAGATAAAGTTACATGGGATGAAGTTCAAGTATCCACATGTGTATTCTGCTCCAGAGATTCATGTGGAATGGGATGTGTCTTTAACACATCTTTATTTTCTGAGTTTATTAAAGAAAATATTAATATCTTTGATTCTTTCTTTTCAAACTTTGTTAAAGATTGGAAATATATTTGATAATGAAAATGACTCATGTGCGTGGTTACCCCTACCTTGTCCGTCATTCGGGGACGAATGTTCCTAGTGGGGAAGACTAAAATACCCTGGTTTCTGGACCATTGAAAAATTATTAAAATTTTTGTCTTTGGACCCAATAATACTCATGAGTACGAGTCGTATGTTGGGGTATGAAAGGTATTGTCCATTCTTATGTTGACCAGTGTTGGTTGATGGAATGGATTTTGGTCACTGGAATGTGTACGACTTGTATGGTTTACGTCATATGGTTAGATATGGATCATTTGGTGTCTTTAATTAAGCTTAGACTTAGTAACCTTGGTTGGATATGAGTATGAATGGCTCACCGTGCGTCGTAAGCCAGGGTATGAGTCGTACCCTGGACTCGTATGGTGGACAGTGTTCAATCTTCTTAGGATTTAATTCTGCCAGGGATAGGGGTGAAGGTTATGGATTATATATTTGTATACAACTTGAGTTGAATGAGTCGTACCTTGGACGATGTTGGGTCCAAGGGGGAGGCCAAGGGTACGAGTGGTGGGTACCACTTGTACGGGAAGGATACGACTCGTAAAGGTCAGTCACATACCTGTGATGGTATTTTTGTGAAACTTAAGAGAGGGCAATCTGTACATTTCGCCACTTATCTTAATAAATTCCCATGACTTACATTCCTATTGAGAGGTTATTTTTCCTATTATTCAATTCATTAGCACTTAGAAACTCTTCCAAAACACTCTATAATTGTCTCAAGAGCTTTTGGGAAAGAAAGCCAGGGTTTCAACTAGAGGACTAATTTGGGGATATTGTTGGTGGTTTCTCTCTATAACTTTGTCTATTAAGGCATGTTCTCTTCCCTCATTGTTATTTCAAACAAAAGGCATGGTTTTATACAATGTTTTTATGATTTAAATGTTGTATGATTTGGGTTTTCTAATATTTTTGGGGGTTTTGGTTATAAATGCTTGGTTATGCTTTTCCCATGTTTTAATTATGCTTTTATGTACATTACTGGTGTTTTTTGATAATTTGTTGCATGGGAATGGTTCTTTGGTAATGGACTTTGGTTTTGGAAATACAATGCCCCTAATGTTTTTGATAAAATGCCTTTAACAATATTTTCATTATAATATTGATTTTTTAATGGAACTTATGCATGGTTTAAAATTGGTATTGGATCCCTAAATGGTATGAATGGTTTAAGTGGTTTTAAATAGATTGGAAAGACCTTGGTGGCCATGGTTTTGGTTAATTGCAAATCATGTGGGGTACATAGAATCCTTATAGGATTGACTAAGGATAATACTTGCAAGTTATTGTTGGAATGATGATAGCACTACTAATAGCCTCAGTTAATAATAATGGAATAATGGTTTGGATGGAAAATAGTTTTAATTGGGCTTAAAGGAGGGAGGTGTTGCAAAGTCATGGAAGGTGGTGGTCCTGGGGGAATATAAACTGGAAACTCATATTTGTTGATATGAGGTTTGGTCCAAATAACTGTGTGCATGATGTCACACAATATTTTTGTGGATGTACTAGTCATCCTAAGTTTTATTCTATGGTCGTACGTCTTTAGCCACTGGAGCCCTTTTAGTAGGGAGAGCTAAATCCGTATAGACCGTGGGTGGTTCAGGATAGCAAAGCTACACAATCCAAGTAAAGGTTTTAATGGCATGCTAAACCCAGTCCCCTTTCTCGACATGGTTATACATACATACATATATATATATATATGTATGTATGTATAGTTATGTGCATATTAATGGTTTTACTTGGTTTTATAAATTGCGTTATTTTAACCTTATCCTGAGTTGATGCTAGCGACCACTCGTTAACCCTTCTTAGGGAGGCTGCATACCCATGCTATGCAAGAATCAGCTGATCTATTCCTCCTACATAGTGATTGACTCGGGTATAGCTATTGGATTGAAGTGGTGAGGTTTTATCTTTCTGAAAGGTTCTATTTTATGTTATGGATATTCTTAAACATTATGACTTATTTATGGATGTTGTTTTTGATTATGGTTGGGGCCATGCCCCAATCGGATATTCTTACTCTTTTAGCTAGAGACTTCGTGGTACTGGTATGGGTTGGAATGGGTGGGATTAGTATTGGTGTAAGCCTTAGCATTGGCATTGGTATTGGGGTTGATACCGGTTGACGATATTGTTGATTGTTCCATCGTATTTCATTTTGGGATTAATCATATTATGTTTTGGAACTTATATTGTTATGGCCTAGTTTATGGACCTTGTTTCGGTATTGCTTTGTTTTGGTATGGTTGGACGGTTGGTATGAGATAGGTGGACTCAGTTGGGTCGGTCACGATTGTGATCCTATCCCAAAGTCTTCATGTGAGAGGTTACACTATCTTGTTATATGCTCGAAATTCAGCCAACTCAGGGTAGGTGGTTGGAGGTTGGGTTGGGTAATGGGGGAGGTCTCCTCCTGGTCAGACTTGGGACGCCCATTACGAAAAGGCCCCTAGTAAAGTCGGGTCACCTTTCCTAGAACATTACTTCATCTCTTTCACAAAAACTCATTCTCTCTAATTTGAATGTGGTTTATATTCTTTTCCTAAGAGTGCAACTTTACTTTCCATTACATCCAATCTTGTCGTGAAGTTGCATTTCATGCCCAGGTATGTTCTTGTAGCCTTAACCTTTATACATAAGTGATGGTTAATAAAGGATAAAGTCAGTAAGAGTTTTTGCATTCATGTTTTTGGTTTAAGTTGAAAAATAAAGTTTAATATACTGTGGTAAAGCTCATGTATGAGTGAAGTCTAAGTAACCTCAC
Source organism: Capsicum baccatum var. pendulum (assembly GCA_030864225.1). Classification (NCBI taxonomy): domain Eukaryota; kingdom Viridiplantae; phylum Streptophyta; class Magnoliopsida; order Solanales; family Solanaceae; genus Capsicum; species Capsicum baccatum. The sequence goes on from CM061559.1 coordinate 114,413,951, forward strand.
TACAGAGTAAACGTGATAGTATGATAGATTGAACTTGTTACACTATTGGGTACAAAAACATGGGCCCACCATTTGTTCGACAAACTGCCCCAATGGAGTTTTAAGAACTGGGGGTTGTGATGGTGCACCAGATAGACCATCACAAGGGTGATGGACCATCATAATAATTCTTTTAAAATCAATTGAAATTTGAAGCACTAGTTAAGGGGCGATGGTTGAGTCGATGGATCGTCACAAGGGCGACGGTCCGTTGCTTGAACCATCACCTAGGACTGGAAGGATCTGATCATTCATAATCCAATTTATGATTCATGATAGAACCATCTTTATCCTTCCAGTAGGTAAGCCAAACTGTAACTCAAAGTTAAACACGATGGGTTAACATGGTGGGAAATGCCCAACATAGGTGAAATCAATATGTACAACTTATAAACAAGCATAGTATTTGAAATAGATAAAGATAGTCAACGTAGATACCTTCCCATGACTTGGTAGAGCCTTTACAAGAGCATCTAATAACAATAATATAACTCAAGTAACTAGAACAGTCAATAACTTATGTCTCCAAACAAAAGACCGAACATAGAAAGATTAAAGGAAATAAGTCACTCTGACTCCAAGAGCTCATCCTATCTGTAGATATCAACATAGCATAGACGTCAATCAACGGAGACAACTTGTACTTAGATCTACATCAAAAATGTACAGAAGTATAGTATGAGTACCAAAAACACGGGTACTCAGTAGGCATTATTGGTCGACTAAGCTAAATCATGATATAAGTATGATAAAATGCAAGATAACATAACTAAGCTAATGTATAGACAAAACTGAAGTTACTCTATTATCGTTGCGCATAAATAAGTAAAAAAAACTTTAATAATAGAAATATGTGACATAATGTATCAACACATGCAATAATAACTACGAAATTGGCTCCCATACATCAATTAGTGTGGAAAAGTAAATAACCCATCACAATCCCCCTTAGGCATGGAAGGTAAAAAAACAAAATAGACTAACCCACCACCGTCATTTATCAACGCTCATAATAACATTAAAATTCATCCAAGTCATGTCACATTATAACCATCGATTTCCTATTCATCATTTGTAAATAACTTAACACTTATAAACTATCCATTATGTAGCAACTATTCCCCAAGTATCAATAAATTATTCTTTGTCAACTAAACATCACTTATCAACTAATCATATCAACTAACCAATATTTATCAACTAGCCAGTATTTATCAACTAATCATTATGTCACTAGAGTCTATTCTTATCATACCACATTATAACAATTTCCTCATTTTCAAGTTAGCTAGATTATCCATCACACACCCCAATGCCAGCATGTAATAAGTATATCATCATAGTATAACATGTATATCCAAACTCAAACAGGTATGGACATTTAACAATATCCTTATAAATATCATCACAATCATCTTTCAGTCTTTCCGGACATGTATATATCATCATAATCATTCTCTAACCTTATCGAGCATATATATATATCATCATAATCATCCTCCAACCTTATCGGGCATATATATATATCATCATAATCATCCTCCAGTCTTGCTAGGCATATATATATCATCATCAATATAGTAAATCTCATAATAAATAGAGTAATTAATAGAATAATAATGAACATAGTATATTAACATGATCAATAATCATAATCGAAATTATGATTTCTAGTGTAATCAATAGCACGATTGCCAATATAGTAACTAAGCACGATCTTTAGCATAATCACTAATATATTCAATAAGCATTCTCTTTAGCATAATCCATAATGTATTCTCCAATATAGTCATTAAATATGATCACTAACATAATTAATATGCTTTATCAAAAGCATAGACAATAACTTATCAATAGACTAATTAATGGCTTATCATTAGAATAATAGAGATTTTATCATTAGTTTGATCAATAGCTAATCCATGGCATAATATATAGTTTATTCATAGCATAATCAACAACTAAATCATCAATTTTGTAATTAGGCATGACCTCTAGCATGAACAATAGCGTAAACGCTAATATATCGATAAACATGATCTCTAGCTTTGGTAATAGCTCATTCATTGGCGCAATCAATAGAATAATTTATGGCTTAGTCAATATCATAATCAATGGCTTATTCAATAGTATATCTGGTAGGCCAATCAATAGCCATATAATAGAATTTGTAATATCTTATCAATAACATAAGCTTATTCGATAACTCATTCATAACATAGTCATTAAGCATTACCTTCAACATTATACATCATAACCAACAAATACTAAGGCATATAAAAATCACCAAAATAACCATCTTCTTAGATGTACACAAGTGTATCAAAGGGTCTTCAATAACTATCACATGTCTTGGGCTAAGGTGGGTCGAAGATCCCACTTCTAAATCCTTGAAATCATTTATAAAGCAATATCTACCCCGGAATAGGCAAAGGTATCTAATCCTATATTAGATGTGGAATAAGCCATAACTAGTCCTAGTATAGCAATTCCTTCTAATATAGAACAACTAAGTCAATTTCACCTAAGGTAATGCAATTTGGGTAGGTTTTATCCTAAAATCAAGTGACCAAGGAAGTCTCCTCATTAATTGAGTAACTAAGGAATTTCCAACCTAAACAAGAGTCTACAAGGTTAATTACACCTAAGATAGGAATAACTAGGCTAATTACGCCAAAAAATAATATCCAAAATGGTCTAAATGGTCCAACTAACTAAATATTGCCTTTATTATACCAACACCTAAAACACATCTCAAATCTAACATGATGGAATACACATACTATGAAGTAGCTCAACATAACCAGGGGTAAAACCTAGCCTACTTGGACGCAGAAGAAAGCTCACAAGATCCACTAAATCACCATTTTCCTATATGAAAAGTTTCAGCAAGATGTCAAGCTATCAAAACCACTTTGTACTCATCATTATGAGAATAATGATACACTATTGTGATTTGGATCAAAAAATCCCATGTAGGTCCCATTTGTGGAAAATCACATTTTAGAAACCAACCTTGTGTTCCCTTATGCTTAAGGAGTCATTAACCTCATGAATGGTAAACTCTAAGCTAATTTGGGGCTAAAATCAAACCTCCAAGGTTTTGGGATTTTTGAATATGAGATGGGAAATTTTACAAGGAAATTATAGAAATCTTACCTCAAATTTGAAGGAAAATCGCGTAATCAATCAATATCTAAGCTCCCAAATCACCCACAAAAGTTACTCTCAAGCTTTCTTACAAATTAGAGTTTTATTTCACTTGGAATAGATGAAGAATGGGCAAAATTATTCAAAAGGGATCTATTCATACCCATACCAGGTCCTCGAGTATCGCTATCACAACCCGACTAATTTGATCACGATATATAACATCAAGTGCAGAAGACTACTGCGACATTTCCCTATCGTGATCACAGAACTAGTGGTCTTCTTAAGAAATGTCATTCGTGACTAAAAGTTTTATAATTACGGCACTTGTCGGTGTTTCCAGATCACTATTGTGATCGTGAGTGCACCAGTTATAGTTGAGACTTGGAATTTTCCAAGTCTCCACCAATCCCTTAATATTCATTCATAATCATACATATATAAATGAACTATTTATCTATTCTAAACTCAATGGTTCAGTTGAAATTTTTATTCGAGGTTGTTTCAACAAAAAGTGGGTCCCACACTTAATTTCTATTTTCTTATCTTTTTGACCAATATGTTGAAATAAGCCCGGGTGCTTTGGGACCTGAACAAAGAGTCCTCCAAGCTTAAAATATATAGTTTGGAGTTGCTGGGACAGTTAAAATTTTCATTTGAGGTCATTTAACTAATGGTTTTTCCCAATGACCATTTTGAACCAATGAAGACTTCAAAATACAGAAATGGCTCTGAAAACTAAATGAATTGCCTAGTAATAATACTATCATTTCCAACAAGTCATACATGACTTAGGGCATCTACGGAGAAGCTCTAGTTGTGAAAATAAGTACAAATATGGAAAATGACCAGAAGGGTCATTACAAACTAAACTGGAAGGTAGTGACAAGTAGTCCGATGGATAATTAAACATGCAATGATTTTTTGATTCAACCATTGTAAATTGGTCAAAAGATTCATCCTATCTTCAATGGAGGGGGTGATGAACCACCACTTTTGCTATGGGCCGTTATCTCTATCATCGTTATTTGCCAAAATCTTATATTCAGGATAATTTTAATTTTTAAACATTAACCATATCTTGAAGTACTTCTTATTCCAGGTGCAATGACTCAAAAGTTACCAATAATGTAAGGTAGGGGTAGAAATAAGACAACTCATAAGACAACCACCTCAAAACTCTATGATGAGCCTGAAAGAGACATTGAGGCCCCATCCTACCACACTTGACAAATTAAATAGATTCATCAACCACCCTCCCAGTCTGATGAGAAAATGGATTCATTGAGTGATAAGGACAGCAGTAAAAGTAAAAATAATGATAGTTCGAGTACAAGACCAAATGGAAAAGGTGAGAAGGGAGATACAACCAGCCCTACCAAAGAGCTTGAGCAATAAGAAGGGGATGTGATTTGTAGCAAAGACCCTGAGGCTTGGGATACAATCAAGTAGAAGGTTAAAGGATCTAAGAAATACTATTTTGATGGCATTCAACCTATACAAAATGGAAGTTTTAAGAGGCTATTGTTGAGGAACACTATATCATCACCACATTACCCTATTTTTGTTTGGTAATTATTTGTGAATTGCTTAGCAATATTGGAGAAAGAATGTCCAAAAAGGTAAAAAGTAGCAGACATACATGCAGAATAGAACAAAAATCGTGGTAAGAGGAAAATAGTGGCTATCTCTAATCACACTATTAATTGGATACTTTTCGGATAACTATACACCACTCTTACAATCACCTGGGGATTTAGCATCAAATGACTATTACATCTACCCAGAGGCCATATTTAGGAAAATTACTGGCAGATAGAAGAGACCCAGAATATCTAAGGAACTAAGAAAGACTAGTTAAATCCATATTGAGCTTTTGAGCCAAGTTTTAATGAAATATAGTGAGACTGAGGTTGATGTCAACTGGGGGCAATAAGAATTTAAATCCATAATGAGTGGTGTTGGTGGCTAGTTTAATTTAAGGGCTAAAAATAAAGTTTGGAAAAATTATAGTGGATGAGTTGTTCGTGTAAGAACACAAAACTTCCAGTGCCTTGCCTTTTCTATATATTATCATAAAGATTTATAGGGAGGCAAATGTACCAATTATTGAAAGAGTTGATAATAATGTTCGGGCTTCAAAGAGATAGGATATTCAGAGAATGATGGATAAAACCAAATTTGAGATGATAGTACATAAGATGCCAGTGTTTGGGCCACAATCCTAACCCATTCCAAAGGCATCAGATGCACCTTTAGGTATGCCATTATCTCTTGGTACTATTGTTCTATAGGGCACTTCTATAATATCTAAGTCAGTGCCTACACTTTCTACTATCGAGACATCATATATAACATTCATGCCACCTAGCTATTCAGAGTACAGTTTGACCCCACAGAATTTTGTGACAATATTTAAGGCTTAAAGAAATTTGAAAGGTATTTGAATATTTGGACAAAGAGTTTAAACAATTTGTGGATAGAGTTGTAGCAAAGGCTTTGAAGCCTAATAAGAACCTACGTGTGTGAATGGATGAACAATAGTATTTGGAAGCTATTAGTTCCATATGTAGCAAGATTCACTGCCGAGTTGAAGATGGCATATCTTGATATAGATGAATTGGAAAGATAACCAATTTTAGTATGTTTAATACAACATTTATAAAATTAGATGAAGAAGAGGATATTAAGGATCTAATAGGCCAGCCTTTAAACAAAAAAGTCAAGCTCGTCAATAAAGATGGTAGGAAGAGGTTATCAAGAAAGAGAAGAGATAAGAAGAGAGAGATAATAAAAGGGTGTAGTGAAAAGCATGAGAACTATCAAAGCGATATGAAGAAGCAATGAAGAAAATTGTTAAACATGAAGTTACTGATATATCTACTAGGTTAGACTAGGGAGGTAGGCATAGGCCACCAGTTTTACTAGTACCCACTCCAGATTCTAAGAAAGTGGGTGATTTGAGCACCTTGGCCACCGCTGGGGTCACTACTGCTGAGGCCAGTGAGGCCTCCTATGACTCTACAAACTGCAAAGCCTAAGGGATTTTCAAATTTTTCATTCCCTTGTATTTTATTATTTATTCATTGAGGACAAGGAATATATTTTAGTGGGAGTGGGGTATGTGTATCTATTAGGGAGTCTGTCACCAAGAGGGTTTTTATTGTTTGTATTCTTTTCCATCATGTGTTATTTAGGAGAATCGGTATGTTTAGGTAGTTTATTTCTTTGTTTTTATCTTTATTCCTATCCTGTGATTGTATATATCGTGCTTATTAAAAGAAAATTATTGAATGAAAAGTTGTTGGTGGTTGTGATGTTGTGAAACAAGGACAATCCTCAGAAATATTAATCATGTACATAGTTTGTAATGATTAATTACTGTGGATCTACATTTTGCATTAGAATCTCTAGATAAAATAAGTGTGCTCAAGCCAAGCTCAAATTTGAAAATTAGTAACATGAGTATCATTTCACTACAATATGTGTGCAAAGATTTTGTGTATTTCATAAAATTTTTATAAAGCTAGAACTTGCCTGATTTATTTTGTTGATAGATAGTTGGTCGAATAGGATAGGTTCATAGGCCACGCTTCAGATGAATACATTTAGCCTTAAAATCTTGACCAAAGATGTAGTTATTTTTTTATCACCTTGATCCCTTTTTGAGTTGGTACCCTTTCTATTCGACACCTTTAACCTTTCTTTCTCTATTGTTAAACCCTTATTTTGGCCCTGTGCAATGATCCTTTTGGTTATTTTTTATATTTCCACTTATTTTTGTTGTTAGAGATTTTTTATAGCTGCCCCAAGTCATTTATGACTTATTAGGACTAACAAATTGAATATTGGGTAGCTCAATTTATTTTAGAGTCAATTCCCTATTTTGAAGTCTTTATTGGTTCCAAATGACCATTAAGTGAAAAATTCAGTCAAACAGGCTCAAATGTAAATTTTGATTATTCTAGCAGCTCTGGAATATTGATTTTAGGCTAGGTTGACTCTTGGTTAAGGTTTTAGGGAACCGAGCTTATTTCAACCTATTGGTCGGAAAGTTAAGAAAATGAAAATTGGGTATTGGACCCACTTTTTTTGAAACAACCTTGGATAAAATTTTGATTATGCCATTCAGTCCAAAACATCAAATTTAGTGTGGTAGCAAAGTTTGTTTGTGCGTACGGTGTTTCGAGCGAATTATTTGTGCGTACGGTGTTTCGAACAAATCCTAAAACCTAGTCAAAGTCCATTACGAACTTAGAAAATCCGGTACACTAATTTTTTTTGGTGCAACTGCAATCGCAAAAGGTAAAGCACGATTACCAAGTGAGTTTTATGTGTAATTTGATTGCAAAGGGTAAATCACAAGTGTGGCATTCTATTTATGTATGAAAATCGCAATCACAATACCCAGTCAAGATAGCGACATCCGGGTACCTAGTATGGGTATAAATATACCCTTTTTTCTAACTCATTCTTTATCCATTCCAAGAGACCTAAAAATATAAATAGTGATATATCTTAAAATTAAAGTTTGTGGGTGATTTGGGAGCTTGTCTAACACTTAATTCCACTATTAACTTTCAATTTATAGTAAGATTTCACCTTTTCAAGGTAGGTTTTCTCATTTCTTTTTCAAAAATCCTAAAACCTTAGTGGTTTAATTTTAGACCCAAATTAGCTTAGATTTTATCCATTATTTAGGGTAATAATTCCTTGAGCAAGTGGAAGTGTTGGGTTGGTTTCAAAAATGCAATTTTCATAAGTGAAACCTACATGGGATTTTGGTATGATTTTTGACCCAAATCATAATGGTGCAATATTTGCATTAGGTGGAAGCTCCTCGGAAGGGAAACTTAGTAATTAGCGGATCTTTTAAGCTTTTTCAGCGTCTAGGTAGGCTAGGTTTTATCCCTTGTAAGATTAAGCTAATTCATAGTATGTTTAGGACATTATGTTTTATTTGGGATGGGTTTTAGGTTTTAGTGTGATAAATTTCTATACTTGTGTTAGTTAGACCATTTAGGCTAAGTTGGACATCGATTTTGAATATGATTAACCCAGTTAAATATTATGTTACGTAAAGTTGACCTAGTAGGCTGTTTTTTAGGTTGGAAATGCTTTGGTTACTCTACTAATAAGAAGATTGCCTTAGTACCTTGATTTTAGGGTGGAACTAAACTTGGTTGTCATCACTAAGGTGGAATTGACTTCGATGCTCTCTTTTGGGAAAAATTACTATCCTGGGGCTTGTTATGGTCTATTAAACCTCTAATAGAGGATTTAGATACCTTAGCCTAGGCTAGGGTATACATTTTTTGGTAAAGATCTTAAGGATTTAGAAGTGGCCTCTTCGACCCACCTTAGACCAAGACATATGTTAGTTATTAAAGACCTTTTATACGTTTGTGTACATCTTGGAAATGCTTATTGTGGTGATATTGATTGTGATATTTAATAAACACATGATCATGATATTGAATAAGCCATTGATTAGGCTATTGATTGGTCTATTGGGTATGTCATTGACTATGTTTATGATTATATTAGCGATTATGCTATTTCTTATGCTAAAGATCGTGCTTATTTGCTATATTAGTAATTATGTTATTAATTATACCCAATACTATGCTTATTATTTATGTTATAAAATATGCTATTTATTATGCTCAGAATCATGCTTATTTACTATGTCGGTGATTATACCATTAATTATGCTATATATTATTCTTCTATTGGGACTAGTAATCATGTTAAATGGCTATGTTTCTTTTTATGCTATTAAATACTCTAACGATTATGCTATTGGCCATGGTATTGATAATACGGTAATCGTTATAAGTTCGTATATTGGTTATGCTATGATCTATGCAAATATTAGTTCAAGTCCAGATAATGACTATGATATCGATTATTTATACTCGGTGAAAGTCTGGAGGATGGCTATGAATTATGATATTGATAACAATATTAATGGTATTAGTGATGATATGGAGAATGATATCGATGATGATATTATTACTTATACTTACCAGTTTAAGTCCAGATATACATATTATACCATAGTGATATATTCCTTCTGATATGATGATATCAGGGTGTGAGATTTGGCAATAGTGATTTTAGCTAAGTCGGAAAAAATAAAGAAATAGTTATAAGGCATAAAATGAATGGATTCTAGTGACACCGTGATTAGTTGTTAATTAATGATTGGTTAATAATTGGTGATCAGTTAACAAATGATAGTGGTAAATTGTGCTATTTTTTTGTACCTTCCAGTTATATGGGGTCTTGTGATAGGTTATTTACTTATTCACACTAATTGTCTTATAGGGGGCAATTTTGTAGTTATAGTTGCATGTGTTGATACTTTACGTTATGTTATGCTATGTTATTATTTCGGTTATCTACTTATTTATGTACAATGATATTGGGGTTATTTCAGGTTCGTTTCCTTTCATTGACTTAATTATGTTATCTTTCATTTTATCATACATATATCAAGACTTATCTCAGTCGTCCAATAATGCATACTGAGTACCCATTTTTTTGGTAATTATACTACATTTTTGTTTCTTGTTAGTGTAGATTCGAGTACTAGTTGATGTTGTTGATAAACATTCATGTTGTGTTGAGCTTTGGAGATAGGTTGGGCTCTTAGAGTTAGTGTCGCCCATTTTCTTCTATCTTACCTATGTCTAGTCTTTTATTTTGAGACAAATTGTATTGACTTTTTAGATTCTTGAGTTGTATTTATAGATTCTCTTGTACTGGCTCTACCAGGTCATGGGATTTGGTTCTTTATGATTAGCTACCCTTGGACTATTTGTACTCTCTTATTTATTAATAAACTGTGTTGTTGACATTCTCTCTTATTAGGCATTCCCATAAATTTAACCTATTGTGTTTAGCTTCTGGTTATGGTTTAGCTTACCTACTAGTGGGACAGAGTAGGTTCCATCATGATTCATAAATTTGGACGTAAATGTAATACCCTGCATTTTTGGACTAGACTTTGAAGTATTGTTCTTACGTGTGTTAACTCTAATCCCATGAATTTCTTTTGAATACATGTGTCATGATCTTTATCTTAGTTTTTGAAGTGATTTGGACATATATTAAGTCATCAAATAGCTCCTAGCTTGTAGACAAGTGAAAACATTCCTTAGCAATTAAATTCTTGTGAAGAAAATAATTATAGCCAACATCAAACAAGTATAAGCTTTGTATACTAAGAATTTTTAAGTTGTAGAGTGCCCAATAGATAAATAATAAAATTAGATTTCCTACGAAATCAATTTCTCCTTAATCTGATATCGGAGTAAAAAGTTATGCCTGTTTTATAAGAGAGGTGTCTGTCTACCAAGGCGTAATGGCTAGGGTGAAGGACCATCGCATCAGTAATGGCCCATCGCATCAGACTATACCTCTTAAGTAGAAAGGTCAAAATTTGGTCTTTTTATGATGGTTGGAGTGATGGTCAGTCACCAGAGTGACGGTCGGTCACCTAAACCGTCTCCCGGGATAGTTCAACATTGTTTTACCATTTTCAAATAGGCTTTTGGTCTTTTTCCACTCTTTTAACTCCAAAAAATATGTCGTTTAGGCCATGTTAATGCTGAATTTAAATCCCAAACAACCGTAAATCCTTCACTCTTAACATGCTACTTCCTCCTCCATACTCAAAAACAACCATCTAGGGTTTCTTCTTCAAGAATGTCTCCCAAGTCTCAAGATTCAAATTCAAGAACATCAAGATTAGGGTTCCTCACCCATGAATTCAAGCCTTCCTTATCAAGAACAAGAAAATTCAAGATATTTTTTTCAAGAACTCATGAATTTTAGTTCCAATTTTAAGTTTTCTTCAAGAACCTTCAAGAAAGCATCAAGAATTGTGTTCTCCTCTCAAAATTAAAAGTTTAAGGTATGTGGGATTTCATCCATGGATCCCCTTTCACCCATGGAGCCCAAAAAACTTTTCTTTAATTAGAGATATGAACTTTCCCTTTTGGTCCTCCGCATCCATAGTATCAGCCTCAAAGTCAACCTAGTAGACCTATTCATGTAGCTTTAAATAACTGATGAATGTTTGTCTAGTGCTAGTGATCACCCAGGTCAGGGTTGTGGTCAGTCTTTGAGGGCTTTGGTTTCTGGTTATTCTAGGCGTGATGACTATTCTTGGTCAGCTGAATCTTTAGCTTTTGGCTCAACCTTGTGAGTTGCTATAGATGTGGATCTTATGGTCACTATTCGTAAGAGTGCCCTATTCATGGGGTGATTGTTGTTTCAGCTCAGAGTGTTCTACCTATTAGATCAGTTTATCCCTTAGCTAAAGAAGGTTATTTAGGTCATAGGGGTGGTCCCCAGGCTGGCTGAGGTGGTTCTCAGGCAGGTCAAATAGGAGATCAGTCAAAAGCCCAGCCAGGTGGTAGGCATGGTTAACTATATACACTCCTTCTAGTCTCAATACTGAGTCTTCAAATGCTATTATCACAAGTATAATTTTGGTATGTCATCTATCAGCCCTAAGTTTATTTGATCTAAGATCCACTTTTTCTTATGTATCTACTTATTATGCTTCACTATTAGAGTTATCTTGGAATTTATTATTTGTGCCTGTGCATGTATCTACTCCCATGGGTGATTTTTTAGTAATAGATCATGTGTTCAAATCCTGTGTTATGACTGTTATAGATATTAATACTCACGCTAACCTTATTGCTATGGATATGCTGGATTTTGAAGTTATTTTTGGGATGAACTGGTTATCTCACTATCATATGGTCATGGATTATTTTGCCAAAACCGTTACCTTAGCCATGCTTGGTATAACCCTAGTCGTGTGGCAGGGAGTTATTAGCCGTGAGTTGTTGGGGATTATATCTTATATGTATTCTAAGAGACTTATTTTAATGGGCTATAAGTCTTATCTCTCTTATATTCATGATGTTAGTATGGAGAGTCCATTGCTGGACGTTGTTCTTGTAGTTCATGAGTTTCTTAATGTTTTTGCTACCAATCTACCTTATATACCTCCTACTCATGAGATTGATCTTGTTATTAATCTTGAGCCTAGCACCTAATCTATTTCTTTGGAACCTTATCATGTGGCTTCTACCGAGCTTAAGGTGCTAAATTCCCAGCTTTAGGATCTTCCTGGTAAGGGTTTTACTAGAACAGGTGTGCCTCATTGGGGAAATTCTCTACTGTTTAAACGAAGAAAGATGGCTCCATACACATGTATATTAATTATAGGTAGCTTAATAAGGTGACGATGAAGAACCATTATTTTATGCCTCGCATTGATGACTTTCTCCACCAGCTTAAGGGTGTAGCGGTATTCTCTATGATTAATTTGAGATTTGGTTACCATCGGTTGAGAATTCGAGCTGAGGTTATCCTAGGTGATGTCTTTTGGGTTGACAAAGGCCCCACCAGCATTTATGGATTTGATGAACCAAGTGTTAACACTTTATTTGGATTTCTTTGTGATTGTGTTTATTGATGACATCCTTGTGTATCCGATAAATAGAGAGGAGAATGCGCAACATTTGAGGATTGTGCTCCATACCTTGAAAGATCAATTACTTTTTTGCAAGTTCTTTAAGTGTGAGTTTTAGTATGATTCAGTGGCATTCCTTAGACATGTGGTTTCTAAGGATAGGATTCTAGTAGAGATGGTGAAGATTGAGGATATCTGTAATTGGGCTAAGCCTACATCTCCAATGAAGGTTCATAGCTTTAGTGGATTGGTCGATTATTATAGATGATTCATCGAGTGTTTTACTACTATTTCAGCACCTATGACTAAATTTACTCAGAGAGAGGTTCCTTTTGTATGGTTCGAGGAGTGTGAGTCAAGTTTTGGAAAGCTCAAGGATTTTTTCACTTCAGCTCCTATTCTATCTCTTTCTGTAGGGGGTGAGGGATTCAATGTGTAATGTGATGCTTCTGGCATTAGCTTGGGTTGTGTAATTATGCAGTAGGGTCATGTTATTGCTTATTCTTTAAGGCAGCTTAAGGTGCACGAGCGCAACAACCTCACTCATGATTTGGAATTGGTTGTGGTAGTTTTTCCACTTAAGATTTGGAGGCATTATCTCTATGGTGTGCAGTGTGAAATTTCACCTATCATTATAGACTTTAGCATCATGTAACTTAGAGAGAGCTTAATGTTGGGCAGAGTAAGTGGATGGAGTTGGGTAGTTAGGTAGATCTTAGTACAGCCTTTCATCCACAGACAAATGGCTAATCTGAGTGGACTATTTAGGTGCTTGATCATATGCTTTAAGCCTATGTTATAGATTGTGGACGTCAGTGTGAAGAGGACATAACCTTGGCAGAGTTCGCATATAACAACAGTTATCATTCAAGTATTGAGATAGCACTTTTTAAGGCTTTGTATGGTAGAAGATGGCGTTCTCCGGTTGGATCATTTGAGACTTCTGAGATTTAACTTCGCGGTACTGATTTGCTTTAGGAGTCATTGGATATATTCAGGGTGACTCAATATAGGTTGAGAGCAGCTCAGAGTACGTAGAAGCCTTACGCAAACTGTAGGCTTCATGCCTTGAGATTTAGTGTTGACGATTGGGTATTCCACTATGTGTCTCCCATAAAGGGTGTGATGAGATTTGGAACGAAGGGCAAGCTCAGCCCTAGGTATATTGGACCTTTTAATATTCTTCGTACAGTTGGTGAGGTGACTTATAAGTTAGATTTACCTTCAATTTTTTTGCTTTTCAACCAGTTTTCCATGTTTTTTTTATTGGGGAAATACATTCCTAATCCATCCCATGTGCATTGATTGGATTCAGTCCATCTAGATGAGAGATTGACCATTATGGTGGAGCCTATGCTCATTTTGGCTAGTGATGCTAGGCGGTTTAATGAGATTCCTGTAGTTAAGGTTCAGTGGAGGCACCGCCCAATAGAGGAGGCTACTTGAGAGATTGAGAGTGAGATGTAGACTCAGTATCCTCTCCTGTTCAAGATGTCAGGTACATCCTAATCCTTAACTTTTATGGATGAAAGTTCCTTTAGTAGTGGATATTGAACTGAACCTTCAAGTTATTTTCCAATTTTCTGATTTTTCTTGTTGTTAGAGTTTTTCTATAGTTGCCCCAAGTCATTTATGACTTGCTGGGACTGACAGTTCGGTTACCAAACAATTAGTTTGGTTTTTAGAGTCAATTCCCTATTTGAAGTTTTTGTTGTTTCCAAATAGACATCAAGAAAAAAATCTATCAAACAACCTCGAATACAAATTTTGACTGATCCAGTAGCTCTAAAATATCAATTTTAGGCTAGGTGGACTCTTGGTTTAGTTCTCGATGCACCCGAGCTCATTTTGACCAATTGATCGAAGTGTAAAGAAAGTGAAAATTAGGTGTAGGACCCACCTTTTGTTAAAACAACCACGGATGGAAATTTTGACTACGCCATTGAGTATGAAATGTCACATTTTGTACGGTAACATAGTTTGTTTATGCATACGGGGTTCCGAACGAATAATGAAAGCCCGATCAAAGTCCATTTTGGACTTAGAAAATCTGGTGCACCAGGTTTTTTAGTGTAACCGCAATCGCAAAGGGTAAATTACAATCTCCAAGGGAATTTTATGTGTATTTTGATTGCGAAAGGAAAATCATGATTGCGTTATGCGATTTATCCATGCAGATCACAATTGCGATACCCAGTCGCAAATCGATATTCGAGTACCTGGTATGGGTATAAATAGACAATGTTTCATCGATTTTGCACATTCTTCATTCATTCTAAGAGAGCTAAAACCCTAAATAGTGAGGTATCTTCAATTGAAGCTTGTGGGTGCTTTGGGAGCTTCACTAACACTTATTTACACGATTATCTTTTAATTTATTATAAGATTTCACCCTTTTCATGGTAGACTTCTCGCATTTCTTATTCAAAATTCCCAAAACATTGGAGGCTTTATTTTAGCCCCAAATTAGCTCATACTTTACCCATTCTTCAGGGTAATGATTTCTTGAACATGTGGAAATAATGAGTTGATTATGGAAATGTGATTTGCGTAAGTGGGACCTGCATGGGATTTTTGTATTATTTTTTAACCCGAAGCATAATGGTGCAATATGGGTATCATTATTCTCTTATTGAAGAGTAGAATGTGAATTGTATAGCTTGGCATCTTGCGGAAGCTTCTCAAAAGGGTAAAGTAGTGACTTTGCGGATCTTTTGAGCTTTCTTTGGCATCTAGGTAGGCTAGATTTTACCACTTGTTAGATTGAGTAATTCATAGTATACTTATGATATCGTGCTAGATTTGGGATGGATTTTTATGTGATGCTGTGACAAATTTCTATACTTGGGTTAGTTGGACCCTTTTAGCTAAGTTGGACATTGCTTTCGGGCATAATTAACCTACCTAAATGTTACCTTAGG
Source organism: Capsicum baccatum var. pendulum (assembly GCA_030864225.1). Taxonomy (NCBI): domain Eukaryota; kingdom Viridiplantae; phylum Streptophyta; class Magnoliopsida; order Solanales; family Solanaceae; genus Capsicum; species Capsicum baccatum. The sequence goes on from CM061559.1 coordinate 114,429,560, forward strand.
TAAAGTTGACCTTGTAGGCACTTGTTTAGATTGGAAATGATTTACGAACTCTACTAGTGATAAGATTGCCTTAGTCAATTAGGTTTAGCATGGAACTAACCCTAGTGGTCATCACTTATGTGGAATTAACTTAGATGATCTCTATTGGGTAAAATTACGATCCTAGGGCTAGTTATGTCATATACGACATCTAATAGTGGATTTAGATATCTTAGCCTAGTATGGAGTAGAAATTGATTAGTAAAGGATTTCAAGGATTTCGAAGTGGGCTCTTCGACCACCTCAGGCCAAGACTTATGTTAGTTATTGATGATCTTTTATACGCTTGTGTACATCTTGGAAATGCTTATTGTGGTGCTATTATTATTATGCTATTGATTAGGCCATTAAGTATGCTATTGACTAAGTTAATGATTACATTAGCGATTATGCTATTGCTTATCCTAAAGATCATGCTTATTGTCTATATTAGTAATTATGCTATTAGTTATATATAAGACTATGCTTAATAATTATGTTAGAGAATATGCTATTGATTATGTTTTGAATTATACTTGTTTAATATGTTGGTGATTATGCCATTGATTACGCTAGAGATCATTCCTCTATTAGGATTAGTAATTATGCTAAATGGCTATGCTAGTAGTTATTCTATTAAATACTCTTAACTATTATGTTATTGGTCATGATATGGTTATTGGTATAAGTTTGGATATTGGTTATGCTATGATCAATACAAATATCGGTTCAAGTTTGAACAATGATGAAGATATCGATTATTTAGACCTAGTATAAGTCCGAAGGATGGCTATGATATTGATGACAATGTTGATGATATTGGTGATGATATGAAGAATGATATTTATAATGATAATTATAATGATATGGGTGATTATACATACTGATTTGAGGTTGGATATACATATTATACCATGATGATATACTCCTTATGATACGATGATATCGAGGTGTGAGATTTTGCAATACTAATTCTAGCAAAGTCAAGAAAGGAAGAAAATGGTTAGAATGTGGCATGATATGAATGGATTCTAGTGACACCATTATTAGTTGATAATTAATGATTGGTTAATAATTGGCGATTGGTTGATAAATGACAATGGTTGGTTGTGTTATCTTATTTGTACCTTCCTGTCTTATGGGGGCTTGTGATAGGTTATTTAAGTTTTCGCACTAATTAGCTTATAGGGCAAATTTTGTTGCTATGATTGCATGTGTTGATAATTTATGCTATGTTATGTTATTATTTTGGTTATCTACTTATTCATGTATTGTGATGTTGGAGTTATTTCAAGTTTGTTTCCTTACCTTGAGTTAATTATGTTATCTTGCATTTTATCACACTTATATCATGATTTAACTAAGTCAACTAATGATGCCTACTGAGTACCCGTTGCTTTGGTACTCATATTATACTTCTGTACCTTTTGTGTGCAGATTTAAGTACAAGTTTTCATCATTGATCGATGCTTATGCTGTGTTGAGTTCTGAAAATAGGGCGAGCTCTTGGAGCCAGAGCCGCCCATTTCTATCTATCTTACTTATGCCTAGTCTTTTATTTCGAGACAGATTGTATTAACAACTTTAGATTCTTGAGATGGATTTATAGAGGCTCTTGTACTGGCTCAACCAAGTCATGGGATTTGGTTCTTTATGATTCGCTACCCTTAGATTGTTCCTACTCTTTTGTTTAGTTATAAACTGTGTTGTTGACTTTCACTCTTATTGGGCATTCCCACCAGGTTAACCCATTGTGTTTAACTCTAGGTTACAATTTGGCTTACCTACTGGCAGGATAGAGTAGGTGACATTATGGCTCATAAATTTGGTCTTGACACCCTGATCCCTCCTTGGACATCGTGCACTCTAATTCAGTCAAATTGCCTAAGTTGAGGGTGACTACTGTAGAGAGTTAACGAGTGAGGAACGGGTTAAAGAAAACACTCAGTGTTATACCTTTACATTGGCCCTGGTCCCTTATGGATATGGTCCCTTGTGGATATTGTTCACCTCAACTTATGGAAATAGCATAAGTTGAGGGTGGTTAGTATGAAGAGTTTAATGAATGAGTTGAATCAAAAGTGGCAGAAGTTGTTTAATAGAAGATATATTGAAATTCTTTTTAAAAAGGATTAGAAGATGGAGAAGACACTAAGAGTGTACCATAAAGTAAAAATTAAGCTAATAAGTGGCAAAGATAAAAACAAGGGATAAGTTACCATTCCTATAGGTATATTATCTTTACCTAATCCTTCATTATAAGCCTAGTTAAGTCCGGTAATGATCTTTGCAAAACAACTTTAATACTTAGTAGAATATTAAGGGCAAGACTATTTCTTTATGTATGAAGTGTTTGAAATTTGTTGTGAGAATGAGAGATTTGAATAATAGTCCTTGAGTTAATTAGAACAGTGTGAGAAGTACTATTTTGAGGTGAGAGAATGTGAATGATACTTGTGACTAATTATTCTCAGATTTTTTATTTTATGTGTCTACATGTAACTTAGTTAGAGTGTAATGCCAAGCATGGATCCCTATGAGTTAGAGTTACAGAACTTGTGCACATTTTAAAGTGTTAGTCCTTACTAGCCTGGACAGTTGCTAATTCTTTTGTGATATGGATGCATTCATGATACTTTGTTAAGTTTCTTAAGAACAAAAAAAAATCCTAAGTTGAGGGTGTTGATGTACCGGCTCATGGCAGTATATTTTGTTCTTGTTCTAAGGAATCTAACTTGAAGGCATACAATTTTAGAAATTTAAGTTACAGATACTAGCGATGGGTATATCAACGGATAAATAGTGCCTCAATAGACCGTTGGACCAATTATCACTACTAAGAAGAAAAGAGGATAATCTAGAATTGGGTGACAGTCCAACTGATGGGCCGTCAAGGACACGATGCATCATTGCCATAGTCTCCATAGTTAAGGCCGAACGAATGGTAATTTAGAGGTTGAATACAAGAGAGGAAATGGGTTTTCAGACCAGCGATAAACCATCGTAGCAGCCATCAAAGTTTAGTGCTAGTGGATCTCTTTTGGATAATTAGTGACGGTTTGTACATTGAACAATCGTCCACATGATGGGACGACTTTCAAGCCATCTATTATGATGTAATATCCCCATTTTGAATTTTGAATCCCATATTAATTGGAGCCTATAAATGCTTAATTAGGGTTAGAAAAGGGATCTTTTGACTAGAGTTGAATTTTGTAACGTAAGTTTGACAGAGAATAAGTATGGAGCTGAACAACACATTTCATGTATTTTGAATATGGATTTGTAATTTTGATTTCTTTTGATAGTAAGTTCAACTTGCAATTTATCAAATTAAGATTTTCATCTATTTTCTAATCATGTGTGGCTGAAGCTCTATAACTAGGGTTATGAGAGCCTTGGTGAAATTTCAATTTTAGGTTATGGAATGTTGAGTTTGTAAATTGTGATTATATCACATTCTATTTATTTTAATGAATTTCATGGTTTCAAATTTGAGAGTGTGCCCTAAAACATAACATGCTTGAATAAAAAAATTGTTGGGAAAAGAGAATAGTGACAAAAAATTTGAGTTCTTAACCTCTAATTTATAGATTAATGCCTTAGCCGGATTAATCTCTTGGAAAATATGTTGCAATATCATGTTATCACTTTAAGTTTGAGAAAATTAATGTTAATCCATTTCTGAAGGTTGTGAAACACTTGAATAGAAATTTTATCAACATTTCTCTATAATCATAAGTATGAACTCACATAACCTATAACCCGAAAAGAATTGAAACACCAAGATGAACATAACCCTAGTACACAAAGAGATAGTTAATATACATACATAAACCAAATTAGATTTTCAACTATTTTTAATGATAACCTACTCAGTTCTATCCTTGCACCACTCTATTAGTTTTGAGCCTTGCCTTTTATTGCAATCTCAACTTAGTTGTGGACTAAAAATAATAATGCAGTCATAATTTAATCAAACACCGAATTCAAGGATTACAACCTAATCCCATAACCCCAAAATCAAATTCATGATCACTCTCTTATTCTAGGATTTTTCTATCATCATTCTACCTTAATTCTATAAATTTTTATTTATATGAATGAATTTTAATCTTGCAAACATTAATTATCCACCCTTGACAAAAGCTCAAGGATTACACCTTGTTTTTCCTAAATTACACCAGAAAATTAATCTAGGTAAAGTTAAATCCTTACGCAAGATTAGAACCTAGTGATTCTAGGGATTAACAATGAAAAAACTAGTTAAACGGGTAGGATTATTTACCTTAAAAAAGGAGTTTGGTGAAAATTTGATGAAAATTACCCTCTCCAACCCTTGAACATACTTGAAACAAAACTAGATTTTTGAGTTATTTCTACATTAAACAATGCCTATCCCGCTGTATCAAGCACTTTCTGTTATAGCAGCATCGCTGTAATGGGATTTTCCTACTATGACAAGATTGATCAAATCTGACTCCCGCTATAGGGGGTCAGTTATAGTGACTTACCTCCTACTATAGCATCCTAGGATAAGGCAGAAAGTTCGCTAGTTCCTGAAATTTGCTTATTTCGGAACACTCTGTTTGAATATAAACATTTCAAAGTATTTTCTTTACATCAAATGCAATAACCAGATTTCTACTGATCTGAATTTATTATTAAAACTATTTACAGATTTCTTATCGCCTTATATATCACAAAATAACTCCAACTCACCTAACCATAACCCATTTACAAACTATCTAGACCACACCATACTTGAATTTTCTCCAAGAGTACCCTAGCCAAAAAATTTTAACACTTTATTTAGGAAAAATCTGAATCCAAATTTTCCAAGCTAGATTTTATCGTATTTATGGAAAGGGTTGTTACATTACTTTTTTGTCCTCTCCCTAACTTGAATAGATATGTTACTTGTTTATTTCTTGAAAACTTAATTTCTTTCTCACTTAAATAGATTTGGTGTCTGCTTAAGGAAAAGGATTTCATTAATTAATTCTTGGAAATATTTTCTTTGCTCTTTAATCCCCTAATTGAGTTTTTGAATATTGCCCCTCGCTTTAACTTTGTATGACTCTATGTCTATATAAACAGTCTTTCTCCTTCATTATATACATATTTTTTAGGATCTACTCTCTCTACATAACAAAATACTTTACAGTTCTTTTTCGTGCTTTTGCTTTGGAAGGGTCAACTCTTGGTTTTCTCTTGCTATTTCGTTCTTCTATTGTGCGCTGCTTAAGTGTTGTTATTATTATCTATTTCTACAAACTATTTGGCTCTCTTAATGATATATTCAATTCTTGTGCGCAAGTTATGTGTAACATTATATCTTGCATTAGTTAATTGATTGAGAGGTTTGAATGTCTTAGCATTCTGGGGAAGCAACCATGTATGTTTATTTAATGTTTGTTCATCAAATGCCATAATTGTAACCTTGCTTCCCTCTGATGCCTTTCTTGTAGAAGTAGAATCCTGATCTAAAAACCTAGTTTCTTTCCGTATGTTCTTAAATGATGAATTTGTAAAGTGTTGTTAGGTGTTTTCCTATTCTACAAAGTGTGTTGTTGCATTTATATGCTTTCTTTTATATGTTATTTGATAATATTAGTATCCTGGTCGAGAGTCACTTAGGGATCGGAGAAATATTAAAGATTACCCAATCAATCTTTAATTTAATTTCTTTTCAATTACAGTCATTTGGATCTGTAATAATTATTATAGAAATAATATCGTTATAATAAAAGAAGTGGGGAATAATGTGGAGGGGATATATATATGCTAATTGTTACTTAATATATTTGTTTAACTGATTTTGAATTATTAGAAACAATGTTTGTCAAAATAATTTTGAATCATTAGAAACCATGCCTGTAGAATTAATTTTAAGAGACAACATCTCTTTACATTTAACACTTAGAAATAACCCTTCTAGGAATTCAAACAATTTCAACATGTTCTTACTTGTCAAAACTCACCTAGAAATGTTTATTAATAAATTTCAGCATGTTTAATTAATTAATTATCACCTCGGAAGGTTCATTAATAAATTTTAGCATATTTAATTCTTTAATTATCATTTAGATAGGTTTATTCATAAATTTAGCATGTTTCATTTGTTAATTATCATCTAAATTGGTTTATTAACATATTTCTAGTATGTCATTTTCTTACTTAAATATCATGACCACAGGTTTACTAGTAAAAGTCCATCATATTAATTAATTATTTCATACTTAGATCTCATGCGCATAGTTAGTAAATTTCCTGCAGGTTAACTGATAATTATTTCTTCATCTAGATATCATGTCTATAAGGTCAATAATTTTTCAGCATATTAGTTTAATCCTTGCTTGCATATTATGCCTATAGGAGTGCTTTTAAGTGTCTTTCAGCATGTTATCACCTAATCAACTCTTAATTACTTCATAGTCTACTTAAAATATTTATGTCCTAATTGTTAGTCTTGTTTGTTTTGTAAGATGCTTATCCTAAATCTGATAAGCAACCTATGCTTTTTCTTTTACTTAGATCCAAATCCAAAATAGCAAGTTCAATGCTTCTTGGATATTAAGTTGGGACAGGCAGGTATTCTAGAGAATGCTAGTTTTATCACATTATTTCGTGCGCTTCTAGATTTAATAATAACCTAATAATCAAACCTAGGCAAATAGTGGGAGATCATTGTTTTGCCCCCCAAATAATATGAGAAATCCTCTTTTGGATTGTGAAGTATTATTTAGTTGCACGGGGTGATCCCCTCAACTGTTTTCTCTAGGGAGTGATCTAAATAAGACACTATGGCCAGATAAGCATTGCACCTTGGTCAAAAAGATGTCTAAATAGATTTGCACGGGGTTGAGTGATTACTCCCTAACTGAGAGGATTTTCATTTTATTATTTGAGTATTATAATTATTTGTGGTAGTTGATTCATTTATTTGTAACTAGCTTCTATATATCATTTGTCTTATTTTTGTATTCTTGCTTATCTGATCTTAGTATTTATTTTGATAGTAATCTGCATGTTTAATATTGACCCATTTAAATTAATTGATCTTTTGTTTGTCACATAATCCCCCACATAATATATGAATTCAGTTGGGACCCATATTTATGGACCTCGAAAGGTGTTTAACACCTTCCTTTTAAAATAATTTGATCCCTTATCTGATTTTTTTGGTGAAGTAGGCTAATAATTATTCTATTCAGTTTAGAATGGTGTTCTAATACACCTTAGTTCATTAGGTTATGACTCTTCTCTTTTAAATAATCCTAAACGGACTGTCATGTCAAATTCCATTTTTCGTAAAATAAAATAAGGTCTAAGACTTGGTATCCTTCCCACTCGCACAATGCCACATTCTTCTTAAGTCTTATTATCTTGAGCTCGGAAGCCCAATTGGTCAAGGACTCATCGGAGGTTGAATACTCTTGCATAATGGTTAAAACTCCCTGATAACGCTCAACTTACACGTACAATTTAGTTCAAGGAGATCATCGTTAATATATTTACCCAACTTTGGAGTCGGGATCAAATCCACGAGGAACAATGTGAATATCAATCAAGTTAATTCGAAATAAAAGACACGACTTAAATTCAAACCAATGTTACATGAAGATAAAAATAGGGGAGATAGATATCTACACTACTATTTCTTTTTGGTTTTTTTTCTAGTACAAATTCGGATCTACGAATAATTAGAGTTTTGACAATTATGCATGGATCTTGAGATTATGCATTAATAAGGGAGTGATATGTGGGTGTTAGCAATTAACATCAATTTAGTAAGCCAAATATGGGTAGGTTTTGTTATAGATTTTGATGCTAGTCTTTCAACAAAACACCAAACTTTCACCTATTGATTCTTTTAAATACATAATAGGTGTGTTCAACAATTGGTAACCATATCCTCTATCTAGGCATCCCTATTTCTAGGATGATACCTATGGTGTAGTCAACCTCACATTCATCCTTATGTCTAAGATAGTAAACATTTAGCAAACTAGAGTAATGACTTGTTGAAGATTAAGTGAATATTACTTCAAATTTGACACAACCACAAATTAACACTGGAAGTGAGCTAATCCTCCACTTAGAAAGTTTCCAATGCATTCTTTGCTAAAAATTTATACAATATTTTTTTCTCCAAAAATGGAGGCTATGAATCGAAGAACTAAAACCAAAGAAAATTAGGGAAGATGCAATCCCCATAATGTTAGAGTTTGAGTCTTTTTGTCAAAATTGGGATCATCTACGTACATTTTCAGTTTTTCCCTTGGGATGATTTCTTTTGCTAAATCGCAATTGAGTGTGTCTAGCTGTGACTGCGATCTTGTGATCGTGGTCAACTTCTGCGATCGCGGTTGAATGACTTGTCTTAACTGTCGCAATTGCGATCAATAGACCTCGACCACGGTACCTGAGGCCTTTCTGCTCCAAGTCTCCTGCTGTACTTTTCTTGCTCCCTTATAATCAGTTTATGCTCTAATCCATATCTTTTGATCTCCTCAACTCTATGCCTATAAAGAGTGGATATTAGTGCATTATATCATCAATATGTCTCATTTATTCTTTCAAAACAAGGTAATATGTACAAATGTTTAGTGAGAATAAGTGGTAAAATCATCACTCATCCATAACCCCAACTTAAAGCATTTACTTGTACTCAAGAAACACTACCTCTTACCATGAGACAACAATTCGTTATTCTCAAACTTCATTTCTTAAAGATCACAATGACTTTAACCTTAGTCACTACCAAAAGTAGCTCATTTGTAATACCCTGAGAATCCCAACCGATAGTAGAACCATGATTCAAGCTCATGACAAATAAATCTTAGTTATTTGGTAGTTTTATGATCAATTTTAATGGATATTAAGGCCTTAAATATGTCCTAGCTATTAGATGAATCAAAACATCCCTTACCAATTGAATTCTTGAGAAGGACATTGCCATAGGCATCTGAAAATGAGAATATGTCCCATTATACAAAGAATATTTGAGATCATGACCTACCAATAGGTAGATCATTGAATAAGCTTTCCATCTATAACAATTTTATCAAAATCCGACATCGGATGAGGAAGTTATGACCATTTTACTGAGCGTGGTCGGAATCACCCAGGTTTGACGATCGACCTGGTGGACCGTCAAGTCCTTGGCGGACCGTCAATCATCCCGTCAAACCAAGGTAGTGACTCCATTTTTCATCTATCATGCGATGGACAAAATGGTGGACCTCCAAAAATTTGATGGACTATCAAGGGGACCATCAAGTCGAGGCATAATGCCTCATTTTTGTCCCCCGAGTTACGGACGATCTGGCAGACTGTTAGTTTCCTGACGGATCATCACTTCAATTATCACGTCAAGGCAGAATGTCCCATTTTTGGCACCATAGTGATGTACGATTTGGTGGACCATCAGTTGCTCTAACGAACTATTAGTTGCTCTGACGGACTATCAGTTGCTCTGACGGACCGTCACAGACCCCGATTAGCAATTTTCAACTCTCTTTAAAAGGGAATTTTAGTATTTTCTTCCCATTTTGGTCTTGTATACATATATATATCCAAGCAGATGAGAAACCCTTATTTTGCTCTCATTTATCTTCCAAGAAATATCTAAAAGATAGGGTTTCTCTCCAACCCAAAATCCACTCTTCTTCCAAGAAAATTTAAGAATCTTCCAATGAGTTTTAAAGTGGTTCAAAAATCAAACTCTCCCGGTCAAAGGCTTCAAGAACCCTAATTCAAGAGTGTAATAAGGAGTCAAAAACAAGTATCCTCATCTTAAATTTCTAACCCAAGGTATGTAGATGTTAATTCTTGGGTCCCGTTTATCCAAGAAGCTCAAGAACCCATTTTATTAAAAAAAAGATTTTATGTTTGTGAGATTTCATGATTTGTACGAGTTGAAATTGATGTTCCATGTGTTGTTGAGTTTTGATTCATGTTTGTTTACAAGATTTGTGAGCTTTGACCCTTGTATGTGGAATTCATGTGATGTTGGTGATAAAACCTCTTGAAGTTTCTCTCTATGTGATGTGTTCATGACTTTTGGGTGTAGAATTGGCTGAATAAGTAGAACATGTCTCCCATAGGTTTGATAAAATCTTAGGAAAAGCATATGGTCCATTATATTATGTTGAATAGGAAGCCCCAAATTGTGATCTAGTCTATGCATGCCTAATGTTTGATAAAATGCCCAAGTGAATGAATAATTCCATGATAGTAGTAAATCCCCAAATAAGTGTGAATCTGTGCCTGTCTAGTGTTTGTTGAAGGACCTTAGTGATCAAGTAGATATGTGATAGTAGTAAATTCCCCAATTATGTGCTCTTTGATATATGATAAGTGTTTAATACATGCCAAGTGGTTAGCAAGTAAGTTGTGACAATGAATGAATGATTGTGATGGTACATGAATGATTATGATGATGAATAAATGTTTGTGATAATAAATTAATGATTGTTATAATAAATGGAAGATCGTGATGATGAAAGAATGATTATGCTTTACTTTTATGTTATCGAGTCCTGGGAGTATTTATACCCAACAATAGAGCCGTTGTCTAGAGCCTGTGTCAGTTTTTCAATAATTCTAATCGAACCATGATTCTCAGAACTCAGTGAATTATAGAACTCTGTATCCTTAGACAGTTGAAGAACTTTAGAATGTTCAGTAGTCTCAGTTATCTCTGTAATCTCTGTATCCCTAGTAATCTAGCCTCAGTCTTGTAATCACTTCAGATCTAATAGTATTCAAGTGATTAAATTCTAATCTCAAAAGTGGTTCGAGTAATTTATTCAAGCTATGTATCGTCAGTCAGATAACATAATTCGATACCATTTTCGGCAGATACAAAATTAAGTGATTTTAGTTTACTTATTCTTATCATTTAAAAAACATGATGAGTATCAGATTCAGTTCAGTTGCTTTCGGTTGAGAATTCAGTTCAGAGTATTTCAGTTGGGAGTAAAAACTAGCCCCGAGCTCTAAAACTGCATAGCCATTATAGGATATAGGAGTCACCGCCAGAAAAGGTTTTTACGTCTATAGAGAGAGTATTTGACTATTATAATGCCTTAGGTCGAATGCCTGGTAGGGTCATCCGTCAAAGAGGATTGACCAGAGAGAGGTCTTTACTTGTGGCACGGTATTAACACCCTTCCAGCTGGGGTTACAAGTTGGACCCCACCTGTGGTAGGTTGGGGTATGTCGATTAAGTAACTACTTCCCATAGTTTCAGTCTCAGTTTTAGAAATCAGGACTGTCAAATGCAGTCATCTATCATTATGAGGAACTTAGATAGTTCCATCGATTCATGGACCATCCCGACAGATAGGGTTGGTCACGTATACAGTTATTTGATATCTCATTCAGAGATATGCCTCTAGACAGGCTTAATTTATAGTCTTAAATTATATTGAGTATCCTTATTGTCATATCCGAATATAATCATATTTCTTATCATTGATAATAGTTTCTAAATATCATCCGTTAGAAAGGTTGATCTCTAATCCTGCCAGTCGAAAGAAGTAAAGCTTAGAATTCATTCCTTGACATAAGTACATCCAGATCCTCAGTTCTCAGTATCATATGAGTCAGTGATTTGGTAGCTCAGTGTCAGTATAGAGTTCAGCCTGCTGTAAAGTGGAATCCGAGTTTCAGTACCTAGATTTGTGATGATTGTGTTTATTATCTGGCATTCATGTATGTGTTCTCGTGCGGCATCTTCATTATTATTCAGTTTAGATATTGTTCAAGTATAAGCCCTTGCATTAGCCTACCTCATCTATATACTCAGTATATTTTTGTACTAACGCATTGGCACTATGGTGTTTTATTTGGCACCATAGGTTTAGAGGCACAAGATCCAAAGTATCCTCAGTAGTTCAGTCCCAGTCAGCAGCAGTAGCAGTGAGTCCTCTTCTTTTGAGGACGAATCTCAGTTTATTAATATTGGATCAGATTCTATTTATATTTTTTTATTGACAGAGCTAGTTGGGGACCTGTCGTATCAACTCCATAGTTAATACAATTTAGAGGCTTTTCAGATAGATGACAGATGTATTAGTATTTAGTTTTCAGTTTTGAGTATTTATCGATGTGTTGAACCTTATGGCCAGTTTATGCATTTATTTCATATATTATGCAGTGTATAGGTACAGATATCAGTAAAGGGTTATCTTGTGCTCCTTCGGGTCCATAAGCATCGTGTGACATCTCAGAATAGGATCTCGGGGCATTACAAACTTGGTATCAGAGCCTAAGTTTCAAGCGTGTCCTAGGTAGTCTGAAAAGCCGCATCTAGTCGAGTCTTGTGCATGAGTGTTTAGCATGTCACGTTTATGTACAAGAGGCTATGGGATGTGTTTAAAAGAAGTTTTCCTTCTTTCAGTGATCATGCCGTATGAGTGAGCATGATTTTAAGTTGGTTCTCAGTCTAATCCACTTCTTTCTTCTATTTACAGAGTATGCCTCCTCACAGAGATTTTGTTCAAGAGGTTGGTGACCAACCCCCACTGCCAGTAGATCTCGAGAATAAGAGTGTGTCACATGCAGAGTTTCGGGCAACTTTTCTGGTGCTAGCCCAAGATGTGACTAATTTTTAGGGGAACCATCAGGCTGCAGCCCTGCCTCAGCAAGATGGGATTTTCGCCATAGCCAGGGTTAGATATTTCATGAAAATGAACCCACCAGAATTCTTTGGGTCAGTAGTAGGTGAGGATCCGTAACTTTATTTAGAGAAGTTAAAGAAGATCACCTAGATTATGCATATTTCTGAGGAAGAGAGTGTTGAGTTATCATCTTATAGGTTAAAGGATGTTGCTCATGATTGGGTAGTGATGTTGGAGAAGAGTAGAGGGAAGAATGCAGCTTCTGTGACTTGGTTAGAGTTTCAGAGTGCCTTTCTAGATAGATTCTTTCCGCCAAAAATGAGATAAGCTAAGGTAGAAGAGTTTATATACCTAAGTCAAGGTTCCATGACCGTGAAATAGCATTATCTTAAATTTAACCAATTAGCTAAGTATGCTCCTGATTTGGTAGTTGGCCCTAGAGTGAGTATGAGTAAATTTTTGCCGGGGGTATTGAGTTATGTGTTGAAAGAGTGTAGAGATGCTATGCTCAATAGGGATATGGATCTTTCCCAGATAATGATGTATGCACAATAGATTGGGAAAGATAAGATGAAGGAAAGAGAAAGAGTGAGTAAGAGAGCCAAGATAGGTAATCGTAGTTTCTCACAGTCAGGGTCCCAGGGTGGTAGTAATTCTTAGCATGGTTGGAGATATTTAGCTCCAGCTGCATCTTTAGCTAGTGTACCTACACCTGTGTTTGGGGGTGTCAGATCTGAGGGAGCACCAAGCTCCAAAGCCCATAGTAGTGCTAGCGGTGTTCGTACCCATCCGTGTTGTAGAGAGTATGGTAGGCGCTACTATAGTATGTGTAGAGCCGATAGTGATGTATGCTTCGGGTGTTGTAAGCCAGGACATAGAATGTGAGAATGTAGAGTCCTGACTAAAAGTGGTAGACTCTAGGCACTCAAGGATCGCCTTGATCGGGAAGGAATCCCTGAAATAGGCCCGGGTAAGTTCTGAGCCCTTCATCGTTATGATATGAATTTTTTATGTCCTTTTATTCCATTTTGAGATTTATATATCAGTATGAGTCATGCATTAGTTTTGGATCTCAGACAGTCAGTCATTACCCAGTTTGTAGGTGCCCCGTGCATCGCCCCAGTGTTTCAGCGAATTGTGTTTAGAGGGACATAGAGTCTCAAGGTGGAGATACCCTATAGTATTATGATACTGCATGTTATTAGATTCATCCGGATGCATGTTCAAATTTTCTTTGAAAATCATCTTAAACGGATATCCATACATCAGATATGCATGTGTGTTATGAGAATTAAGCTATGAATAGATTCAGTCGAGTATTTCATGCATCAGATATGTATGCCTAGTGTCAGAACTTAGTATGTCAGACATTCCAGTTGTGTAGTTATGCCTTGAGATATTTCTATTTCTTGAGTAAGTTTAGTTGATTCATATTCTCAGTCTATCAAGCGACATTCAAGGATGAATATTTTCAAGGGGAAGATATTGTAATACCCTGAGAATCTAAACCAATAGTAGAACCATGATTCAAGCTCATGATAAATAAATCTTAGTTATTTGGTAGTTTTATGATCAAGTTTAATGTGTATTAAGCCCTTAAATACATCCTAGCTATTAGACAAATCAAAACATCCCTTACCGATTGAACTCTTGAGAAGGACATTGACATAGGCATCTTCAAACAATCATATCTCCCATTCTACAAAGAATTTTTGATCTCATGTCCTACCAATAGGTAGAGCATTAAATAAGTATTCCATAGATACCACTTTTATCAAAATCTAACACTGGATAAGGAAGTTATGGTCGTTTTACTGCGCGTGGTCGGAATCTCCCAGGTTTGATGGTCGACCTGGTAGATCTTCAAGTCCTTGGCGGAACTTCGATCGTCCCGTCAAACCAAGGCAGTGACTGCCTTTTTCGACTATCGTGCAATGTCCAAATTTTGGACTTCTAAAAATTTGATGGACCATCAAGGGAAACATCAAGTCGAGGCAAAATATCCTATTTTGGGCCCCTGATTGACGAACGATCTGGCGGACTATCAGTTTCCTGATGGATCTTTACTTTTACAGTCATGTTGAGGCAGAATGTCCTAGTTTTGGCACTAGAGTGACGGACGATTCGGTGGACCTTCAATTGCTTTGACGGACCGTCAATAAATGATTGATTGTGATGATGAATAGATTGTTGTTATGATGAAACAATGATTATTCTTTACTTTTATGTTATCGAGTCCTGGGAGTATTAATAACCTACAATAGTGTTGTTGTCTAGAGCCTATGTCAGTTTTTTAATAATTCCAATAAAGCCATGATTCTCAGAACCCAGTGAATTATAGAACTCTGTATCATCAGACAGTTGCAGGACTTAAGAAAGCTCAGTAATCTCAGGTATCTCTATAATCTCTGAATCCATAGTAATCTAGCCTCAGTTTTGTAATCAGTTTAGATCTAATATTATTCAAGTGATTAATTCTAATCTCAGAAGCGATTTGAGTAATTTATCCAAGCTATGTATCATAACTCAGATACCATAATTCGATACCATTTCTGGTAGATACGAAATTGGTGATTTCAGCTTATTCATTCTTATCCTTTGAAAAACATGATTAGTATCAGATTTAGTTCAGTTGCTTTCAGTTAAGAATTCAATTTAGAGTCTTTTAGTTGGGAGTAGAAACTAGTACCGAGCGAGAGAAGGGATGGCAGCTCCTCCCGTTAGCAAGAGAAAGAGGCCGGAGTCATTAGTAGAAATCCCCGAACTCCAGAACTGCGTAGCCAATACAAGATACAGGAGTCACTACCAGAAAAGGATTTCACCTCCAGAGAAAGAGAGTATTTGACTGTTATATTGCCTTAGGTCGATTGCCTGGTAGGGTCATCTATCAGTGAGGATTGACTAAAGAGAGGTCTTTACCCGTGGCAGGGTATTGACATCCTTCCAGCTCGGGTTACAGGTTTGACCCCACATATGGTAGGTCGGGGCATGTCGGTTAAGTAACTACTTCCTATAGTTTCAGTCTCAGTTTTAGAAATCAGGACTGCCAGATGCAGTCATCTATCATTATGAGGAACTCAGATAGTTCCATCTATTCATGAACCATCCCGATAGATAGGCTTGGTCATGTATACAGTTATTTGATATCATATTCAGAGATATGCTACCAGACAGGCTTGATTTACAATCTTAGATTCTATTGAGTGTCCTTGTTTTCAAATTCGAATATAATCATATTTCTTATCATTGATAATAGTTTCTGAATATCTTCTATTAGAAAAGTTGATCTCTAATCCTCTCAGTCAAAAGCAGTAAAGCTCAGAATTTAGCCCTTTATGTAATTACATCCAGATCCTCAATTCTCAGTATTAGATGATTCAGTTATTTTGTATCTTAGTGTCAGTACAGAGTTTTGCCTGCAGTAAAGTGGTATCCGAGTTTCAGTACCTAGAATTGTGATGAGTGTGTTTATGGTATATACATTCATGTATGCGTTCTCGTGTGGCATCTTCATGATTATTCAGTTTAGATATTATATATGTATAATCCTTTACATTAGCCTACCTCATCTATATACTCAATACATTCCTGTACTGACGCATTTGCACTATGGTGTTTTATTTGGCACCATAAGTTTAGAGGCACAGGATCCAGAGTATCCTCAGCAGTTCAGTCCCAGTTAGCAGCAGTAGTAGGGAGTCCTTTTCTTTCGAGGAAGAATCTCAGTTTATTAATATTGCAACAGATTCTTTTATATTTTTTTTGTTAACAAAGTTAGTTAGGGACCTGTCCCATCAACTCCATAGTTCATATAATTTAGAGGCTTTTCAGATAGATGGTGGATGTATTAGTATTTAGTTTTCAGTTTTGATAACGTATAGATGTGTTGAACCTTATGGCTAGTTTTCGCATTTATTTCATATATTATGCAGTGTACAGGTACATATATTAGTAAAAAGTTAGCTTGTGGTCCTTTGGGTCCATAAATCTCGGGATGGGATCTCAGGGCATTACATCATTGCATATGGGCTATGATCTTTTCTATTACAGCCCTCATCATAAGATGCTATATGAAAGGATACATAGGACTTTAAAGAGAAACCAAGAAACAAGGACTAATGCTCTTGAAATGACTCACTTTTTGACAAAAATTAAATCATACTCCATTTGCCGTATTGCCGGAAAGTGACAAAATCACCCACCTCAACTTTTTTCACATGCCGAGCTCACACGAAAGAGAATTCCATACACCAAACTAATAAATATGAATCAAGTAATTTTAAGTGCAAAAACTCTCCATCAAAAAATAAATCTCTATGCAACAACTGTCATACCATAGGCTTGCCCCTATTTTTCAATCGCCACTACAAGGAGAGTAAATGGTCGTAGATCTCAAAGCACCTTTTTTTAAGCTTGTAATGTAGGTTCGGGATAGGGTAGGATATCATTTAGGACAACATGGCTACACCGTTACTTGAACATCTACATCACACTTTTCAATCCTCCTTTTTTTATCGTGGGCCACTTTTTTTTTCTCTCTTTTATCATGCCTACTTTTTTCTTCCTTTGTTCACCACTTTTCTTTCATTCCTTTTTCTTGCAATTCCCATGCACGTCTTTTCTTTTTTAAAATCTTTCTTTTTCTATTCATTCGTTTTCAAATCTTAGGCCCATAAGGCATTTTACTTACAATTTTGTAGCCCCTAACTTACTGCCAGCAATCTTTGCCACCCCCAACATAAGATTTTAGCCACAAGTTGCATATTTAAGTTCATGTAGGGTATGGTTCAAAAGAGGGTTAAAAATAATGGTTCACAGCTTGTAATGTGTTTTCCAAAGAAAGGTTCAAAGGCTCAAAGTGGGTAACTAGGAGAGGTAGGCTTTTTAGGATAATAGTGGCTTCCAGAATTTCAAAGATGGCCTAAGATCATTTCTCCAACCAAATACACTCAAAATTAGCTTTGAAAGACTAATGGAGCAAGTTCTAAATAACACACGTATACAAGAGATTAATGCAAAAAACTCACCACACATGGCTTGCAAAAACTCACCAAGGAGGCTCAATTTCCCCTCCCATGAAATAAAATTGGAGTACCTATCATTATTTATAAGTCAATAACTTATGGAGCCACAAAAAGAGAGAAAGATTTATTACAAAGTTACTTACGTCCATGCCCTCAATTTTTGAAAAATTTTGGACAGAGGGGGTTGTTTGTTTTGTATCTGCACCATGCAAAATTTAATAATCATGGCAACAACCAAAGCCTTAGTCTCTCATTTTGGCATAAAAATGGGCAAACCAACCATATGGCTACTCATACTTCATCAATAGTGTGAAATCTGATCCTGAATCTGCACTTTATAATGCCATATGGACTCAGACGTCCCATACATTCTTTACATTTATGCGATGGGTACTCAGAATTCCCCTGTATATATGCCTTGAACCCAAACAAAATGCATTACCCTTTAGAGTGTCATCACTCAATCCATCATAGGGAAAAGCTAGTCATGCATCGCCAAGATCAAAATAAAATAGAATTAAAAAACACTATAAATAAAAGAAAATCATGATAATCCATAAAACATGGGCACTATCAAGTTACCCAAAAATGCAGCATTCCAAAAACACAAAAATAAAAGTAGAATCCAAAATGTCATCCCAAGACAACATCAAATGAAAATATCCTACAACACATCAAAATAATACAAATCTAGAAGCACCCCCAACTAAAAGAGTTTAGTGTCCCCACTGTATGTACAAGAAAGTAAGAGTAAAAGGGGTCTCCCTGAATATGCACCAAGAGCTATCCCCTCTCGCTGACTCTGCATCTTCCCTCTCAGCATCCTCAGTAGACCAATCAGCAGGAGCCTCGTCCTCACTGTCCATACTAGGTGAAGGTAGTCGATGGTTAGGTTTGATCTCCTTGAAAATGCCTTTCACCCCCTTCCACAAATTGTTGAAGAATTTATCTCACTTCTTCTCTCTCTTCACCATTTTCTCATATGATTCCCAAAGGTCCCTGTGTGATGCATCTAAGGCTGAATAAGTTCTCTCCAAGTTGGCAATAATGGATCCCTACTTGTTCTGCTCCTCCTTGTACTTCTCATAGTCAGACTGAGCTACATACGAGTGACAAGTGGTGGAAGGCTCTCCTGGTCCCTGAGGCAATCTATACACTAGTTTGTGAACCTTCCTTATTTGATCTGAGATATCGTAAAGGGGTTTGACTGATGAAGGTCTACAAGAATTTGTGTCCTTTTGGGTCGATTTGTCAGAGCTTTCCTTCCTCTTCTTGCTCTGGCCTAGTGTACCCTCACCTCTAAATTTGAGTGGAAGGATACAGGGACCTGGGAGCACCCAGGTATCTATATCATACTCTTCCACATGTGCCCTTCTGCATAGCTCTATAATAAGAGAAGGGAGGAGAAAATGTGTACCTCTATTATTTCTGATGTACCTCTATTCTGAATGCACAATTTTTCCCACACTCAGGGCGATGCCAGATAGAAGATAGGTCACCATCTGAGCTCACAAGTACGTAATAATAGTTATGTGCGTGAATGGCGATACTCAACTATATATAATATTCAGCCAAAGTCTGGCCTTAGCTGTGAAGTCATTCATCAGAATGTCTTTCTTTGAAGTGGCCCAGGGAACATCTTTAGCAGGACATAAAATATTTTCTATTCAAGTCCCTAGCTCGTATTATTTTGCATGGAATTGGTCCATGTCAACATTTGGGAGTCCATACACCTCGTTAATCCGCTCTGTACCAAAGTTCACTTGCTTCTCCCTGAATCATCATCACTAGGTTCATAAAAGAAACTACACTTAAGTTAGCGTAGAATTCACAAACCTAATGCTCATTAGAAACACAGGGTTTTGGAGCAAAGCATCACCCCCTAGTTTTAGTGACTCTAGCATGAATCATTGGGAACATTTCCTCTACTTTGTCCAAGCTTATACCCCTTTCAGGAAGTGCAAATCTGCATTGTAGAGGTTCTGACATTCTAGATTCATGAATTTGGTATTGTCAAATCCTTCATTTCTAAGTCTTAGATCCTATAAACAATACACTTAGGACATTATTTGTAATATCATACCGAAATTATGTTAGATCAATCAAATAAATGCATGCAATAGTATTATAGAAGGTTTTAGAGGTAGAGATGGATGTGAAAAACTTTTCAGTTCCTACAGACACTACCCTTAGTTATGTCGATCATGGAGTAGTGACCGCAATCGCGATGATGAGATCGTAGTTATCGGGATCGTGATTGCGTTAACTGAGACCGCATTCTGAAATTCTGGACTTTAGTTAAAGCATACAATTTTATCCCTACAGTTGTGTTCTATTAGGAACTTAAGCATTAAAAATAAATGATGTAAGCCTAGTTATGAAGATTATACCCCCAAACTCAAAGAATTTAACATGGAATTCATAGGGGCATTAAATCAAACACAATGTGTAGACACACATTTCAACCATTTAAACCATAAATTTTGGGTACTCACACCTTCCCCATGAGTGTGTACACCAACTATAATAGCTAACCACAGCAATAGTCAAAAATAAGCACGCATATAGCAATAAATTTAGTAAGTTCCACTCACGTACAGTTAGTTAAATCATGTTCCATCTCTTCAGATGGGAGTACGAGTTAACACCGAGTAAATCTAAGGATGGGAACTCACCTGTATATAAGCGTGTGATTCTTAGCAGTCATCCTTGCATTCCAGAACTATGTAGCCAGCATTAGTTGTGACATCGCAGCCTGTTATATGAGGATAGATGAGGTAAATTAACCTGTTATATGAGGGTTCCCACTATTCTCACTAGAGTTACCTGTTATATAAGGGTTGCTCACATGTTGTCCTTACCAGTGGAGAGTTATTAACACCATTCCAGTCAGGGCAGAGATTGGACCCCAGCATAGTCATAATGGCACATATAGGGCATTTCAGTTAAACAACTACCTCCCATAGTTTTAGACTCACTCTCAGTAAAAAACTCAGATAGTTCTTCAGATATCATTATACCAAGACTGTCAGATACAGTCAAATTCAGTTATAGTGCGGAACTCAGATAGTTCCATCAAATTTAAGACTATTAGATACAGTCGCCCATGTTATCAGAAATACAGTTTCAGCCATATCATCTATCATTAAAACGTGTAGTAGCATATAAATCTAGCTATTACATACTCACGATCTCACTTACTATGTATGTATGTTTACACTCTCACGTTCATATCAGTCAGTCAGTTAGCATTGTTCATGCATGTAAACCTTTTTTTATTAGCCTACCTCACTTGTATACTCAGTACTCTAGTTATACTGACACATTTGTTCTATGTTTCTTTATTTCATGTTACACTATAGGTTCTGAGACACGAGCTCCAGATCAGCAATAGCATCCAGCCGTAGAGTTGCAGTGAGTTGTTAGACGGAGTTAGTTGGAGATATGTTCTTTCAACTCCTTATTCAGACAGTATTTAGACGCTTTTAGATTTAGTATTTAGATTTAGTTCAGATTTGATTCAGTTTTCAGTTGTTTTGGGTATCTTTCACCCATATGGATATTATGTTTTGACAGATTTTTATTTAGCTGAACCTTATGGCCTACATGTTTATGTTTTCCATACTATTACATTGTATATTGTTGTGTACCGATACAAATATCAGTCAAGGGTTAGCTCATGGTCCCTCGGGGTCATAAGCACCGTGTAGCATTCTGGTTCAGATAATTGGGGCGTTACAAACTTGGTATAAGAGAACAAGGTTCAATAGAGTCCTACAAATTCTGAAAGCCGTATCTAGTAGAGTTTTGTGCATGGGTATATTGCACGCCATATTTATGTATAGGAGGATATGAGATGTTTTAAGAATAGTTTCCCTTCTTTCAGTATTCATGTCATTTTTTTGAGTATAACCTCAAGTTAAACTCTTAGTCTAATTCGTTCTTCTCTTATTTTAGAATATGCCTCCAAAGAGAAGAAACCAGCCAGTTTCTCATCCCAAAGATCCTTTGGGCAAGCATATTTCTCATGCGGAGTTTAGGGCCGTATTCACCACACTTTCTCAGTCTGTGGCTACCCAGAATGAATAACCACCAGTTATTCCATCAAATCTAGTGGCCAATTCCACAGCAGCTAGAATTTGGGACTTCACCCGAATGAACCCTCCATCATTCTTTAGGTCTAAGTCTAATGAAGACCCTCAGGAGTTCATTGACCAAGTCCAGAAGGTCATTGACATCATTGGAGTTACTTATGTTCAGAGCGCTGAGTTAGCCGCATACCAGTTACAGGATATTGCTCACACTTGGTACAAAAAATGGAAGTTTGAGAGGTTAGAGTATGCAAGTCCTATAGAGTGGGAGGAGTTTGTCACAACTTTATTAGACATTTCTTTCCCCAAGAGCTGAGAGAAGCCAAAGTTCTTGAGTTCATCAACCTCAGGCAGGGAAATATGACCATTAGAGAGTATTATATAAGATTCACTCAGCTAGCCAGATATTCCCTCATATGGTTGCCGACAACAGGGCTAAGATGAGCAAGTTTGTGTCAAGGGTGAATGATAGCGTGATAAATGAGTATAGGTCTGCGATACTGAATAGTAATATAAATTTAGCCAGGCTCATGACCCATGCCCAGCAGATAGAGAAGCGGAAGGTTAGAACTAGGGAGAGGCAGAACAAGAGAGCAAGATTAGGCAAATTCAGTTTTGCTCAGCCCAAATCCAAAGGATAAAACCGTTCATAGTTTTGTCCCAAGTCAGTAGCTCTAGCTCCTTCCTCCGCTAGTTCCCCAGTGCCAAAATTTAGAGATGGCAACAGAGATAGAGCACCGATCTCTAAATCTCAAGGCAGTGTTAATAGTGCCCGTATTTATCCTCAGTGTAAGACTTGCAGTAAGCACCATCAGGGTGTGTGTAGAGCGGGTTAAGGCATTTTTTTGGTTATGGCAACATAGGACACAAATTTAGCAACTGTTCTCAGCCAGGTCCTCAGGGTCAGCAGAATCATTTCACAGCGCAGTCCGATCGCCCGAACCAGCAAGGTGCCACTTCCAGTGCTACTAGTGGGCAACGCCCAAAAAGACTCTATGCTCTTTAGACCCGACAGGATCAAGAAAATTCTCCTGATGTCGTTACTAGTACGTTACAGATTTTCCATATTCATGTTTATGCTTTGCTAGATCCAGGTGCATCCTTGTATTTTTTCACTCCATACATAGCAGGCGATTTCAGAATCATTCCCAAAATTTTAGCAGAGCCCATTTCAGTCTCTACCCCAGTGGGTAAAACCATCATAGCTCAATGGGTATACAAGAACTTTCCGATTATGATATTTGAGAAATCTATGTCAACAGATTTAGTTGAATTAGAGATAACTAATTTTGATATCATTCTCGGCATGGATTGTCTTCATTCCTGCTATGCCATAGTCAATTGCAGGACTCGGATTATTCAACTTTAGTTCCTAAATGAGCCCATCCTAGTGTGGAAGGGTAGTACTTCATCTTTCAAAGGTCAGCTTGTTTCCTACCATTGGGAAAGGAGAATGATTTCTAAAGGGTTTGTGTATCATCTCATGCATGTTAAAGATTTTAGTTCCAAATTTAAGGGGCGTGTGTATCATCTCATGCATGTTAAAGATTCTAGTTCCAAATATCCTAGCCTTTAATAAGTTCCAGTTGTTAATGAATATTCAGATATCTTTCCCAAAGATCTTCCATGCATTTCTCCCGAAAGGGAAATAGACTTTGGCATAGACCTTCTCCTAGATACTCAGCCTATTTCTATTTTGCGATATAAAATGGCACCTACGGAACTCAAGGAGCTAGAAGATCAATTAAAGGATCTCTTAGATAAGGGATTCATCAGGCCCAGTGTGTCTCTATGGGGTGCACCAGTCTTATTCGTGGGCAACAAAGATGGTTCTCTCAGGATGTGTATTAATTACCATTAGCTCAACAAAGTCACGGTCAAGAATAGGTATCCACTTCCTAAAATAGATGACTTGTTTGACCAACTTCAGGGTGCTAGTTATTTCTCCAAGATAGACCTCAGATTGGGCAATCATCATCTTAGAGTTAGAGAACCTGACATCCCAAAGACAACTCTCCATACTCGATATGGTCACTTCAAATTTCTAATCATGTCCTTTGGTCATATCAATGCCCCTGCAGCTTTCATAGATACCATGAACCGTGTGTTCAAGCATTACTTGGACATGTTCATCATAGTCTTTATAGATGATATTCTTGTTTATATTCTCACCGAGCGTGTTCATTCAGACCGTCTCAGGATTATTCTTCAGACTCTCAGGGATCATCAGTTTTTCGCCAAGTTTGGTAAGTGCAAATTTTAGCTAAGATTAGTAGAATTTTTTGGCCATATTAATTCTGATATTGGCATTAGAGTAGATCCTCAGAAGACCGAAGCGGTAAGAAACTGCCCTCGCCCCGCATCTCCATTAGATATCAAGAATTTCTTGGGTTCGGCTGGCTATTACAGACAGTTTGTCAAGGGATTTTCTTCTATTGCATCTCCCATGTACAGATTGACTCAGAAGAAGGTCAAGTTTTCTTCATCAAATTCACGCTAGAAGAGTTTTCAGGAATTGAAAACCCGACTCACTTCAGCTCTAGTTCTAGCTCTTCCAGATGGTTCAGATGGGTTCGTAGTATGTTTTAATAAATCTATAGTGGGTTTAGGTTGTGTCCTCATACAGTATGGTAAGGTCATAGCCTACGCCTCCAGACAGTTAACGCCCTATGACAAGAATTATCCTACTGATGATCTTGAGTTAGTAGCCGTAGTATTTGCCTTACAGATTTGGAGGCATTATTTATACAGAGTTCATGTAGATGTCTTCACAGATCATAAGAGTCTCCAGTATGTATTTTCACAGAAATATCTCAATCTTCGTCAGAGAAGGTGGTTAAAGCTCTTGAAGGATTATGACATGAGTGTTCTTTATCACCCGGGCAAGGCCAACATTATGGCTGATGCTCTCAATAGACTCTCTATGGATAGTGTTTCTCACGTTGAGGATAGCAAGAAAAATATAGCCTAGTAAATCCATCAGCTTGCCAGACTAGGAATTCTCTTAGTCAACTATTCAGATGGTGGTGAATGTGTTAAGAGTAGTTCAGAGTCATCTCTAGGTTCCAAGGTAAAAGAGAAGCAAGACGAGGATCCTAGCCTTGTCAAGCTAAAAGTGCCAGTTCAGTATTAGAGGGTAGAGGTTTTATCCCAAGGGGGAGATGGTGTTCTTCATTGTCAGGGTCGTCTGTGTGTTCAAGGTATAGATGACTTGAGGCAGCAAATTCTTGTAGAAGTGCATGGTCTGCGATACTCTATCTATCCAGGGGCCACTAAGATGTACTGTGACTTACGGGAGATATATTGGTGGAGTAGGAAAAACAGAGATATTGTAGAGTTTGTTGCTAAGTGATCTATATGTCAGCAGGTTAAGATAGAGCATTAGAAACCTAGTGGTTCCATACACGAGTTCACCATTCCTACTTGGAAGTGGGAAGAAGTGAATATGGAGTTCATGACGGGTTTGCCTAGAACTCATCATCAGCATAATTCAGTTTGGGTCATTATAGACAAAATGACCAAGTTAGCTCATTTTCTTTAAGTTTGTACCTCTTATTCAGCCAAGGATTATGCCAAACTCTATATCAGGGAGTTGTTTAGATTACACGGTATTCCATTATCTATCATCTCAGACAGAGGTACACATTTCACCTTTTACTTTTGGAAATCATTCCAAAAGGGTCTTAGTACCCAAGTTCATTTCAGTATCGCCTTTCATCCTTAGACGAATGGCCAAGTAGATAGGACCATTCAGACTCTTGAAGATATGCTAAGGGCGTGTGTATTTGATTCCAAGGAGATTTGGGATGACCACTTACCTCTAATTGAGTTTGCATACAATAATAGCTATCATTCTAGTATTCAGATGGCTCCATTCAAAGATCTCTATGGTAGGAGGTGTAGATCTCCAGTCGGTTTGTTCGAAGTTAGTGAGGCCTCAGTCATCGGTCCTGACTTGGTATTCGATACCTTAGAGAATGTTTTGTTGATCAGAGAGAGACTTTGTGCTGCTCAGAGTTGAGAGAAGTCTTATGCAGATATTCATATAAAGGATCTCGAGTTTGAGGTCAATGACTATGCCTATATCAATATCTGTCCCATGAAGGTAGTGAAGAGGTTCAGTAAGAAAGGGAAACTTATTCCCCACTATGTCGGTCCCTTCAGAATTCTTAGTCACTTCGGCAAGGTAGCTTATGAGCTCGAATTTCCTTCAGATATAGCCTCAGTTCATCTGGTCTTCCATGTCTCCTTGATCAAGAAGTACATAGGTGAGCCAAAATTTGTAGTCCCTATTCAGAACATTGATGTTCAGGATAGCCTCTCTTATGAAGAGTTTCCAGTCAAAATTTTAGACTATCAGTTTTGTAGGCTGAGGAATAAAGAAGTCCCTCTAGTCAAAGTTCTTTGGTGAAATTAGTCCGTTGAGGGAGATACTTAGGAAGAATAAGCATAAATACATACCAAGTACCCTCACCTTTTCTCCACCAACCCAGATCAATTTTAAGGTAACAGTCCTCCTTAGGCTTATTCAGTTTCACTTTCAGTATTCAATACAACTTGATATTTCATTTCGTGTTCATGTTCCATCACAAATTTGGTATCAAATACCATTGCATATTCAGTCATGCATACATGTATGAGTCTAGTAAATAATCATGCATCATATATTCATTCTCATTTCGAGAACCTCAGTCATGCATTCATGAATCAGTTAAACGTGCATTAGATATGCATGTTCAGTATAACGCATTCAGTTTGTCAGTCATAAGATCATGTTCCAGCTACTCAAGTTTATATTACTATTTCCCCTCACATTTAGTTCCATTCGAAAATGAATGTTCTCAAGGGGGAGATATTATAATACCCGTGTCTTTTTCCTAGCTAGAAATCATCTCAAGGATGATAGGACTTACTTTGAAATATAAACCTATCTCTTTAAAAGTGTATTTTAGGTATTTTCACTTTCTATCATGTGGGAAATTGATTTAGCTTTCCAACGGTACCAATTATGTCCAAATCCAACATCCGACGAAGAAGATATGGACGCTTTACTTGAAACTGTCGGAAATGCACAAGTATGACGGCCAAGTTGACG
Organism: Capsicum baccatum var. pendulum; assembly: GCA_030864225.1. Taxonomy (NCBI): domain Eukaryota; kingdom Viridiplantae; phylum Streptophyta; class Magnoliopsida; order Solanales; family Solanaceae; genus Capsicum; species Capsicum baccatum. The sequence continues at coordinate 114,456,420 of CM061559.1, forward strand.
GACTGCCACATAAGTGACGGACCAAAACTTTGACCATCACAGCCAAGTAAATGGAGCCATGTACAAGATAAGGACTGAAGGACGAGTTGACGGACCATTAAAGTTGTGAGAGACCGTCATCCAGGTCATCAACTCTTATTTAGTGAACCCCATTTCTAGTCCACGTCTGACGAGCTAAGTGATGGACCATCAAGTTTCTGATGGACCGTCAGTCAGACCGTCACACACCATGTTTAGTTTATTTCCAGGTCATTTTAATAGGGGTATTTTGATCATTTATCACTCGCCTAAATACCCAGATGAGTCCAAATTCAGCCATTTTGCTCATTGTTATTCTACAAAAAAGACTAGGTTTTCTCTCTGAATTTAATCCCTAAGAACAAGACCCAATCCTCTTCAAGATTCGAAGGATTTCAAACCTTTTATGTTTGAAAACATCAATAACCCTGAGTCAGGTATGCGTAGTGTTCATCTATGGATCCAATTCGTTCATAGAGCTCAAAAACCATGTTTTAAATACTATTTTGTGAAATTTTTATGGTGATATAAGCATGTACATATTGATGATTGTTGTTTAAGTTTCAAGATGATATCTAGAGGTGTTTTCATGGAATATATATGCTTGTTATTTGAAAACTATGAACTTTTCGTGGGGTAAAATGGTGCAAGTTATGAAACACACCTATGCCTTATAGAATGCATGCAAGGTGTTCGATAAAATACTTAGGATGTTAGAAATTCATGTTTATATGGTTCCATGATGTCTAAATGACAAGTCCATGTTAGCTATATACTTTAATTTGAATTTCATGCTTTTCATGTGTTGCTATTATTGTGGTATGAAGCATGTCTGATAATGGAGATATACAAATACACATGAAATATAGCTATGCACTCCCTACCATGCTTAATATGTTGAGGAACTACATGATGTATAATATCCCCTATTTATGATAATGTGAATTGTGGGCTCCAAACTTATGATCAAGTCAGTCATGTTGTGTCAGTTTTCTTCCATCAAGTCCTGGGGGTATTCGCACCCAAAAACTATAGATGTGTGCTTAGAGCCATGTCATATTTCACGATATACAAAATCAAGCCATGATTTAGTAGAATTCAGTCAGTCATGTGACTTAGGAAACCTCATGGTCTCAGTCAGTTGTCAGATATCAGTAGTATTCCATTAGTCAACAGAATTCAGTAAGTTCAACTCACACAGAGTCAGTTAAATCATGTTCAATCTCTTCAGATGGTAGTATGAGTTAGCACCGAGTGAACCCAAGGATACGAATTCACCTGTATATAAGGTTGTGATTCTTAGCATTCATCCTTGTGTTCCAAAACTATGTAGCCAGCATAGGTTGAGACATCGCAGCCTATTATATAAGGGTAGATAAGGTCGCTTAACCTGTTGTATGAGGGTTCCCACCATTCTCACTAGAATTACCTGTTATATGAGGGTTTCTCACATGTTGTCCTTACCAGTGGCGCGGTATTGACACCCTTCCAGTCAGGGCAGAGATTGGTCCCCAACTTAGCTATAATGGCACATATGGGGTATATCTATTAAACAACTACCTCCCACAGTTTCAAACTCAATCTCAGTAAAAGAAATCAGATAGTTCTCCAGATATCAGTATACCAGGACTGTCAGATATAGTCAAATTTAGTTTTAGTGCGAAACTCAGATAGTTCCACCAGATTTAAGACAGTCAGATAGAATTGCCCATGTTATCAGAACTACAGTTTCAGCCATGTCAGCTATCAGTAAACCATGTATTAGAGTATAGATCTAGCAATCACGTAGTCATGATCTCAGTTACTATGTATGTATGTTTACACTCTCACATTTATATCAGTCAGCTAGTTAGCATTGTTTATGCATGTAAACCCTTTTGCATTAGCCTAACTCACTCATATACTCAATACTCCAGTTGTACTGAGGCATTTGCACCATGGTGCTTTCTTTCATGTTACACCATAGGTTTAGAGACAAGAGCTCTAGATCAACAGTAGCATCCAGCCGCAGAGTTGCAGTGAGTCCTTATCCATTCGAGGACGATATTATTTTATTTCATGTATGATTTCAGCTCAGTTTTGTTAGACGGAGTTAGTTGGAGATATGTTTCTTCAACTCCTTATTCAGATAGTACTTAGAGGCTTTCAGATTTAGTTCAGATTTGATTAAGTTTTTAGTTATTTTTGGTATCTTTCATCCATATGGACATTATATTTTGATAGATTTTTATTCAGTTGAACCTTATGGCCTACATGTTCATGTTTTTCGCACTATTACGTTATATATTGCAATGTACAAGTATAGATATCAGTCAAGGATTATCTTTTGATCCCTTGGATTCATAATCACCGTGTAGCATTCCGGTTCAGATAATTGGGGCATTACAGCTAAACAAAGAACTAAGGTCTGCGTTGTGTTGATTTATGGATTCTCTTCATCCATAAAGCTCAAGAACCGTATTTTAAAGTATGAATCATGTTATTATATTTTGGGTTGCTCAATTTTATGTGATGGTTGTTGTTTAATTCCCAAGTTGGGATCTTCATGTGAAATTATGAAAACTACGTTAGCATATAAATTGAAATCCATGAATTTGGTGGTTTATGATTTGTGTAATTTGTTGACTTTACCTATGCCTTAAGTTGTGCATGAAAGGTGTTTGATAAAATGCCTAAAAGGATATAAATTATGCCTTATAGCTAAATTTTGATCCAAATGATAAATGCATGCTTTACCTTTATTATCAAAATAACTTCTATGATATTGTTGTGTATGAATATTTGAACGATTACTTGGGGGCTAGTTGATGAAATACTAAAATGTTGATATGTATTCGCATTCATGTACGAGATTATGATAACCATGTACTTCATGAAATCCTCAACTTATTGTATTATGGATTATTGATGTTGGTCATGCATTCAAACATGTCATGCCTTGTTAGTTTCCTTCCATCGAATCCTGGGGGTACTTGTACCCTAATAATTTAGTTGTGTGCCTAGATTTAGTGTCATTTTTTCATGATATCTTCAGTCAAGCCATGATCCATAGAACTCAGTCAGTCATGTGACTCAGGAAAGCTCATTAATTCAGTAATCTCAATACTATTCAGTCAGTCAAAGAAACTCAGTTAATTCTGTCCAGTTTAGTTCAGTAATCCATGTTCAATGTCTATTTAGATGGGAATAGGGATTAGCACCGAGTGAACCCAAGGATGGGAACTCACCTATTATATGAGGGTGTGATTCTTAGAAGCAATCCTCACATTCCTGAACTACATATCCAGCGCAGGTTGAGATATCATAGCCTATATTACATGAAGGTAGATGAGGTGGGTTAACCTATTATATAAGGGTTCCCACCATTCTCACTAGAGTTACCTGTTATATGAGGGTTACTCACATATTATCTTTACCAATGGTGCGGTATTGACTCCCTTCCAATTGGGGTTACAGATTGGACCCCAACTCATCCATAATGGCGTATTAGGGGCATGTCAGTTAGATAAATACTTCCCACAGTTTCAGTTATAGAATCAGGATTATTAGATATGTCATTCAGTCTCAATAATAAAACTCAGATAGTTCCACAGAATTCAGGAATGTCAGGTACAGTCAACTCAGAATAGTACAGAACTCAGCTAGTTCCATCAGCTTCAGGACTATCATACACAGTTACTCATGTCATCAGTTATATCAGTCATCAGAATTCATTTATCAGTCATGTTAGTTATTAGTAAATTCATGTTATCATGATCTTAGATCTAGTTACTATATATTCATGCATGTATTCTCACGTTCATATTAGGCAGTTAGCCAGTATTGTTTATGCATATGAACCCCATACATTTGGCCTACCTTACATGCATACTAGTACATTTAAAGTATTGGCGCATTTGCGCTATGGTGTCTTATACCATAGGTTTTGAGACACGAGTTCTAGAGCATCAGTAGCATTCAAGTCTCAGCAGTCAAAGTAGCAGTGAGTCCTTATCCTTCGAGGACATGACCATCTCTTTATTATATTATTAATTATTTATTAGTGGAGTTAGTTGGGGACATATCCAATCAACTTCTTAATTAGATAGTTTAGTCAGTTAGAGGCTTTGCATACTATCGTGTTCAGACTATCATGTTAGACAATTTTATCCATATATTACAATTTATCAGTTATGTTACAATTTTGAACCTTATGGCCTTTATTTTATGTTTCCATATTTTTATAGTATATTATGCAGCATACAGGTACAAATATTAGTCATGGGTTAGCTTGTGGTCCTTCGGGGTCATGAGCACCATCTACCATCCCAGGTACCAAATTTGGGGCATTAAAAACTTGATATAAGAGCCTAAGGTTCAATAGAGTCCTAGGAAGTCTGAAAATCACAGCTACTGGAGTCTTGTGCATGGGTGTGTTACGCGCCACATTTATATAGGAGGCTATGAGATTTTTTAGGAATAGTTTCCCTTCTTTTAGTATTCATGTCGTGCCAGTGAGCATATCCTCAAATTCAACTCTCAATTTAATCTCTTTCTCCCTTTCTTCTATAGAACATGCCTCCCAAAAGATGAAACGGGTATCAGTCAGTCCTTCAGCCCGAAGAACCTTTGGTCGAATATGTTTCTCATGCAGAGTTCAGAGTTACATTCACTACTCTCGCTCAGTCAGTTACTGCTTAAAATGAATGACTAGATATTATTTTGGCCAACCTAGTCGCCAATTCAGCTATAGCAAAGATTTGGGACTTCACCGAAATAAAACCTCCATCCTTTCTCAGGTGTAACTCAGATAAGGACCCTTAGGAATTCATCGATCATGTCTAGAAGGTTACTGACATCATGGGGGTTAATCCTAGAAAGAGTGATAAGCTTGTTGCTTATTAGTTGTAAGATATTTCTCATACTTGGTACAAGTAATGAAAGTCAGAAAGGCCATATGATGCAGGGCCTATTGAGTGGAAGGAGTTTGTCACTGCATTTCTAGATAGATTCTTTCCCCAAGAGCTCAGAGAAGATAAGGTGTTATAATTCATCAACCTCAGGAAGAGCAACATGATGGTGAAAGAGCATTCTGTTAAGTTTACTCAGTTATCCAGATATGCTATGCATGTGGTTGCAGAAAGTAGGGCCAAGACAAGTAAGTTTGTTTCAGGGGTAAATGATAGTGTGGTCAATGAGTGCAAGTCTGCGATATTGAATAGTGACATGAATTTAGACATCCTTATGACTCATGCTTAACAGATAGAAGAGCAAAATATTAAGATGAGGGAGAAGCAGAATTAAAGAGTAAAGACAGGTAGTTTAAACTTTTCTCAGCCCAAATTAGAAGGAGAAAACCATTCTCTGTTTCATCCTAAGTCATCAATTCTAGCTTTTTCCTCAGCCAGTGCTCTAGTTCCTAAGTTTAGGGATGGTAACAGAGATAGAGCGCCAAGCTCTAAGTCTCAGGGTAGTGTTAAGAGTGCCCTCACCTATCCTCATTGCTAGACTTATAGCAAGAACTATCAGGGTGTTTGCAGAGCTGGTAGTGGTATTTGTTTTGAATGTGGAAAGCTAGGACACAGAGCCAGAGACTGTCGTCAGCTAGGTCCTTAGGGTCAGTAAAACCATTCCCCAACTCAGTCCAGTCGCCCAAACCAGTAGGGTGCAATCTCTAGTGCTACTATTGGACAACGTCCAAATAGACTCTATGCTCTCTAGTGTAGCAAGATCAGGAAAATTCTCCTGATGTGGTTACTAGTACGTTACAAATCTTTCATGTACATGTTTACCCGTTGTTAGATCCAGGTTCTTCTTTATCTTTTGTTACTCTCTATATAGTAGTTAATTTCGGAATCAGTCCCAAAATTTTAGCAGAGCTCTTTTCAGTCTCTACCCTAGTGGGCAAAACCATCATAGCCCGATGGGTATACAGGAACTGCCCGGTTATGATATTTTAGGAAGTCACTTCAGCTGACTTAGTCAAATTAGAGATGACTGATTTTGATGTAATTCATGGAATGGATTAGCTTCCTTCCTACTATACCACAGTCGACTACCGAAACAGAATAGTCAAGTTTTAGTTTACAAATAAACTCATCCTAGATTGGAAGGGTAGTGTATCCTCTTTTAGAGGTTAGCTTGTTTTGTATCCTTGGGCAAGGAAAATGATATCTAAGGGATGTGTCTATCATCTTGTTCAAGTTAAGAACACTAGTTCTGAAAATCCCAGCCTTGATTCAGTCCTAGTCATGAATGAATATTCAGATATCTTTCCCGAAGATCTTCCAAGGATTTCTCCCAAAAGGAAAATACACTTTGTCCTTGATATTCTTCAAGATACTAAGCATATATCGATTCCGCCATATAGAATGGCACCTGCAAAACTCAACGAATAGAAAGAATAGTTGAAGGATCTCTTAGATAAGGGATTCATCAGGCCCAGTATGTCCCCGTGGGGTGCACCAGTCTTATTCGTGCGAAAGAAAGACATTTCTCTAAAATGTGCATGGATTACTATCAACTCAATAAAGTCACGGTCAAGAACAAGTATCCACTTCCCAAAATCAAAGACTTGATTGACCAACTTCAAGGTGCAAGCTATTTTTCTTAGATAGACCTTAGACCAGGCTATCATCAACTCAGAGTTAGAGAATGAACATCCCAAAGATAGCCTTTCATACTTGGTATGGTCACTTTAAATTCTTAGTCATGTCTTTTGGTCTTACCAATGCCTTAGCAACCTTCATGGACTTGATGAACCATGTGTTCAATTAGTACTTCGACATGTTTGTCATAGTCTTTATAGATGATATTCTGGTATATTACCACAGTGAGCATGATCATGCAGACCATCTTAGAATTGTACTTCACACTATCAGAAATTATCAGTTGTTCATCAAATTCAGTAAGTTCAAATTTTGGCTAAGTGCAGTAGAATTCCTTGGTCATATTATTTACGATGATGGCATTAGAGTAGATTCTCAAAAGATTGAAGCAGTAAGAAACTGGCCTCGCCCCATCTCTCCATCAAACATTAGGAGTTTCTTGAGTTTGGCTTGCTATTATAGATGGTTTGTTGAGGGATTTTCTTCTATTGCATCACTCATGTCCAGATTGACTCAGAAGAAAGTCAAGTTTCGGTGGTCAAATCCTTAAAATAAGAGTTTTTAGGAGTTGAAGACTCGAGTCACCTCAGCTCCAGTCTTAGCTCTTCTTGATGGTTCAAATGGTTTCGAAGTGTATTGTGATGCATCCATAGTAGGTTTGGGTTGTGTCCTCATGCAACATGGTAAGATCATAACCTACTTCTCCACACAACTTAAACCCTATGAGAAGAATTATCCTACTCATGATCTTAAGTTAGCAGCCGTAGTTTTTGCCTTAAAAATTTGGAGGCTTTACTTGTACTGTGTTCAGGTAGATGTATTCATATATCATAAGATCCTTCAATATTTCTTTTATTATAAAGATCTCAATCTTCATCAAAGAAAGTGGTTAGAGCTCTTGAACGATTATGACATGAGTGTCCTTTATCATCTGGGCAAGGCCAATGTAGTGGTCGATGCTCTCTGTAGATTGTCTATGGGTAATGTTGCTCATGTTGAGGATAGTAAGAAGAAGTTAGCACAGGAAGTCCATCATCTTTCCTGACTAGGCATTCTCTTAGTCATTACAGTGCAGGGTAATATATGGGTTCAGAGTAGTTTAGAGTCATCTCTAGTTTCTTAGGTGAAAGAAAAGAAAGATAGAGATCCTATTTTTGTCAAGTTGAAATATTCAGTTAAGGATCAAAAAGAGGAGGTTTTCTCTAAAAAGGAAGGTGGTGTTCTGCGTTGTCAGGGTCATATATGTGTTCCAGCTGTAGATGACTTAAGGCAGTGAATTCTTACAAAAGTGTATGGTGTGCCCTACTCTATTCATCCAGGGGCCACAAAGATTTATCAAGACTTGTGGGAGATCTATTGGTGGAGTGGGGTGAAGAGATATATTGTAGAGTTTTTGCCTAAGTTCTCTACATGTCAGCAGGTTAAGATGGAGCATCAAAAACCTAATGGGTCCATGCAACAGTTCAATATTCCTACTTAGAAGTGGGAAAAAGTAAACATGGGCTTTGTGATGGGTTTGACTCGAACTCATCATCAACATGATTTAGTTTGGGTTATTTTAGACAAAAGGAGAAAATCAACTCATTTTCTTCCAGTTTATACCTCCTATTCAGCTGATGATTATGCTAAACTCTATATCAGGGAGTTGGTCAAATTACATGGTGTTCCATTGTCTATTGTCTCAGACAGAGGTACCCAGTTTACCTCTTATTTCTGGAAAGTGTTATGAATGTGTCTTGGTACCCAAGTTCATCTCAGTACAGCCTTTCATCCTCAGATAGATGGTCAAGCATAAAGGACCATTCAGACCCTAGAAGATATTCTAAGGGCGTGTGCACTTGATTTTAAGAAGAGTTGGGATAACTATTTGCCTTTGGTTGAGTCTACATACAACAATAGCTATCATTCCAGTATTAAGATGGCTCCATTCAAAGATCTCTATGGTAGGATGGTTAGATCTCCAATCGGTTGGTTTGAAGTTAGTGAGGAATAGTTATAGGGCCTGACTTAGTATTCAATGCCTTAGAAAAAGTCCAATTGGTCAGAGAAAGACATCGGGCTGCTCAGAGCCGACAAAAATCTTATGCAGATGTTCGTAGAAAGGATTTTGAGTTTGAGATTAATGACTATGTCTATCTAAAGATCTCTCCCATGAAGGGAGTGAAGAGTTTGGAAAAGAAGGGAAAGCTCAGTCCCCAATAAGTTGGCCCCTTCAAAATTCTTACTCGCTTCGGCAAGGTATCTTATGAGCTCGAGTTGCCTTTAGATCTTTCCTCAGTTCATCCAGTCTTTCATGTCTCCTTTCTCAAGAAGCGTATAGGTTACCCACCAGTTGTAGTCCCTATTCAAAGCATCGATGTTCAAAATAGTCTTTCTTTTGAAGAGATTCCAATCGAAATCCTTGATTATCGGACTTGTAGACTAAGGAACAAAGAATCCCCTCTAGTTAAAGTTCTTTGACAAAACCAGTCCATTGAGGGAGCTACTTGGGAAGCAGAAGCAAACATGCGTACCAAGTATCCTCACCTCTTTTCCGCTAACTCAGATTTGGATCAAGGTAATAGTTCTCCTTAAGCTTTTTAGTCTTTATGTCAAGATTTCAATTACGACATGGCATCAGTATCATGTTCAGAATTCTATTTTTTAAACTTAGTACTAAGTACCATAGTATATTCAGTTATTTGTTCATGCATTAGATTAGTCATGTGTTCATGAATCAGACATGCATTCTCCTAGTGAGAAGACTCAGTTATTAGAAATCTCTATCATATAATTATTTCTGTCATGTATTCACGCATCAGATTGGTTTGATTATCTTTTCAGTACTCTCCGTCATGCATTTATGTATCAGCTCAGTCATAAAAACATGCATTAGATATGCATGCTCAGTATAAATCTCAGGAATGTCAGTTATGTAGTCATGTTGCAGTGTTCATATTTAGTATAAACTTCATCTTTTCATTTCTCCCCTCTCAGTCAGTCTCATTTAAGTTGGAATGTTCTAAAGGGGGAGATATTGTAATACCCTGAAGTTTTCTAACAAATTTTGTCTCAAGAATGTCTAGTATTAACTTCTAAATATAATGATGTTTATTCCATAGTGAATTTTTAATATTATCACTTTTAGTTATGGGGGAAATTCAATAAGCTTTTCGTTGATATAAGATTTGCCTAAATCCGATAATCGGGTAAGAAGTTATGACTATTTCAAGTTCTCATTGTAAAGCAGTGCCACATTAGTCAGTCGCATTTTTCAAATTCCAGTAGGGATCCACAATAGAGGTGCATCGCACCAAACTTCCAGGTCACAAATGAAGTGGCAACGCAATGGCTTCACGTCGCGCCATCCCCCAATTTTCCGATTGTCAAATTTAAGTGACACGATGCGATAGCGCGGTGTCGCGCCAGGGGTCCAGGTCAGGAAATTTTAACCAATTTTAAAGACTCGTGCAGGGTTGAAAGGGTAAATTTTTCACTCCTATTTAAACCCAATAACACGTGATTTAGCCATTCTTCACCCAAAATATACTAGTTTCTATCAATTTTCTCTCAAGAACAAGCTAGGGTTATAATTAGGGAGTCAATTTCAAGAAATTTTCTCCGTCAATCTTCACTAAACAAAGAACTAAGGTCTGGATTGTGTTGATTTATCTATTCCTTTTATCCATAAAGCTCAAGAACCCTATTTTAAATTATGAATCATATTATTATGTTGTGGGTTGCTCAAGTTTATGTCATGGTTGTTGTTTGATTCCCAAGTTGGGATCTTCATGTCAAATTATTAAAACTACGTTAGCATATAAATTGAAATCCATGAATTTGGTGGTTTATGATTTGTGAAATTTGATGATTTCACCCATACCTTAAGTTGTGCATGAAAGGTGTTTGATAAAATTCCTAAAAGGATATAAATTATTCCTTACAGCTAAATTGTGATCCAAATGATAAATGCATGCTTTACCTTTATTATCAAAATGAATTTTATGATACTGTTATGCATTATGAATTTTTGAAAGATTACTTAGGGGACTAGTTGATGAAATATTGGTATGTCAATATGTATTCCCATTCATGTACGAGATTATGATAACCATGTACTTCATGAAATCCTCAACTTATTGTATTATGGATTATTGATGTTAGTTATGTATTCAAGAATATTATGTCTTGTCAGTTTCCTTCCATCGAGTCCTGGGGGTACTTGTACCCAAAAAATATAGTTATGTGTCTAGATTTAATTTCATATTTTCATGATATCCTCATTCAATCCATGATCCATAGAACTCAGTCAGTTATGTGACTCAGAAAATCTCAGTAACTCAGTAATCTCAGTACTATTCTGTCAATCAATGAAACTCAGTTAATTCAGTCAAAGTTAATGTAGTAATCTATGTTTAGTGTCTATTCAGATGAAACTAGGAATTAGCACCGAGTGAACCCAAGAATGGGAACTCACCTGTTATATGAGGGTGTAATTCTTAGAAGCATTCCTTGCTTTCCTGAATTGTGTATCTAGTGTAGGTTGAGACATCATAGCCTATTATATGAGGGTATATGACGTGGCTTAACCTGTTATTTAAGGGTTCCAACTGTTCTCACTAGATTTACCTATTATATGAGGGTTACTCAGAGATTGTATTTACCAGTGGCGAGGTATTGACACCCTTCCAATTGTGGTTATAGATTGGACCCCAACTCAGCTATAATGGTGTATTAGGGGCATGTCGGTTTGATAACTACTTCCCACAGTTTCAGTTACAAAATCAGGATTATCAGATATAGTCATTCAGTCTCAATAATAGAACTCAGATAATTTTACAAAATTCAGGGCTGTCAGATACAGTGAACTAGAACAGTATGGAAATCAGCTAGTTCCATCAGCTTCAGGACTACCAGACACAGTCACTGATGTCATCAGTTATATTAGTTATTATAATTCAGTTATCAGTCATTTTAGTTATTAGTAAATTCATGTTATCACAACCTCAGATCTAGTTACTACATATTCATGCATATATTCTCAGATTTATATTAGTCAGTAAGCCAGTATTGTTCATGCATATGAACCCCATGCATTCAACCTATCTCACATGCATACCAATATATTCAAAGTACTAACGCATTTGCGCTCTGGTGTCTTTTACCATAGGTTCTGAGACACGAGCTCTAGAGCATCCTTTGAGGATATGACCATCTCTTTATTATCTCATTTATTTATTTATTAGTGAAATTATTCGGGGACATGTACCATCAACTCCTTATTCAGACAATTTAATCAGTTAAAGGCTTTTCAGACTATTACGTTAGACAGTTTTGTTTTGGGCATTTATACCCCACCCATATGTTATGATTTATCAGTTATGTTACAGTTTTGAACCTTATGGCCTTTCAGTTCATGTTTCTATATTTATATAGTATATCATGTAGTATACAGGTACAAATATTGGTCATGGGTTAGATTGTGGTTCTTCAGGGTCATAGGGATCGTGTACCATCCTGGGTACTAGATTCGGGGCATTACAAACTTATTATGAGAGCCTAAGGTTCAATAGAATCCTAGGAAGTCTGAAAGCCATATCTTGTAGAGTCTTATGCATGGGTGTATTGTGTTCCACATTTATGTATAGGAGGCTATGAAATGTTTTAGGAATAGTTTCCCTTCTTTCAGTATTCATTTCGTGCCAGTGAGCATGATCTCAAATTCAACTCTCAATTTAAACTGTTTCTCCCTTTCTTCTACAGAACATGTCTCCTAAAAGAAGAAATGGGAATCATTCAGCCCCTCAACTCGAAGAACCTTTGGGCGAATATGTTTTTTATGCAGAGTTCAGATCTGCATTCACTACTCTCGCTCTGTCTGTTACTACTCAGAATGAATGACCAGTTGTCTTTTCGGCCAACCCAATGGCCTATTTAGCTGCAGCTAGGATTCGGGACTTTACCTGAATGAATCCTCCATCTTTTCTTTGGTCTAAGTCAGTTAAGGACCCTCAGGAATTCATCGATCAGGTTTAGAAGGTTACTGACATCATGGTGGTTACTCCTAGTGAGAATGCTGAGCTAGATGCATATCAATTGTAGGATTTTTCTCATACTTGGTACAAGCAATGGAAATCGAAAAAGCTAGATGATATAGGGCCTATTGACTAGGAGTAATTTGTCACCGCATTCCTGGATAGATTCTTTCCCCAAGAGCTCAGAGAAGCTAAGGTGTTAGAATTCATCAACCTTAGGCAGAGCAATATGAAGTTGAATGAGTATTCTCTTAAGTTTACTCAATTATCCGAATACGCTCCGCATGTAGTTATAGATGGCAGGGCTAATATAATTAAGTTTGTTCTAGGGGTAAACGATAGTATGGTCAGTCAGTACAAGTCTGTGATGTTGAATAGTGACATGAATTTAGCCAAGCTTATGACTCATGATCAAAAGATTAAGATGAGGGAGAAGCAGAATAAGAGATCAAAGATAGGTAGTTTCAACTTTGCTCAACCCAAATTAGAAGGAGGAAACCATTTTCAATTTTTTCCTAAGTCATCAATTCTAGGTCCTTCCGCAGCCAATGCTCCATTTCCTAAGTTCAAGGATGGTAACAGAGTTACAGTGCCAGGATCTAAGTCTCAGGGTTGTGCTAGCAGTGCCTGCACCTTTCCTCATTGCTAGATTTATGGTAAGCATCATTGGGGTGTTTGCCGAGCTGGAAGGGGTATTTGTTTCAGATGTGGAAATCCATGCCATAGAGTTAGAGAATGTCCTCATCTAGGTCCTCAAGGTTAGCAAAATTGTTCCCCAGCTCAGTCCATTCACCTAAACCAGCAGGGTGCCACTACTAGTGCTACTATTGGGCAGCGCCCAAACAAACTCTATGCTCTTCAGTCCCAGAAAGATCAATAAAATTCTCCTGATGTGGTTACTGGTACATTACAGATCTTTTATGTCATTATTTATGCTTTGCTAGATACAGGTGCTTTTTTGTCTTTTGTTACTCTTGATTTCGAAATTAGTCATAAAATTCTAGTAGAGCCCTTTGCAGTCGCTGCCCTAGTGGGTAAACCATCATAGGCCAGCGGGTATACAGGAACTGCCTGGTTATGATGTTTCAGAAAGTCACTTCAGAAGACTTAGTCAAATTAAAGATGGTTGATTTTGATGTCATTCTCGACATGGATTAGATTCATTCCTAGTATGCCATAGTCGACAACAAAAAAAGAATAGTTTAATTTTAGTTTCTGAATAAACCCGTCCTAGAGTGGAAGGGTAGTGTATCCGTCTTCAAAGGTCATCTTGTTTCCTACCTTCGGGCAAGGAAAATGATATCTAAGGGATGTGTCTATCATCTTGTTCAAGTTACGGACACTAGTTCTGACAATCCAGCCTTGATTCAGTCCAGTCGTGAATGAATATTCAGATGTCTTTCCAAAGATCTTTCAAGGATTCCTCCCGAAAGGGAAATAGACTTCGGCATTGATTTTCTTCAAGATACTCGGCCTATATCTATTCCGCTATGCAGAATGGCACCTACAAAACTCAAAGAATTAAAAGAACAGTTGAAGAATTTCTTATATAAGGGATTCATCAGGCTCAATGTGTCCTCGTGGGGTGCACCAGTCTTATTCATATGAATGAAAGACGGTTATCTTAGAATGTGCATTGATTACCATCAAATCAATAAAGTCATGGTAAAGAACAAGTATCCAATTTTCAGAATCGATGACTTGTTTGACCAACTCCAAGGTTCCAGTTATTTTTCTAACATAGAACTTAGATCAGGCTATCATCAACTTAGAGTCAGAGAATGTGACATCCCAAAGACAACCTATCATACTCGGTATGGTCACTTTGAATTCTTAGTCATGTCCTTTGGTCTTACCAATGCCCCAGTAGTTTTCATGGACTTGATGAACTGTGTGTTCAAGAAGTACTTGGACATGTTCATCATAGTCTTTATAGATGATATTCTAGTCTATTCCCACAGTGAGCGTGTTCATGCAGACTATCTCAGAATTGTACTTCAGACTTTCAAAAAGCATCACTTGTTTTCCAAATTTAGTAAGTGCGAAATTTGGCTATGGTCTGTATCATTCCTTGGTCATATCATTTTCAGTGATGCCATTAGAGTAGATACTCAAAAGACTGAAGCAGTAAAAAACTGGCCTCGCCTCATCTCTCCATTGGACATCAGGAGTTTTTTGGGTTTGGCTGGCTATTACAGATGATTTATTAAGGGATTTTCTTCTATTTCATCCCCCATGTCTATGTTGACTCAGAAAAAATTCAAGTTTCAGTAGTCATATCCTTACGAGAAGAGTTTTCAGGAGTTGAAGACTCGACTCACCTCAGCGTCAGTCTTAGCTCTTCCAAATGGTTCAGGTAGTTTCATAGTGTATTGTGATACATCTAGAGTAGGTTTGGATTGTGTCCTCGTACAGCATGGTAAGATCATAGCCTACGCCTCCAGACAGCTTAAGCCCCATGAGAAACATAATCCTACTCATGATCTTAAGTTAGCATCCATAGTTTTTGCCTTAAATATTTAGAGGCATTACTTATACAGTGTTCATGTAGATGTGTTCACAAATCATAAGAGCCTTTAGTATATCTTTTCTCTGAAATATCTTAATCTTCATCAAAGAAGGTGGTTAAAGCTCTTGAATGATTATGACATAAGTGTTCTTTATCATCCGAGCAAGGCCAATATAGTGGTCGATGCTCTTAGTACACTGTCTATGGGTAGTGTTGCTCATGTTGAGGATAGTAAGAAGAAGTTAGCTCATGAAGTCCATCAGCTTTCCAGACTAGGCATTCGCTTAGTCGATATAGAGGAGGGTCATATATGGGTTTAGAGTAGCTTAGAGTCATCTCTAGTTGTCGAGGTGAAAGAAAAGCAAGATAGAGATCCCAATTTAGTCTAGTTGACAGATTCAGGTAAGGATCAGAAAGTGGAGGTTTTCTCCCAAGGGGGAGATGGTGTTCTGCGTTGTTAGGGTCATCTATCTATTCTAGCTGTAGATGATTTAAGGCAGCGAATTCTTGCAGAAGTGCATGGTGCGCGCTACTCTATTCATCCAGGGGCCATAAAGACGTACCACAACTTGCAGGATATCAATTGGTAGAGTGGGATGAAAAGAGATGTTGTAGATTTTATGGCTAAGTGCTCTACATTTCAGCAGGTTAAGATTGAGTATTAGAAGACTAGTAGATCCATGAACAAGTTCAATATTCCTACTTGTAAGCGGGAATAAGTAAATATGGACTTTGTGATGGGTTTGCCTCAAACTCGCCATCATCATGATTCAGTTTGGGTCATTGTATATAGAATGGCAAAATCAGGTCATTTTCTTCCAGTCCATTCCTTCTATTCAGTCGAGGATTATGCCAAAGTCTATATCAGGGAGTTCGTCAGATTACATGGTGTTCCGTTGTCTATTGTCTCTTACAGAGGTACCCAGTTCACCTCTCATTTCTGTGAAGCATTCTAAAAGAGTCTTGGTACCCAAGTTCATCTCAACATAGCCTTTCATCCTCAGACAGATGGTTAATCAGAAAGGACCATTTAGACCCTAGAAGATATGTTAAGGGAGTGTGCACTTGATTTCAAGGGAAGTTGGGATGGACCACCTTCCTTTGATTGAGTTTGCATATAATAATAGCTATTATTCTAGTATTAAGATGGCTCCCTTCAAATCTCTCTATGGTAGGAGGTGCAGATCTCTAATCGGTTGGTTTGAAGTAAGTGAAGGCTCAGTTATAGGGCCTAACTTAGTATTCAATGCCTTAGAAAAAGTCCAGTTGGTCAGAGAAAGACTTCGGGATGCTCAGAGCTGACAAAAGTCTTATACAGACGTTCATAGAAAGGATCTTGAGTTTGAGATTGATGACTATGTCTATCTAAAGATCCCTCCCATGAAGGGAGTGAAGAGGTTCGGCAAGAAGGGAAAGCTCAGTCCTCGATATGTTGGCCACTCAAAATTCTCAGTTGCTTTGGAAAGGTAAATTATAAGCTTGAGTTTCCTTCAAATCTAGCATGTCCATCCAGTCTTTCATTTCTCCTTGCTCAAGAAGTGTCTAGGTGACCCAGCAGTTGTAGTCCCTATTCAAAGCATTGATTTATAGAATAGCCTCTCTTATAAAGAGATTCCAATCAAAATCCTAGATTATCAGACTAGTAGACTTAGGAACAAAGAAGTCCTTCTAGTTAAAGTTCTTTGGAAGAACCAGTTTATTGAGGGAGCTACATGGGAAGCAGAAGCAAATATGCGTACCAAGTTTCCTCACCTCTTATCCGCAAACTCAGATTTGGCTCAAGGTAATAGTTCTCTTTAAGCTTTTTAGTATTCATGTCCATATTATATTTACGACTTGGCATCAATCTCATGTTCAGAATTCCATTTTTTAAACTTGGTACTAAGTACTATTTCATATTCAATTATATGTTCATGCATCAGATTAGTCATGTATTCATGTATCAGACATACATTCTCTTTGTTACAAGACTCAGTTATTAGAAATCTTAGTCATATAATCAATTCTATCATTATTCATACATTAGATATGTATGATCAGCTTATCAGTACTCTCAGTCATGCATTCATGTATCAGCTCAGTCATGAAATCATGCATCAGATATGCATGCTTTGTATAAATCTCTGGAATGTCAGTTATGTAGTCATGTTGCAGTGTTCATAGTCAGTATGTATTTCTGCTTATCGTTTCTCCCTCTCAGTTAGTCTCATTCAAGTATGAATGTTCCCAAGAGGGAGATATTGTAATACCCCAAAGCTTCCTAACAAATTTTGTCTCAAGAATGTCTAGTATTAACTTCTAAATTGAAATATGTTTATTCCATGAGGAATTTTTAAGATTTTCACTTTTAGTTATGTGGAAAGTTCAATAACCTTTCCGTTGATATAAGATTCTCCTCTATTAGATAACCATAAAAGAAGCTATTACTATTTCAAGTTCCCAATGTTAAGTAGCACCATATTAGTCAGTGGCGCACTGCGGCACAAGAGAAAATGGAATTTGTCAAATTCCAGTAGGGGTCCGTGATAGTGGTGCATCGCACCAAACTTTCAAGCCACAAATAAAGTGGCAATGCGATGGCTCCGCATCGCGCCATCCCCAAATTTCCCATTATCAAATTCCAGTGATACGGTGCGATAGTTTCGCGTCGCACCAGGGGTCCAGGTCAGGAAATTTTCACCAATTTTAAAAGACACATCCAGGGTTAAAAGGGTAAATTTTCCACCCTTATTTAAACCCAATAACACATTATTTAGCCATTCTTCACCCAAAATATACTAGTTTCTCTCAATTTTCTCTCAAGAACAAGCTAGGGTATCAATTGGGTAGTCAATTTCAAGAAAGTTTCTTCGTTAATCTTCACTAAAAAAGAACTAAGGTATGTGTTGTGTTGATTTATGGATTCATTTCACCCATAAAGCTCAAGAAACCTATTTTAAATTATGAATCATGTTATTATGTTGTTGGTTTCTCAAGTTTATATGATGGTTGTTGTTTAATTCTCAAGTTGGGATCTTTATGTGAAATTATGAAAACAACGTAGCATATAAATTGAAATCCATGAATTTGGTGGTTTATGATTTGTGAAATTTGATGATTTGACCTATGACTTTAGTTGTGCATGAAAAGTGTTTGATAAAATGCCTAAAAGGATATAAACTATTCCTTATAGCTAAATTGTGATCCAAATGATAAATGTGTGCTTTACCTTTATTATCAAAATGACTTCTATGATATTGTTGTGCATTATGAATGTTTGAAGGATTACTTAGGGGACTAGTTGATGAAATATTTATTTGTTGATATGTATTCCCATTCATGTACGAGATTATGATAACCATGTACTTTATGAAATCCCCAATTATATTATGGATTGTTGATGTTGGTAATGTATTCAAGAATATCATGACTTGTCAGTTTCCTTCCATCAAATCCTGGAGGTACTTGTACCCAAAAAATATAGTTGTGTGCTTAGATTTAGTGTCATGTTTTCATGATATCCTCAATCAAGCCATGATCCATAGAATTCAGTTAGTCATATGATTCAGGAAATCTCAGTAATTCAGTAGTCTCAGTACTATTCTGTCAGTCAGTGGAACTCAACCAATTTAGTGCAGTTCAGTTCAGTAATCCATGTTTAGTGTCTATTCAAATGGGAGTAGGATATAGCACCGAGTGAACCTAAGGGTGGTAACTCACCTGTTATATGAGGGTGTGACTCTTAGAAGCAATCCATATGCTCCTGAACTATATAGCCAGCATAGGTTGAGACATCATAGCCTATTATATGAGGGTAGGTGAGGTGGCTTAACCTATTATATGAGGGTTACCATAGTTCTTACTAGTGTTACTTGTTATTTGAGGGTTACTCACAGATTATCCTTACCAGTGGCGTGGTATTGACACCCTTCCTATTTGCATTACAGATTAGACCCCAACTCATCCATAATGGTGTATTAAGGGCATGTCGATTAGATAACTGCTTCCCACAGTTTTAGTTACAGAACTAGGATTGTCAGATACAGTCATTCAGTTTTAGTAATAAAACTCAAATAGTTCTACAGAATTCAGGACTGTCAGATACAGTGAACTTAGAACAGTACAGAACTAAGCTAGTTCTATCAGCTTCAGGACTATCAAACACAATCACTCATGTCATCAGTTATATCAGTCATCAGAATTCAGTTATCAGTCATGTTAGTTATCCGTAAATTCATGTTATCACGATCTCAGATCTAGTTACTACTTATTCATACATATATTCTCACGTTCATATTAGTAAGTTAGCCAGCATTGTTCATGCATATGAACCCCATGAATTCAGCCTACCTTACATGCATACCAGTATATTCAAAGTACTGATGCATTTACACTATAGTGTCTTATACCATAGTTTTCAAGACACGAGCTCCTAAAGATCAGTAGCATTCCAGTCTCAGCAGTCAGAGTAACAGTGAGTCCTCATCCTTAAAGGATAAGACCATCTCTTTATTATCTCATTTATTTATTTATTATTGGAGTTAGTTGGGGACATTTCCTATCAACTCCTTATTCAGGAAGTTCAGTCAGTTAGAGGATTTGCAGACTATCATGTTAGACAGTTTTGTTTTGGGTATTTATACCCTACCCATATATTATGATTTATTAGTTATGTTATAGGCTTGAACCTTATGGCCTTTTAGTTTATGTTTCCACATTTATATAGTATATCAAGTAGTATACAGGTATAGGTAACATTCATGGGTTATCTTGTGGTCCTTCAAGGTCATGAGCATCGTGTAACATCCCATGTACCAGATTCGGGGCATTACAAAAAGTCCCCAACTAACTCTGACTATTGAAAATAAACTAAATTGCTAAAATAAATAATCATATCCTCAAACTATGAGGACTCACCACTAACTCTTTATGCTGAGAATCTGAACTGCTAAGGGTGCTCGAAAGACCATGAATCTGAACCTATGATATAAGACATCATAGCGCAAAATAAAAGCATGCATCAGTACTTTGAATGTACTAGTATGCTCAGTGAGGCAGGCTGAAATCCATGGGTTTATATGCATAAACAATACTAACTGGATATTATTAGTAGGACTAAAAGAGAGTACATGCATGAATATATAAACTGTACTAAGATTGTAATAACACTAAATACTGGATTATTGGTTCCTAAATTACTATATCTGGCAGTCTTGATTCTGTGGAACTATACCGAGTCCAGTCCTGAGCTGAGTGACTGGTTCTGACAGTCCTAAATTTACGGAACTAAACTGAGTTCTATACTAAGACTAAATCTAAAACTTAGACTGTGGAAAGTAATCATCTAACCGACATTCCCCTTCTCTAACTAATTTGGGGTCTAACCTGTAACCCCAGTTGGAAGGGTGTCAATATCGTGCCACGGGTAAGGAAAAGTACTGAGTCACCCCCATCTGGCAGGTACTCTGAACGAGAATGGTGGTACCCTTAACTAGCAGGTAGATCATCTCATCAACCCTCAACTGAAAGGTAGATCACCTCATCAACCCTCAACTGGAAGGTTGATGTCTCAACCTACGTTGGCTATGTAGTTTTGGAATGCAAGGACTGCTTCTAAGGATTTCACCCTCTATTGGTAGGTGAGTCCCTATCCTTGGGTCCACACCTTACTTAATCCTACTCCTCATCGAATAGACACTGACTGGATTCTAAATTGTACTAGGCTAGACTAAATTATTACTGATCGTACTATATAACTGAACTAAACTGATTTTACTAAACTGAGTTGGATTGATTCTGAGTTCACTAAGTTTTACTACGTTCTGTAACTAACTAAATTTTACTGATCAAGACATCAGTTTCTACTCTGTGACTGACCATGGCTCTAGACAAGCAGCTAAATTGTCAGATATTGAATACCCCTAGGACTTGATAGAATAAACTTAAAATACATGGCATAATCTTGAGACATGGTAACTAACTACTAAGTCATCATTCATTCATTTGAGCATTCAAAGAAACACTTGCATGATATGAACTTACATACATGCTAACATGATATAATTTCACTATTCAACTCACATGGTAAACTCATCAAACACTTCTGGGAAACAACATATGCACATAATACTAACACAATATGTAGGCATCATGATTCAATTCCAATTACACAATTCCAAGAGTTTCAACATGGATTCGCATGACAACGCACACATATCAATTAACTCTACATGAATCTTGCAATAAATCATGAATACACATTAATTCAAATCATGAAATCACTCTACATGAACTTTAAAAGAGTTATTTAGACTCCAAGGGTGGAAGGAATCCTTGGATGAACACTTCACATACCTCAGTTGGTGAATTCTAAAAAACTAACGGTGGAATCTTGAGCCTTGAATTTGAATTTAATTCACCTAGGGTTTTTGTTCTTGAGTAATTTATGAAAAAATGAATATAACTTGCTAAAAGAGGGCTAAATTTCATGTTATAGGGGTTGAAGGGAGTGGAAAAAAGACTTAATTAACCCTGAGGATGTTTCTTTTAAATGACTATAAACTGAACCATCAATGCACCGTGTCGTTGGCATCAATGTTGAAGCCAACATGCCGCATCATTGGTATCGATGTAATAGCCAATGCACCATATCGAGCCCATGTCGGTTCATTGGAATTAGACTCTGGGAGATGGGGAAAACATTTATCAACACGATAGTCGATGAAATGCATCAAGATCACATTAACTCACTAGTTTAGGATTCCAAAGTTGATTCAAACAAAGATCGAAAAATCCAAAACATGCTCGAGAACACCTATTGACATTCCTGATCATGAATTAACTCAAATATCAATATTTAATGGATGTAAAGGTCGCAAAATAAGATTTCCAACTTTTGAAGGCTAAAATAACACTAAATCTGAATACTTAGCTAGAATTTTGTAAGTATGGGAGCCCTTAGCAAGCCTAAAAGGACTAAATTAAGATAAGAATTTTGCGGGGTCTTTTACTATCTCCCCCTTTGGACCATTCTTTCTCGAATGAGACTGAATAAGCTGAGAATACTGGTAGACTGAACTTACTTAGTGAACATGAACACCTAAAACATGATTATCCAATTATCATTACTAACATACTGAATTTCATACTGAACATGCATATCTAATGCATGTGTATATGACTAAACTGACTCCTAAACATATAACTGAATATGGAAGTAACTGATACCGAGTTCATAATGGAAAATCTAAGCATGGAACTGTATAAACTTAAGGGATACTATTACCTTGAGTTGAATCTAAGTTTTCAGAGAAGAGGTGAGGATACTTGGTCTGCATATATACTTCTTCTTCCCAATTAGCTCCCTCAACGGATTGATTCTGCCAAAGAACTTTGACAAAAAGGACTTCTTTGTTCCTCAGTCTGCGGATCTGATAATCAAGGATTTTTACTAGAATCTCTTTGTAAGAGAGGTTATTCTTAAAATTTATGCCCTCTATGCGGACTACAGCTGATGGGTCACCTATGCATTTCTTTAGCAAAGAGATATGAAAAACTGGATAGACTAAAGATAGATCTGAAGGCAACTCAAGCTTTTAAGCTGCCTTTTTGAAATAGCTATAAAATTGGTAAGGACCGACATATTGAGGACTGAGTTTCACCTTCTTTTTAAAAATCATCACTCCTTTCATAGGAGAGATTTTCAAGTACACATGTCACCAATCTCGAACTCTAGATCCTTTTTACGTATATCTGTGTATGATTTTTGTCGGCTCTGAGCTATCTTAAGTCTTTCCCTGATTAACTAGACTGTCTCTAAGGTAGCAAATACCAATTCAGGACTTACCACTGCTGTCTTACCTACTTCAAAACAACCAATGGGAGATCTACACCTTTTCCCATAAAGCGCCTCAAACGGAGCCATCTGAATACTAGAATGATAGTTGTTGTTTTATGTGAACTCAATTATAGGCAAGTGGTTATCCCAAATACCTTTAAAATCTATCGCACATGCTTGCATCATATCCTCTAAAGTCTAAATGGTCCTTTCTGCTTAACCATCTATTTGAGGGTGAAAAGTTGTACTGTGGTGAACTCGGGTACCAAGACCATTTTGGAATACTTTCCAAAAATTTTAGGTGAACTTGATAACTCTATCTGAGATGATGGAAAATGAAATGTTCTGCAAACTCCTTGATATAGATTTTGGCATAATCCTCGACAGAGTAAAAGGTATGGACTGGTAGAAAATGAGCTAATTTGTTCATCCTATCTGCAATGACCCAAACCAAATCATGTTGACGGCGAGTACAAGGCAAACCCATCACAAAGTCCATGTTCACTTCTTTTCATTTCCAGGTGGGAATGCTAAACTCCTGCATGGACCTACTAGGCTTGTAACGCTCAATATTAACTTGCTAAATGTCGAGCACTTAGACATAAACTCTACAATATCTCTCTTCATCCCACTCTACCAAAGATCTCTCACAAATCACGGTACATATTAATGGCCCCTGGATGAATAGAGTAGCGTGCACCATGCACTTCTACAAGAATTCATTGCCTCAAGTTATCTACGCCTGGCACACATAGTCGATCCTGACAACGCAAAATACCATTTCCCCCTTGGGAGAAAACCTCTACCTTCTGATCTCTGACTAATTCATTTAACTTGACTAGACTGGGATCTCTGTTTTGCTTTTCCCTCACTTCGAAAACTAGGGATGATTCTGAACTACTCTGTACCCATACACTACCTTCTGCAGAATTGACTAAGTGGACACCTAGTTAGGCTAGCTGATGAACTTCCTGATCTAACGTTTTCTTACTATCCTCTACATAAGCAATACTACCCATAGACATTCTACAAAGAGCATTTGCCACTACATTGGCCTTGCCCGAATGATACAGGACACTCATGTCGTAGTCTTTCAACAACTCCAACCACCTTCTCTGACAGAGGTTAAGGTCTTTCTAAGAGAAAACATATTGCAGGCTTTTATGGTCTGTGAACATGTCAACGTGCACACTATACAAATAGTTCCTCCAAATCTTTAAGGAAAACACTACTGCTGCTAGCTCAAGAATATGAGTAGGATAGTTCTTCTCATGGGGTTTAAGCTGCTTAGAAGCATAGGCTATGACCTTACCTCTCAGTATAAGAATACACCTCAAGATAACTTTGGAGGTATTACAGTATACCATAAGGCCACCTGAACTATCTTGTAAGGTCAAAACTAGAGTTGTAATGAGTCGAGTCTTTAACACCTAAAAACTCTTCTCACAAGAATCTGACCACTAGAATTTGACTTTCTTTTGTGTCAATCTAGACATAGGGGATGCAATAGATGAAAATCCCTTAACGAACCATTGGTAATAGCTATCCTAACCCAATAAACTCCTGATATCTAGTAGAGAGATAGGCCTGGGCCAGTTTCTCACTGTTTTAATCTTTTGGGGATCAACTCTAATGCCATCACCAGAAATTATATGGCCGATAAAAGCTACTGACCTTATCCAAAATTCATACTTACTAAATTTAGCGAATAACTTTTGATTTCTAAGAGTCTATAATACTATTCTGATATTGTCTGTATGATCAGTTTCACTGCGGGAGTAGACGAGAATTTTATCTATGAAGACTATGATAAGCAAGTCCAAGTACTGCTTGAGCACATGTGTAACACCCCATATTCAAGTACGTGTATTGGCATATTCAAGTACGTGTATTGGTCTTATGTATATGGAATTAATTTTTTTTATTTTGTTTATACCGAAACTTGCCCGTCGATGGTTCCATGGGAAGGTTATTGAATAAGCTTTCCAATGATATAAATATTTTCAAAAATGGATAGGTTTCGGATATAATCGAGAACGTTTCAAACTATAAAATAGTGGCTGGGATATTTGGGAATAGTAAATATGCAGGAAAATTTCCTGCACACAAACTATGAGGCCAGCCAAATTTTGGATCAAATTCGAATGATCATAACTACCTTAATATAATGTAATGGGAGAGCTGCAACCTATGAAAAGAAATATCTTTGAGTCTTCTTTCCAATGCAATTGGTTTCATACAAATCTAACGTCTAAGTATGGAGTTACACTCGTTTTACTTGAGCCTATCAAAACAGACTTTTAGGGTCAACTTCAAACGACCACACTCCTTGTACAGGGTGAACTAGGTGGACTACTTTATATGAAATGAAAGACCTTTGAATTATCCTTCCAACTATACCAATTTTACCCAAATCTGAGATCGGAGCAAAGAGTTATGGTCGATCTACTTTAGCTTATCAAAACAGTCCATCAAAGGACAGATTTGACATTCTTTAAATTTTAAAGGCATTTTGGTCATTTTCTATTATATTATGGACGGGAATATGTGTATATATACATGTATATGAGTTCAAAAACTCATTTTCATCATCAATCATTGAGAAAGAACAAACCCTAGCCAAATTTGACCTTTAAATTACTTTTGATTCAACCGTAGAAATTCCAAAGTAATCCGATAACTGCATTTGTCATCTCGAGACTTAGAACGGCACCTATTATTTGTGCAAACAGGATTGCATAATCAAGAGGTGAATTCTAACATATGAATATTGTTTTACTTTGTTCTTTTCTATATGTATATGTGTGATACAGGATTATATGTATTGGTTGTTATTGAAAGGTGATGGAAACAGAGTTATAGACTATTTTGCATGGTTTAGTTGTATTGAATTGTGGAAGGTGGATATCGTAACTATGTTATGGAAGGTGGATATGGTGATATACTATTGAATTGATGATTATTTATGTCCATGGCTCAATTTGGTTTAATGGATTGGTTGGAAGGATAAATGAATCCAAACTTGATATTGGAGGATGTTGTATGAATATGCATGGCATGTGAATGTAATTGGAGTATAAGAGGGTTAAAGTGACACCCTTTATGGTGTAATTAAGGCTTACTACTTAACCACTAGTTTGGTAAATTCAAATAATTTAATTGTGATGTTTGGTTGCTAATACTAGATTGCTACATATGTTCATTGTAGATAAGTAACCAAAAAGACGGGAAGTCCATTTGGGACTAGTATTGAAGGTTGACAGTCAGGTATGTAAAGCATATTCTATACCATATCTTTGGCATGAAAGTGAACAATTTTTCAATTAAAAAAATTTCCAAAGTTATTCAGTAACAGGTGATCCATAATGGTTTTGTATGATGTCCTATGTTGCCAATGAACTTCTTTCCACCCTAAAAGATGTCAAGACATTCCAATACTTACTTGTTTTCCAAATCTTACATGTTTATTGCACTAATGAATGTCAGAAGGTATCCGGTTACTCAAACAAGATCCATGTGCTATTAATGACTCCCAAGATGTTTCTTTGATATACCAATAAGTTTCTACTTCATTGTTATGGTATTGATGACTCTAAAACACTTCATTGATGTGCCAGTGAGTTCTTACTTCATTGTGATTGCATTGATGGTCTATTTATATGTCTCTTATTGATGTATCATTGTTTTAAAGTATCAAAAATACGGTGGCGACCGAAATAACAATCTCAAAGATTAATTGAACTAAGTGATCGAAGTTGTCTCTTATCGGGTGGTATCCCATGGGCATAAGCCTATCATGGGTCGATCCCTATTTATGTGTTTATGGGTGGTATACCAGGGGCATAAGCCTATCATAAGTCGATCCTAGTTGATATGTACTAGAGGCAGCCTAATGGTCACAGTACAGTACAGTACAGTAATGATTACAAAGATGCTAAGAACAAAGGTAAAGTGATTCAATAAATACAATGTACAGGTTGTCACAAGTTCTAGTAAGTGTGGTCCACTCCTATTACGATTTATTCACTTGTTTTTTATTTCTATTGAGCTCCTATATCATATGTTATTACCTACAGCTTTACATGCTCAGTACATATTTCGTACTGACGTCCCCCACAGGGGACCTGTATTTCATGCTGCAGGCACAGGTACCTCAACTCATACACCGCACAAGTAGGAGCCAGGATATCCAGCTGCTTTTCGTGAGCTCTAGTTTGCTTCAGGGCTTTCCGTGTCATATCCAGTCACTTTTGGTATTGTATAGAAGTTAGTTGTATGGCGAGGTGTTTCTCGACCTTAGTTAAACTCTGTGTATTGTCTGGAGGCTTTATAGACCTAATGTACAGTCAAGGTGGTGTTTCGTTAATAGACGTGATGGATCCAATAGCCAAGTATTGTATATACATATATATGTGTGCTCGAGCTTATACAGGTGATTATTTCCTTTTCTATGCGATATGATATTATCCGAATTTCAGGTTGTCTTAGAGGTATGTATGGGAAATATAAGGTTATGAGTTGTTTCTCTTAGGCCTCCTCAGTTATGGGTGCCAGTCTGCCCCAATAGGATTTGAGGCGTGACAACGTGGTTCATCAAGTCCATGAAACCTGCAGTGCATTGGTAAGACCAAAGGAAATAACTAAGAATTTGAAGTGACCACATCGAGTTTTGAAAGTTTTTTTCAGGATTTCACACTCCCTGACTCTGAGGTGATAATAGCCTGATCTGAGGTCTATCTTAGAGAAGTAACTGGAACCCTGAAGTTGGTCAAAAAAGTTATCGATTCTGGGAAGTAGATACTTGTTCTTGACCATGATTTTATTTAACTAACGATAGTCAATACACATTTTGAGGGAACTGTCTTTCTTACGAATGAATAAAATTGGTGTGTCCTATGGGGACACACTGGATTTAATGAATCCTTCATCTACGAGATCCTTTAACCGCTCTTTTAATTCTTTGAGTTCTACTGGAGCCATTCTGCATCACGGAATAAATATGGGATGCGTATTAGGAAGAAGATCGATTTTGATATCAATTTCCCTTTTGGGAGGAACTTCGAGAAGATCATCGGGAAACACATCTTGTAATTCATATGTTACTGACACTGAATCAAGAGTAGGGGTTTCTAAACTAGAGTCTTGGACTCAAACAAGATGGTAGACGCATCCCTTAGATATCATTTTCCTAGCCCAAAGGTAAGAAATATGATGACCCCTAAGTGCTGAAGTACTACTCCTACACTCTAGGATAGGTTCATTCAAAAACTGAAACTGGACAATTCTATTTCTGTAGTCGGATGAAGCATAGCAGGAATAAAACCAATCCATGCTAAGAATGACATCAAAATCAGTCATCTCTAATTCGACTAAATTTGCTGAAGTAATTTTCTGTGATATCATAATCTGGAAGTTCCTATATACCCACCTGGATATGATGGATTTATCCACTAGGGTAGAAACTGAGAAAGGCTCTGCTAGAATTTTTGAACTGACTCAAAAACCAACTACTATATATGTAGTAACAATGGACAAAGAAGCTCCTGGATCTAAAAAAGCATAAACATGAAAATGGAAAACTTGTAATGTACCAGTAACCACATTAGGAGAACTCTCCTGGTTATTTCAGGACTAAAGAGCATAGAGTCGGTTAGGACGCTGCCCACTGGTGGCACTGGAAGCGACACCCTGCCCATTTAGGCAATTGAACGGAGCTGGGGGATGGTTATTCTAACCCTGAGAACCTAATTAGGGACAATCTCTGACTTTGTGGCCTGGCTTTCTACATCCAAAACATACATTGCTACCCACTCTACAGATACCCTGGTGGGTTCTGCAACACTTCTGACAAAGAGAATTGGTTCGGGTACTGCTCACACTGCCCTAGGGTTTAGGGCCTGGTGCCTTATCCCTATTTTCATCTCTAAATTTTAGTATAGGAAGACTGGCTGAGGAAGAAGCTGGGATTGAAGATATCAACTGGAACTGAGAATGATTCCTACCCTCTAACTTAGGCTGAGTAAAGTTAAAACGACCTATTCTCGCTCTTTTTCTCTCCATCTCTTTCCCTTTATTCTTATCCTCCTCTATCTACTGAGCATGGACCATAAGCCTGGATATGTCAATATCCTTCCTACACTCATTGACCACGCTGCTAGATACCCCTGACACAAACTTACTCATTCAGGATTTATTGTCTGCCACCACATGAGGAGCATATCTAAATAATTGAGTAAACCTGAGAGAATACTCTTTCACTGTCATATTGCCCTACTTCATATTGATAAATTCTATAACCTTTGCTTCCCTCAACTCCAGTACGAAGAACCTATTCAGAAAAGCAGTGCCAAACTCCTTACACTCTATGGGACCTGCATTTATGGCCCTCTCTACTTTCCAGTATTTAACCCATGAGTGAGCCACATCCTACAATTAATATACGGCCAACTCATCACTCTCAACTACGGTTACCCTTATAATATTCGTAACCTTCTGCACCTGACCAAGAAATTCCTGAGGGTCCTCATCTAACTTTGACTCGATAAATAATGAAGAGTTCTTTTGAGTGAAGTCTCAAATCCTGGAAGCAGTAGTATTGGCCATTGGGTTGGCTGGAATGACAACTGGGCGTTCATTCTAGGCTGCCACAGAATAAGCTAAGGTGGTGAATCTTGCTCTGAACTCAGTGTGGAAGACTTTTTCATCCAGTGGATCTGGCTGGATGGGCTGGGGTTCTGGAAGGTCTCATTTTTTATTTGTCCTCTTTGGAGGCATAATTCTATAAACTGAAGAGAAAATATTAGACTAAGAGTTTAACTAGAGCTCATGCTCACTCGTACGACATGAATATTGAAAGAAGGGAAACTTTTCCTAAAACATCACATAGCATCCTATCCATAAGTGTGGCGGGCAATACACCTATATACAGGACTCTACTAGATGCGAATTTCTGACTTCCTATGACTTTGCTAAACCTTAGACTCTGATACTAAGTTTGTAATCCCCCAGTTTGTACCCTAGATTCTACACGGTGCTTACAATCCTAAAGGACCATAAGCTAACCCATGACTGGTACCAGCTGTAATAACTAAATAACAATAATATGGAAATACATGAAAATTAGTTTAAAAAATGGTCATAAGGTTTAATACTTTAAATTAATATTGACTATGGCATCACAATACCAAAACTGAATATAAATACTAAAAACTGAATAACTGTCTGAAAATACTCTAGTCTGAAAAACCTCTAAACTGTATGAACTGTTGAGTTGATGAAATAATTCCCCATCTAACTCTAGCTACTGAAAATTCATTGAAATGCTGAAATAAATAATCATGTCCTAAAACTATAAGGACTTACCACTAACTCTATATGCTGAGAATCTGAACTGCTAAGGGTGCTCGGGAGCCCGTGCATCTGAACCTATGATATAAGACATCATAGTGCAAAAGAAAAGCATGTGTCAGTACTTTGAATATACTGGTATTTTTAGTAAGATAGGCTGAAATGCATGGGTTCACATGCATGAACAATAATAACAGAATATCATGAGTAGGACTGAATAAGAGTACATCCATGAATATGTAAACTGTACTGAGATCATAATAACACTGAATACTGGATTACTGGTAACTGAATGACAGTATTTGGTAGTCTTAATTCTGTGCAACTATACTGAGTTCCATACTGAGCTGAGTGACTGGGTCTGACAGTTTTGAATCTTTAAAAATAAACTGAGTTCCATACTAAGACTAAATCTAAAACTGAGACTGTGGAATGTAATCATCTAACCGACCTGCCCCTTTTCTAACTGATTCTTGGTCCAACCTATAACCCCGATTAGAAGGGTGTCAAAACCATGCCATAGGTAAAGACAAGTGCTGAGTCACCCTCAACTGGCAAGTACTCTGAACAAGAATGGTGGTACCCTTAACTGGCAGGTAGATCACCTCATCAAACCTTAACTGGCAGGTTGATGTCTCAACCTACATTGGATACATAGTTTTGGAAAATAAGGACTGCTTCTAAGGATTTCACCCTTTATTGGAAGGTAAGTCCTCATTCTTGGGTCCAGTCGTTGCTGAATTCTACTCCCAACTGAATAGACACTAGACTGAATTCTAAACTATACTAGGCTAAGCTGAACTATTACTGATCGTACTATATAACTGAACTGAACTGATTTTACTAAGCTAAGATGGACTGATTCTGAGTTCACTGAGTTTTCCTATGTTCTATGACTTACTGAATTCTACTGATCGAGATATGACTAATTCTACTTTGTGAC
Source organism: Capsicum baccatum var. pendulum (assembly GCA_030864225.1). Lineage (NCBI taxonomy): Eukaryota > Viridiplantae > Streptophyta > Magnoliopsida > Solanales > Solanaceae > Capsicum > Capsicum baccatum. Next base: position 114,487,654 of record CM061559.1, read on the forward strand.
TGACCATGGCACTAGACAAGCAGCTAAATTATCGGGTATTAAATATCCCCAAGACTCGATAGCATAAACTTAAAAGACATGACATAATCTTAAGACATAGTACCTAACTTCTTAGTCATCATTCATTCATTTGGGAATTCAAGCAAACACTTGCATGACATGATCTTGCATACATGCTAACATGATATAATTTCACTATTCAACCAACATGGATAATTTATGAAACACTTATGGGGCACAATATATGTACATAATACTAACACAATATGTCGGCATCATGATTCAATTCCAATTACACAATTCCAAGAGTTTCAACATGGATTCACATGAAAAATCACACATATCACTTGACTCTACATGAATATTGTAATAAATTATGAATAGACTTTAATTCAAATCATAGAAATCACGAAATCACTCTATATGAACTTCAAAAGAGTTTCTTGAACTCCAAGGGTGGAAGGAACCCTTGGATGAATACTTTACATACCTCAGTTGGTGAATTTTGGAAAATTAACGGTGGAATATTGAACCTTGAATTTGAATTTAATTCACCTAGGGTTCTTTTTCTTGAGCAATTTGTAAAGAATGTATATAACTTCCTAAAAGAGAGCTAAATTTTGTGTTATAGGGGCTGAAGGGTGTGAGAAAAAGACTTAACTAACCCTGAGGATGCAGATTTTAAATAACTGTAAACTAAACCATCAATGGACAGGTCGACACACCGCGTTGTTGGCATCGACATGATAGCTAACGCGTCATGTTGAGTCTGCATTGGTTCACTGGATTGGACGCTGGGAGATGGAGAAAACATTTATCAACATGATAGTTGACACGACGTGTCAAGATCGTGTTGATTCACTTGTTTAGGATTCCCAAGGTGCTTCAAACAAAGTTCAAAAAATTCAAAACTTGCCCGGGAACACCTATTAACACTCCTGATCATAAATTAACTCAAATATCAACATTTAATGGCCATAAAGGTTGCGAAATAATATTTCCAACTTTCAAAGGATAAAATAACATTAATCTGAATACTTAGCTAGAATTTTCTGAGTCTGGGACCCCTTAGCAAGCTCAAAAGGACTGAATTGAGCTAAGAATTTTGCGGGGTCTTACAATTCTCTATACTATGAGTTCTAAGCATTCAATTATATTGAAATCGAGGAAATTTAGAAAACTTACTGAATTATATGTTGCACTGGATAATTGAAACTTGGATATGCAATGAAAGGCCACAAATTTCAGAGAAAATTTTAGAGAACTTGAAAATGAGGCACAAGGGAAAATAGCATTCGGATGGTCTTTTTAATCTGATTTGACTGTGATCGTGGTTGTAGTGATGCGGTTATAGTCATGCAATTTCTGCAATCATAGTGGCATGGACTGCAATCATGGTAACTGAGACTAGGAATCCGGTCTTTTGCACTTCCTGTTCAATCTAAATTGCCAAATTCATACTTTTTTTTTCAAATTCAATCAGAATTTATTTGAGCATCATGTTTCACGAATTATACACGCATAAAAAAAACAAAAATATACCCTACCATGCATAATTAAAAAAGGATATGTGCCACTAGTAGTGGCATGATGGGTTGCCTCCCATCGAGCGCTTATTTTAATGTCTTAGCAAGATGCCCCTTCTACTTTCTTTTGTGCTTCCACTTAGAATATTTGAATCTCTATCCCAACTTTCGTTGAATATGCAATGAGCGGTAGAGGGATAAAAGATTCAGATCTTCCAAGATGAGGCTTGGAAAAGGTGATAAAATGGTAAGAAAGCTTCGATCTCGCCATTTTGAAGATTTGAAACTTTTACCCAACTTCACATTAAACTTTTGAATTTGTTTCTTGGGTTAGAGTAATCACATCAATATGTAATTCCTTGTACTTTAGATATTGATTTGTTGGCCTTTGATGGATAGGATTCCATGTGCTCCATTGGAATGTCAAACTCTAAAATATAAGAGTTGGACTCCTTCTCCCCATAATTTACCATTTGTTTGGAGGCATGGATCATCATCACATCTTCTAAGGATAATAATAAAAAATGGTTTGAACGAGGTCCAACCCCTAATTCTGGGTTAGCCTCCTCTAAAGCATCTTCTCCCTAAAATGAGCTAGAGATATCATAAGAGATTTGCTTTGTTTTTTCTTGAGACTATAGCACCATTCCTTTTATTGTGGCTTCTTCTTTCTCATAATACTCGGTTGATTGGGAAGTAACTAAGGAGTATTTACTACATAGATCATCATTGTATCTTGGTTTCTCTTCTTGATGAACCTCCTCATGGGAAATAGGCAAGGTTGTGAGATTTGTAAAAATGATATCCTTTCTTAATTCCCTTGCCTTGACATTTTCCCAGTCGAATACCCCATAAGATTGATGTAAGTCTTATGTACTCTCTTCGGTTATAGTCACCCGATCCAAAATAGTTTGTAGCATCACTCCAAAACCAATAGGTCTGATTTGTTCCTCCATTGTCCATCTCGACCACTACATAACGAGCACCTATACTTCCTATAGGGAGTATAGTTACAATCTCTCCTGAAGTGTGGTCCTTCATAGATTGGACATGGGTCATCAGTATAGAAATCCCAACTACCAATATCATACTTGTCAGAAGATTCCATAGAGAAAAATAAAAATAAACTAAAATCTACCTATAAATATAAATCACTAACAAATATATACATGCTTGAATTTAAGAAAGTAACTAAAATTCCAAACTAACTTAATACGCCAAATTGCTCCCCGACAACGGTGCCATTTTTTATAACGCTCAACTTACACGTCGAATTTAGTACAAGGCAATTGTCTATAATATATTTACCCAACTTTGGAGTCGAGGTCGAGTCCACGAGGAACAATGTGAGTGGAAATCAAGTTGATTCAAAATAATAGACACTAGTTAAATTCAAACCAATGTTACACGAAGATAAAAATGGAAGAGATATGCCTCTACACTACTATTTCTTTTTGGGTTTTTTTATAGTACAAATTTGGGGCTATGAATAATTATAGTTTTGACAATTATGCACGAATCTTGGGATTAGGCATTACTAAGGGAAATGATATGTGGGTATTAGCTATAAACATCAATTTAATAAGCCAAATATGGGTAGGTTTGGTTATAGATTTTGATGCTAGTCTTTCAAAAAAACACCAAAATTTCACCTATTGATTCTTTCAAATACCTAATAGGTGTGTTCAACAATTGGTAACCACAACCTCAATATAGGCATCCATATTTCTATAACACCCCAAGACTACCCCTTGGACGTCACACGGTGCTTAGGACCATAAGTGATCCTAAGCTAACCCATGAACTAGTGTACTGTTAAGCAACAGATTTCAATATGCATAAAATACCTAATTTTACTATGCAAAAACATATTTATGATGAAATTTAGGAAGAATACAGTATTGATACAACTTTATATTCTAATAAAACTAAAATCAAATACATCAACGCTACTAACTGTCTATGAAACCTCAACTAGTATTGACTATAGGTAGCTGGAACATGACTCCAACTACCACTAATCCATACATATGAATAAGAAAGTAAAGTACATGAATAACATCTAGTTGATATCCCTTATGTAGGAGGACTCATCATTTGTTGTCTGAAATGTACAACTGTCTGATTATGATATATATACTACAACTAAACTGGTACCTACATTATTAAACAATGTAGCACATAGACATATATGTGGATCATTACTTTTGGAATGTACTGAGCATATGGGGGTGAATGCATAAGTAAAACAGTAACTCAATGTTCTTATAACTTGTAAAGAACACATGCTAAGTGTAAATGACTCACATTAACTTGAATATCTGAAAGCTAAAAATCATAAATCATGAATAATAAAGCATACTATATAATTCTTGTGAGCCATAACACTTAGTCCTAAAAGTTGTACTTTTACTCATTTTAATATTGGAAAAAGTAGGACTAAAGTAAGTCTATTTTCAAATCATGCAGGCTAAGTGTAAAAAAGACTCACCTTTGTATCCGTAAACTAAAAGCAGTAATCTCATAGCTAATGACTTATGTAACACAATATCGAAATAAAATTATGAGCCTTTACACTTAGTTTCTAAAAGATTTTATGTTATTCTTTTTCTATTAGGGAATATATTTAAAAATATTTTCTATAATTCTTTACTAGTAGAGAGGTTCTTCTAACTGACATAAGCCATATGAGTTATCATGGAGTCCAATGTCTTGTTCCCCTAAGGGAAATAACTCACGTTGGGGAGATGTGTCATACTCTTGCCAAGGAGTATAACCTAAGCTACGTGATCACAATTTGTATTTGCATCCCTATAGGAATAATCTGAATCTATACCTATTGTGGCTCATAGTTCTGGGGAAATAGGATGCGCTAAACCCACACTTTTTGCTCGATGCTAAATACTACTCCCTTACTTATATGATCATTCTATAGGAAATCCACTTTAAAATAGTACAAGTATTTGTAATGAAACCAATTATGCTTCTCTTTATTTTAAATCATAAAAAGTCCGAATAATGTGGATTTCATTATCTTAGCTTGGGATCAAAATATCCATCTTTGCTTTTAAAAAACTTTTCAATAATTATCAATAGAACTTGAGATCATAATCTCCTTATAAACACATCTCTTATACTTGGGGCTCAAAATAGCAAACCTTTAATGCATCAATAAACATATTTAAACTTCATTCTCAATAATTATTTTAAAAGTTGTCAACAATCTCAACTAAGAAAGAGGAATGTAACTCATAATATGAACCTCATGATTTCAAACATGTATGTATGTAAATCTCTTGCAATTAAAGCCTTAAATAACATGATAATTTCATACACTAAAAATAATAAAAATTGGGTATGAACCCTAACTTCAATTTATGCAAAATTCAACTTAAAATCAAGCTTTGGGAACACGAATGGAAGAAAACCCTTGTTCATAACCCCACATACCTTAATTGAACGGATTCTTGATGAGATCTTGAAATTGTAGCTTGAATTCTTATGTTCTTGAGAGTAAAAGCTTAAATTATTGTTCTTGGGAAAGGATGGGGTTTTTACATGAGTTGATTTGAAGAAGATGGGTAAATAATGCCCTTTTAGGTGTTATAATTTGTGCTTTGGACATTTGGGGTCAAGGGAAAAGGACCAAAGTGTCCTTTTACCCTTAAGAAGTTAAAACTATGGGGGAATAGACCCTGTATCACAACCCCTAGTTGGGTCAAACAGCCCTCGCAACGCGACCCCTAGCTGGGTCAAGCAGCCCTCGCGTCACGTGGCTATCATGACCCCTTACTACCTCACACAAAAAATGGCATAACTTTTTACTTGAGTATTAGATTTAGGAAAAAATTGGTATCATTGAAATGTAATTCAATTATCTATCTTTTGGTAGGTCTTGAGCTGAGAAATTCCACGTATATCAAAAGTTATACATGTTTAAAGTAGACCCTTGTATAATCAAATACCAAACTTTGGACGAATTAAGGGCTCTTAACTCAACTTTGTTCTAGGTGATTCTTATGAACATTATCAACCTTAAAATCACATCATAAACTAGGTTAATGAACATGAAACATATATTCACATGAGAATCATTTGGATTAGAGCTTACACACGTAGGAACGATGATCAGAATTCTAGCGCAAAAATACAGGGTGTTATAATTTCTAAGATGATACCTATTGTGTAGCCAACCTCATATTCACCCTTATGTCTAAGATAGTGAACATTTATAAAACGACACATAAAATTGTCTATCATTGCTTTGGTCTCAATATCTCTCTTTCCAGGATGATATGGATTCCTAAACATCACCCAAAACCCTTCTTTTAAAGATGGCTTTGGGTTTTCTAGAGCATAGTGCTTTCACTCATTATACCTATGTAGGTTTTTAGGGTTTTCACCCATCAAATCCCAACAAAATTAGCTTATCAATGATAAAACCCATAAACATGAACTACTAAGTAGAAGCTAATCAATAACAACCCACACACACTTTAACCCCTATTCACACATAACCCTAACACAAAAATCTAGCTATACATGAAATAAATAAGCATTGGTATACCCAAAATCTCCACTTAAATAACTTATTGAAGATTAAGTGAATGTTACTTCAAATTTGACACTACCACTAATCAATAATAGATGTGAGCTAATCCTCCACTTAGAAAGTCTCCAATGTATCTTTCGCCCAAAAGTTATATAATATTTTCTTCTCCAAGAATGCAGGCTATGAATCCAAGAACTAAAACCTAAGAAAATTAGGGAAGGTGCCAGATCTATAATGTTAGGGTTTGACTTTTTTGCCAAAATTGGGATCATCCACGTGCATTTACAGTGTTTCCCTTGGGATGATCTCTTTCGCTAAACCGCAATCGCACGTGTCTGGATGTTACCGCTGTCTCGCAACCGCGGTTAAATTCTAAAATTACGGTTGAATGACTTTTACTTGACCACCATGATTGCATTCAACAGAATGCGACCTTTGTACTTGAGTCCTTTCTTCTCCAAGTTTTTAGGTGCACGTTTCATGCTCCCTTCTGATCAGCTTATGCTACAATCCATATCTTTTGACCTCCTCAGCTCTATGCCTACAAAGAGTGGAAATTAGTGTATTTTATCACCAATATGTCTCATTCATGCTTTTAAATTAAGGTAATGTGCACAAATGTTAGTGAGAATGAGTGGTAAAATCATTAATCATCACTCTTTTGAGTCTGATGCACTTTTGATGAAGGTTATATCTTTAAATAACCATTGAAGGACCTCCCCAACTATTATTCTAGCTAACAAAAAGGAAACATTAGCTTATTCTCAAAATTATAGGGGCAACAATAAGGAAAAAGACACCGGTTATGAAAGAAACTAACTTTAGTGGTAGGGTGGACGCAGTTGTTGAAAAAGCACTCAGTGGATATCCAATCCATCCTCCAACAATATTTAGAGGAAATAATGATATTTAGATAATAAAAAACTCCAACTATCCTTTATGTAAATCTGACATAATTAGGGATTCATAATACCATCATCTAATATTGCCTCGGGCCTTGGTCCCAAAAGGTAAGCTAATAAAAAATAGCATGAAGGCTAGTCGACCCCACAAAGGTTATAATAGAGAGGTACATAAATTAAAAGATAGTTTAAGGTCCTTGAGGTTTACCCTTTAACTAGGTCTCTCGAGAGAAGTTGAGAAGATGCAGGTTGATTTATTCTACCGGCAACATGCAAATGACCCTGGTGAGGATCACGAAGGATTAAATCTAATAGTCAGTTCTTTTAGTAATATCAAATCTTTAAATAAACTTGAAAAGTTTGTGTCAGGAACAATACGGGTGCCCACCCTTCATATGAGTAATTCACCTCTAGACTCTTATAGTCTTTGTTTAAAGAAATAACCTCGGGCTCTTCAAAGTTTTTTTAAGCATTCTGAGCATTCTTCAGACTTTTCAGCATTCTCCAGTTTGGTGTAAGGAATAACCTTGTGCTCTTCCAAACTTTTTCATCATTCTCTAGTTCATGAAATAACCGCACAACTTCTACGTAAGAAATAATAAATGTAACCTCTCTCTGTGAGGGTAATTCATCTCTAGACTCTTTAGAGTCTTTATCTAAGGAAATAACCTCAGGAATGGATATCTTCACCTTCACTATTGTAGAGCTTTGCTCTTCCTTTTAATCTTTTCAACTTATTAAGGCTATAACATTGGAGCATGGTCTATCGTAGCATCAATTAAGGCATGAATTTATCCATAAGGTTATTAACCCATGAGATTGGTGACATTAATTAAGGGAAAGACAAAGACCCAACCATATTTTAGGCCTTTGAGAAAACTTTTAAGAACAAGTTAAGTGGGTACCTGAAACACCATGGTTTCTGGACCTTAGAATATTTCCTAGAATTCTGGTCTGTGGACCCAATATGACTCTTGGGTACGACCCGTATGTTTGGGTATGAATAGTATGGTCTAGTCGTATGTATGTTGACTAGTGCTTATTGGTGGGATAGATTTTGGTCACTGGAATGGGTACAACTTGGTGGTACGAGTCATATGGTTGGATAAAAATCATTTAGTTCCTTCACTTAACCTTAGACTTGGTAACTTAAGATGGATCTAAGTACGGTTATCTCACTAGGAGTTGTAAGCTAGGGTACGAGTTGTACTAGGGACTCATATAGTGGACAGTGTTCAAACCATCTATGATTCTATCTTGCCAGGGATACGGATGAAGGGTAAAAATTATACATTGTTAGTACGACTTGGATAGGATGATTCATACACTGGACAGTATTGGGTTTGACGGTTAAGGCTTAGGATACGAGTGCTAGGTACCACTCATATAAAAGTGTATGACTTATGAGTGTCAGTCGTACCCCTGTGATGGGATTTTTGTGCAACTTAAGTAGGGGTATTCTGGTTATTTCCCCACTTACCCTAATAAGGACCCATGACTTCTAACTCTCTTAGGAGGCTCTTTTCACTATTATTCTATTCATTAACACTTATAAACGCTTCTAAAACACTTTATAATTCTCTCAAGAGCTTTTGGGCAAGGAATCCAGGGTTTCAATTAGAGGACTAATTTTGGGGATCATTTTGGAGGTTTCTCTCCATTTACTTTATCAATTAAGGCATGTTATCTTCCCTCATTGTTAGTGCTAATTAAAGGCATTGTTTTATACAATGTTTTTATGATTTGAATATTGTATGATTTTGGGTTTTAAAATATGATTTGGGGGGTTTGGTTATAGATGCTTGGTTATGGTTTTCCCATGTTTTAGTTATGATTTTATATGCATTAATAGTGGTTTTGGATAATTGTTTGCATGGTAATGGTTCTTTGGTAATGTACTTTGGTTTTGGAAATACTATGCCCCCAGTGTGCTTGATAAAATACCTTTAACAATATTTTCACTATAATATTTGTGGAAATGCCTTATATCATGGCCACCAGAATGGGTTGGAAAGGCCTTGGTGGCCATGATTTTGGTTAATTGGAAATCATGAAGGGTACATGGAATCCCTTAAACCTATATATGGTTTGCTATGGATAAAACTTGCAAGTATAGTGGGTATAACGATTCCACAACTAATGGATTTGGTTAAAAACTGGTTAATGGATTGGTTAATTGCTTGGTAATGGATTTAATTTTGTAATAATCAATGTGAGGTTTGGTCCAAGTGACCATGTACATGATATCATACTTTATATTTGGGGGATGAACTAGTCATCCTATGTTTTCTTCCCTGGTAAGGCAGCTTTCATGCACTGGGGCCCTTTCAGCAGGGGCATATGAACCTATATAGCTTGTGGATGGTTTAGGATGCAAAGCTACACAGTCCAGGTAAAGGTTTTAATGGCATGCCAAACCAGGTTCCCTTTCCCGACATGGATATGTATATATATGGTTTGTCTGCATATGGATAGTTTGACTTGGTTTTATAAATGGTATTATTTTATTCTTTTCCTAAGTTCATGCAAGCGTTCTCTTGCTAACTTATAATCGGGCAGTTGTATACCCATGCTATGCAAGAATCGACTATTCTGCTCCTCCTACATAGTGATGACTCGAGGACAGCTGTTGGACTGAAGTGGTGAGCTAACATCTTTATGGAAGGATCCATTTCACGTAATGGATATTTTTAGAAATTTTAATTTATTTTTGAATAATGGTTTTGGCTATAGTTGGGGTCATGTCCTGACCGGATATTCTTAATCTTTTGGTTAGAGGCTTTGTGGTACTGTTATGGGTTGGAATAGGTGGGATCAGTATTAGTGTCGGCCATAATATTAGCATTGGTATTGTCTTTGATATCATTGGACATAATTTCTCACTATTCCATCATAATTTATTTTGGGATTAATCATATTATGAAATACCCTGGATTTTCTTTAAGTCGAGTTTCATTTTTAAGAAGAGTAAGGGATGACTTGCCAAATGATAAATGTTTTAAACCGTGCATAATTTTCCTAATATCAACTTTTTGTCATGTAGAGAATTGAATTAGCTTTCCAACGATACCAATTTTGTCCAAATCGGGGTAAGAAGTTATGGTTATCTTACTGAGATTTTTCAGAACTGCCCAGGTGCGATGGACTGTTGAGTTTGCGATGGAATATTGCTTAGAGCCCAAGTGTGATGGCCAAGACTATGGACCGTCAAGCTAGCGATGGATCATCGCTAGGACCATCGCAACTATTGCAGTGTGGTTTTTTCTAACCATCGTGCGATGGATGATTCGACGGACCGTCAGACTAGGGACCGACCGTTACTCTAACCATCAAAAATTCCAGTCAGTATTTGTAAGTTATTTTTAAAAGGATCTTTTGGGTCTTTTCCCTTTTACTACCCTGATATATTCAAAACAAAGTAGATAGCTTCATTATCTCCCAAAACATCCAAGAGCTAGGGTTTCTTCCTCAAGAGCAAATCCAAAACCCTTCTCCAAGAAATTTAAGAACTCACCATAGATTCTACAAATTGAGTTGAGATTCGAGTTCCCCAAGTCCAAGGCTTCAATAACCCTCTCTCAAAGGGTAAGAAGAGAAGTTTAAAGCAAGTTTGTTCATCTAGTTTCATAATTTAAGGTATATGGGATTTGAACAAGGACAATTCTTTTGTCCTTGTACCCAAAACTTTTTTAAAATTACAAAGATACATGACTTTATGAGTTCTCCTATGAATTTGAAGTGTGGATTCATACCCAATATTATTATGCAGGAGATTTTGAGATTTTCTAATGTTTTAAAAAATAAAGTACATAAGTATGTTGAGATTTTGAGACAAATTGCTATAAATTCCATATTTCTATATGATTTATGAGTCCTTATGACATTTAGTATGCATTTTGATGAGTCTTAACTTGAGATTTAATCATGGGTCAGTAAGCCCTACTTGAGATTTTTAATTTCATGAACTTTTGTTCTATAACCATCCATGATTTAAGTACTTTTATATTATTAAGAAAGTTTTGACCTTAATGGTCATAGGAGCTTTGAAATCCACTTTACTACATGAGATTACAGTTTTTATAGTTGGGTTCTTTATGAACCATGAGATTATTTTTTAAAGTGGATTTCCATGAGATGAGGATAGCTAACTAAAGAGAGTAGTATTTAGCACCGAGTTGGGTAAGTTACTACGGTTTCATACCCCAGAACTACGTGGCACATAGGATTGAGATTTATAGGCCAGAGGCTAAGATAAGTGATCACTAAATTGAGGTTATACTCCCTGGCAATAGTATGACGCCTTTCCCCAATGTGAGGTTTCTTCCTTAGGAGGACAAGATGTTGGACTCCATGTAGCTTGCATGGTTTACGTCGGTTAAGAGAACCTCCCTTGAGATAGAATATTTTCCCTAAAGCTTTGAGATAAGTGATTTTCCCTAATAGTAAGATTTTCAAAATAGTTTCTTAAAGTAAAATTTTCCCAAGAAGAAAGTAGTTTTCTCTACTAGTAAGAGTTATAGAATTCTGAAATTCCAAGTGTCATGAGTTTAAAAGAGTTCTAAGTTCTTGAGCATTAAAGAAGTTTTACTCTCCATGAGATATATGCATGAGTTTGAAAGTATTGTTTAAAGGTTTCTTTAGTCTACGAGTAATGAGAATAAGAGAACAGTTCAGATTTTAAAGCTAAAGTATAATCACTCACGAGATTTGTGTTACATGCTTTATTCTACATGATTTATGAGCTTTATATTGTAGACGTATTCAATCCATATGAGTCATTCATATTTGCATGCATGATTTGATTAAAGAATATGGATATTATTTTTTGTAAATGCATACACCCCCATATACACAATACATCCCTAAGTGCTGATCCACATATACGTCTGTGTGCTACATTGTCTTATAATTTAGGTTCAAGTGCTCAGTTGAGGACCTGTCAAAATGGCTCTCTAGTAGACTTGAGTAGTAGAGGCTTTGTTAGACTAGTTACCAGATTGTTAGTATGTTGAGATTTCCAGTATTGTGGTTGTTTGTACCAAGTATTTTATTCATATTTTCTATCATTTGACACGACAGTGCTAGTGTTTTGTTTATTTCTTCTTGAAATAAGTTATTATATGTAGTAACATTCTCAAAGGGTTAGCTTAGGGATACATATAGCCTTAAGCGCCGTGTGACATTCCGGGTGGAGATTTCGAGGTGTTACATATTATATCTTAGAAATCATTTGTTTTTAGACTGGTTTATAAACCTCAAATCGGTATTGGTTTGGCTTAGTGGTTTGGTTAGTATGGTTTGGTGATATAGAAAGACATGGTAGAGTTGGTCTAGGAAAAGACCTAACCCAAAGTCAGTCCTTGCTCAGTTAATCTATCTTGTTATATGTTTTGAATTCAGCCAACTGAAGGTATGCTAATGGTGGTTGGGTTGGGTAACAGGAGGTGGTTACCGGTCCTAGCTATTCTTGGGTGCCCATTATGATAAGGCCCCTAGTCAGGTTGTGTCAAGTTAGTATTAGAGCTTTATATTTGTGGTTGACTTAGAGTCCACAATGTCATGTCTAGTAGAATCTCTTTTAGGGGTGTGTATCACGCCACACTCATAAGAGTAAGGATACAAGGCATTTAGGAATATTTCACTTTCTTGGTATTTTATTTTTAAACTTGGATTGTAAGTCATGGAATTCTTTTCTAATCCTTGGTTGTTCACTTTTTAGATCATACCTCGATGATCTGAAACACAAGGAAACTACTTAAAATAATCTAGGGATAATGTTAATAGGGTACGTCCTACATCTAGAGTTCATATTCGATCTCAGGGTACTATCCCCGGTAGTTCTAAAGTTTCTCTGGTTGCTACTATTCTTTCTCAGGGCAAGGTGACTAATACAAAATTTTGCCAGTCTATTCATACTATTTCTAAATTAGTTGCTGCTCAGGCTAAGCGAGATATGTCTGGTGGGTTGTTTGCTGAGGCCACAAGGGTTGGTCAGTTTATGAAACTGAATCATTCTACTTTTACTGTCGTAAAGGTGGAGAAGGATCCTCAGGTTTCTTGGATAAGATGGAGAAGATATTCAGGGTGATTTAGGCTACTAATATGGAGGGGATAAAATTTATAGCTTATAATCTCAAGGTTGTTATGTACCAATAATATGAAGAGTAGGATAGGGATAGAGGTGACGTGGAGAAGATGTCCTTATAGAATGCCTTCTTTGGTGTTTTTTTGAAGAGTTTCTTTCCTCAAGAGCTGTGAGAAGCAAAAATAGAGGAGTTTGTGAATCGTAAGTATAAGAGAATGTCTGTCAAAGAATATACCTTAAGGTTCCATCAGCTATCAAGGTATTCTCTTGATTGACATGAGAGCAAGAATGAGAAAGTTTGTTTCTGGGTTAAATCGATATTTGATCTTTTAAAGAGAGACTGGTTTGTTGATTAAAGATATGGATATTTATAGGTTGTTTATTCATATACAGTGGGTAGAGAATAAGAAGAGAAAATAGGCAGAGTTTGGAGATCGGCAGGGTTAGAGGAGTAGGTTTTTTGATCAGGGAGGTGCTCAGTCTTATGGTAGTTAGGATGGCAACAAATGGTAGAAAAACATTAATCTATAAAGGTTTTCATTATCTCTTGGTCTGGGTTAAAGATTCTAACTTGGGAGGTTCTTCCTTATAGTCAGTCCCAGTGGTAAATGAGTTTCCTGAGGTTTTTTGAATGATATTTATGATGTTCCTCCAAATAGAGAAATAGAGTTTGGTCTTGATTTGGTTTCGAACACTCATCCAATATCTATTTCCCCTTATAGAATTGCTCTGGCTGAGTTAAGGGAAATTATGGAGCAACTTAAGAATCTTCTGGATAAGGGTTTTATTCATCCTAGTGTATCCCCATGAGGTGCACCGGTGTTGTTCATATGTAAGAAGGATGGTTCCCTTTGGATGTACATTGACTACAGGAAGTCGAATAAGGTGACGATCAAGAAAAAGTATCCTCTCCCAAGGATAGATGAATTGTTAGATTAGTTGTAAGGTGCCAAGTTCTTTTCTACAAATATTATTAGTCTGGGTATCATTAACAAATGATTAGAGAGGTGTACATCCCTAAGATGGGTTTTTGTACTCGGTATGGGCACTTCAAATTTTTGGTAATGTCGTTTGAATTGACTAATGCCCCAGTGACATTTATGGATTAGATGAACAAGGGATTCAGGCAGTTCTTGGATCTTTTCATCATTGTATTTATTGATGACACTCTGTTTTATCCCAAAAGTGAGGTGGATCATGCAAATCACCACAAAATGGTATTGCAGACCTTGAAGGAACAACATTTGTATGCCACGTTCTCCAAGTGTGAGTTTTGGTTGAATGATGTGACTTTCTTGGTCATATTATTTCTAGCGAGGGGATCATGGTGGATCCGTAAAAGTTTGTTGTGGTTAAGAAGTGGCTTAGACCCACTACTCCAACCGACATCTGGAGTTTCTTGGGCTTGGCTGGGTATTATAGGTGATTTGTGGAAGGCTTTTCATCGATAGTTGCTTATTTGATTAAGTTGACTCAGAAGAAGGTTAAGATTTCTTGGTCGAATGCTTGTGAGAGGAGTTCTGAGAATTTGAAAGATAAGCTAACTTCGGCTCCAATTTTGACATTGTCAAAAGGCAATGATGGATTTGTGGTGTATTGTGATGCATCTTGAGTAGGTCTTTGTTGCATTTTGATGCAGCATAGAAAGGTGATTTCCTATGCTTCTAAGTAGTTGAAGGTACATGAGAGGAACTATCCTACTCATGATTTAGAGCCGTTGGTGATTGTGTTTGCCTTAAAAATATGGCGGCATTATGTGTATGGTGTACAATTGGAAATCTTTTATGATCATCAGAGTCTACAGTGTGTATTCACTCAGAAGGAGCTCAATCTCAGGCAGAAGAGATAGCTTGAGCCTCTCAAGAACTATGATATAAGTCTTCACTATCACCCAAGTAAGGCTAACATGGTTGCTGATGCTATTAGTAGGTTTTCCATTGGAATTTTGGCTCATATGGAGGAAGGAAAGTGGGAATTGGTGAAATATATTCACCATTTATCTAATCTTAGAGTCTGCCTCTTGGATTTCACGGATGGAGGTGTAATGGAACAAAAATTTGTTTGATCATCTCTTGGTGCAGAGATCAAGGAGAAGTGAGTGTTGTTTCTTATCTTGATGGAAATCAAGGGTTATGTTGGTGGGCAAAAAGTGATGTTGTTTGAGATCATTGGTGATGGTACTTTACGATACCAAAGAAGGTTGTGTGTTCCAGATGTCGACTATTTGTGACAAAGGATTTTGGTTGAGGTGCATGAATCGTTCTATGTTGTTCATATTGGTTCCACGAAGATGTATCATGATCTCAAGGAGATGTATTGGTGGAATAGTATGAAGAGAGATGTGGATGATTTTGTGGCCAAGTGCTTAGTATGTCAACAAGTTAAAGTTGAGCACATGAAGCCTAGTGGGTTGTATCAAGAGATTGGTTTTCCTATATGGAAATGGGAGGTAATCAAAATGGATTTCATTACTGGTCCTCCTTAGTCTTGGAATTAATATGATTCGATTTGGGTCATCGTGGATAGGATAATTAAGTCTGCTCACTTCTTTCTAGTGAGGACAACTTTTTTGGTGGATGATTATACGAAGTTATATCTTCAAGAGATCATAAAGTTGCATGGGGTACCTTTTTCGATTATCTCTGATGGTGGTACGCAATTTATGTCTCACTTCTAGTGGTTTTTGTAGAAAGGGTTAAGGACCATGGTCAGTCTGAGTACTGCTTTCCACCCGCAGGTAGATGGACAAATAGAGAAAACTATTCAGGCATTAGAGGATATGCTTTGGGCTTATGTGATTGATTATGGTAGGAATGGGATTGATCATTTACCTTCGATAGAGTTGTCTGACAACAATAGCTATCTAATAACGCTCAAACTACAGCTCTCGTAAGAGTGTAAACGATCGTTGTCAAATATAGAACCCAACTGGGTTGGGTGTCGAATTCCACAGGGAATACTCGGTCACTAAGAATGCAACGATTAGTAGACTTTTGGTGAAGGTTTTGTGAAAAGGGGGGGGATTGGAGTGTGACGTTAAGTAATAAAATTAAAATAGCAAAGTAAAAACGGAATGCTTGGTAGGTTTAACTCAATGAGAATTGTAAGTTAGGGTTATTTCCACCTTATGAGTTTTACATATCTATTGGCTATGAGTTATGCAGAATTTTGACATACATGCGCTTATAGAGATTCGTATTCTATGGTAAATCCTAGCGTCTTTCGACCATCACAGATTATCTCACTATAACTCTTTCGAGCTTAAAGCGTATCTAATGGTACGAATTCTCCAAGAGGTTAATCTAGTTACGGTACTAACTTTTAAACAGGGGTAGGTAGCCCTATTTCCTTGTCATTCTCTCTTTTCCAGACATGTAACTTTTCTTTCGAACAAGTTAATGCTATACTGGCGTATTCTATATGTTTTCAACCACAAGAATTAAATTAAGATGAAGAGAAGAATGATATAAGAAGAATACGTATCAAGAATTCACAAACTCATAGCAATAGATAGTATCTCATAAGGCTTCCATAACCCTAACAGAGAAGTTTAGCTACTCATGAGTGCAACGGAAAACACAATAGCAATTATCATCATACCAAAATAAGAATCTCACGTGAAGTATGTTTTGGTAGCACTTGTGGCGTGAATTCCTTGCAAATAGCGTTTCTCTTGTCGTAAAAATTAAAAGTCGAATAGATGAAAAATAATGTCAACAACGAAATTGTGAAGAAAAGGGGAAAGGATCAAATAGGGAGGAATAAGGATGAGGGTGGCGGAAATTGGTTGCTGAAACGTTCAGCAAAATAGGGTTTTTATAACACCCATATCCTATTCCTACTAAGCTACCGCATACTTATCCTAATCCTACTAGGTTACTACATCTTTTTCCTAGTCCTACTAAGTTACTGCTGGTCCCCAAGTCTTTGGAAATAATGTTTTTGCCCAGGACAAGTTTTCCATGCATCACTTTCAGTCCACAAGCTTCCTGAAGCTGCCTTCCTTCTTTCGTGAAGCTTTCTTTGGCGTCACACAGTCCATAAAATGCTGCAATCTTCATCATTTATACCTGAAAACTTGCTAATCACGTTGGTTAGCTCACTTACAGGAAAAAGGACTAAAAGTGCAGGAATTATATATTTTGTCCTTAAAACTTAGCTAAAATATGGGTGAATTAAGGTGCTTTAGGCGTGTAAATACGCCTATCATCAACACCCCACACTTAAAGCTTTCTTCGTCCTAGAACAAAATATCATGTCCATATAAACATCTACTTAGGGTTTCACAGTAACAGCATAAAATATTCGTCAAGACAGGCACAACAATTATTAACAAAGAGTAGTTTTCTGATCACTACTAGAGACAATTCAACCTCCAACCTAGACTCATGATGATGGTTAATTCGTATCCAAAAGTTAAGGCACAAAGAATCATACACAACTACCCAAAACTCATCAACCATGTGTGTCTCACAATATATCACCCATAATCACTCACAAGTATTTCATTTTTCGAAACATGGGTATGAGATTTTCCTTGCTCTCACTCTCACACAGAATTCATATGTTGCAACAGCTGACCATAGGCTTGCCCTTAGTGTAATGCTCTACTAATATCAGAATGCTAAGCTTAGGATCAAATAGGTCTTTTACAGGTTGTAATGTAGGCTAAGGGACGGGTAGGACTATTTTGGCCAGAAATGGCGACTATGTTCCTAAGCGCTTTAATACATCACATTATGCCATTAACACTCTCTTTTAATCAACCCTGCTACCTTTCTTTCATCTATCACCCCTTTTCACCTATTTTGCCATTCAAACATAACTATCTTTTCTATTTCTTTTTCTTTTCTTCTCTTTTTTTTTATAACACACCTCTATGATAGCCACTCTTTTTTCATAACAAATTCAAGTACCAATACCTTCTGATGTATCACTCTCACCCAATTTCCTCTTATTTTGTCACATGACTTTACAATTTAAAGCACTTAGGAATTTGGATCAAATTATGGTCTTAAAAAAATGGATTAGGCTTACATATGAGGTTGTCAAAGAAAAATAGCTAAAGGCTCAAAGGGGGTTAACTAGGATAATGTCCACGGGTCAGTAAAAAGAAGGTAAACAAGTACAAGTTGCCAAAGAAATGCCTAAATCATCTCCTAAACTTACACTCTTTATTTTGCTTTACATACACACCAGGCAAGTTCTAGCATCAGCCACAAACACAGAGTATACTATAATCTCACACACAAGGCACATGGTCAACTTTATTGGGAGCAGTATAGACTCTTGACCCACCAGCTGAAGGAATTAAACCACACACTTATCACATAACGAGTCACATTTAGAGCCTAAGTGTCTCAATAGTAATGATTTTATCACAGACTCTTGTCATAATACCCTGCTGCCTATCAGAACAATTTCATGCAAAGTAAAAAAAATTTAACTACTAAACAAACATAAAAAAAATGTAAATGCAGATAAATGCAGATAAACAAGTATAGCATACAAATACCAGCACCCCACACTTAGACGGGACACACTGTCCTCAGTGGAAAATAAATAAGAAGAAACTAGATTAGTCGGACTCCTCCTCTATGTCTGGGGTCATACCCCCTGCATCGGAATCATCATCGGAGTCGTCGCCATCCGAATTCTCCTCCATGTTGGAGTCTGGCATTCGGCGATCGTCATCGGTTGGCACATCGTCATCGAGAGGTTCCTCAAAGTACACACCTACTCCACACATAGCCCTTGCATGCTCGTTCATTGGGTAGTCATAATCCAACTGGTGGAGCTCTGCAGTAGTTGGAACACGACCTCCGCTCATCATGGTAAATCGAGTCATGCCATAAAGATGGCGAAAGAAACTTTCATCCCGAGCATGTCGTACTGCAGCGGTAAGGTTGATGCCATGCATGGTTTCAGCATCTTTAAACTTTGTGAGGTCAACCTTATTCGGGTTGTGTGGAAGATTATGATCAGCCAGCTCCTCTTCGATGTCCTCCTTCCTCAATATTGCAGTTAACAGATTGCCAAAGCTGAAATGGGACCTCTTGTGTAGCCTGGCCTTACACATTGAAGATCGAATGATCTCCCCAATGTTGATAGGGATGTTCGTCATCAATGCGTACACCAAACACACTCTGTATCATGTAATCTTTGTGTACTGAGTCCCTGGAATCAAGCAAGAGTTGACTATCCGCATCCATATTCGTGCTTCTCTGTTCAAGGAAGCATATGGGAAGGTGTTGTGCCGACCGGTGTCCTTTTGTCTGCTCCATCGTGCCATTAATCTTGTTCCGCACAGTGTGTGTCTGATTGCCCTGTACGGAGGTCTATTATATAGCTCTTTGAGTGGTGATGGATCAACAGATGGCAAACCCAGAAAAGAGTTGAAGAACTCCGCATTTAGTTGTAGAACTTGGCCCCGAATCTTTACTTCACTCCCTGTAGTTTTCGGTGACCAGTTGGCATAGAATTCTCGTGTTAGATCGAGATTACATTCTCCCATATCTCGGAAGATGAAATCAAGATGTAACACTATTATCTTGGCCAACATGCGGGGTTCTTTCTTTGCTAGGCTTTCCTTGTGTATCAACTCCACATGAACATATTTTTTCTCTTTATTGTTCCTATACCACTCCTTTCCTTCCTCCTCTAGGACCCATTTGATTCCGAACATGCAGTGAGGCCTTTGCAGCGAGGAGGATTCACCTTGCTCTTTTCGTCCCCTTTTCTAGCCTTTTTGTGAGGTGGTCTCTTTATCCTTTCCTTGTCTTGATTTTGGTGCCATTGTACCTGAGATTAAAAGGAAAGACATGTTAGATTCATCTTGGTAAATACAATTGACAAACAAACAGCAGTGGCCCCACCCCACACTTAATTTGTTCGCACAAACTAATTAACTGAACGTTATCGATTACTCAAACTTCATAGACGTACGTTTAGGCGTTATGTTCCAACCAATATAATCAGTGCAGTCATACTTTTCTTGTCATCTTAACTATCCTTATTCGATTAGAGTTCATGTAATCTTGACAATGCTTTCATGTTTTGGACTAATGCATCACTTTGAATAAAACTACTACATAGATATTGTATCAATTTATGGCTTGAAATAATCACAACATCTCATGTTTGTAGTTAACCATGATTTTCATCGCAATGAACAAGTCATTCAAGCAAGCTTTCAAGTTACAAGATTATGCAATTTTCTGAACCATGTCGATTTCTCAAGAAGTATGACAGTGTATCGAAATTAACTACAAGTTGGAACCAAGTCAAGAACACCAATACATATTCTTTCACTTTCTTAGATGTATCACAACAAATCAACCATATTCAAATCACCAACACTACTTCAAGATTTAACAACTTAGTATAGGCGTAGTATTGTAATACTTACGGAATATAAGAGAAATAGCCGAAGTACTTACTTGGTTGATGGCCTCGGAAGATGTTCTTGCAAAGTAAAAGAGCAAAAGGAAAATTTTTGAGAGAATTTAGAGAGGTAGGTGGTGCCTAGGTTGATGTTGCAATGCAATTTTGTTTTAAGACTAAGGTTCTATTTATAGGAAAAACTTGGGTCGGGTTTTGACCCATTTGGAATCGGGTTAGGAGACCAAAAAGTTGGGAATAGGCGGCGCCTAATTCTTTGCCTATGCTTGGCATAGGCGGAGCCTTTTGCAAAGCCTAGTTGAGAATAGGCGGCGCCTATGCTATGGCATTGTTGGGCATAGGCGGCGCCTATGCCATAGCAATCTAGATTCAGAGACAGAAGCCTTTTGCATAGGCGGCGCCTGTGCTATGGCATTGTTAGGCATAGGCGGCGCCTATGCTATAGCATTGTAGAATCCGAGAGCTTAGTCCATAGCATAGGCCTTGCCTTGTTCGTGGCCTAGATTTACATAGGCCTAGCCTTTTTCGTTTCCTATATTTTCATAGGCAATGCCTAACCTATAGCCTTTTGATTCTTCATTCCTAACTTACCACCTTCAACATGAAACACTTCCAAATCAAGATTTGAAACCAATCTCCTCCTTTATACCTCTTGCACCTACACTTACTTAAAAACAACAAAACGATTAGAACGATGGGTTGCCTCCCATCAAGCGCCTTAGTTTTGGTCGTGGCTCGACTACAAAAACAAACTCCTAGTAAAACAAAACAAGTAAAGATGATGGGCTGCCTCCCATCTAGCGCTTGATTTATTGTCGCGGCATGACATAGTTACCTCGATTACTTAGACTTCGTCGAGATAGGTGGTGCATCATTTTTTGAATTGATTCAGATGACGCTGATGCTTACTTGTGGGCATGCAATCTTCTTCGAGATGACTCTTTTGTATACATATCCCAGGTGGGATACCAATTATATCATCAATAGTCCAACCCATAGCTCTCTTGTATCTCTTTAGAGCAGAGATGAGAGCCTCTACATGCTGTTCACTTAAATCATCCGCCACACTCACAGGAAGTGTTTTCCACTTCCCAAGAGCGCATACCTTAGATAATTGGGGAGCTCTTTCAATTCTAGCACTGGGGGCTCTTCAATGGAAGCCTTTGCTGTTGGTGACGGTTGATTCTTAAGATCAAGGTCTGGCTGCTTAGGAATATGAGAATAGGACCCTATTTCTGTTAGAGCACACATAGTTTCTTCATGTTCTTGAGCCTCCTCACGCTCAAAATTTAGCAACTCATCAGATAGTGACTCATCAGTAAGCTGCTTTTCTACAGATAATTCTTTGTCATCCTTATAATTAACTTCAACTATAGAGAACACATCCATATCTTCGGGATGCTTCATTGCTTTGGATACATCAAAACGAACCACTTCGTCATTCAACCAAAATAAAAGCTCATTAGCTCTCATGTCAATAAGCACACTTCCAGTTGCGAGGAAAGGGCGTCCCAAGATTATGGGAACTTCAGAATCCACCTCGCAATCCAAAATAACAAAGTCTGCAGGAAAGATGAAGGTAGAAACCTTTACCAGCATATCATTTAAGATACCAACAGGTCATTTTACCGACCTATCTGCCATCACGAGCCGCATATTGGTTGGTGTAGGGTCGCCCAACCCCAACTTTCTGTACACGAATAGTGGCATCGAATTGATGCTTGCTCCCAAATCTCACAATGCCTTAGCAAAATTCATAGATCCAACCGTGCAAGGAATAGTGAAAGCACCAGGTTCTGCCTTCTTCTGTACTAAGGACCTTGTGGCAATTGCACTGCAATGATGAATATTATCTGCCGGCTCAAAGCTTACTGCCCGCTTCTTTGTTAAAAGGTCCTTCATGAATTTAGCATACCCAGGCATTTGTTCCAGCGCCTCCACCAAAGGAACATTAATAGTCAGCTGCTTCAACATCGTCATGAATTTACGGAACCTTGTATCATCCGCCTTCTTCTTCAGTCTCTGCGGAAAAGGTGGTGGTGGAAGGGGAATCATTTTCTCCACCACTTTCTTTTTATCTTGCTTCTGATTATCAGCCTTTTCAGGTGTGTCATCATCCTTTTTCTTCAGTCTTTGAGGAAAAGGTGGGGGTGGAAGAGGAATAGTTTTCTCATGAACGTGCTCCTTCTGATTTTCAGCTTCTACAGAATCATCACAATCTGCGTCAATAACAATCTCCTATATATCATCAACCACCTGCTTGCCTTTAGACGGATTGTCTAACACCTTACCGCTCCTGGTAGTAATAGCCCTGCATGATCCATCATTCCTTGGATTTTGCACAGTGTCACTAGGTAAAGTGCCAGCTTTTCTTTGGTTGATTGTCGCTGATAGTTGACTCAATTGTAGTTCCAGTTGTTTTATAGATGTGGAATGTGAGTCAACCAATTGATTTATTGAAGACAAGTCGTTCTTCACCTCATTCACTCCTGCATTGGTTGCCTCTACTCCTTTCAATAGCTTTGCCATCATATCTTCCATTGACATCTTCCCCGTACCAGATGCAGTGGTGTCACGACTTCCAGGAGGAACATACAAACCACTCCTGTCAGTTTTATTTTTCCAACTACCTTGATCACGGTTCTTGTTTCCAGATTTATCATAAGAGTTCCGACCTTGGTTTCCTTGGGCATTGCCTCGGAAACCCCCCTGATTATTCAAGTAGTTGGCTTCTTCTTTAGAGTCAGATTCATCTGTTCCTTTTGACGTAACTTCTTTGACTTTTTTGGTCTTCCCTGATAATAGATGCTTTGTAAGATGATCCATCTGTGTTTTCATGTGCGTTATATCTTGATCACATTCTTCCCCTCTTCGCCTTTGTTCTGCAGTCATGCCAATAGATGTGGTAGAGATTGCTACTTCTGAATCCCTGGTATGCCAAGCTCTACTTTGCTTTGTCATACGGTCTAGCATATCGCTTGCCTAAATAAAGGTGAGGTCCATAAATGATCCTCCAGCCGCATTATCTACCACTGTCTTAGTTATCGAATTTAAGGATCTGTATAATATCTCCTTCAAGTGGACATTGGTCATATGATGGTTTGGGCATCTCATAAGCTTTTTCTTGAACCTCTCCCATGTTTCGTGGAGAGCTTCAGTTGGAAGCTGTCAAAAATTACTGATTTCATCTCTCAACTGTGCTCTCTTGGATGGCGGAAAGAATTTTTCTAGGAAAGCGTCTTACAATTACCTCCAATTTATAATAGAATCAGGAGTTAGCCCATTCAACCATAGAGTTGCCTCCCCATATAGAGACAATGGAAATAAATGCAGCCGAATTGCATTCTGTCCAACGCCTGGGTTGTCGAATGACTTGCATAGAGAGATAAAGTTGATTAGATGCATATTCGGATGATCACCTGCTAGTCCACCAAATAATCCCTTGAGTTGAAAAATCTGAATCATGGTGCTAGTGATATTGAACTTGGCTCCGGGTGCCAATGGCGGAGGAATAATAGCTCCTGTGGCACCAGCTCCATCCAGATCGGCATCATCATCATCAAAAGGGATCTGCATAACTCGGCATTCAGGTCTAAATCTATCTTGATGATCTCTTCTATTAGCAGGTGTCGCCACCTCAGCATCACACCTAGGGTTTAGTAACTCGTCATCACCTAGGTCCTCATCGTCAGGATTTATTGCTCGCCCAGGGTTATCAATATTCTGTTGTTGTACTTAGGCAGCGGCCAACGCAGCTAGTCTAGCCTTCTCCTATTGAGCAGCCATTCTTTCAATGTCACGTTGCGCCTCCATTCTGCCAATACGATGTGGTTCAGGATTTATGGGTAATAATGGTTGTCTCGAACTTCGAGTATGGGGCATGCACTGAACAAAACCTGAATAAAACAAAAACAACAACCAAAAGTAAAATCTGATAATCTTTGACCAAAGGGTCTAGTAATTATCACAAACTTAGTTGACAACCATATTCCTCGGCAATGGTGCCAAAATTTGATAACGCTCAAACTACAGCTCTCGTAAGAGTGTAAACGGTTGTTGTCAAATATAGAACCCAACTGGTTTGGGTGTCGAATCCCACAGGAAATACTCGGTCACTAAGAATGCAACGATTAGTAGACTTTTGGTGAAGGTTCTGTGAAAAGGGGGGATTAGAGTGTGACATTAAGTAATAAAATTAAAATAGCAAAGTAAAAACGGAATGCTTGGTAGGTTTAAATCAATGAGAATTGTAAGTTAGGGTTATGTCCACCTTATGAGTTTTACCTATATATTGGCTATGAGTTAAGCGGAATTTTGACATGCATGCGCTTATAGAGATTCGTATTCTATGGTAAATCCTAGCGTCTTTCGACCATCACAGATTATCTCACTTTAACTCTTTCGAGCTTAAAGCGTATCTAATGGTATGAATTCTCCAAGAGGTTAATCCAGTTATGGCACTAACTTTTAAACAGGGGTAGGTATCCCTATTTCCTTGTCATTCTCTCTTTTCCAGACATGTAACTTTTCTTTCGAACAAGTTAATGCTATACTAGCGTATTCTATATGTTTGCAACCACAAGAATTAAATAAAGATGAAGAGAAGAATGATATAAGCAGCATACGTATCAAAAATTCACAAACTCATAGCAATAGATAGTATCTCATAAGGCTTCCATAACCCTAACAGAGAAGTTTAGCTACTCATGAGTGCAACGGAAAACACAATAGCAATTATCATCATACCAAAATAAGAATTTCACGTGAAGTATGTTTTGGTAGCACTTGTGGCGTGAATTCCTTGCATATAGAGTTCTCTTGTCATAAAAATTAAAAGTCGAATAGATGAAAAATAATGTCAACAATAAATTTGTGAAGAAAAGGGGAAAAGATCGAATAGGGAGGAATAAGGATGAGGGTGGCGGAAATTGGTTGCTGAAAAGTTCAGCAAAATAGGGTTTTTATAACACCCATATCTTATTCCTACTAAGCTACTGCATACTTATCCTAATCCTACTAGGTTACTGCATCCTTTTCCTAATCCTACTAAGTTACTGTTGGTCCCCAAGTCTTTGGAAATACTGTTTTTACCCAGGACAAGTTTTCCATGCATCACTTTCAGTCCACAAGCTTCCAGAAGCTGCCTTCCTTCTTTCGTGAAGCTTCCTTTGGCATCACACAGTCCATAAAATGCTACAATCTTCATCATTTATACCTGAAAACTTGCTAATCAAGTTGTTTAGCTCATTTACAGGAAAAAGGACTAAAAGTGCAGGAATTATATATTTTGTCCTTAAAACTTAGCTAAAATATGGGTGAATTAAGGTGCTTTAGGTGTGTAAATATGCCTATCATCACTATCATTCTAGTATTTGTATGGCTCCTTTTGAGGCATTGTATAGTATGAGGTGTAGATCTCTTATCGGTTGGTTTTAGCTTGGAAAGGTGGATATATTTGTCTCGACTTCGTTTACCAGGCTATGGAGAAGGTAAAGGTGATCCAGGATAGGCATAAGGCTGCCCAAAGTTGCCAAAAGTCCTATACGTATGTTAGGTATAGAGACTTGAAGTTTGAGGTTGGGGATAAGATTTTCCTCAAGGTATCTCCCAAGAAGGGAGTAGTACGGTTTAGTAAGAAGGGGATGCTCAGTCCCTGGTATGTTGGTCATTATGAGATTCTGCAGAGGGTTGGTAATGTTTCTTATGAGTTGGATTTACCTTCTAGCTTGAGCTTGATTCATCTGGTATTTCATATCTCCATTTTGTGGAAGTGTCTTTGTGATCCTTCTTCGATTGTTCCTTTGGAGGGGTTGGTATCTCAGACTCTCTGTATTATGAAGAGGTCCCATTGAGATCTATGACAGGCAGGTTTATCAGTTGTGGACCAAGGATGCGGCTTCAATTAAGGTTTTATGGCAGAACTATAAGGTGGAATAAGTTATGCGGGAAGCGGAAGAGGAAAAGAAGTCCCAGTATCTGCATCTTTTTTCTGCTCTTAGGATTCATGCGGAAGGTATGTGTCTTTAACACATCTTTATTTTTTGAGTATGTTAAATAAAAGATAATATTTTGCCTCTATGTTTTCAAACTTTGTTAAAGATTGGAAATATATTTGATAATGCAAATTACTCGTGCGTGTGGTTACCTCGACCTTGTCCGTCATTCGGAGACAAATGTTATTAGTGGGGGACACTGAATGTAACACCCCAAAATATCATCCCGAGACGTCACACGATGCTTAAGGCTACAAGTAGGCCTAAGATAACCCTTTGAGCCTGCTACTACTTCTGAAACTTACTTCAAGTAAATTAGATCGAATAAAATTATGTCATGTCATGTCTTAACTGCAATAACGTAAAACACTGTCAGAATAATGAAGTACTGAAAAGTCTGAAGAAAACAACTGACACTCTGACAAGCCTCTACTACTATAGAACCAGAGAGTCATTGGGACAGACCCCCAATTGACTCGAACTGAAAACAATAAAACCAACTACTTTTAATACTGAAATCCTGGAGAAATAGGTCCCCGAACCATGAGGACTCACCAACTGTGAAAGTATAGATAGAGGTACTCGAAAATCATTATCGCTGCTAAGGCTGAGCACCTGAGCCTACATTATGAGACAATGTAGCACATAGACATATATATGGATCAGTACTTTGGGAATATACTGAGTATATAGGGGTGCATGCAATAAGTAAACAATATCATCATTCTTTAAAAAAATCATGCATGCTATCATAAATGCTTACTCAGCTTGAGTTAATCTGAAATCTAATTCTTATGAATCATGAATGATAAAGAAGGTAGTATAAATCTTGCGAGTCATTTCACTTAGTTCTTAAATTTGTATGCTCTGCTTGTTTCACAAAGATTGAAGACACACAAAAAAAGAGTCTTAAATCAATAAATTTCAAAACATACACTTTCATCTTACGGATAATAGGAAACTTCTTTTGAGACATAGGGATTTTAGATCTTTAGGAGTTTGTGGGAATTTTGGGAGTTTCTTCTAACCGACATAAACCATGTGAGCTGACATGGAGTCCAACGTCTTGCCCACATTGGGGAGAGTTGTTCTACCCTTGCCATTAGAATAGAACCTTAACTTAAGTGATCACATGTCTTAGCCCACTAGGGTCAAATCATAGACCTACGGTGGCTCATAGTTCAGGGGCATGAGACCTTGGAATCATACCCAACTCGATTCTAAATACTACTCGCATACTAAGGCTCACAACTTATAGGAAATCCACTTTAAAACAATACACGGATATATATAGTGAAAGCCAAACTATGCTTCTCTTTGCTTTAAATCATAAATAATGTGGACTCCGATCTTAACTTAGGATCAAAGATTAGTCTTTCATTTAAAACAGGATACTTTTTTGTTAAAGCGTGCTAATAGCATACTCTTCATGAAGCATCACAATTCATACTTAGGTTTAAGCATATATATCTACTCAAAGTATCACAATTTCATAATGAATCTAGATTGTTGACATTAACCTTGGAAACACTTGAAAATATCAATTAATTTAGGGATATGCAATTTATAGAATAAATTCTCAATTCCAACATAAATAGGTAAAATAAACAGGAAATTCAAGATGCAATTAACTTATAAATTCACGAAGTCAAAACAAAGTAGTTTGGGCATAAACCCCACTTGCAATTTATGTAGTTACTTAATAAAATTCAATTTTTTGGGCACAAGAATGAAATAATTGTTCTTGTTCAAACCCCACATACCTTAGATGATGAACTTTGGATGAACACTTGCTTTTAAGTTGATATTCGTACTTTTGAATGGAGATTCTTGATGCTCTTAGTCTAAGGATCTCAAATCTTGAATTAATTTGGAAAACAAATGGTGAAATCTTGAGTTTTTCTTGAATAGTGGGTTTAAACACAAGGCTTTTGTTCTTGAGGGAATTGAGTGGAATGACTATATTTTTGTATTTTTGGGGCTTAATCTCGTGTTATGACTGAATAAATGGGGGAGGGGAATGACTTAATTTCCCCCTTGGACGCGGATTTTTAAAGATTGAAAATAAAATAAGCCCAGCAACGCGCAAGTCGACGTGCCGCATCGATGGTATTGATGCGATACTCGATGCATCAAACCAAGTTAGCATCAACTTACTCGAATTTGTCTCTGGTAACTGGAAAAAATATTAACGAACGTGATGGGCGACGTGGCGCACCAAGATCGTGTTGGTCCACTGCTTTGGGACTCCAAACATGGTCTAACCGGGGTTTAAAAAATCTGAAACTCACCCGAGATGTACTATGAACTTGCCCCATCATGAATAAACAAAGAAATCAACTATCAAAGGTCGAGAAGGTCGTCAAATAAATCCTCAAAATTTGAAGGTCTTATAAGAAAGGACTACGTCTCAACACTTAGTCAAATTTCTAAGTGTGAAACCTCACTTGACATGCTCTAAAGGGCTTAGACAATGAGGAAACCTTACAGGTTCTTACAAAATCTCCCCCTTGGAAATATTTGTCCTCGAATGTCGTTAGTTAGGCTAAAAATACAAAGAAAACTGAGGATGGACAGCTAAAATAAATTACTAAACTGACTCTACATAATTCTAAACTGGGAGTGCATAAATGTGCAATAAGAATAACTATATAGCTAAATCTTTGACTAGAAAAGAGATGAATTAAGAAAAACCAGTACCTTCAGCTAAAACTGAGTTTACGAAGAAGATATGGGGGGTACTTGGCTCGCATATCTGCTTCTGCTTCCCAAGTACCGCCCTCAGTTGACTCATTCCGCCAAAGAACTTTGACCAAGGGAACTTCTTTATTCCTTAGTCTAGGAATCTGATGGTCTAGTATCTCTACTAGGATCTCTTCATAAGAAAGACTGGTCTGAATATTTGAGCTCTCTAAAGGAACTACAACAGCAGTGTCACCGATACATTTTTTAAGCATAGAGATGTGAGAGGCAGGTTTAATGGATGACAAGTCTGTAGGTAACTTTACCTCATAAGCTACTTTCCCAACACGTCTCAGAATTCTATAAGGGCCAATATAGTGGGGACTAAGCTTCCCCTTTTGCCAAATCTTTTCACCCCTTTCATGGGTAAAATCATCAGATATACCAAGTCATTAACTTCAAACTCAAGATCCCTTCTCCTCACATCTGCATATGATTTCTGACGACTTTGGGTCGTCTTCAACCTTTCTCAAATCAACTTAACTTTCTTCATATCCTCAAACACTGCATCAAGTCCAAGCAAAGTGGCTTCACCCACTTCAAACAAACCTATGAGTGATCTATATCTCCTCCAATAAAATGCCTCGAACGGGGCCATCTGGATACTAGAATGATAACTGTTATTGCATGTGAATTCAATTAATGGAAAATGCTCATCCCAACTTCCTTTGAAATCAAGAGAACATGCCCTTAATATCTCTTCCAGAGCCTGGATGGTCCTCTCATCCTGACCATCTGTATGCGGATGAAAATCGGAACTAAGGTAAACTTCGGTATGAAGACTCTTCTATAAACTCTTCAAATCGGGAAGTAAACTAAGTACCCCTACCTGAGATGATGGACAAGGGAACTCCATGAAGTCTAACTAACTCTCGGATATACAACTTAGCATAATCCTCAGCTATATAAGATGTATGGACTGGCAAAAAATGTGTTGACTTAGTCTACCTATCGATAATAACCCAAATTGAATCATGATGACAACGCAAAAGAGGTAAATCAGTCAAAAAATCCATATTTACCTCTTCCCACTTCCAAGTGGGGATACTAAACTCTTGCAACGTGCCACCAGACCTTTGTTGATCTACCTTAACCTTTTGAAAAATGGTATATTTTCCTACAAACTCAGCTATATCCTTCTTCATACCACTCCACCAATAGATTTCCCGCAAGTCGTGGTACATCTTGGTAGCGCCGGGATGAATACAATATTGTGCGCCATATGCTTCATCCATAATTCTCTACCTCAAATCATCTATACAAGGAACACACAATCTATTCTGAAACCTCAACACACTATCTTTCCTTTGGGAGAAAACCTCTACCTTTTGGTCTTTAACCAACTCCTTCAGTTTGACCAAACTAGCATCCATATCTTGCTTCTCCTTTACTTTCGAAACTAGAGACGATTTGGAACTACTCTGAACCCACACATTACCTATAGCTGAATCAAGCAATCTAATACCCAATCTACCCAAGCGATAAACTTCTTGAGCTAACTCTTTCTTATTCTTCTCGACATGAGCAACACTGCCCATAGACAACCTGCTAAGGGTGTCATCTAATACATTGGCCTTGCCCGGATGATACAACATGCTCATATCATAAATTTTAGAAACTCCAACTATATCCTCTGATGAAGATTTAACTCTCTCTGAGTAATCACGTACTGCAGGATTTTGTGATCCGTAAACACATCAACATAAACACCATACAGATAGTGTCTCCAGATTTTTAAAGCAAATATCACAACAACTAATTCAAGATCATGGATTAGGTAATTCTTTTCATGAAACTTCGATTGTATAAAGGAATAGTCTATAACCTTACCTCTCTGCATCAACACATAATCCAAACTAACTTTAGAGGCATCACAATACACCACAAAATAATCGGTACCTTCAAGCAATACTAAAATGGGGGCTAAAGTGAGTTGAGTCTTCGACTCCTGAAAACCCTTCTCACAAGAATCGAAGCATGGGAAATTATCCTTCTTTTAGGTTATTCTAGACATAGGAGATGAAATAGACGAAAAACCTTCAAAACAATAGCGGTAGTACCCAGCTAGACCCAAGAAACTCTTAATGTCTGACGGAGAGATAGTTCTAGGCCAATTTCTTATAGCTTCTGTCTTTTGGGGATCAACTCTAATGTGTCCGGCTAAAATAATATGATCAAGAAAGGCTACTGATCTTAGACAAAATTCAAACTTGCTAAATTTGGAGAACAAGTGAGGATATATAAGAGTTTGCAAGATAGTTCTAAGATGATCTACATGGTGACCCTCACTATTGGAGTACACAAGGATATCATCTATGAATGCTATGACAAATATATCTAGATACTATTTGAACACTCGATTCATGAGCTCTATGTAAGTTGCTGGAGCATTGGTTAGCCCAAAAGAAATGACTAAAAACTCAAAATGACCATAGCGGGTTCTGAAGGATGTCTTTGGAATGTCATACTCCCTTACTTTAAGCTGATGATAGCTATATCTAAGGTCTATCTTTAAGAAATAACTTGCACCTTTCAATTGATCAAACAGTTTATCAATTCTAGGAAGTGGGTACTTGTTCTTGATTGGGACCTTATTTATCTGATGATAGTCAATGAACATTCGTAGTGAACCATCTTTCTTTCGCACACACAAGAAAGGTGTGCCCTATGGAGAAACACTGGGCCTTATGAAACCTTTATCTAAAAGATATTTGAGTTGCTCTTTCAACTTCTTAAGCTCTGCAGGATCCATATGTTATGGAGGAATGGAAATAGGTTGAGTATCAGGAAGAAGGTCAATCCTGAATTCTATCTCTCTATTGGGAGGTACCCCTTGGAGATCTTTTAGAAAAACATCAAGAAATTTATTAACTATACTAACTGACTGAATAGTCGGAGCCTCAAACTTAGTGTCTTTAACTCAAACTATATGATAGATGCAACCTTTGGATATTAATTTTCTGGCATTAAGATAAGATACAAAATGACTCTTGGGAGATACAGAATTTCTGGACCACTCAAAAATTGGCTCACCTAGAAACTAAAACTTAACCACACAAGTGCGACAATCTATAGATGCATAGCATGAGTGAAGCCAATCCATACCTAAAATAAGATCAAAATTAACCATATCTAACTCTATTAAATCTGCAAATATGACCTTATGAAGAACAGTAATAGGATATTTTTTGTAAACTTACTTAGCAACAACTGAATCACCTATTGGGGTAGAAACTAGGATAGGCTCAGGGATCTTTTCAAAACTTATCTCAAAATTCACAATAACTAACGGGGTCACATAAGAAAAACTTGACCCAGGGTCCAACAATACATACACATCAAAATGAAAGACACGAAGCATACCCGTAACAATATCTTGTGAATCTTATCACTCTTGGCGGGATGGCAAAGCATAAAATTGATTATGGTACTGATCGCCAGCAGTGCTGGATGAAGCATCCTGAGGAGGGGCTGGACGTGCTATAGGAGCTAGTGCACTAGTAGCTTGAGTCTGGGGTCGAATATCTTGGTTCCCTTACTTAGCATATGGACACTCTCTAAGTCTATGGCCTAATTTTCCACAACCATAACAACCCTTCTGCTCAGCCAAGATCTCGCCAGGATGGGTCCTACCACACTTAGCATATGGGGGATAATTAGGCTTGCCACTCACACTGTGTTGAGATTTGTACATAGAAGACTTATTCCCCTGCTCCTATCTATTTCTACGTGCGGGAGCACTGGCTGATGAAGGTGCGGGCATAGGTGACTGATTCTAAAATTGCGAATGGATCCCTTCATGAGATCTATTCTAGCCATACTCAAACTACTCTGACCTAGCCCTCTTATTTTCTTTTACTTTCTCTCTCTTCTTCATCTTTTCTACCTCAATTTGCTGAGCATGCATTATTAGTCTAGAGAGATCCATGTCTCTATTGAGCATAGCAGTCCTACATTCTTTAACCACCAATCCAGACACACTAGTCATGAACTTACTCATACTAGATCTAGGGTCAGCTATTAAATCAGGAGCATACTTAGATAACTAGTTGAACTTGAGGTAATACTCTTTTACTACCATGGAGCCCTGCCTCAGGTTCATGAACTCTTCTATCTTCCTTTCCCTCATCTCAAGTGGGAAGAACTTGTCCAAGAATACATCCTAAAACACCTGCCAAGTCATAGGAGGTGCATTCTCCCCTCTACTCTTCCTCCACATCACTACCCAATTATAAGAAACATCTTTCAAATGGTAAAAATCCAGTTCTATGCCCTCCTTCTTAGTTACACGAATAACTTGGGTGATCTTCATCACCTCATCTAGATACAACTGTGGGTTCTCACCAACTTTTGACCCAAAGAATTTGGGAGGGTTCATCCTCATAAAGTCATAAAGTCTGGCTGCAGCTGCATTACCCCCTTGCTAACGTGAAACAGCGGCCTAATTATTGGGTTGCACAGTAGCAGTCATAGCTTGGGCTAGCATCTAAAAAGTAGCCCAAAATTTGTCATAAGACACATTCTCATTCAGGGGATTGACAGGTTAGAGTGGTTAATTATCATTTCTATGGGAATTATCTCTGTAGGGAGGTATTTTCTATCATGAAAAAATGCGAGTTAATGTAAGATAGAGAGAACTGAAAGAACAATGACTTTTGAAAGAAAGAAATGACTTTTCGTAAAATGTCTCGTAGCCTCTTTCTCATAGATATGGTGCGCTTCACACTGATGATCAAGACTCTATGTAACACGGTTTGTCTGACTCCCTAGGATTGTCTAAACCTTAAGCTCTGGTACAAGGTTTCTAATGCCCCAAAATCTCATCCCTAGATGTTACACGGTGCTTAAGGCTACAAGTAGCCTTAAGCTAACCCTTTGAGTCTGCTACTACTTTTGGAACTTACTTCAAGTTAATTACATCGAATAAAAGTATGTCATATCACATCTTAACTGAAATAAAATAGAACACTGTCTGAATGATGAAGTACTGAAAAGTCTGAAGAAAACAACTGACTATCTAACAAGACCTAACTACTAAGGAACTAGAGAGTCATTGGGAAAGACCCCCAACTGACTTGAATTGAAGACAATAAAACCAACTACTCTGAATACTGAAAGCCTAGAGAAATAGGTCCCTGAACCATAAGGACTCACCAACTCTAAAAGTTTAGATAGAGGTACTCAGAAATCACTATCGCTACTGAGGCTGATCACCTACACCTACATTATGAGACCATGTAGCACATAGACATATATGTGAATCAGTACTTTGGAAATGTACTGAGTATATGGGGGTGCATGCAATAAGTAAACAATATCATCATTCTTTATAAAAATCATGCATGCTAACATAGATGGCTTATACTGCTTGAGTAAATCTGAAATCTAATTCTTGTGAATCATGAATGATAAAGCAAGTAGTATAAATCTTGCGAGTCATTTCACTTAGTTCTTAAATTTATATGCTCTACTTATTTCTCAAAGCTCGTAGACACTAAAAAATGAGTCCTTAACTAATAACTTTGAAAATATTACTTTCATCTTAGGGAGAATAGGAAACTTCTTTTGAAAATTAGGGATTTTAGATCTTTAGGAGATTATGGGACTTTTGGGAGTTTCTTCTAACAGACATAAACTTTGTAAGGTGACATAGAGTCTAATGTCTAACCCACGTTGGGGAGAGTTGTTCTAACTTTGCCATCAAAATAGAACCTTAACATAAGTGATCACTTGTATTAGCCTACTAGGGGTAAATTAGAGACCAACGGTGGCTTGTAGTTTTGGGGCATGAGACCTTGGAATTATACCCAACTCGATGCTAAATACTACTCCCATACTAAGGCTCAGAACTTATAGGAAATCCACCTTAAAATAATACACGGATTTATATAATAACAGCCAAACTATGCTTCTCTTTGCTTTAAATCAAAAATAATGTGGAATCCTATCTTAACTTAGGATCAAAGATCAGTCTTTCATTTAAAATAGGATACTTTTTTGTTAAAGTATACTAATAGCATACTCTTAATGAAGAAGCATCACAATTCCTACTTGGGTTTAAGCATATATATCTACTCAAAGGATCATAATTTCATAATGAAGCTAGATTCTTGACATTAACCTCGAAAACACTTGAAAATATCAATTTAATGTACGGATATGCAATTTATAGCATAAATTCTCAATTCCAACATAAATAGGTGAAATAAACATAAAATTCAAGATACAATTAACTTATAAATTCATGAAGTCAAAACAAAGTAGTTTGGGCATAAACCCCACTTGCAATTTGTGTAGTTACTTAATAAAAATCAAATCTTTGGGCAAAAAAATAAAAGAATTGTTCTTGTTCAAAGACCACATACCTTAGCTGATGAACTTTGGATGAACACTTGTTTTTGAGATATTATTCCTACTTTTGAACGGAGATTATTGATGCTCTTAGTCTAAGGATCTCAAAAATTTAATCAATTTGGAAAACAAATGTTGAAATCTTGAGTTTTTCTTAAATAATGGGTTGAAACCCTAGGCTTTTCTTCTTAAGGAAATTGAGTGGAATGACCATATTTTTGGTGTTTTGGGGGGTCTTAATCTCGTGTTATGACTGGATAAAGATTGGGGGGAACGACTTAATTGCCTCCTTGGACACAGATTTTTAAAGATTGAAAATAAAATATGCCCAGCGATGCGTAGGTCAATGCACCGCGTCAATGGTGTCAATGTGATACTTGACGCATCACGCCAAGTTAGCGTTGACTCACTGGAATTTGGCACTGGTAACTAGAGAAAATATTAACCAATGTGATGGGCGACGCGGCGCTCCAAGATATCATTGGTCCACTTCTTTAGGACTTCAAACATGGTCTAATCTATGTTTAAAAAATCTGAAACTCACCCGAGATGTACTATGAACTTACCCCATCATTAATTGATAAAGAAATAAACTATCGGATGTCGGGAAGGTCATCAAATAAATCCTCAAAGTTCAAAGGTCTTAAAAGAAAGGACTAAGTCTCAACACTTACTCAAATTTCTAAGTGTGAAACCTCTTTTGACATGCTCTAAAGGGCTTAGACAATAAGGGAACCTGCAGGGTCTTACACTGAAACACCCTAGTTTTTGGATCTTAGAAAATCTCCTAGAATTTATGTCTCTAGACTTAATATGAATGATGGATATGAGCCATATTTTGGGGTCTGAATGGTATGGTCCAGTCATATGCTGAGCAGTGTTGGTTGGTGGGATGGATGTTAGTTACTGGAATGGGTATAACATGGTGGTATGAGTCATATGGTTGGATACAGATAATTTGGTTCCTTCACTTAACCTTTGACTTGGTAAATTAAGATGGATCTGAGTATTAGTGGCTCACCAATATCTGTAAGATAGGGTATGAGTCGTACCAAGGACTCATATGGTGGACAGTATTCAAACCTTCTATGATTCTATCTTACCAGTGATTTGGGTAAAGGGTACAGATTGTAAGCTATTAATATGACTTAGGTAGCATGAGTCGTACAGTGGACAATGTTGGTTTCAAGGGTTAAGGCTTAGGATACGAGTGGGAGGTACCTCTCATATCAAAAGGTACGACTTGTGAGGGTCAGTCGTACCCATGTGATGGGATTTTTGTGTAACTTAAGTCGGGGTATTTTGGACATTTCTCGACTTACCCTAATAATGCCCCAATGCTTCTAACTCTTTTAAGAGGCTATTTACCCTATTATTCTAACCATTAATATTTAGAAACACTTCCTAAACACTATAATTCTCTCAAGAGCTTTTGGGCAAGAAAGTTAGGGTTTCAACTTGAGGACTAATTTTGGGGATCTTATTGGTGGTTTCTCTCCGTAAACTTTGTCAATTAAAGTATGTTATCTTCCCTCATTATTAGTTTCAATCAAAGGCATGGTCTTATATAATGTTTTTATGATTTGAATATTGTATAATTTTGAGTTTTTAAATATGATTTAGGGGTTTTGGTTATAAATGCTTGGTTATGGTTTTCCCATGTTTTAATTATTCTTTTATATGCATTAATAGTGGTTTTGGATAATTAGTTTCATAGGAATGGTTCTTTTGTAATGGACTTTGGTTTTGGAAATACTATGCCCCCAATGTGTTTGATAAAATGCCTTTAACATTGTTTCCACAATAATATTGGGTTTTCAATGGAACTTATGCATGGTTTAAACTTGGTAATGGAACTCTAAATAATATAAATCATTTAATTGGTTTTAAATGGATTGGAAGGCCTAGGTAGCCACGGTTTGGGTTAATTGGAAATCATACAGGGTACGTGAAATCCCTTAAACCTATATATGGTTGGCTATGGATAAAACTTGCAAGTATAGTCGGTATGAAGATACTAATACTAATGGCCTTGGTTAATAAATGATTAATGGATTGGTTGGTTGCTTGGTAATGGTTTTAATTAGACAATAATGGCAAGGTGTGTATCAAAGCCATGGAAGGAGGAGGTCCAGGGGGGGCCAAAATTTGAAACTCATATTTACTGATGTGAGGTTTGGTCCAAGTGACCATGTGCATGATGTCACACTTTATATTTGGGGGATGTACTAGTCATCCCAGGTTTTCTTCCTTGTTCATGTGGCTTTGTACACTGGAGCTCTTTCATCAGGGGAAGCGGAACCGATATAGTCGTGGGTGGTTTAGAATGGCAAAACTACACAACCTAGGTAAAGGTTTTAATGGCAAGCTAAACTCAATTTACTTTTCCAACATGGATATATAAATGCATGGTTTGTGTGCAAATGGATGATTTTACTTGATATTATAAATGGCATTATTTTATCCTTATTCTGAGTTCATGTTAGCGTTCACCCATTAACCCGTCTTCGGGTGCTATGCCGAAAGCGATCGTTCTACTCCTACAAATCATTTTACTCTTACATAGTGATTAACTTAGAGACAGCTATTGGACTGAAGTGGTGAGCTTCCATCTTTCTAGAAGGCTCCATTTCATGTTATGGATAGTCTTAGACATTTTGATTTATTTCTTGATAATGATTTTGACTATGGTTGGGGGAATGTCCCAACTAGATATTCGTACTCTGTTGGTTAGAGGCTTTGTGGTACTATTATAGGTTGGAATGGGAGGAATCTATATTAGTGTCGGCCTTAACATTGGCATTGGTATTGGGGCTGATATCATTGGACATAATTTCTCACTGTTCTATCATATTTTATTTTGGAATTAATCATATTATGTTTTGGAACTCATTTGATTTTGGCTTAGTTTATGGACCTTGGATTGATATTAGTTTTTATGGTACGGTTTGGTAAGATGGGATGACTTGTTAGGGTTGGT
The DNA here is from genome assembly GCA_030864225.1 of Capsicum baccatum var. pendulum. Taxonomy (NCBI): domain Eukaryota; kingdom Viridiplantae; phylum Streptophyta; class Magnoliopsida; order Solanales; family Solanaceae; genus Capsicum; species Capsicum baccatum. The sequence continues at coordinate 114,526,186 of CM061559.1, forward strand.
CTAGGAATAGACCTATTCCAAAGTCAATCCTTGCCTAGTTATGCTATCGTGTTATATGTTCGGAATTTAGCTGACTAAAGGTATCCTAATGGTGGTTGGGTTGGGTAACAGGGGGTGGTCCCCAGTCTTAGTTGGACTTAAGATACCCATTATGACAAGTCCCCCCAGTCGGGCGTGTCAGTACCATCCAAAAAAAGACAATAAGGTACCATGGTATTTCGCTTTCTATCCTAACAGACTGGATAAATGCACCCACGATTGAGTGGAAGTTGTTGAAGCATTCAAAATCTTCTTGACCCATGAGCCAAATTCCCAAACTTTGTTGAGAAAGGAATGATTGTGGATAGATTCCATCTAAATTATCCTTGAAATACACAGGCAATAAGGCTTTGACGATCAACAAGACTAAAAAGAATATAAGATAAGAAAAGGGCTCGAGTTCAATTTTTCCTATGTTGCATGTTCCAAGACGTGAGGAAAGTAACCTCAAAAGAATACTCAAGACCAATATTAACAAAGAAATTAGATCAACCTCGATGGTTAGGATCGTCTAATTATATAGAAGAGACCACTTTCTACGATAAGATAATTGGACTATCCCTCTCCAAGCTAAATGAGGAAAGTAGAGTAGTATAAATGTGATAGGGAAATCGTTCATCCATTGAAGTGGCCAACGTGTAAAGGCAAGTAAAATATCTCTATACTCTTGGGTTTATCTTACCTAAACACAATCATCAAGTGTTGCAGCATGATTTAAGCACCCCATCAATAGGGTCGCTGAGGCCCATACTAAAGGAGTAAGCATAGGCAAAAGCATAGCCACACCTAGACAAGGTGATACTTTCAAATGAGCAGGGATCCTCCACTCAGAATTTTCCTAGGGCCCATACTTTTCGAATTAGGACACAGAGCAAAAAAAAAGAAGAACTTAGGAAAAGAGAGATCCTCTAATTCAAAAGAAAAACAAGGCAAGGGAATTATGGAAGTCGGGTGAAAGGTGATAAGTCTTTGGAATTTATAGACTATGAAGGTATCTTTTCGTTGTTGCCTAGGGAGATATGTCATATTTAAGTCACCCACATGTCAAGAGGTTGTTTTGCAAAGCATTTTTCTTTATCAGTGTGAGAAAAGACATGATGGATCGATTGAGGGTTTTATTTCTTTTTCATCTACTGAGCGCGACACCCGAAAGATGGATGGACTATCTGTATGGGATCAACTTGGCCTAGAGACATATGGCACCACTAAAGAAGCCAACATAGGGTGTTATTTCTATAAGGGACATGAAGCCTTAGGAGACACCTTTGAGACGACAATGATAGCGAACGCCCCCTTATATAGGGAAGGACTTAGAAGGTTGTCATAAGTAATGACATGAAACAAGGGACAAATAAGAGAAAAGTTTGTCAGAGTGCTCGGATGTAAGGACGAGCTCGTACTACCAAATTGAGCAACGTAGGATTAGTAGCTGGAATCATCTCCAATATGTGAGACTCATAGCACAAGACATAGGTTTAGGTACTATAGGGCTCTAATGACACATTCTGATCAAGGCCTAATGTTGTAACCTATAAAAATAATTGCCTCTCTTGACTTATAAAGGCATCTTGACTCTCATTCTCTTGATGAATACAATATCTTTCTTGGTTCCAAGCTTTTTTCTTGTTCTACAGTTTGCCTTGTTATGGAAATATCTTGGATAGTTGAGAGTTGATCTCGAAAACTCTCATACTTACTCCAGGCTCCTATAGATTTGTCTTCTTTTTGTTTAATCCATTGACGTTACATTTCACTTTTGTTTATTCCGTTTACATTACATTTTTCGTACTTACGGTATTGCCTAGTAATTATATTGTTAAATTAATCGGACCTAAAATAAGGTTAAATCGTAACACATGTTCTTGTTTTACCTACAAATTCACGATAAATAAGTACAACATGACATGATTCTTTAAATTATATTTACATCAATATTCTTGTGAGATGTGCTTTGTTTATTCACTTATATGTTTTGTTTTGATTACTTACAAGTTCTATACTCCTGCTTTGGAATAACTGACAAATGGAAGTATCCAACAAGCGATTAGTTTATTACTCTCTTTCTTACTCTATACTAGCTAGTTTCAGGTGGTCCATGTGTTAAGCTCAGGCCCAACCTCAAGATATAAAAATAGTGTGTAAGTTATCAAATAAGTATAATTTTTTGATATTTTCAATTACATAATTAATTTAATGTCATTCGGGTTAATCATATCTAGTCAATAAATTTTTAGAATTATTAAAGTTTTGTATTTGACTCATGCTTGTAGACCTTAATTCAAAACTAACACAAAAGGTTAAATTTGTAATTACAGTTTTATCTTTTCACTTTTTGTGACACTAAGTTATTGAAAAAAATAGTTTGAAATTCCCTACAAACTCCAAAAAATTAAATCATTATATAAACGTATTTTCAAATTAAAGGAGAATTTATTTATACTTCATATTTAATATAAAAATTATTTTCATCGAATGTTTTGAGAATATAACATCTAATGTTGGCTTCGAAATCGAAAGGGCGTCATGCGGAAGCTTAAAGTTTGAAAATCATAAAAAAAATAACTCAGATGATAAAGAAAAACATACTAAAAACATATTATTGATATGATTTAGTCAAACGACCTACATATCAAAAACTAATATTGAAAAAAACATCAAATCTATTGGGAGAAATCTCCCCCTAAATAAAACTCTTTGATGACTACATTGTGGATGTTATTGTGTTATTGTATGAGATGAGAGGGTCTTCTATTTATAGAGTTTCAAAACATTTACTCTTAGAAAGAGTTAGCCAAATATGAAAATTTTTTATATTTTTCTTTCAGGAAAAGTAGAAGTAATTATGGTGTTACTTTTATTTTCCTTCTAAGAAAAATAAAACTTATATTTGGTAAGAATATTAGGACAAATACCATAACAAATCTCTTCTTTTTGGCTTAAATTTCTTCACTTTATCCGCCTTTTTTACATCACACGCATGAACTTCGTTCTTGATATAATCTTCATAACTGTTGCTTGCCATGGTTAAAAATAAAGTTTAAAATATTATGATTAAAAATGGGTTAAAAAATTAATATTTTACTTTTATTTTTAAACATGCATCAACAGGAATGTTGAAAATATGGTTAAAACTTGTTCTCCACATGTAGTTGGACAAAAATCTTCATTATCATCCAATTAATTGCAAATTCATTAGAACTGCATTGGACTTGTCTTCAACCTCATTTTACCAAACTACTAGATCTTTGAACCATGGTCTCTAATACCACTTGTTGGGTTCGAAATCGAGAGGGCATCATGTAGAAGTTTAATATTTGCAAACCATAAAGATAATAACTCAGATAACAAAGAAAAACATACTAAAAAGTATTATTAATATGATTTGATCAAACGACTTACATATTCAAAAAACTAATTTTGAAAAAAATATAAAATCTATTAGGAGAAATCTCTCCCTAAATAGGACTCTTTGATGACTACATTACAGATGCCATTGTGTTATTGTATAAGAAGGGAGAGTCTTCTATTTATAGAGTTTCAAAACATTTACTCTTAAAAAGAGGTTAGCCAAATATGAAAAAGTTTTATATTTTCCTTTCAGGAAAGGTAAAAGTAATTATGGTATTACTTTTATTTTTCTTCTAAGAAAAATAAAACTTAAATTTGATAAGAAAATCAGGGAAAAAATCCTAACCTCCAATACTTCAAATTGAACTTAATTATATGTTTGATTAATTTCTTGAATAGTTGCACTCCTATGTAAATCAATATAAATTTTGAGATTTATTTTTTTTCTAAAAATTTATAAAAACTTAAATACTTACAACACACATATAAGGGGGGGGGGGGGGGGGGGAGGGGGATAGAAATTGAATTTATGTCTTGCAAAACATCTTTAAAATTTTCTTTATGTGAAGGCAATTGAAGTGATATTTAAATAAATAGTACTCCCTCCGTCCCAAATTGAGATGACACATTGATTAAGAAAAATAATTAATAACATGGCTAGTTGACCATAATATCTCTATTAAATGATGTTTACATTTTAATTTGAAGAAAAAGTAATTAATGCAAAGGGTAAAACATGAAAAAAAAATCTTCTTGATTAATGAAAAAAGACAAGTAAAATAAGAAATCAAATTAGAAAATTTGGGACGAATAATTATTTGAGACAGAGGGAGTAATTTTTTATATAATAACACACCATTAAGTGTAACGATTCATGTGGCAAGAAGAAAATATTTCATCTTTATCAATCACATGAACAGTTTTAGAGGATTAATAAATTCACTAAAATAAATTTAAAACATAATTAAATTTTAATATAAGAAATATGTATAAAAAACAAGTAATCTAATAGGGGTCAAGAAGGGATTTACAAAAAAAATAAAAAATAATATTATATATAATTTAATTCTAAAGGTCCCAATAAAAATGAACATTAAATAAGGAACGAGGACAGTAATATGTAGGGAATGACCGCATATAGCAATTCTATTGCATAACTTTTTTGTGTGCTTATTCTCTCTATCTTATCTTATTCTCTCTTGTATATAAGTACTATAAAGTATACTATGATAATTACTGTTTGGAAGTATTTCGAATATTTTAAAGCATTTTCAGATAAACAAAAGTGTGTAATTTGTAAGTAGAACTTTTTGAACTTCTCATGCAATCTTCAGTTATGCAAATTTAATTTAAATGGATTGAGAAGTGGATGTCCAAAATAAGACGGAAACTTAAAAAGGTTTTAAATAGATCAAGTCAAAGTCACTTAACTCGATGTACATTTTCTTTTAAGACAACAGAAATTCAAAAGTTTCTCTAATTCTTTGGTGTAGTGGTGAGTAGAACAGTTCCAAATACCATCAACAGTTGACACTTACTAAGTACATACAGTAGTATAACAAAGAATATAATAATAGGTAAAAATTGAAATGTATGATTATTAAATTACATTTTTAAAAAATCTATTATTAGGAATCCAACAATTCAAAAACCTTTTAGTTTGGATCAGCTCTTTTCCAAAACAATACACCGGGTGAATATTCTGAAACAAGTACAAGTATTTGCATCGTGGAATGTCACACATGAGCATGTCAAGAACAGCTCATGTTCTGATTATTCTACTAACTTCCAACAACAGCTCCACCAGTTCTGTACCTTGGAAATATCTTAATATGGTAAGCACATTCCATCAACGTCCAATTTACTATGTTGAGTAAAGTTACGAGCTGATTCTGAAATGTTGAGATTAATCTTCTGCTTCTTCTCTCTCTCTTGGAACAGCACCAAAGTTGTTAACTAGTAAGTCCACAATTATTGGTACCAAATCTTCACAGGGGACAGACTTCTTATAAATATCTCCCAAGTGTGAGTCACTCCCTATTCTGCCACCCAAGAAAACATCAGCGCCTTCCACTGTCTTTCCTTCCTTTCTTGTCAGGCATCCCATAAATCCGATATCTGCAACTTGAACTTGTCCACATGAATTTGGGCAACCAGTCCAGTGCATCCTCACGGGCTGAGTCACAGAGACTAGCCGTTGAACCTCCTCAGTTATCTTCATTGAACGTGCTTTAGTCTCGATTATGGCTTGCCCACAGAATTGGTTACCAGTACAAGCCACCAAATTTCTCATGAGAATAGGTGGATCGGGTGAAAATCTGTTTTTCAGAAGAGGTTCATTGAGCAATGCATCAATCTTTGAGTTCTCAATGTTCGGAATAATGATGTTTTGCTCAACAGTCAGCCGGAGCTCTCCTGAACCATACTCTTCTGCTAAACGAGCAAGCTCATCCATGTCATCTGCTTGGACACGACCCACTGGAATGTGAAGACCAACAAAGCTGTAACCTTCCTGTTTCTGTGGATTAACCCCAAGATACTCTCTCCTTTCCCATTGTTTCTGCACCAAAACCTCTGTGGATTCTCTCTCTAGCTTCTTTTGAGGCATTCTCTTCACAACTTCTGCCCTGAATCCTTCAACACCCTGAATCGTTGAAATTAAACAGGGAGAAAATGAGACCAGTTAGATCAACAGACAAAAAGTTCGGTTCTGCTTAGGAAAGGCAAATAGAACATATTTAACTAGATGAGAAGCTATTAAATTTTCCATCCTTTGCATGAGTTATGCTATGAAGCACTTCTATTCAAAACGGTAAATGCAGATCAAAATGTTATCATGGAACTCAAGTTTCCCAATCCTCACGATTTATGCTGTGAATTCTCAAACTCCAATTGAGGCGATACATTAAGACGAAAGACGAATGAAAAAGAAAGTAAAACATAAAACAAAATACGCATGCAAATGATGAAAACATAGTGAAGGTATCACTCACCAGTTCGTCAATTAACCACATCATTCTTGTTTTCTGCCTGTTCCCTCTGGTACCAAGATCTCTATAAGCTTCTAATATTGTTTTGCAAACAGGGACTACATCATCAGCTGGAACCCATGCATCAAGAGGAATTGCCTCTGCACATCGCTTCGGACTGAAGAATCCACCCACAAGCAGGTTGAATCCAAATCGTCCATCTTTCGTTGCAGGCATATAGGCAAGATCATTGATATGGGGATGCTCATAAAGATCGTGTGAACCTATTACACATACATTCCACTTCCTTGGCCTGCAATAAGATCATTAGATCGCAAACTCTGATTAGAAGATGCTTTAATTTTCTCCTTCAAATTTCTGTCACCATTCTTTATGTAATAAATATAAAACTCCCTCAAATTAATAGGAACAAGTGAATCCTCTCATTGAAATTAATCAGTTCAAACATCACTAACATAACCCCTCCCCCTCAGACAGGGAGATGGTAAGCATAATAATTTTTTGTTATCTAATATGCCATGTTAAAAGCAATATGTAAAATCACCAAATAAAGGTAATTTCAATGTAAAATCAATTGAAAGACTCGAATCCTTCATCAATCCATAAAGTTGAAACAGAAAAATGGGAAATATTTTGTGCAAGACTTACAAGTTAGTCACGGACAGATTGCCACGAAAATTGGCAGTGACATATTGGGATAGCAAATTAGCGTAAGGCCTTGTGTCCACAATTTCTTGTGGATCAATCCCCGCCAGAGGGTTTCCCACGGGATTTCTAACATTGTCCATGCCACTTTGCAGACTGGTCAAGCCAACTTCATCCAGTCCCTTTAGAATCTCAGGCACATCAGGTAGCACAACCCCACGAATCTGCCAATTTTGCCTTGTAGTGACATCAGCACATCCATCTTTCCCATATTTCCTAATCACACTTGCTAAATATCGAGTTTGGGCACTCGTCGTTACCCCATTTGGAAGCTTCAGTCGCATCATGAATCGTCCATCTGATCATCACAAAATAATTAACAGAACAGAATAATAATTTTAGCTTGACTTATCTACCACAGCGGTTCATTTTATATGCTCCTCCCTTTTAGTCTGTTAAAAAAACACTTCTCTATATTTAAAAACTCTCTAACTATAAACTTCGCACCGTACCTTCATTAGCGTGATCATGTAACTATAAGAAAGGGTATGACATTCGATTAAACACCACCCTTATTAGTACTTTGTGCATAGATTTCCGAGAACTATCTAAACTTTAATGTGAAAAATGGATTAATCTGATCCGATTTAGCTCTGGAAATTGGTCAAATTGACTCTAAGTAGAAAAACAAATTGGGATCATGGTATTATTAAAAACAGGATTTTTATTTTAGAACTTACATTGATGCTTTCTCCTATGGAAGAGGCCAAGCCACTTGAGCCTAATATCAATATCATCCTTAGCAAGCTTAGATTTTTCGATCTCTTCAAGTGAGATCTTAGCAATATCTTCAATACCATTTTCAGTGAACAATTTCATAGGTTCCTTTTCAATCTTGGCCTTTTCAGCAGGATTTATGCCTTTTCTGAACTTTTCCTTAAGTACCCAATACCCATCTCTTTCCTCCACTCTAGGCTCTAGTCTCTCTGCAGCTACCTCCACTGCCCCAGATGGAGGTACTGCCACTGTCTGCGGTGGAGTGGCATGAAGCTTGGAAAATCTCTTAGAACTTGTCAGCGAAGAAGTTGCTGAAAATTTAACAGAAAAAGATGCCATTTCGCCAAATTTGGAATTGAGGAATTTAGTTGATTCTTGATTATTGAGGGTGGTGATGATCGTGGCGGTCATGGTTAAAATGGCGAAATAAGATCATTTTTGTAGTGTGAGGTGGGGTGAGGTGGGGACTGTCCTTTTCGACTCTTGGAAGTTCCAAAGGGTCGTTATTGTTAAAATCAAAAGTGCTAATGACTAGGATATACCTATCACAGCGAAATTTAAACAACTGTGGGGTCTACAAATGTCAAAGGTGTGAAGCGCCCTTAGGCAGGTGTTTTGGTAAGGGGGCACCCTTTTGGGCCATCCATGGGTCAAGGAAAGAGACGTGCGTCCTTCTGGTTAATGCTACACGATAAAATACATACATATCCAGAAATTGCTTGAGGAGTTTTTGCAGGACTGCTATTGAATTTCTTGAGCAATTTAGGTATATACCTATAGTTTCATTTTTAATTGTGAAATATAACAACAGTTGTGTGAAAGAGGGGGAGGGGGAGGGGGAGGGGGGAGGGGTGAATTGCTATTTTTCTATTTTTTTGATCATAGTCATTCAATTCTACGAGCAATATTGAAGAAGCAAAGTGAACATACAATATTTTAAACTTGTAGGGATTCATAATAGGTCTTACTTGAGTTTTCTTGAATTACATGGGATTCTACTAGCTCTTTCGGTGGATTTAGATAATACAAGTGTTGAGAGAAGTTTTTTGGTTCATACTCACACTAGCTTTTCATTTCTCTCTTTTTGATACAAGGTCAAACCAATTTTGATTGTTTTCTCTCCTCTCCTTTTTAATACACAACAAACTATAGAGATTACAATGCTTAATAAAAATGGAGCAAAGAGTTAGGGAAGGTTGAGACAATATGTACGTCTCTTCCTTAATATTTCATGTCTTTAGATAGAGAAGGTGTCACTACCTGATTTCTCAGGTCATGATGGTATATACCGTGATATTACGATCCAACTTCTTAGGTCATGATGACACCTACTCCAATCCACTAGTAGGTAAATCAAACCATTGCACCGAACATAAGTAATGGACTAATTGGTGGAAGATATAAGAAATATCGGAAATAAAGAATACACCAGAATTTTAAGCAGACAAATATAAATAAAAATACTAAATAAAAGTGAAGAATGGGAAAAGTTCGCAAACGAGTATCCCATGTCCTAGTAAGGTCGTTACAAGAGCCACTAAATACAAAGAATAAGTACCGAATAGTGTCAATAGACAGGTAGTCTCGAAAGTAAAGATTGTCCAGAATAGTAGAAGGAGAGAAGATCAACTTCAACTCTGAAAGCTCGCCCTATCATCGAGTTCAAAAAGAAAGTTGGATTTAATGCCAATACCAGTAACTAGTACTCAGTTATGCATAAGATAAAGATACAGAAGTTTAGTATGAGTATCAAAACAATGGGCACTCAGTAGACATCGTCGACCAACTAAGCCAAATCATAATAAAAATATAATAAGATACGAGAATATAAACTAAAGTTAGGGATAAAGAAGCAATCCTGAAATAATACTTCGGCTGACAGATAATAACCAATGAAATAAATAAAGTCAAGGAATACAAGCTAACAACAGCCTAACTGAGCCCTTATAAGCCCAAAAAGCACAACCCAGAAAAAGATAATCCAATCGTCCCCCATAAGCCAATGGATACAATCCAGATAGAACCATTAGCAGTAATAATAACTATAAAGCAACCAACAATCAGAAACCAAATATCTGAACCCCTTTTTATATCAAAACCACCAGACTCAAGTTGGATCTTTAACATCATAAGTGAACCGTAAATGTCAAATTGAACCATACTTTAATATCATATATTTCAAAATCGAACCAATAATATAGCATCATGAGTGAAATGGTAAGTGTCAAACTTGAACTGATCTTTAAAGTAAGTACAAGGTTACAAGTCTAGTTAAGAGTTAGAAAGATGTCTAAATCATACTAAGGGTAAAAAATGTATGTACGATGATGAAAGAAGGCCTCCTAGATTTATAAGAAACTAATTAGGATATTTAATCTAAAATAGAGCCCTCTACTAAACCTGATAGTCAATACTAAGGAAAATTCTACCCAAAACTAAACCAAAGTTTCCAAGTTTCACTACAAGGTGTTAAATAAGTCCTAAGGTAATAATTTAACTCAAGGAAAGGAAAGTTCACTAAACATGCACTCCAACCCAAATCTAGCATAATACTATACTAATACTATAATAAAGCTCAATCTATGAGGAAAGTAAGTCTAGCCTACATAGATGTTCATAAAGCCCAATAATGTTAAATAAATCAGAGATTTTCCCTTCCACAAAACCTCTTCACAATGCCTCGTTATCAAAATCATGATCTGCATATTAATATGAGAATAACAATATCTATATTGCTTATAAATGTTTTAGGTCCACAATCGAGCTAAAGATCTTATGTGGGGCCCACTTGAAGACTAACAATTTTGAAATCATCAAAAAAATCCCTCTAAGCTCAAGGATTATTTACTCTGAGATGACTGCTTAAGCAGTTGGGTGTTGCTAAAGCAACCCTCAATGAAAAGTCATCCTTCACTTAAGTGGTCAAGTACCGCTTAAGCGGCGGCCACTTAAGTGATGAAGCCTTCACTTAAGAGACTAGGTGAGGACCAAGGCTGGTCGCTAATGGAATTTCATGATCGCTAATCACTTAAGCAATAAAAATTTCTGGTTAAGCACTTGTACCAACTGAGGCCTGCACCAGCACTTCGTAGAACTTGTCAAGTTTTGATCAGACCTTCGAGATCCATTTGGAATCCCGTCAGTGCAAACAAACTATGTTGTCCAATCTAATTTGGCATTTCCGACTCAACGACACCATCTAAATTTCTATCTTGGGCTATTTCGATGAGATATGGGACCCAAACCTAAATTGTTATTTTAACCAAAATCCATCCAATAGCTAAAATCGAGTTTCGAAGCCTCGAGTCCGAACCAAGGGTCTTCTAGACTAAAACTAATGTTTCAGATCTAACAAAATTATTAAAATTTACATATGAGCCCGTTATTTGGAAGTTAAATCTCGATACCCAATTCTTAACAATAAAAACTTTAAAAAAGGTAATTGTCTCTAAAAAACAAACGAAATGTCATGTGACTAAACTGTCATCTCCAACAAGTTATAAATGAATTAGGTAGCAATGGGAAAGCTCTAAGTGGTGAAATAGTGCAAAAATGTAGAAAATGACTTGGAGGGTCATTACAATATACACTGCTAAAAGAACTTTTATCCACAAAAGTACTAGATCGAGATATACCTGGCGACTTAAATAGGTGGAGAACTGGGCCTGCATCTCATTCTCAATCCCCCGCGTATCCTCCTCTATTGGATGATGTCTTTAATAAATTTTAACCACTGGAATCTTTCTAAAGCACAACCGACAGACATCTCTGGCCAATATGAGCATTGTCTCTTTCATAAAGTTCAATATCTCATCTAAATGTATCGAGTCCCACCAAAACACGTGAGGCACATTCGGGATATAACATCACAATATTGAGACGTGGAAAATTGGGTGAACAACTACAAAATTTAGGAGTAAGTCTAACTTATAAACTTAACTCTCCAACTATCTAAAGTCTCTCAAATGGCCCAATATACTAGGTCCTGAGCTTTTTCATTCTCCCAAACGTCATCATGTCCCTCATGGGAGATACTCGGAGGAACACCAGGTCATCCACTACAAACTTTAAGCCATAAATTCTATGATTAGCATAACTCGTCTACCAATTTTGTGTTGTCCTCAACATATCTTGAATTACCTGAACCCTCTCCAATGACTCGTGAAGCAAGTCGATACCATGGGGCCTAACCTCGAAGGACTAAAATCAACCTATCAAAGATCGATAAAACCTACCATATAGCCCCACAAATGGTGCTATATAAATACTTAAATGGTAGATATTATTATAGGCAAACTCCACTTAGTCTAAACACTACTCCCACTGACCTTCAAATCAATAACACATGCGTGGAGCATATCCTCAAGAACCCAAGTCGTCTACTCCGACTGCCCATCGGTCTAAGGGACAAAAGTGGGGTTGTGGTCAATCTGAGTGCACAAATCCTCCCAAAAAATTTTCCAAAAGTTAAAAGTGAATGTACTCCTCTGTCTGATATAATCGATATGGGTACTCCATATAAGAGTACTATCTTATGAACATTGATACGAGCAAACCTCTCAGCACTAAAAGACATATGAATAGGGAGAAAATTGGCTGATTTGGTCAGTCAATCTATAATGACCCCACTACCATCGAAACCACAGGAAGTGCGAGGCAACCCATTAACAAAGTCCACTGTGATCTGCTCCCATTTCTACTCAGGAATAGGTAATCTCTAAATAAAGCCACCAAGTCTCTGATGCTTGGGTTTTACCTACTTACAATATAGGGAAAGAGCTACGAAGTTTACTATATCCCTCTTAATGCCACTCCATCAGTAATATTGTCTAAAATCTCTATATATCTTAGTTTTACTATGGTGAATAAAACATCAGGAGTTGTGAGCCTTTTATAATATCAACTAAATTAAGCCAACCTTTGGAACCAAATGGAACCATTATATCTCAAAATATGCTCTAAATCTAAGGTATCCCTCCTAGAATCACCTCTTAGAACTTGATCAAGAATGCCACAAAGTCTACTATCCTCAAATTGGTAACTCTGAATATGACCAAATAAAGTAGACCTAGCCTCAACAGTAGCAAGGATTCTCCTAGAGTCTGAAGCGTCAATTCTAAATTTAAAGTTGGCTAAGGACTAGAAGTCTCAACCCAAAGGCCGCTCTAAAATTAAAACAAAGGCCAAGATACCCATACTCACCGCCTTTTGAGTCAAAGCATCTACTACTCTCGTTCTGTCATAATGACTGAAGACTACGATAGTCAGAATAGATCTCATAAAGAACACCATATAGGTATTGCCTCCAAATCTTGACAACAAATACCACCCCCGCTAACTCTAAATCATGAGTGGGGTAGTTGAACTCATGGACCTTCAGTTGCCCTGATACATAAGCAATAAATCTATTGTGCTCTATATAAACACAACCTAAACCAACTCTAAAAGTATAATAATATACAGTAAATCCTTAGACCTTAATAGGAAGAGTCAAAATAAGAGCTGAAGTGAGTAAGCCATTGAGCTTCAGAAAAGGCGACTCACACTCTTTGGACTACTAAAAAAGAACCTTCTTTCTCATCAACCTAGTCATTGGCGCTGCAATAGAAGCAAAACCATCAATGAACCACCTTTAGTAACCTGCTAAACTAATAAATCCATGAACCTCATTTAGAGATTAGGTCTATACCAATCACGAAGAGAACCAATCTTTTCAAGATCTACCATATTTCTATCCTTATACACCACACGTCTAAGGAATGTAATAGAGTCGAGCCAAAACTCATACTTTGAGAATTTGGCATAAAGCCTATGATCTCTCAAAGTATGGAGCACAACCCTCAAATGATACTTGTGCTCCTACCTACTCCTTGAATATTCGAGGATATATAAAAAAATAATCATGAAAGAATCTAAATAGAGCCTGAACACTTGGTTCATTAAATTCATGAACACGATTAGGGCATCGGTAAACCCAAATAACATTACCATGAACTCATAATGACCATAGAGAGTCCTAAAAGTGGTATTATCGATGTTCTTTGCCCAAATCCTCAACTAATGGTAACTAGATCTCAAATCAATCTTAGAGAACATTGTCGCTACCTGAAGTTGGTCAACCAAATCCTCAATATAAGACATGGAATACTTATTCTTCATTATCACCTTATTAAACTACTTGTAGTCGATACACATGTGCATAAGACCATCTTTATGTTTCATAAACTAGATCAGAGCACTCATAGACGATACACTCAGCCTAATATAACCCCTACCCAGAATATCTTAAAGCTTAGAATTTAGCTTATTAAGTTCAATAAGATCCATCTAATAAAGTATCATAGAGATAGGTCGGGTTCCTATCTCAAGATCAATAACAAACTCAATATCACACTTAGGAGGAAGATAAGTAAATCGGTAAGAAAAACATTGGTAAAATCATGGACTATAGAAATACAATCAAGCGAAGGACTCTTTACATAAATATCATGGATATAAGCAAGATAAAACTCACCGCCCTCAATACCAGTGTTTCATTCCAAACGTAAGAAATAGTCCCCATCGATGTGAAGCTAATAGAACCCTGCCACACAATCAAGGGTATGCTAGGTATTGCTAAGGTAACAGTCTTGGAAAAATAATCCAAGAGCGCATGATAAGAGGATAACTAGCCTATGCCCAGAATCATATCAAAGTCCACTATATCTAACACAATAAGATCATCTTGAGTATCAAACTCTCAAAATATGACAACACACGAACATAAATCTAATCCACTACTAAAAAATACCCATGGGAGTAGATACATACAACGGTATAGATAAAAACTCCTAATACAACTCTAACTGTGGTACATAATAAGTAGACACATAGTAATAAGTGGTCTTGAATCAAATAAAGAAATAGTTAGTTAAAGGCACACTTAATTCATACTTGTAATAAAAACATCTAAAGACTCCACCTCAGGCCTACCAGGTACAATATACAAATGCCCATGCCCAACACCTTATTAGGCACCTAACTGACCACTTGTCCTAACTTTTTCAGGACCTCCTCGAGAACTTTAGAGACCATCCCTGTGACCCAAATACCATCTCTAACTAGGTATGACACTACCCTGATCGACTAAACACTCTGTGTTACAGGCACCACTACCCCATCTTAAGGTATAATGACCTGATTTTTTGTGATTTATGTGCATTATTCATTTATGTATGATTTGAATATTTTACCCCTCATTGTGGTTTCTTTTTTGTATTTTTAGGGTATGAGGATAATTGTTACACTTTTTAATGCTTTTCAATGTGATTTATGCAAGATTGTGGTTTTTGGTGGTTAAAAAACTTATTAGTTGACTTCGGTAAACATTTATTGATATGTATGTTGGATGAAAAACTAGACTGTGCCAATAGATCCAAAAACATTGGTTCTTTATTGGTAACATGATTGGTTTTATGTTATGGCTTTTATATCTTCATTTTAACACTCTATTCAGTAAATTATGTAATTAAGTTTTGGGGGTTATCTTTGTAAAAATAATATTTTTTTTCAAAAATCTAATTATGCTATTGAGTTTGGAGCATCGAATTTAATAGGGTAGAATAGTTTTTTTTCATTATCAGGATATCGTATAATAAATCTTAATGGGTCAACGAAGAGTTGGAATTTTCAAAGTCTCAATAGCTGGTACACGATCGACCCTAGCTGGATAAGGGTGCATTAGTGGTGTGTTGTCTGCTTTAGTGGTAGGAAATAAAGAGACCCTTGTCTTCTTAAGTGGAATGGCGAGTTTGACTAGATTAGTGGCACCTGGTACCCACATATACAATCCTTTTCTCAATTTTCACTATTTTTAAAACTTAGAGCTTGGGGATTTTAGTTTTTGGGCGATTTCTTCCTTTCTTAAGGTTGGGTAAGCTCCAAACTCTTATTTCAATTACTTTTATTTGATTCATATCATTTAAATCCTTTTAAAACATAAATTCAAAGGTAGCATTTATGGATTTTGTCCCGAAAGGTCTAAATTAGTGATTTTGCAATTTAAACCCTAACTTTATCCCATTTTCACTTGAGTTTTCTACTATATTTTACTAATCCAGGGTATATATTTTTAGACTAAAATTTTGATTTCACCCTTTTTTCAAAGATCCATTTTTGGGGTTTATTTGACTTTGGCTCAGAAATAGGCAATATGGGCTTTTAGAATGCAACTTGGTGGGTAACCCTAGAGATTGGTGGATTTATTTTGGTGTCACCCACCAATATATTCCAAAAAAGAGTTGTTTTCTTTGATTTAGTTAATTCCAGGTTCATTTGTGAGTAGGGAGCTTCATAATAAAGGCTTTTTGGATTGTTATTCGACATTCAAGGTAGGTTATGGATTTGCTTTCTTCAAAATGGGTTAGTAGATAATATTGGAATAAAATTACATTAAGGGTATGAGAGCCAATCATATAAATAGATATATTATTATGTTGTACCCCTTTGGGGTCCTATGTTATTTCTATTTGGTTGTTTCGAGACATTATTTTCTATGTGGGACCGTATGGAGTCCCATATGATGTTATTGGCCTTTATATATGTATAATTAGTGGTATCTTTTTGTTGAAATGCCTAAATGGCTATTTGTGTGGTATCAATGGCATGCCTTTGTGCATATTACTCTATTGGCATATGGATTACATAGAATTCATGAATGGTTGGCATATTGAGTGAATCTTGGCTCACATGGTTGGGATATTGGTTGGTTATTGGAATTTCTCATTCTGGTTGGTTGTGAGCATTATATTTTTATATTATATGCTCTTATAAAACATTGGTACATTTATGGGAATCTGGAAACACTAGCTTATGACATCTTTATAGAACTTCTATTGAGGAATGTGCCAAAGAGAAGTCATGGATATTGGTATTGGTTATTGGATCGTATATGGGTTGAGAACCCCCTATGGTCCCTACCTCGAGAGATAACTAGGTAGGTGTATACAGAGGTTATTCAATAACCTCGAGCATCACATCATCATCATCTTCATAGTATTTCATATATATATATATATGTATGTATATTATGCTTATTTTGTGTTTATTATTGCCCTTGAAGTGATATTTGTATATTTGTACTTCGTTCTTATACTTGTATTTGGTATATTTGTATATTATTCTTTTTTATTGTATTTGTTTGCAGTATATGTGTATATTGTAGAATTATTAATAGATATGATGTGGTTTGGGACATTTTTTTTATTGCAGGTGATATGCCCATAATATGTGTTTGTATGCTTTATTTTCTACTTTGCTCAGTCGGCCTATGATACCTACTGAGTATAAGTGGACCGTACTTACCCTTACTGTGTTCCCTTTTGGTGTAGATCCAGGTATGAGTGCACCACATGACAACTGATTTAACCAATATTTTGAGTACACTCAAGGTAGTGGTTGATCTATTATTTCAAAGTTGATCCACTACCTTTTTTTTATCATATCTTATTTGTATTCAGAGAAAAAATTTAATCCGTTTGGACTAGTATTATATCTTTAACTTTGGAGATATATTTAGTAGTTCTTACACTATGACACTAGGTTTTAGGATATTATATGGTACCTTTTGTTATGTATTTTTTCTTTTACTAAATATGTGTGGTTCAACTCTATTCTAGGGGTCTTGCCTTGATTTTTGGTATTGATCTCTATTTTATATCAGTTTGGATGATTGACTTACTTTTCAAGGCTTTCCACAACAAGTGCCATCATGACCCTTATTTTTTTGGGTCATGACAAATTGGTATCTGAGATGCCAGGTTTCATTGGTATCATCAGTGTAAGAATATAGTGTCTAGTCGAGTCTGACAAATCAGTCTATTGACATTCTTTTCTATTTTTGAGAGGCTATAAGATATCTTTAGTAAACGTTTTTACTTCATTCTATATCATGCATATATTTTATACCTTATGTTCTAAATAGTATTTCACTCTTTCTGCGCAGACAGTAAGGAATGGATCTTGTAAGGCTAGAGTTGCTGAGCTATCTTCTATGGAGAGGTCCTAGTCTAGAGGGTGAGTTGTGATATATAAGGTCTCGAGGTAGTGTATGGGCACGATGATCTGCTTCATCAAAAGGTAGTACTAGGAGGGCTCTCCTCTGAGCGTCAGGTTGACTATGTTGGAGATTTGAAGCCTACTCTGATTCCACAGAGTTCTTCTACCCTAGTCTTAGAGGGGTTATTGATTTTCTTGCTGACTAGTTTTGAGGGTGTTCCTTTGAATATGCCTATGTTCCTCTATCTTTATGTATTGTACCCTTGTCTGTTCCAGAGCCTGCCTATGTTGTTACTTTAGTTCCAAGTGTGAATCCTCTTGTGGTACCAATATCTGTTTATGGTACTCCATAGACTTTGAATGTTGTTCCTTCTTCTGTGCCATCATTTGATTATGGTATTCTAAGATCAAGAGTTCATTCCTTCATCTATGTGACCTCCTCAAGTAGGATCTTAGCCACCCAGATTTACTATGCCTCCTATTATTGTGTGTACAATTATGTCTTTTGAGGATTAGATAATGTTTGAGAGATTCACCCATTTGGGTCCTCCTAGATTTAGTGGTATTATGGGCAAGGATGCCTATGGTTTCTTGATTGATTGGCATGAGAATTTGTATAACCTTAGTTCTCTCGAGTTGAATGGGGTTTGTTATACTACTTATCAGTCAGAGATGCAACCAGATATTGGTAGAGATCATTTGTTAGTTGCAGACCTCTTGATTCTCCAAAGATGACTGAGGATTAATTTGCTAAGGCCTTTTTAATAGGGTTGTGCCATTTGATTTAATGTATCAAATAAGAAATAAGTTTGATAACCTGAAGCAAGGTTCCATGACTATTGTAGAGTATGAGGCACATCCCCATACCTTATCTAGATATTCTTATACCAGTATAGTCACCGATTTTGAGAAGATTTAGAAGTTCAGAAAGAGCACGGATGTTTTTCTTTAGTTAGATATGACTTAGATGGTAGTGTGTGGGGCATCAATTTAAAGTATAGTGGATCATTCTAGGATTAATGAGTCTATTCTTTGAGGGTTTTAGGAGGCGCTAAGAGGGTGAGGAGTTAAGGTGACTTTAGAGGTCATACTAATCGAGGAAGAGATTCTAGACGCTTCCATAGGTATCATGGTAGATCAATGCAAAAATCCTTCCAGTGTTCAGGTAATGGGTCTTCTGTTTTAGCAACTTTTGATAGTTGTTCTCGCTCAATCGTACCTCCTTTTATTGAGTTAGGTCGTAAAGATTACTATATATGTGATGGGGTTGGCCATTTGGGACTAACCCAACTATGTTTTCAGGGATACACCTATATTGACTTTGAAGGGTAGAGGTTCTACTAGAGATGCACGTGGTAGAGATAATGGTACCCATGGTGGTGGATGTAGGCATACTAAGTAAGGTAGTAGTCATGAATAGTGTTATACTATACCCACCAGACTAGAGGTAGAGGCTTTCAATATTGTTATCATAAGTATCATCCCTATTTGTTTTAGATCTACATTTGTGTTATTTAATCTGGGATCAACTTTCTTCGATAAGTTCACATCTTTTACTTTGGGTTTTGATCCTTCTAGTGAGCCTCTTGCTATGTCTATCCATGTATCTACCTCTATAGGAGATTCTTCAATGGTGGATTAGGTGTACCAATCTTGTGTTATGACTTTTGTTGGGTATGAGACTTAGGTAGATCTAATTTTCTTAGATATGGCAAATTTTGATATTATGTTGGGTATGGCTTGTTTAGCTCCTTATCATTTTGTCCTAGATTGTTATGCGAAGATTATAGCTTTAGCTTCAGCAAGTGTGCCCATGATAGCTTAGAAGGGTATGCTTTATTTGGGTCCCAAGAGAGTTATATCTTTCCTGCAGGATCATTGTTTGGTTAAGAGGGTATGTTTGTATTATATTGCTCATATTTGTGATACTAATGTTATTTCACCTTCTTCTTTGGATTTTTTAAATTGTTTGTGAGTTCATGGATCTTTTCCCTATGAATTTGCTGGTATGCCTCTGGATCATGATACTGACTTTGCTATTGATGTTGAGTTGGTCACCAAGCCTATTTATATTTCTCCTTATAAGATAGCCCAGTAGAGTTGAAGGAATTAAAGGATTAAATGCAAGAGTTATTGGATAAGTGATTTATCAAATAACTTAAATTATAGAATCAATTGCAGTAGTTAATGGATAAGATATTTATCAAACCCAGTATATCACCTTGGGGTGCACATGTCTTCTTTGTGAAGAAAAAGGTTGGGTCTATATGTATGTGTATTGATTATCAGTAGTTGAACAAGGCGGCATTTAAGAAAAGGTATCCTGTTCCTCGTATTGATGATTTATTCGATAAACTTTAGGGTACTTCAGGGTTTTCAAAGATTGATTCGAGGTCTGGGTATCACCAGTTGAGGATTAGAGCTTTGGATATTTTAAAAATGTCTTTTTAAACTCGGTACAGTTATTATGAGTTCTTTGTCATGTCCTTTTGATTAACTAATGCCCCAACCGCTTCATGGTGTTGATGAATAGGTTTTGACTGTATCTCAATTTTTTGTCATTGTATTTATAGATAATATCTTGGCTTATTCTAAGAGTGAGGCTAACCATTACGAGCATTTGTGGATTATGCTTTAGAGATTGAGGGATGAGAAGTTGTATGCTAAGTTCTCTAAGTGTGATTTTTAGTTAGAGTCTATTTCTTTATTGGGTCATGTGGTAATCAAGGATGGTATTATGATTGATCTTGCCAAGATTGCAGTGGTTTGTGATTGGCTTAGGCCTATTCTCCTACTGAGATTCAGAGTTTTGTTGGTTTGGTAGGACACTATCGTTGATTCGCAAAGGACTTTTCATTTATTATAGTTCTTTTAATAAGGTTGACTTAGAATATGATTTCCTTTTAGTGGTTCTATGGTTGAGGATTGATCTTTCAAAAGCTTAAGGATTTATTGACTTCAGCTTCTGTCTTCAGTGTGCTTAAGGAGGGCACAGTTTTACCATCTTTTGTGATACTTCTGGTGTTGGATTAGGTTTTATGTTAACGTAGGAGGGTAAGGTTATTGCATATTCTACACTTTAGTTGAAGCCCCATGAGAAGAATTACCTTATCTATTATTTGGATTTGTATGTTGTTGTTTTTGCTTTGAAGTTATGGAGGCACTAATTTTATGGAATCCGTTGTGAGATTTTCTCAAATTATCATAGTGTTCAGTATTTCTTCACCCAGGGAGATCTTAATATGAGACAACACTATTATCTTAAGTTGCTTAAGGATAAAGACTTGACTATTATCTAATTCGGGCAAGGCTAATATGGTTGTGGATGCCTTGATTCAAAAGTCAACTAACATGGGTAGCTTGGCGTATCTTTTGAATTAGGAGATACCTTTGGCCTTAGAGGTACAGTCTCTATCTAGCTAGATATTTAGGCTGATATTTCAGCACATGGTGTGTTTTGTCATTTATAGAGGCTAGGTCTTTCTTAATGGAGCAGATTCGAGATCATTAGTTTGATGATGCAGGGTTGAGAGTGATTTGGGATAAAATATTTAGTAGAGAGGACAAGGAAGCCTCACTTTATTCAGATGGTGCTTTGAGGAGTGAAAACCAAGTTTGTGTTTCAGGAGTGGGTTATTGGATTAGATTGATTTTGGAGGAGGCTCATTGTTCTAGGTATTACATCCATCCGAGAGTGACTAGATGTATCATGATTTGAGAGAACATTATTAGTGGGGTGGTATGAGGAAGGATATAGCATATTTTATAGATCGTTACCTATGTTGCCAATTTATGAATACTGAGCATTTGAGACCCAACAGTTTGGTTTAGAGGTTGTCCATTTTTTAGTGGAAATAAGAACAGATCACTATGGACTTTATAATTAGGTTTCCTCATACTTCTCATGTTTTTGATAATGTTTCGGTCATTGTGGATTGATTGACCAAATCTTCTTATTTAATTCCAATTTAGGTTTTTTTAGTGGTGAGAGGTTGGCCCGTATTTATATTCATGAGATAATTTGTCTTCATGGTCTTCTAGTGTCTATCATCTCAAATCGACGTTCAGTGTTCACATCTCACTTTTGGAAGACCTTTCTAGATAATTTGGGTACTCAAGTTAATCTTAGCATAACTTTTTATCCCCTGATTGATGGTTAGTCGGAGCATACTAATTAAGTTTTAGAGAATATGCTCCATGCTTGTGTGATGGACTTTGGTGGTCAGTGGGAGCAACATCTAGTTTTGGCGGAGGTTGCATATAATAACAACTACCATTCAAGTATTGAGATGGCTTCTTTTGAGGGTTTGTATGGTAGGCATTTTATCTTTCCAGTTGATTGTTTTAAGGTTTCTAAGGTTAGACCTCAAGGTATGGACTTGCTTCGTGAGTCTTTGGATAGAGTTCGGATCATTCAGGATAGACTTTGAGCGGCTCAGAGTAGGCAAAGGTGCTATGCAGATCATATATTTTGTGCCTTGAGATTTAGTGTTGGTAATCAAGTTTTTCTTTATGTCTCCCATGAAGGGCCGTGATGAGGTTAGAGAAGAGGGACAAGCTTAGCCCTAGGTATATTAGACCTATGATATTCTTTGGACTATTAGGAATGTGGCTTATGAGTTAGCATTACCCTCAAACTTATCAGTTTTTCCTCTAGTTTTTCATGTTTTCATGCTTTGATGGTATAATCCAAATGAGTCTTATGTCATTCATTGGGATTTAGTTCAGTTAGATGGGAGGTTGTCTTTTATTGAGGAACCTATCTCAATCTTAGCTGGGCATGTAAGAAAGTTGCATTCTAGAGATATTCAAGTGGTTAAGGTCCCATGGAGATATCATTCTGTATATGAGTCTAATTTGGAGGTTAAGTCTGATATGTGTGTCAGTTATCCCCATTTTTTCGCTGATTCAAGTATTTCTTTTGCCTTTAGTTCAAGGATAAACTAGATGCTTAGTGGTGGATAATGTAATGATCTAATTTTTGTAGATTTATGTGAACTATTCATTTATGTGTGATTTGATAATTATAACCCTCTCCATGGCTGCATTGTTGTATTTTTGGGGTATAAGTATGATTGGCATGATTCCCAATAATTTTTGGTATGATTTCTGTGAGATTGTGGTTTTTGGTGGTTAATAAGGCTTAGTAGTTGACTTTGGTCAACATTTATTGAATTGTGCATCGGATGGCAAAACAGATGGTGCCAACAAAATTGAAATGCTGATGCTTGGTTAGTAACATAGTTGGTGTGGTTTTATGGCATTTATATCTCATTGACCCTCGATTTTAAAAATTATGAAATTAGGTTTTTGGGGTCAACTTTGTGAAACTAGTATGTTTTTGAAAATCTAATATCTCTATTTTGTTTGGATCATCAAATTTAATGGGGTATCATAGTTTGTTTGCATTCTCGGGATCCCAAATGAATCCCGAAGAGTCCACGGAGACTTTGAATTTTCTAAGTTTCCAAAGTTGGTGCAGTCGCTAAAGAACTATTTTAGCTACTTTAGCGGTAGACGCTAAAGCACAGCTTGGCCGCTTTAGCGCCTGACCCTAGTTGGACAAGGTCATTTTAGCGATGCTCTTTCCACTTTAGTGGTAGGCGCTAAATTGGCCCTTGTCTACTTAAGCGGACTAGCGCGCATTGGTGAGTACCGCTAAAAAGGTCAATCCTTTTCTTGATTTCTTTCACTATTTTTGAGGGTTGGAGTTTGGTTTTTCGAGTTTTTGGGTGATTTCTTCCACTTTTAATCTTGGGTAAGCTCCAACCTCCATTTTCAATTACTTTTCTTCGATTCTTATCATTTAAATCCTTTTAAAATTTAATTTCAGAGGTGGAATTTGGGGATTTTGACCCAGAAGGCATAAATTAGTGATTTTACAATTTAAAACCCAATTTCAACCTTTATTCACTTGTGTTTTCTTCTATATCTTGCTTTAATCTTGGGTAACAATATTTTTTACTAAAATTCTGATTTTACCCTTCTTTTCGAAGACCTATTTCGGGGGTTTATTTTGACCTTGACTCAAAAATGGGTGATATGGGTATTGTTAGCTTTAATTTAACACATAGATTCCATATTTATATGTTTTAGTTAGTTCATGGTCTGTTCCCAAGGAGGGAGATCCCTAGTAGAGGCTTTGTGGATTGATTTTCGCCATTCAAGGTAGGTAATGTCTTAGCTTTCTTTAAACTTGGCTGGATAGTTAATAATGGCATAAAATCGTATTAAGGGTGTGGGAACCAATTAGGGAAATGGATATATTACTGTGCTGTGCCCGTGTAGGGGCCTATGTTGTTGTTATTTTTTGGTTTTGAGACATTATTTTCTATGTGGGACCATGTGGCATCTTATATGTTGTTGTTAGCCTTTATGTGTATATATTTAGAGGTATCTTTCTATTGAAAGGCCTAAATTGTAATTTATGTGGTATCAATAGCATGTTTTTGTGAATATATCTCTATTGTCATATGGAATACATAAAATTCATGAATAGTTGGCATATTGAGATAATCTTGGATCACATGGTTGGATATTGGTTGGTTATTAGAATTTCTCAATCTTGTTAGCTGTGAGAATTACATCCTCATATTATGTGCTCTTGTGCAACATTGGTAGATTTGTGGAAATATTGAAAACACTGGTTTGTGACATCTTTATATACCCTCTACCGAGGGATGTACTGGAGAAAAGTCATGGATATTGGTATTGATTATTGGATTGTATATAGATTGAGAAACCCCCATGGGTCATACCATAAGAGCACAACTCGGTTGGTGTATACGGAGATTATGTGAAAATGTCGAGCATCACATCATTATCATCATCTTCATTGCATTTAATATATGGAAAATTCATCAAAGCCACCTTAAATTATACTCAAAAAATCATTTACACACCTATTCATATTAAAAGTGAATTTAATAGCCCCCTCAAATGCTCAAAACTAGTCTCAGATTTACATGCACTAGCTTATTAAGTCCAAGTCACAAGTGTAATTTTTGTATTTTTTTCACTTTTTTTCAACCATTTTTGTCTTTATCTTCTTCCCCCTTTTCACCTTTTTTTTCATCTAAACCGAACATTCATGGTCGTTCTAAAAACAAACGACCATAATGCCATCTTTTTCTTCCATTGTTGATATAAAATCAATACAACCAAGCATTAACTACATCCAATTCAATTTTCTTTGCTATACAACGCCAAAATTTACACTACCTTTACCACCTAATTGTTCCACCCATAATCAAATATCACATATCATCACTATCACTAAAAATCAATATGATTCACCACTAATTTCACCACCTGACACCAAAACAGATTTTGAGCAATTTCAATATACTATTATTGATTTTGAACGAAATTGAAAAAGGATGTATTAAAAGATTTAATTTTGAGAAAAATTCATAAACTTTTATAGAGAAAGAACATGTATACAAAAATAAATTGAAAACTTGATGCTCAATTTTATGAGTTTGATGGTGGGAGCAATAAAATCTGATCAAAATTTGATCAATTTCAAATGTCTCATCAGAAATTTTTTTGATCGGAGGTGATTCGTCTCCTCAATTTGTTTCGTCTTCGAAAACTACCATGAAAAAATCATTCTCTTTAAACATTGCAAGGTATGAGTGGTTGTGATTAAAAAAATAAAGAAGTAAGAAAAATGGAGAGAAACTAGAAAAAAAAATTAAAGATGGGGTGAAAAAAAGAAAATGCGCATGGGGTTGGGGTGGGATGGGGGGGTTTTAAAGAGTATTTTTGGCTTTTTTTTTCAAACACATTTTTTTAAATTTAATATTATTTCCATGTAAGATTTAGGGTGGAACTATATTTACTTTTATTAAGAATAAGCATGTAATAGGTCATCATGTTATTTTTGGTGTGTTAGTGACTTTTCTGGTATAGTTTAGGATGGTTTTGATGACTTCTACCTTTCATATATATATATATATATGTATGTATTTATATATATGTATATATATATATATATATATATTATGCTCATTCTGTGTTGTATTATTTCCTGTGATGTGATATCTGTCTATTTGTACTTCCTTCTTATAACTGTATTTCGTATATGTGTATATTTATGCTTCTTTCTCATATTTCTGTATGGTATATGTGTATATTATAGTACTGTTTGTAGAGATGTTGCGGGCTACCATTTGGTACATTTTATTAGTGCAAATGACATGCCCATTGTTTGTCTTTTATATGCTTTATTTTCTACTTTTCTCAGTCAGTCTGTGATACCTAGTGAGTACAAGCGGACCGTACTCACCCCTACTGTGCCCTTTCAGTGTAGGTCCAGGTATGAGTGTTGTGCAAGATAGCAGATTCAGGTGATATTTGAAGTACATTTGAGATAGCAGTTGATCTATTCTTTCGGAGTTGATCCACTACCTCTTCTTGTCCAGATCATGTTTTATTTGTATTAACAGACAGATTTTGATCCTTTTGGACTATTATTATACCTTTGACTTTGGAGATGTATTTAGTAATTCTTACAGCGTGACACTGGGTTTTGGGATATTGTATGGTACCTTTGGTTATGTATTTCCCTTTTTACCTTATATTTGTGGTTCAATTCCATTCTAGGAGTCTTGCCTTGGATTTTGGTATAGATTTTTATTTTCATACTAGTTTGAGTGACTGGCTAACTTGTCAAGGATTGTGTGGCAAGGTCCATCATGACCCTTGGTTTTTAGGTCGTAACACTAGGACACTCCTAGAATAATGGCTAACTACCCCACAATCATAGCATACTCTAGGCACTCCGCTCTAGCCAAATGATTCAACTGACCTAAAATAGCCACCTCAGCTAGAAAACCCAGAATCTGCACTTTTCAAAGATTGACTGTTGCTCAGCTTATTATAATCACTATAACCGGACTGGCCTCCATCCTTAATCTAAAGTGCAGCATGAACGATCCTACTAGGCTAACCCTAATGTTGATAAAATAAATAAGGAGGGTAGCTACATTGAGAACCTATACCTCTGAATTGTTAGTGAAATGGCCTCTTATCGCTGCCCCTTGGTCATCGCGATGTATCTCCTCCATAGTCTGGTCATAGTAAAAATATTTGTAAAATAACTATCAGCTGCAACAAAACTCTGAGTATCCATAAAAGAGGAAGTATCAACCCTCTAATAAAGAACTAAACTTGCTCATACTCAATCGACAAGATAGTAGTAGTATGTCATACCTACTCGTTGAACCATCCTCATACTTTAGAATGGTAATATAAACCTATTCCAATTTTGAGAACTGATCTCTCTAGCATTCTCAATAGGTAGGAGACATATACTTCTCTAAGAAAACCTTGGAGAACTAGGTACATGTCAAAGAGGAAGACCCAGCTGGCTTGGAATCAAGATACTCTCTCCACCAATGTTTAGCTGCTAGGTCCAACTGAAAAGTAGTATATTTAATCCCACGAGTTTCAACTAGGCCCAAATTACAGAGCCTATCCTCACAAGATATTATGAACTCAAATGAATCCTTACCCAAAGACCCTACAAATTTAGCTGGAGGCAATATAAAAAATATGCCCAACATTATCTGCTCCTCAATAGACATAGTTGACTGGTTGGCTACTGGTTGAGAAACTACTACCGCAGGAGGGACCTCAACTCTGGGAGCCATAAATATAAGATTTTTCCCAATATACGTACTACTCAGATCTGTAGATTAAGCACCATAAAATGGTGCACCACCAACCAAACCCAACAATTGAAACTAGGCATCTCTGAGTAATGAAGAAGAAATAAAACCCAGTAGAATCAGGGATGTCCCCTGGCCCACCAATAGATGGGTGGCAAAAATAATTAGATAAAAAATATAGTAAGATTAGGTGAAGGCTCCCTATACTGACCCCTAGCTGGGGCCACAACTCTTGTTTGATCTCAGACCTTCGGTCGGCCTCGACCTCTAATAGGAGCCCTATCCACAGACTCGAGGTCATCATCTTCAGCTGTCGTAGCTCACTACCTAACCATCTATAAAATAGTGAAGCAATGTGAATTTTAGAAACCAACCATAATTGATGCACAAAATGAATAAAGGGAGTGAAGTTCTTCTAAGAATATCCTATAGCTTCCCAAAGATGAGAAATAAATTTTATTTTTTTGATAGTAGGACTCTATTAGGATCCTGCTCTTATACCAACAATACCAGTGAACCTAGCTCTAATATCAATTTATCACAACCCAATTTCTTAGACCATGATGGAACCTTCTCCAACCCACTATTAGCTAACCCAAACTATATTGGAAAACATTATTAATGGGATAATTTTTGGAAGGTATAAGAAGTAACAGAAATAAATCATACACTTAATTGTGCGCAAATATAAGAAAGAATACTAAATGAAAGTAAGGATTGGAGAAATGTACAAAAGAGTATCACATGACCTAGTAAGGTTGGTACAAGAGCCAAAAAATACAAAGGATGATTGTTGAATAATGTCAGTAAACAGGTAGTCTCAAAAGTAAAGACTGTCCAAAATTGTAGAAGAAGAGAAGATCAGCCCCGCCTTTGAAAGATCACCCTATGTCCGAGTGCTAAAAGAAAGGTAGATGTAACACTAATGTATGTGAGTAGTACTCGATTTTGTATTAGAAAAAAATACAGAAGTGTAGTATGAGTACAAAAATAATGGGTACTTAATAGGCATCATCAGCCGACTGATCTAAATTATAATAAAATCATAGTAAGATGTGAGAATATAAACTAAAGTCAGGGATAATGGGTTAAAACTAAAATAATACTCCAACTGATAGATAATAACCAAAGAAATAAATAAAGCCAAGAAATACATTTTAACCATAGCCTAAATCAACCCCCATAAGCCTAGAAAGGCTAACCATGAGAAAGATAATCCAACAGAGATGTCATATGCCCGATGGTTACAATTAAGAGAGAACCACAAGCAGTAATAATAATTTTAAAGTTATCTGCAATTGGAAACTGATGTTGGGCGTATTTACATGCCTAAACACCATAATTTACCCATGTTATAGCTAAGTTTTGAGGATAAAATATATAATTCCTGCACTTTTAGTCCATATTCCTGTAAGTGAGCTAACCAACGTCATTAGCATGTTTTCAGGTATTAATGATGAAGATTTCAGCACTTTGTGGATCCTTGGGCAGCAAAGAAAAACTTCACGTAAGAAGGAAGGCAACTTTTGGAAGCTTGTGGACTGAATGTGATGCATGGAGAAATTGTCCCGGGCAGAATCAGTATTTATTAATACTTAGGGGTGCAGCAGTAACCTAGTAGGACTAGGACAAGGATGCAGTAACCGAGTAGGACTAGGACAAGGATGTTATAACAACCCTATTTGCTGAATTTTTCAGCATTCAATTATTATTGTCATTATTTTTCTTCCATTCGACACTTGGGATTATTCACGTTACAATTTCTGACAGAGGAACACGACTCTCTTGAGAGCAACGAACCAAGAGGAAAAACGTCATCCCTCTTTGACGTTAAAATCATCCCCTCGCGAAGATTATTGGAGTTGTGGTATGATGATTATATCTATTGCGAATTCCGTTGTAATCATGAGTAGCTAAATTTCTCTGTTAGGGTTATGGAAGCCTTGTGATATAATATCTATTACTATGAGTTTGTGAATTCTTGATGCGTATGCTACTTATATCATTACTCTCTTTGTTTTAATTAAATTCTTGTGGTTGCAAACATATAGAATACGCCATTATAGCATTAACTTGTTCAAGAGAAAAGTTACATGTTTGGAAAAGAGAGTGTGACAAGGAAATAGGGCTACCAACCCCTATTTACACGTTAATGCCTTAACCGGATTAACCTCTTGGAGAGTTTGTACCGTTAGTTATGCACTTTAAGCTTGAGAGAGTTAAAGTGAAATAATCCTGGATGGTCGAGAGACACTAGGATTTACCATTAGAATACGAATCTCTATAAGTGCATGCATGTCTGAATTCCGCATAACTCATAGTTGATAGATACGTAGAACTCATAAGGTGGACATAACCCTAACTTATTATTCTCTGTGATTAAATATTACTAAACAAAGCATTCAGTCGTTACTTTGATAGTCTTAATTCACTCCACAATTAAATCCCCCCTTTCCGTAGAATTTTCGATCAGCAGTCTGCTAACAATTACAACACTTAGTGACCAAGTATTCCCTGTGGGATTCAACACCCAACCCAGTTGGGTTCTATATTTGACAGCGACCGCTTATACTCTTACGAGAGCTGTAGTTTGGGCGTTATCAAATTTTGGCGCCGTTTCCGGGGAATTCGGTTGTCAACTAAGTTTGTGATAAGTTACTAGACCCTTTGGTCAAAGATTCTCGAATTTTACCTTTCATCTGTTGTTTTTGTTTTATTCAGGTTTTGTTCAGTGCATGCCAAATACTTGAAGTTCGAGTCATCCATTATTAACCATAAACCCTGAACCGCAACTTATTGGCAGGATGGAGGCGCAACAAGACATTAAACGAAGGGCTGCTCAACAGAAGCAAGCTAGATTAGCTGCGTTGGCCACTGCTCAAGTGCATCAACAGAATATTGATAACACAGGGCGAGCAACAAATCCTGATGATGAGGACCTGGGTGATGATGAGTTACTAAACCCAAGGCATACTGAAAAGGTGGCAGCACTTGTGAACTGAAGAGATCGTCAAGCTAGATTTAGACCTGAACGCTGAGCTGTGCAGATTCCTTTTGACGATGATGATGATGACCTAGATGGGGCTGGTGCCACAGGGGCTATTATTCCTCCACCCTTGGCACCTGGAACCAAGTTCAATATCACTAGCACCATGATTCAGTTATTGCAGCTCAAGAGGTTATTTGGTGGACTTGCAGGCGATGATCCAAATATGCATCTGATCAATTTTATCTCAACATGCAAGTCGTTTGACAATCCAGGAGTTGGACAGAATGCAATTCAGCTGTGCTTATTTCCATTGTCTCTATCTGGGGAGGCAACTCTATGGTTGAACGGGCTAACTCCTGATTCTATTACTAATTGGAGGCAACTGAAAGACGCTTCCCTAGAAAGATTCTTTCTGCCATCCAAGAGAGAACAATTGAGAGATGAGATCAACAATTTTCGATAGCATACAACTGAAGCTCTCCACGAAACATAGGAGAGGTTCGAAAAGAAGCTTATGCGGTGCCCAAATCATCATATGACCAATGTCCACTTGATGGAGATATTATACAGGTCTCTGAATTCGGTGACTAAGCCAGTGGTGGATAATACTGCAGAAGGGTCATTCATGGACCTTACTTTTATTCAGGCAAGTGATATGCTAGATCGTGTGACAAAGCAGGGTAGAGCTTGGCATACCAGGGATTCTGAGGTAGCAAGCTCTACTATATCTATTGGCATAACTGCAGAACAACGGCGAAGAGAGGAAGAACGTGATCAAGATATGGCGCACATGAAAACACAGATGGATCTTCTTACCAAGCATTTATTATCAGGGAAGATTGAAAAAGTCAAAGTTGTTGTGTCATAGGGAAGAGATGAATCCGATTCTGAGGAAGAAGCTAACTACTTGAATAATCAAGGGGGTTTCTGAGGCAATGCCCAAGGAAACCAAGGTCGGAACTATTATGATAAATCTAGAAACAAGGACCGTGATCAAGGTAGTTGGAAGAATAAGACTGACAGGAGTGGTTTGTATGTTCCTCCTGGAAACCGTGAGGCTGTGAAGTCTGGCTCTGGGAAGATGTCCATGGAAGATATGATGGCTAAGCTGTTGAAAGGAGTGGAGGCAACCAATACGGGAGTAAACCAGGTAAAGAATGATTTGTCATCAATAAATCAATTGGTTGACTCGCATTCCACTTTAATAAAACAGCTGGAACAATAATTGAGTCAACTTTCAGCGGCATTTAATCAAAAAAAGGCTAGCACTTTACCTAGTGACACTGTGCGAAGTCCAAGAAATGATGGATCATGTATGACTATTACTACCAGAAGTGGTAAGGTGTTGGAAAACCCGTCCAAAGGAAAGCAGGTGGTTGATAATATAGTAGATGATGTTGTTGATGCAGATTGTACAAATGCCAAAGAAGCCGAAGTGAGTGTTCATGACGTCACCCCTAGACGTCTGCAGCCTGAAAAGATTGATAATCGGAAGCAATATAACAATGAAGCGGTGGAGAAAACTATTCCCCTTCCACCACAACCTTTTCCTCAGAGACTTAAGAAGAAAGCTGATGATACCAGATTCAATAAATTTATGACTATGTTGAAGCAGCTGACTATTAATGTTCCTTTGGTTGAGGCGCTGGAACAGATGCCTGGGTACGCAAAATTCATGAAAGATCTTTTGACAAAGAAGCGGGCAGCAAGTTATGAGCTGCAGATAATGTTCATCATTGCTGTGCAATCACTACCAGATCACTAGTTCAGAAGAAGGCAGATCTTGGTGCTTTCACTATTCCTTGCACGGTTGGATCTTTGAATTTTGCTAAGGCATTGTGCGATTTGGGATAGCATCAATTTGATACCGTTATTTGTCTACAGGAAGTTGGGGTTGGGTGATCCTACACCAACTAATATGCGGCTCGTGATGGTAGATAGGTTTGTAAAACGACCTGTTGGTGTCTTATATGATGTATTGGTGAAGGTTTCTTCCTTAATTTTTCCTGCAGACTTTGTTATTTTAGATTGTGAGGTGGACTCTAAAGTTCCCATAATCTTGGGGCGTCCTTTCCTTGCAACAGGAAGTGTGCTTATTGACTTAAGAGCTAATGAGATTTTATTTCAGCTGAATGACGAAGTGGTCCATTTTGATGTATGCAAATCGATGAACCATCCTAGAGATATGGATATGTTCTCTGTAGCTGATGTTTATTATGAGGATGACAAAGAATTATCTGTAGAAAAGCAGCTTACTGTTGGTCCATTGTCTGATGTGCTGTTGAATTTTGAGCGTGAGGAGGTTGAAGAGTATGAAGAAACTGTTTGTTCTCTAACAGGAATAAGGTCCTATTCTTATGCCCCTAATAAGCTGGACCTTTATCTTAAGAATCGACCTTCACCACCAGCAAAACCCTCCATTGAAGAGTCACCAATGCTAGAATTGAAAGAGTTCCCCAGTCATCTAAAATATGCGTTCTTGGGAAGTGGAACTACACTTTCGGTGATTGTTGCGGCTGATTTAGGTGAACAACACGTAAAGGCTCTCTTCTCTGCTTTGAAGAGGTACAACAGAGCCATTGGTTGGACCATTGATGATATAATTGGTATCCCTCTTGGGATATTTATGCACAAGATTCATCTCGAAGAAGATTGCATGCCCATAATGAAGCATTAGTGTCGTCTGAATCCATTCAGAAAATGATGCACCATCTATCTCGATGAAGTCTAAGTAATCGAGATAACTATGTCGTGCCGCGACAATAAATCAAGTGCTTGATGGAAGGCAACCCATAATTTTTATTCGTTTGGTTTTCCTAGGAGTTTGTTTTGTTAAATAAAAATCCAAAAAGAAGAGTCGAGCCACGACCAAAACTAAGGCTCTTGGTGGGAGGCAACCCATCTTTGTAATCGTTCTTGTTGTTTTTGAGTAAGTGTAGGTGTAAGACGTATAAAGGAGAAGATTGGTCTCAAATTTTGATTTGGAAGTATTCCATGTTAAAGGTGCTAAGTTAGGAGTGAAGAAGCAAAGGCTATCGGTTAGGCATTGCCTATGCAAAACTAGGCAATAGTAAAGGCAAGGCCTATACAAAACTAGGAAACGGACAAGGCAAGGCCAATGATATCGCCTTTATTCTTGGAATCTACAATGCCATAGCATAGGCGCCGCCTATGCCCAACAATGCCATAGCATAGGCGTCGCCTATGCTCAACTAGGCAAAGCATTAGGTGCCGCCTATTCCAAGGCCTTTGCTCTCTGAATCTACAATGCCATAGCATAGGCGCCGCCTATGCCCAACAATGCCATAGCATAGGCACCGCCTATGCTCAACTAGGCAAAGCATTAGGTGCCGCCTATGCCAAGAATTTGGTGCCGCCTATGCCAAGCATAGACAAAGCATTAGGCGCCGCCTATCCTTACTTTTTGGTCTCCTAACCCGATTTCAAATGGGTCAAAACCCAACCCAAGCCTTGGTCTATAAATAGAACCTTAATCTTAGACCAAAATACACTTATTTGCTCAACCTAGGTGCCGCCTTTACTCTCCAAATCTCTTAAAAGTTTTCGTTTTGCTCATCTAACCTTGCAAGACGATCTTCCAAGTCCATCACCAAGTAAGTTCTTCTTTTATATTCTGTAAGTATTACAACACTACGCTTATAATGACTTGTTAGATCTTGAAGTGGTGTTGGTGATTTGAATGTGGTTCGTTTGTCAAGATACATCTAGTTGAGTGAAAGAATACGTGTGGGTGTTCTTGACTTGGTTCCGACTTGTATTTGATTTTGATACACTGTCATACTTTTGGAAAATCGACATTGTGAAGTTAATTGCATAGCCTTCAAAATTGAATGCTTGAATGTGTGAATGACTCATTCATCGAGACAAAGATCATGATTGAATACAAGCATGAGATGTTGTGATTATTTCTATGCCATAAATTGATACGATCTCTATGTAGTAGTCTTGTTCAAAAGGTGCATTAATCCAAACATGAAAGTATAGTCAAGATTACATGAAATAGAGTTGGAAAGGATAGTTAAGATGACATGAAAGTATGACTGTGCTGAACATATTGTTGGAACATATCACCTATATGTATGTCGATGAAGTCTGAGTAATCGACATCAATCACTTAATTAGTTTGTACCAACAAATTAAGTGTAGGGTGGTGCCACTATTGTTTGTTTGTTGATTAAATCTTCCGAGATGAGCTAACATGAATCTATTTTAATCTCAGGTAGAATGGCACCAAAAGGACGACAAGGAAAAGAAAAAACGTCCACCTCACAGAAAGGTACGAAAAGGGGAAGAAAAGAGAAAGCTGAATCCTCCTCGATGCAAATACCGTGACACATGTTCGGGATAAAGTGGGTCCTAGAGGAGGAAGGAAAGGAGTGGTACAAGAACAACAAAGTAAAAAAGTATGTTCACGTGGAGTTGATACAGAAGGAGAGTCTAGCGAAGAGAGAACCTCGCATTTTGGCTAAAATCATGGCGCTAAATCTTGATTTCATTTTCCGAGACATGGGAGAATGCAATCTTGATCTAATGCAAGAGTTTTATGCAAATTGGTCCCCAAAGACTACCGGAAGTGAAATGAAGATTCGGGGCCAAGTTTTATAATTGAATGCGGAGTTCTTCAACACTTTTCTGGGTCTTCCATCTGTAGATCCATCACCGCTGAAGGAGCTTCAACAAAGACCTCAGTACAGGGCAATCAGACACACACTGTTCGGAACAAGATCAATGGCACGCTGGAATCGTCATAAGGATACCGATCGACACAACACCTTCCCGTATGCTTCCCTAAATAGAGAAGATCGGATATGGTTGAGGATAGTCAACTCTTGCCTCATTCCTGGGACATAGTACACAAAGATCACACGTGATAGAGTATGCTTGGTGTACGCTATGATGACTAATATTCCCATCAACATTGGTGCGGTTATACGATTATCAATGCGTAAGGCTAGGCTACATAAGAGGTCCCACTTCAGCTTTAGCAATATGTTGACTGTGATATTAAGGAAGGAAGACATTGAAGAGGAACCTGCAGATCATAAGCTTCCACACAACCCAAAAAAGGTTAATCTGACAAAGGTTAAAGATTCTGAAACTATGCATGACATCAACCTGACCACTACAGAACGACATGCTCGCGATGAAAGATTCTGCCGCCATTTATATGGCATGACAAGGTTTACCATAATGAGTGGGGGTCATGTTCGAACTGATGCAGAGCTCCAGCAATTGGATTATGACTACCCAATGAATGAGCATGCGCGAGCTATATGCGGAGTTGGGGTACATTTTGAGGAACCTCTCGATGATGACGTATCGACCGATGATGATCACCGAATGCTAGACTCGGACATGGAGGAGAACTCTGATGATGACGACTCTGATGATGATTCCGATGCAGGGGGTATGACCCCAGACATAGAGGAGGAGTCCGACTAATCAGGTTTTCCTTATTTATTTTCCACTGAGGGCAGTGTGTCCCGTCTAAGTGTGGGGTGCTGGTATTTGTATGATGTACTTCCTTGCCTACATTTATTTATATTTGTTTGTTTTAATTAGTTAGTAGTAGTTAAATTTTTGAATTTTTTTTTGTGATTTTGCATAAAGTGCATTAAATTGTTCTGATAGGCGGCATGGTATTATGACAAGAGTTTGTGCTAAAATCATTACTATTGAGACGTTTAGGCTCCAAGTGTGACTCACTGTGTGATAATTATGTGGTTTAATTCATTCATCCATTGGGTCAAGAAGTCTATACTGCTCCCAATAAAGTTGACCATGTGCCTTGTGTGTGTGAGATTATAGTATATTCTATGCTGTGACTGATGCTAGAACTTGCCTGGTGTGTGTGTAAAGCGAAATAAAGAGTGTGAGTTTAGGAGATGATTTAGGCATTTCTTTGTAAGCCTGTAATTGTTTACCTTCTTTTTTACCTACCTGTGTACATTATCCTAGTTAACCCCCTTTGAGACTTTCGCTATTTTCCTTGATAGCCTCATATGTAGCCTAATTTTTCAATACCATAATTTGATCCAAATTCCTAAGCGCTTTAAATGGTAGAGTCATGTGACAAAATAAGAGGAAATTGGGTGAGAGTGATGCCTCAGAGCATATTGGTACTTGAAATTGTTGTGAAAAAGAGTGGCTATCATAGAAGTGCTATCATAGAGGTGCGTTATAATATGAAAAAAAGGGGAGAAAGAAGAGAAAAAGAAATAGAAAACTAAAAAGACAATTGTGTTTATGGTTGAATAACAAAATAAGGTGAAAAGGGGTGGTATATGAAAGAGAGGTAGCAGAGTTGTTTAAAAGAGAGTGTTAATGACATAATGTGATGTATTAAAGTGCTTAGGGAACATAGTCACTATTTCTGGCCAAAATAATCCTACCTGTCCCTTAGCCGACATTACAACCTGTAAAAGACCTACTTGATCCTAAGCTTAGCATTCTGATATTAGTAGAGCATTACACTAAGGGCAAGCCTATGGTCATCAGTTGCAACATATGAATTCTTTGTGAGAGTGAGAACAAGGAGAATATTGTACCCATGTTTCGAAAAATGCAAAACTT
The DNA here is from genome assembly GCA_030864225.1 of Capsicum baccatum var. pendulum. Classification (NCBI taxonomy): domain Eukaryota; kingdom Viridiplantae; phylum Streptophyta; class Magnoliopsida; order Solanales; family Solanaceae; genus Capsicum; species Capsicum baccatum. The sequence continues at coordinate 114,563,277 of CM061559.1, forward strand.
GTGAGTAATTATGGGTAATATCTTGTGTGAGACACACATGGTTGACGAGTTTTGGGTAGTTGTGTATGATTTTTTGTGCCTTAACTTGTGGATACGAATTAGCCATCATCACAAGTCTAGGTTGGAGGTTGAATTGTTTCTATTAGTGATCAATAAAACTACTCTTTGTTAATGATTGTCGTGCATGTCTTATTGAACATTTTATGCTGTTACTGTGAAATCTTAAGTAGATATTTGCATGGACGTAATATTTTGTTCGAGGACGAACAAATCTTTAAGTATGGGGTGTTGATGATGGGCGTATTTACACACCTAAACACCATAATTTACCCATGTTATAGCTAAGTTTTGAGGATAAAATATATAATTCCTGCACTTTTAGTCCATCTTCCTATAAGTGAGCTAACCAACGTGATTAGCATGTTTTCAGGTATTAATGATGAAGATTTCAGCACTTTGTGGACCATTGGACAGCAAAGGAAAACTTCACGTAAGAAGGAAGGGAGCTTTTGGAAGCTTGTGGACTAAATGTGATGCATGGAGAAATTGTCCTGGGCAGAATCAGTATTTCTTAATACTTAGGGGTGCAGCAGTAACCTAGTAGGACTAGGACAAGGATGCAGTAACCGAGTAGAACTAGGACAAGGATGTTATAAAAACCCTATTTGCTGAATTTTTCAGCATTCAATTATTATTGTCATTATTTTTCTTCCATCCGACCCTTGGGATTATTCACGTTACAATTTCTAACAGAGGAACACGGCTCACTTGAGAGCAATGGACCAAGAGGAAAAACATCATCCCTCTTTGACGTTAAAATCATCCCCTTGCGAAGATTATTTGAGTTGTGGTATGATGATTATATCTATTGCGAATTCCGTTGTAATCATGAGTTGCTAAACTTCTCTGCTAGGGTTATGGAAGCCTTGTGATATAATATCTATTACTATGAGTTTGTGAATTCTTGATGCGTATGCTACTTATATAATTACTCTCTTCGTTTTAATTAAATTCTTGTGGTTGAAAACATATAGAATACGTCATTATAGCATTAACTTGTTCAAGAGAAAAGTTACATGTTTGGAAAAGAGAGTGTGACAAGGAAATAGGGCTACCAACCCCTGTTTACACGTTAATGCCTTAACCGAATTAACCTCTTGGAGAGTTTGTACCGTTAGTTATACACTTTAAGCTCGAGAGAGTTAAAGTGAAATAATCCTGGATAGTCGAGAGACACTAGGATTTACCATTAGAATACGAATCTCTATAAGTGCATGCATGTCTGAATTCCGCATAACTCATAGTTGATAGATACGTAGAACTCATAAGGTGTACATAACCCTAACTTATTATTCTCTGTGATTAAATATTACTAAACAAAGCATTCAGTCGTTACTTTGATACTCTTAATTCACGCCACAATTAAATCCCCCCTTTTCGTAGAATTTTTGACCAATAGTCTGCTAATAATTACAACACTTAGTGACCAAGTATTCCCTGTGGGATTCGACACCCAACCCAGTTGGGTTCTATATTTGACAGCGACCGCTTACACTCTTACGAGAGCTGTAGTTTGGGCGTTATCAGAAACTAGATCTACAAACCCAATTTTATATTGATACTTCCCAACTTAAACTAGATCCTTAACATCATAACTGAACTATAAAGCCAGACAAGAATCGAACTCTAATATTGTATAATTTGAATTGGGAATTTAGCATCATGAGTGAATTAATAAGTGATGGACAAATTAGTCTTTAAATTAAGTACTAGATAACAGGTCTAGTTAAGAGATAAAAAGATGTATAAACCTTACAAATGCTTAAGAATGTATGTTCGGTTATGAAAGAAGCCTCCTAGGTCTACAAGAAACTAATTAGGATGTTTAACCTAAAATAGGGTCTACTACTAACCTTGAAAGTCCATACTAAGGAAATTTCTATCCAAAATTAGACTAAGGCTTAGAAGATCCACTAAAAGGTGTTAAATAAGTCTAAATTAAAAGGAAGTATTGGGTTGTTTCCAACAAAAAAAGTGTAACTACCCAAGACTACCCCCTAGTCTTTACACGGTGCTTACAGTCCTGAGGGACCACAAGCTAAAGCATGAGCTGATACCTGTTGTGAGCATTGAATAATATAATCATGAATGAGAAAAAATAACTGAAATGCAATAAGGTTTTAGTAATGAAATGACTACTGAATTATGAATCTAGCCAAATAATGAAATTTGGATAATCTGAATAACTAACTGTAGTGATTGAAAAGCCTCTAAACTGAATACTATGAGTTTATGGGATCTACTAACAACTGAGATAAAGATATGAAGTAATATAATCTATCCTTGGATGATAAGGACTCACCTGTGCTACTAATTTACTGCTAATGATCTAAGTGACTAAGTGCGATCCGGGAACAGAGCGTCAACACCTATGATATGTTACATCATAGCGTAAAAGATAGGTATGCAATCAGTACTTTGAATGTACTGGTATGCTAAATGAGGTAGGCTGATATGAATGGTCTCATGAATAGTAATAATAATAATTAACTGGACATGCATGTAATGAATGGAGTACTGAATAAAGAGTACAGAATCTATAGATACTAAAACTGCATGAAAGACTACAAATACTGAGGATCTATGACTAAGCATATAACATGAACTGAGCAAAATCTATAAACTAAAATACAAAAATAACTTAAATATGTATGCTTTGGTAAAATAATACTAAGACTGAATAACTGAGTTGGGACTGTAACTGAGATTATATCTGAGTCTGTGGGAGGTATCATCTAATCAATATTCCCCAAATTGAGCTAATCGGGGTCCAACTTGTAACCCCAGTTGGAAGGGTGTTAATATCATACCACGGGTACTAATAATGACTGTGTGGATCTACTAAAATAATACAATGTCTAAAGGACTAAGGGTGTCAAGCCTGAATTGACGGGTGACCCCTGCAAGATAGTCAAGCCTAATCTAAAGGGTGACTAGTCATATCCTACGCTAGCTATGTTATTCTGGAGTATAGGAACTACTAATAATGACTCGGCCTATCTGACAGGAAAGCCTCCATCCCTGCACTCGGTCGGTGCTAAATCCTACTCCCAACTAAAAGACACTAAGATACTAGATTGTTCTGAGTTTAATGACTAATATCTGACTATTCTGATAATGTTCATAATAAAATCTGAAGACTATTCTATAATGTACTAAGACTAAACTAAATAAACAGCTATGGTTTTTGGGTATTCAATGCCCCTAGGACTTAAAACAATAATACTAAAAAGACACTAAAGCTTGAAGACCAAAACATGAAGCCTCTTATTAAATAAATTACTTTTGTTGGTATTTTATCAAACACTTGTAGTTCATGGTTCAAATTGATCATAGAAATGTCCTAAAAATATAGAAATAGCATGAATCTGACATAATAGATCCAAATCATGGTTTTGTTCAATAAATGATGATATTAAAAGATGGGGAATTGAATAATAACAATAATTTCATGGTAACATGGTATAAAATCAATAGTACATGGAGATTCATGGATGAAATCATAATTTAAATCAAATAAAATTGAAAAGATAATGGTTTTATAATTAAAATAGATACTTGGACTGCATGGATGAAAGGAATCCATAGATGAGCATCTAACATACCTGGGATGATGAATTTGGAAGGATAAATGGAGAGTTCTTGAGATTTGACCTTGATTCTTGAAGGTTAGGGTTTTGCTACTTGAGAGAATGTTTTTGATTTTGGGGAAAAACTGATTTGAATAATGCCTAATTAGGTTATTAGGGACTTGATTTCATGTTTGGGGCTGACTAGGACAAGGGAAAAGTACTTAAAAACCCTCAGAATTAAAACTCGAAACTAACTAAAAATCCCAATTTTCAGGGCTAATGCGATGCGACGCTATTGTACCTTGTCACTGGAATTGAACAACTGGGAAACTGGTCTGTGGCGTGATATGAGAAAATCGTAGCCCTTCATTGATTGGGACCTAGAAGTTCACCGTGATGCGGTGGTATGACACTATGGATAATTGACAAGTTTACCTATGATGCGATACACCAGGATCGCGGACCCTCACTGGAATTTGCCAAATGGGAGATTGTCCTGCTCCGCAATGCGCTAAAGGTTAAAATGACCGTGTTTAATGACTGAAACTTAAAATTTCCATAACTTCTTACTTGGTTATAGGATTTGAGAAAATTTTATATCTTTGGAAAGATAATTGAATTTTCTATGCAATGGTAGGCTCTAAATTGAAAAATAATGAGTGTTTAAAAAATTTTATATATGAATAGTCATGTATTAGGACTTAGATTATACTAGGGAAATATGGGGTGTTACAATATCTCCCCCTTGTGATCATTCATCCTCGGATAAAATTGGTTAAGCTGAGGAAACTGATGGACTGAGCTTACACTATAAGTTTGTATGTATGAGGCATGGAATGCATGACTGTACTTATTCATGAATGCACGACTGATATGTGGATGAAACTGAGAATGAAAAAGAAGAAATCTTATGTATATTGGTACCTTATACTGAATCTGGATTTGCGGAGAAAAGATGAGGGTACTTGGTCCGCATATATGCTTCTGCTTCCCAAGTGTCTCCCTCAACGGACTAATTCTGCCAAAGAACTTTAACTAGTGGAACTTCTTTTTTCCTTGGTCAACAAACTTGATGATCAAGAATTTTGACTGGAACTTTCTCAAAGGAAAGACTGTTATGAATATCTACTCTTTCTAAGGGTAGAACTACAACTGGATCACGAATACACTTTTTTAATAATGAGACATGGAATACTGGGTGTACTGAGGCTAAATCTGAAGGCAACTCAAGCTCGTAAGCTACCTTTCCAAAATGACTAAGGATTTTAATAATAATAATTTCCCACAACTAAATCAAAGGATTAAAAATTAAAATTAAAATTAAGAGACCAAAAACTATAGAGAAAAAGTGACCAAGTATGTGAAGTTCAAGGTCAGCCCCCCCCCCAAAAGAGAATTAAAAACCCCTTTTTATAAGTTCCCTATGTAATAAGACCTAAACAATATGCCTTAAATAGAAAGAGCTATATATGGAAGCAAATCTCAAGTTTCATCTTTTTTTTCTCGAAATAGACGATGCCATTTCCGACGGTTTGTCAGACACCTGATGGCTTTTGCAAAATGTTGTCAAATCTTCCAGTATAATAGCATCTTGTGCTTCTCCTGACGGCAAAATTTGATGGTGTGTCACATATGTGATGGCATGTGAGAAATTTCTTCACATCCTCATTGGAAATCATCATGTTCTGCTTTGAGTTGACGGCGATTTTGATGCCTTGTCAAAGTTGTGATGGTGCTTTAGAAATGTCGTCAGACTTCACTTCAATTCTTCAGCTTCTGTCTAAGCTTAACAACAAATATGATAGCCTTTCACATGTATGACAGTGATTCAAATATGTCGTCACCTACACTTCATCTTATTTGCATCAGATTTCAGCTGAATTTGTTTTTCTTTCCTTTAGTTTCCTCCTCGATCACTTAAATCTGCATTAAATTAATAAAAATAATCAAAAATAACAAAAGTTGCTTAAGACTTCATAATTATTTAGAGTTAAAAGCCTCAAATATGTTAGCATCTTCTCACACATCAACAGGCTCAACTTAAAACAATTGCTTGTCCTCAAGCAACCAAAACACAACACTACGATGCTTAACCAAGAAATACATAAAATACCCATGGCAGTTGATTTTTAATTTTAGCTCAAAACACATGGAACTCTCCAAGTTCAATTACGTAAAAACCCAACTATGTTTATAAATGAAGATCCATAATGTGACACAAAGGAATCAATATTTGGCATCAAGTTAGAAACAACAACCATGCATATATATAAGTTACACTTCCAACCAAGTAGGCAGCTAGTGATAGAACCTGTTTGCCCTTACAACAAAAAGGTCCCTCCTAATTCATGTATGAAATCAAGCATGCCAATATAGGGACGGTCAAGAGACACTCACTCTCAGAAAGAAATTCCAATCAATGTATGTCAAATAACATATGCTCGCCCTTTTTTTCATTACCAAGGCTTTTAGATAGTTGAGTTAGGATCACTATAGGTCTTTTTCTTTACCTTGTAATGTAGGCTTGGGGATGGAATTGTGTTCACAGATATTTAAAGTGACTAAGACTTTTTGATACTACACTACTCTTTTGGGGTCCCACCTCTTAGCCTTTTTCCATTTTTCATTCATTCTTGATCACACATATTTCTGATCAGTGTATTTTTTTAACACTTTGTTATTTCTTTTCATAGTTTTTTTCTTTTCTTATTCTTTTTCTACTGAGTCCATGTTTTTAAACTCTTCTTTTTATTCAATCCTTCTTCATACACATTATACATCACTCACCTCTAGGATAGCCACCCTCAACTTAGGTTATTTGCCTAAGTCAAGGAGCACGGTATCCAAGGAGGACCAGCGCTGAAAAAGGTTCATTATGACATAAATGAGAAGGTGATAGGTGTTGTAAAAGAAATAAACATTTAGGCTTAAAGTAGGGATCAAGGGAGATATAATGAACACAGGGTAGGTAATTTAGGCTAAAAGTGGAGTAATTTCAACAACGGCGTATGATCCTTTCCTAACCCCTATCTTTCAACCCAAGCAAGACTAACCGGGCAAGTTCTAGATTCAAAACACAAAGGGAACTGAGCTAGACCTCACACACACATGGCACAAAGGAACATCATAAGCTACTACCTATCCATTTCATGTAATTGTTAGCAATGATTATCATGTCCCTATAACTAATGCCATGAAAATATTCACAGTAGTCATATACAGATACATATCACACAGTTAACATAAATAACTGAAGAGGTAGTTATCAGTCCAAGAAAATTCAACAAAAATATGTCAACTGTTGTAGATACATATTTTTTCCCAGTTAACCACAACACATCACAATGCAAAAATAATATGCCTAAACATGCCTGCTCTACTAGGAACAGGACTTCGGAGAAAAAAGGCACAACAACAAAAACCCATGGAGGACATCAACACACACAAGTAGTCCCACCCTTAACTTAAAATCATGCAATGTCTCCAATGCGTCAAACCAAAACAAGAGAGTTAGAAACATATTTATAGAACCATGGATGCGAAGATCTGATGTAAATCACCTAAGATGAATACAAACAACAAAATACCTTGGGTTTCTTCCCAAGCAGCGCCTGGTTTAATGTCGCGGCACGACTCAGTTATCTTGACTACTCAGACTTCTTCAAGATACCTTGTTGATAATTATTTATGTCTCTGCTTGCAGGATTTAAATGCCAGCCCAAATTTTGATCAATACATCTTCGGGGTGTGTTGGGCAAATGTGAGGGCATGATGAGGAATATTGTATCACGCCACTTCGAAGACTTAAACTACTTTCCCAATTTTGCATCAAACTTCCGTGTGGGATTATTTGGCAATGGTGAGAATCTTAAAAATCCACTAAATAGACATCGATCTTTAAGCTCCTAGGCCTTCAATATTGGGGTTTTAGTATACCCTTTTGGAAGGACAAACTCCAAAATGCAAGAATCTTCCTCCTTATTTTCAAAATTCATTATTTGCTTGGGTGATTTGACTTTCATTATATCCACTAAGCATAATGCTGAAAAGTGATTCGAATGAGGACTAACCCTCAATTTCGGAATAACTTCCCTATTAGTGGTTTTACCCCAAAATGGACTAGAGACTTCATGAGGTTTGTGTTTGATTTCTTCTTTGGACTCTAATACCATTTTCTCATCCTTGGCGTCTTCATTCATGAATGGTTCGGTTGGTTGGGAAATCATCGAGGGTTGCTCAAAATCAAGCCCATCATCAACATCGGATTCTTGCTCTTCATCCTCACACTCTTCCATTATTTTAAATAATTCCACAAATAAGATATCATCTAAACATAATGTAGAAAAGTGTTTTGGATGATTGACCTCGATATCCATCTCTTCTATCCTTTCTCTTCCCTCATTAATGCCTTAATGTCTTGATGTATGTAACATATGGTATCATTCATTGTGTCTATACGACCTAATATTAGTTGAAGCATAGCTTCAATGTCACTCTTTCCAATGCTTTATTCTCCCTTTTCTTGACTATAAGACCTGTCATACTCATAAGAGGAGCTAGAACTTGGGTTCGCGCAGTAGGGGGAGGGGGAATTTAGGAAATCACTCCAATATCCATCTTTACCACTATATAAAGAACAATTATACTGTCGGTAGGATGGAGATGGTGCATACATCTCTCTCCGGGGAGCATATCTACAATCTTGAAAAAAGTAGGGTCTATCACAATATGGACATGGATCATCCAGATAAGATTTCCAGCCATCAAACTCACATTCATTGCATGATACCATAGTAAGAAATAAATAAAAATAAATAAAATCTACCTAACACAAGAAACAAAGGAAATCACAAACAAATATTTACCAGTTTGAATTCAAGAAAGTAAGATAAAATTCCAAACTAACTTAATACAACAAATTATTCCCCGAAAATTGTGCCATTTTTGATAACGCTCAACTTACACCTCAAATTAGTGTAAGGCAGACGTTGTCAATATATTTACCCAACTTTAGAGTCGGGTTTTAATCCACAGGGAACAATGTGAGTGGCGATTAAGCTAATTTGAAACTATAGCTCCAAGTTTAATTCAAAAAAATGGTACGAAAATATAAAAGTAAGATGGGGATTTTTATGAGTCAAACAAAAGTTAACATCTTAACTTTCTTCAGAACTAAAAAATAAGATTTCAATTGTTCAAATCATTGATAGAGAGAAACTAGGGTCGTGATCACTATGACTATTAATCTCCATTGAATAATAACTATTTAAGATTCTCGTGGTAGGTGCGAACAATAGAATATCCCTACCTATGATACTATCTGAATTATCTCTTAAACTCTCCAGATAATTTATTATCTAATTCTCTCAAAAGTAGATAACTTATCTATTTCCAACCGGATGTTAACTCAAGTAGATTAATCTAGTTACGACATCAATCATTAAATAAAAGGTTGGTAGCTTCTGAGTCCCTGTTGATAATTTGCTTTGTCTAGCTTATTTCTCTGTTCAAGCAAATAAACCTAAGGCGTAATCTATTGTTTGCAACTAATATATTTAAGTTAAAGTAACAAAATTTCAAGATGTTTCCAGAATCACTCAAACCCTAAACCAACTATTAAATCAATGAAATAATAATCATAGATCCCATAACCCTAGTTGTGGGTTTTAGTTTCTCATAAGATAGCAAGAGATAACCACGATTGAATTCATAATTTAAAGCAATTAAACTTACAAAAGATAAAATTCAAAGTTGATTCTTCTCCAAGTACAATATGAATTTCCCACAACTAAATTAAAGGATTAAGAATTGAAATTAAAATTAAGAGACCAAAAACTACAGAGAAAAAGTGACCAAGTACATGAAGTTCATGGTCATCCCCCCCACAAAAGAGAATTAAAAACCCTTTTTTATAAGTTCCCTATGTAATAAGACCTAAAAACTATGCCTTAAATATAAAGATCTATATATGGAAGCAAATCTCAAGTTTCAATTTTTTTCTCGGAATAGATGACGCTATTTTTAATGGCTTGTCAGACACCTGACGTCTTCTGTGAAATGCCATCAAAGCTTCCAGTATAATAGCATCTTCTGCTTCTTCTGACGACAAAATTTGATGGCGCGTCAAATATGTGACGACATGTGAGAAATGTCGTGATATCCTTATTGGAAATCATCATGTTCTTCTTTGAGTTGACGGCGATTTTGATGCCTTGTCAAAGTTGTGACGGCTCTTCAAAAATGTCATCACACTTCACTTCAATTCTTCAGCTTTTGTTTAAGCTTCACGGCAATAATGACAGCCTTTCACATGTCTGACGGCACTTCAAATATGTCGTCAGCTACACTTCAACTTATTTACACCATATTTCAAATAATTTTGTTCTTCTTTCCTTTAGTTTCTTCCTCGATCACTTACATCTGCATTAAGATAATAAAAACAATCAAAAATAACAAAAGTTTCTTAATACTTCATAATTATTTAGAGTTAAAAGCCTCAAATATGTTAGCATCTGCTCACACATCACGTATCCTAGACTTCTTCAAACTATAAGCCACCGTATGTTAAGATTTCTCCCAATATAGATGACGTTCAGTGATCACTTAAGTTAAGATTCTATATTGATGGAAAGGATAGAACTGCTCTCGTTAATTTAGGTAAGACGTTGGACTCCATGGTAGGTCACATAGTTTATGTCTCTTAGAAGAATCTCCTATAAGAAAGACTAAAAGTAAAGATTTTAGAAACTAAGTGTTATGGCTTACAAAGTTTATTATTATGCATCATTATTCATGTTTGTGATCTTACTGTCCTTTGTTTTTATTTCAAGGTCAATCATTTAAATTTATCATTCCTTATTTGAAAGTATATATGTATATTCAGTCATTACATACTTATGTATTCACTCTCACATACTCAATACATTCCAGAGGTACTGACCCACATATATGTCTATGTGCTATATTGTCTTATAATGTAGTTTTGGAAGCTCATTTACAGTAGCATAATTGACTGCATACATCATCACCTATATCCTAAATTTTGGTGAGTGTTTATAGTCCGAGGACCCAGTTGATCAAACTTCTGCTCATTGATGATAGTGTTATTTATTTGATTTTTGTTTATGTTTTAGTCATATGGAGTCTATTCTAGTAGCTCTCTAGACATTAGTAGAGGCATGTTAGACTTTTTATATTTCCAGTTTAAGGAATTTGCTTACAGATTTCTAAGTTATAGACTTTTATTAAGATATGAAATCAGTTACCTGTAAGTTCCTATATATGTGAGTTCATTTCTTATGTGAGTTTCAATTTAAATAGATATCATGGGTTATCTTTGGTCTATTCATAATCTTAAGCATCGTGTAATGTTCGGGAGGTACTTCCGGGGCGCTACAAACTTAGTATCAGAACCTAAGGTTTAAAGAGTCCTAAGGAGCCGGACAAGCCGTATTATGTAGAGTCTTAGTAATGGATGTTAATTGCTCCTTATTTATGATCAGGAAGCTACAAATAAAGTTAGTAATCATCATTTCTTTCATGGTCTATCGTTCTTACAATTGTCTCTATTTGCCTTAACTCATACTTTTATATGACAGAATATGCCTCCGAGCTAAGCCGATGCACATAGAAATAATGATAAACCACCCCTGCACGTCGACCCTCTGAATACAATTGTATCTCATGTTGAATTTTGAGCTTCCTTTTAAGCATTAGCCCAAGTTATGAGTGTGAATATTTAGGGAAACCAGCAAACAACAGTCCCACTTTAGTAAAATGCTGACCTAACTACATCCCAAATTCGGGACTTTATGAGGATGAATCCACCTGAGTTCCATGGGTCAAAGGTTAATGGGGATCCCTAACTCTTCATTGAAGAGGTGAGAAAGATTACTAAAATTATGCATATAACTGAAGAGGAAAGTGTAGATTTGGTATCCTATAGGCTAAAGGATATTTCTAATGATTGGGTTGTTATGTGAAAGGAAGGTTGGGTTGAGAACCCAACTCCTATGAGTTGGAAGGTATTTTAAAATATTTTTTAAAATAGGTTCCTTTTGCGTGACATAAGGAAGAATATGGTAGAGGAGTTCATGAACCTAAGGTAGGGATTTATGACAGTGAAGGATACTGCCTTAGTTCACTCAGTTGTCTAAGTATGCTCCCGAGTTGCTATTTGACTCTAGAGCTCATATGAGTAAGTTTTTTACTGAGGTGTCAAATTTGGTGGTCAAGGAGTTTAGGAGTGCCATGCTGATTGGGGATATGGATATTTCCTGGTTAATGACTCATGCTCAACTGATTGAGGCAGAAAAGTTAAAAGAAAGAGATAAAAAAAAAAGAGGGATAGAACTGGAAAAATTAAGTATAGTTAACCAAGGTCTGGAGGGGGAAACCATTCATAGTTTCAGGATCATTCATCAGTGCCTACGTTATCTTTAGCCAGTTCCCCTGACCCAAAACCAGTTTGTATTAGTGCGGTAGGACTTTAAATTCCAAGTCTCAAAATAGTGTAGTCGGGAGGCCTAGTTACCCGATATGTGCAAAATTTGGTAGGACCCATCTTGGTGAGTGTTTGATGGGAAAAAGGGTTGCTATGGTTGTGGCAATATAGACCACAAAATTAAGGAGTACTCGTATAATAAGAAAGGAAGTAGGAATGCTCATCCTCAGACTCAGGTCACTAATTCACAAGCTCAGCCAAGTCACCCAGACCCTCCATAGGGCGCATTATCCAGTACTGGGGGAGGTCATTGCTTGAATCGATTCCATGCTTTACCATCCCATCAGGAGTAGGATAGTTCACAAGATGTTGTCACTGGTATGCTTCGTGTCTTTCACCTTGATGAATATATGTTGTTAGACCCAGGATCAAATATCTCTTATGTAATTCTACTAGTTGGTATTAATTTTGGGGTAGGTACTGAAAATCTCTCTATGCCCTTCTTAGTCTCTACCCTAGTAGGTGAGTCAGTTGTTACTAGACGAGTCTATAGGAAGTATCTAATCACCATCCTCCACAAAGTCACACTAGCGAACCCAATAGAGTTAGATATGGTAGACTTCAACGTAATTTTGGGCATGGATTGGCTCCATGCATGTTACACATCAATATATTGTCGCACCCGTGTGGTGAAGTTTCAGTTTCCTGATGAGGTAGTTTTTGAGTGGAAGGGTAGTTTGGTGTCTCCGAAAGTTTATTTCATCTCTTATCTTAAGGCCAGAAATTTAATATCAAAGGGGTGTATCTACCATTTAGTAAGAGTCAAAGATACTAAGTCTGAAGTACCGATAGTTCAGTCAATCTGGGTAGTAAATAAATTTTTGGAGGTTTTCCCCAAAGATTTTCCAAGGGTACCTCAAAATAGAGAAATAAAATTTGGTATTGATTTTCTTTTGGATACTCAACCTATTTCTATCCCTCTATATCGTGTGGCTCTAGACAAACATAAAGAGTTAAAATATCGTCTTAAGGACCTACAAAATAAGGGTTTCATCAGGCCTAATATCTCTCCATAGGGCGCTCCAGTCCAATTCATGTGGAAGAAAGATGGTACTCTCAGAATGTATGTATACTGCAGACAGCTAAATAAGGTTACCATTAAGAACAAGTATCCCATTCCTATAATCAATAATTTATTCGATTAGCTTCAACGTGCTCGGTGGTTTTCTAAGATTGACCTTAGGTCGGGATATCATCATTTGAAAGTTAGGGAGCAACACATTCTAAAAATGTCTTTTCAAATAAGCTACAACCATTTTGAGTTTGTGGTTATCTCATTTGGACTAACAAATTCCCCTGCAGCCTTTGTGGATTTGATGAACAGGGTCTTCAAATAGTACCTGGCTATGTTTGTCATTGTCTTTATTAATGACATACTAGTGTATTACAAGAGTGAGTAGGAATATGCCAACCATTTCAAAATGGTGCTTTAGACCCTCAAGGACCATCAACTATATACGAAGTTTGGTAAATAGGAATTTTGGTTAGAATCTGTTACCTTCTTGCGATATATTAGTGTAGGGGATGGTATTCATGTATATCCTCAGAATACTAATGCAGTGAAGCACTGGCCTAGACCTATCACTCCATCCGATATTAAGAGCTTTTTGGGTTTGGCTGGATATTATAGAAGATTCATTGAAGGGTTATCATCTATATCCCAACCATGGAGAGTTAAAATATAGTGAAGTTAATATATTTAGATAAGTATGTGAAGCTTTTCCAAGATTTGAAGGATAGATTGACGTCGACACCAGTGTTAGCACTACTAAAAGGGTTAGACAAATTTTTGGAATATTATGATGCATCTAGAGTTGGGTTAGGATGTGTGTTGATGTAAAAGGGAGAGTAATAGCATATTTCTTTATGCAACTTAAGGATCACGAAAATAATTTCCGAACTTATGACTTGGAGTTAGCTGTTGTGGTTTTTACCTAGAAAATTTAGCGGCACTACTTTATGGTATGCACGTTGACATTTTCACTAACCATAAGAGTCTTCCATTTGTATTTTCTCAAAGGGAGTTAAATGTTCATTAGAGAAGGTGGTTGGAGTTGTTGAAAGATTTTGACATGAATGTGATCGTAGTGGCAGATGCACTAAGTAGGTTGTCTATGGGTAGTGTGTTCCATGTAAGAGAGAAAGGGCGAGAGTTAGCTAAAGAAGTACATAGGATGGGTCATTTGGGAGTATGTTCTTGACATTGATGATTGGGGAGTTGTAGTTTAAAATGGTTTGGAATCATATTTGATAGTCAAAGTGAAGAAGAAACAACAAAATGATCCCATACTTAACCAAATATTAGAAGCATTCCAGCAGCAAAAGGTTGAGCTTTTCTCCCAAAGAGGAAATGATGTACTTTCCTATCAAGGTATACTTTGTGTTCTGATTATGGATGGGTTGAGGGAAAGGATACTAACCGAGGCTCACGGTTTGAGGTATTCAATTATCTGGGTGCTACTAAGATATATCATGACTTATGAGAGATTTATTGGTGGAATAGTATTAAGAGGGATACAGACGAGTATATATCCAAGTGTCCCAATTATCAGCAAGTTATGGTTGAACACCAAAGATCGGGTGGTACTTTTCAAGGGATTAGTATCCATACTTAGAAGTGGGAGGTAGTGAATATGGATTTCATCATAGGATTTTCTTGTACAAAACGTTAGCATGATTTAATTTGGGTTATAGTTCATCGAATGACTAAGTCATCCTATTTTCTACCTTTCAAGACTTCATATACCACAGAGGATTACGCCAAAATGTATGTATATGAGTTTGTAAGGATTCATGGGATACCCTTAGCCGCCATTTCATACGAAGGAACGCAGTTTACTTTACTATTTTGGCAGTCTTCTTAGAATGGCCTTGGTACAAAGGTTAAGCTTAGTACTGTATTTCATCTGCAGACCAATGGTTAGGTTGAATGCATAATTTAGACATTGGAAGACATGCTGATGGGGTGTATTTTTGACTTTAAAGGAAGTTGGGATGACCATCTACCTTTGATTGAGTTTGCTTATAATAATAGTTATCATGTTAGAATTTAGATGACTCCATTTGAACTGCTGTATGGGCGTAGGTGCAGGTTACCAATAGGATGGTTTGAGGTTGGTGAAGTGGACTTGATTGGGTTGGACTCTATTCTTGAATATTTGGAAAAGGTTTAGTTAATTCGTGAGAGAATGAAAATTGCTCAGAGCCGATAGAAATCGTATGGTGGTGTAAGAAGGAGAAATCTCGATTTTGAAGTGGGTGATTGGGTATTCTTGAAGGTGTCGCCTATGAAGGGAATTATGAGATTCAGAAAGAAGGGAAAGCTGAGTCCCTGATTTATTGGTCCATATGATATAGTGAAGCATACAGAAAAGGTTTCTTACGAATTGAATCTTCGATTACAGTTAGCTGTGGTTCATCCAGTGTTTCACATTTTGATGCTAAAGAAGTGCATTAGAAATCCATCCTTAATAGTTCCTCTAAAGAGTATTGGGGTTAAGTATAACTTGACATATGCGGAGATTCTTATGGAGATACTTGATAGGCAAGTCCGAAGACTAAGGAATAAGGAAGTAGCATTAGTAAAAGGTCCTTTGGAGAAACCAGCTAGTTGAAGGGGCCACTTGCAAAGCTGTATCAGACATGATGACCAAGTATCCTCATATCTTTTCTTCCAAATTTATTCCTACCGAAGGTAAATAGTTATTTCCAGCCAAGAATCTTCCTCTTTAAGCCCGTTTAAGTATTCTTAAGTCATATCTATTATTGTGAATGATTGGATCCTTGTGATATATATAAACTTGATTATAAGTTTGGTTTAGAAGTATGGTTTCTTTTCCAAGTCCCAATCCTAGATTAATCACATTCAAGGATGAATGTTTCCAAGGGGGAGATATTGTAATACCACATGTTTGGAAGTCTCAATGCATCATACGATTCATTTCCCTGAGTCACACCTATAATATATGAGTTGTATGTCATATTCATACCCAAGAAAGTGTGAGATAGTCGACATTCTTTTCTAGGTTTGAGTGGACCCTAGAAGATGTCAAGAATCATATGAGTTGTATGATGTGAATTCATGAGTTCATCAGTGTAGGCTCCCTAAGATTCTATCTAAGTTATAAGTGGGGGCTACAAGTCATATGGAGATGATACTAGTTGTATGTTACCACTCATATGATGATACGTGTATACCAAATTTGATTCTTCCAAGCTTAGAATTTGATGGACTTAGTCGTACCCTCACCATATGAGTAGTATGTTTGACTCATAAAGACTGACGAGCAATTTCTATAAAGTTCAGTTAAAGGGCTTTTTGGTCTTTTTTCTTTTATAACCCTAGTCCATGACCCTCCAATAGACATCATTTCCCTATATTCCTCTATAAAATAACAACACTTTCCTTCTCCTATCATTAAGAACATCAAGATTAGGGTTCCTCTCCCTAAGTTCATCTTTCAAGTCCCAAGGTTCAAGCTCTCTTCATAAGTCAAGAAACTTCAGGTATGTGGGGTTTATGAACAAGGTTATTCTTTCATTCTTGTACCCAAAGTGCATTGGTTTTGAGACTTAATACTTATTTTTAGTTTGGGTTCATACCCAAATAATCATATTATTGAAGTATGACACTACTATGTTATTGAAAGCATCAAGTGCAAAAAGGTTTACATATATTTATGTTTTGACTTGTGGGATTTACATTATGATTTGATTTTCATTATCTTGGTTGGGAAATTGTTGAAAGATTTCAAGGTGATTATTGAGCATGATGTTTTGTTATGATTTTCGATGAAACCAAGAATGAATTCCTAGTCCTAAGTACAAGTACTGAGTTTACAAGAAGTTTACAAGAAGTAAACTCAGTACTTGTACTTAGGACATGGAATATATGTGTTAGAAGATGATTTATACATATAACACTTTGTTATACATATATGTGTTATAAGATGATTTAAAGAAAAGCTTGATCTATTGATCTAATGATAAGACATGGAATCCCAAAATGTTCATCTTGATTATGATTTAAAGTAAAGAGAAGCATAACTAGTTTTCATTCTATAAACCCTTAGGCTATTTTTAGGTGGATTTCTTATGTATGAGCATATAAGTATTCTGATAGTAGTATTTAGTACCGAGAAGGGAATGCGTATGAACGTATCCTAAATTCCTTAAAACTATGAGAGACCATAGGTTAAGATTTTTCCCAATATGGATAATGTTCACTGATCACTCAAGTTAATGTTTTATTCCGATGGAAAGGATAAAATAGTTCTCCCTAACGTGGGTAAGACATTGGACTACATGGTAGCTCATATGGTTTATATCGGTTAGACGAATCTACCATAAGAAATTCTTAAAGCAAAAATTTTAGAAACTAAGTGTTATAGCTCACAAATTTTATTATTATGCGTCATTATCATGTTTGTGATCTTGCAGTCCTTTGTTTTAATTCAAGTTCGAGGTAAGTCATTTACATTTAGCATGATTCATTTGAAAGTATATATATATATATATATATATATATATATATATATATATGTGTGTGTGTGTGTATTCAATTATTACATATTCATTCAGCCCCACATACTCAGTGCATTCCATAGGTACTGAACCACATATATGTCTATGTTTTATATTATCTTATAATGTAGGTTCGGGTGCTCGTTTCTAGCAACACGATTGACTACGGGCATCATCACCTACATCCCGACTTTTGGTGAGTCCTCATAGTCCGAGGACCCAATTTATCAGACTTCTGCTCTTTGATGATAGTGTTTTAGTTATTTGATTTCCATTTATGTTTGGGTCAGCTAAGATCTGTCCCAATGGATCTCTAGACCTTAGTAGAGGCTTGTCAGACTGCTTATATTTCCAGTTCTAAGAATTTGATTAAAAATTTCCAAGTTAAAGACTTTTATTAAGATATGAAATCGTTTACCTTTAAGTTCCTATATATATGAGTTAACTTCTCATGTGAGTTTCAAGCTAAATAGCTATTATGGGTTATCTTAGGGCTATTCGTAGTCTTAAACACCATGTGACAGACAGGGGGTACTTCCGGGGCGTTACATAAAATCGGAAGAAAAACAATATAAAAGAGAAAGAATACATGAAAGAAGTAAATATATCCCCAAAACATGGTGAAATCAGTACAAGAGCTTCTAATACAACAAGAGTGCAAGGTAAAGTATAAAATAAATATGTATAGAAAGTTGTCTTTGAAATGCAAAGTAGAGATCAAACTAGCAATTTGAAGAAGAGTAGGAATGCTTCGAATGCCAGGAGCTCACTCTGAATCTTTATTCCATGGCTGCCCTGCATGATTCATACGTCAATGGCGAGAACTCATACTATGATCTACAGGCTTCAAAAGTGTAGTAAGAGTACTAAACACATGGTACTCAGTAAGAATTGGCCGTCTGAGCTGTAAAATTAATGTAATCATAAATAACATGTAAAGTATGAATATAAATTACTGGCAAAAATCCAATAAACCAAATATAATAATATTAATGGAGAAATAAGGATAAACTGTCCTATTGTAAAAGTACTTAGGAACTGAAGTGCTATACTGTATATCACTGGCTATTATACAAATAAAGAGTGAAAGAAAGATATATAGTAGTAATACAAGGCCAAAGGATACATACACAATATGAAAAGATAAGGAAAGAGAGGGATAAATGGTAGTACCATATATATATATATATATATATATATATATATATATATATATATATATATATATATATATATATATATATATATATATATATATATATATATATATATAAGACTAAACTCAAAGGTAACAACTTGAGCTCAAAGGTAATAACTTGAGCGAGCCAACCTAATCTCTCGAGGACTCGTACCAAAAAAGGAGAGCTAAAATTCGCGTATTCAAGACTCTAACCAAAGTGTGACTACTCAGGAGGTAATCTAACAATAAAGCATCTTATCGTAATAGAAAAAGGAAAATCAAAAGCATTTCAAAAATCTCTGGTACTAGTCTATAATAATTCATCCACGAACTAACCATAATTACCAACAATAAGGTAACAGTCTAGTCAAGATACACAATAACCTAACTAGGAACCCATAAGCCCAGAAGGTTCAAAAAAGCACTTAAAAACTACAACCTTATACCAATACAACCCCTCATAAGGTTGATAGATATAAGTACCAAAAAATCATAATAGTGATAGGCGAGCATATAAATAAATGAAGGCAACATAAACTAATAATACCATATCCAATTTGAATACTATAATGTACCAAGTGTATACGCCTTATTCAACTCTGTAGCTCACAGAGGTAGGACTTGCGGTAACTATCCTTCTCTAACACTATGGCTAATGGAAAAGGAGGCCTATAGAAGACTATAGAAATATATAGACACTGCTTGGTCCTATACCAGGACATCAAGTAACCATCATAATCAATCTACTTTACCTAGTACTAGAGAGAGATATAAGAATAATAAGTACTCAAACTAGAATCGAGACTAAAAGAGTATAACTCTATAAATCTATTGCCAAAGATTGAGTTTGAGACTAAATTGGCATAATAGTGTAAAAATGGATCAGAATCTCCCTCGACCAAAGTAAATAGTAGTGGTAAAAGAGAGTGGATCAATAATGGATTGGAATTAGCCTCAGCCAAATTTCTAAAACAATATGTTTAGTTTAAGAAGTCATAAATCAATAATAGGGTGTTAAGACTTTCATTTTCAAAGAATCAATTTTGAAGTTAAGAAAGGTGGGAATACATAACTTCTTAGAAAACAATAGCAAAACTAAGATTTTGACAAAAATTATAACATCAATTAAGTATAAATGTGCCTAAATTTATGTATACCATCAATAGTATCCACACCATAATCATCTACACATCCATAACTATAACCATGACCATTCTAACGATAGAATTCTAACCTTGTATCCAAAAGGTATCATAATCATGACCTTGGGCCCAACAATAATATATAAATTAATTTATGCCAACACCATAATCCGAGAAACTTAGGTAAATAAGGGCACAATGCTACTAGAATGATCTAATAGTAAATTACCATCCAGTTCACTATGTAATATGGTAATTTTTATACTAAAGGGTCAATCATATCAATTCTGGTCAAACAAGTCCATAACCTGGTGTAATAGGATCCTACAGCCGTAATGAGTAGCCTAGACTAAAGGTCGCATCACTTTTCTTTTCTAAATTCTCTAAATAGGACATGTCATGATACTTCTAAATATAAACCTATCCTATAATCCCTGCCTATCATGAAAATAATACAATACATAATCTCATTGAGGAAAATAGATCGAAGCTGGCATCATAGCCGAATTGCAATCTTAAACCATCCACGAATGGATTTTCTTAATCCCAAGATATTGAAAAAGAGGTCTTGATAGCAAAATCATTTTCTACCCATTAGTAAGAGTTAAATAGTACACATATAGCTATATATTAAATCCGATCAAAATTGGATGTAAATAGTAGGACCAACACACAAAGTCCAAAAATTAGACCCATCATTAGGTCTCTCATGACTCAAGGGACTTGTGTTAAAAATTTGAGCACAATCTGAGCGCAATTTTTATACCAAAACAAACCCCATATAAGAGGTTTTCAAAAATTAAAATATACAAATCATGGAAAGAGGAAGGTCGGAACTTTGGGAGATTTAAACGAGGTGAAAATCGCCTTGACGCTCTTGTAACAACCCGCACCTTAAAATAACATTCCCTAATTTATTGTGGGTCTAAAAGAATGATTAGAGAGGTTTGAGATTGGGGAAAATCAGCTTGGGGTCGAAGGGGAAACAACATTTAAAGCCATCAGCTTGGGCTCATAGGTGGCCTAAGCATACAAATACATCGCTCAGGTAGCCTTGCCCCTGCTAGCCTCCATCGCCTAGGCGCAAATAGGATTGCCTAGGTCTCTAACACCCAAGCATTATGTCATTGCAAAGGCGCCAACATTGGTCTCTCAAGAGTCTTCTCCTAGGAACCAAGTTGAATGCTAAAGCGGCACACAATGAAACCTGCTATTACCCAAATTTTATTTTGGTGCGCTAAACCATTCAAGTCCTATGGAAGGAAATTAATAATGCCAACCCATCATAAATATAATTATAGACTAAAAAAAAATAACAAAATTCCTAATGGAGACCGTTTCAACAAAATGTCAGCCCAAAACCCCATGTGTCATTTTAAACAACTTCCCGACCAATAGCTCAAAATGAGTCTGGAAGCCTTGGGACCCAAAATATGTGTCCCCATAGCCTAAAATCGACCTTCTAGGCTTGATAACAATATCAAAATTTCCATCCCTTTCTGTTTACTAAGAGTTTTGGTATGAGACTAGTTTTTCAACAACAAAAACTCCAAAATAGAGAAATGGGCCTAAAACCCAAATAACCTATCCAAAAACCAAACCTACAATTTCGAAAAGTCATAAATGAACTGTAGCCACTATAGGAAGGATAATATTGGAAATGCATGAAAAACAAGAAAATAACTAGAAGAGTCATTAAAATATCCACTACTAAAAAGACTCTTATCTTAAAATTCAATGGATAGAACGAGCCCAAAAGCTCGAGAAGATGTGGTACTTAGCCTGAAAGGTCTAAGAAAGTCTCCCCTGATAACCTCTAAGGCTAAACAATGCTTTCAAAAAATTTCTTTATTGGTATCCCTTTTTTACTAACTTCCTTAATTCACTTCTCAAAACAACCAAAACTCATCCTCAGCAACCAACTAGCCTCTAAATGAATCGAGCATGACTGGAGCATACAAACCAAATGCCCAGTATACTGATATAATAAAAAAATAAGTAGAACTAAGTAGATACTCAACCAAGTTAAGATTAACCCAAGGAATGACTCATATAACCAACT
Source organism: Capsicum baccatum var. pendulum (assembly GCA_030864225.1). Taxonomy (NCBI): domain Eukaryota; kingdom Viridiplantae; phylum Streptophyta; class Magnoliopsida; order Solanales; family Solanaceae; genus Capsicum; species Capsicum baccatum. The sequence continues at coordinate 114,585,319 of CM061559.1, forward strand.
CCAAACATCAAATCTAATATTTTTTTGCCTTTGATGTCACTCTAAACTGAGCCTAATCTGTCCAACATCATATGAAGCCATCCGGTGTAATCACACCACACTATCCACAAAGTATTAAAGGTAATACATTTAAAATCCATATAGACTAGCATATGTACAATGCCCTAGTAGGTCTACCTAAATATCCAACAGTGATTACCAGTGTCTATGATCTCTACCAAGCCACTAACTGATCCTGATAACCCTTAAAATTAATAATCATGAGTCAGAACCATAATCCCTTAAAATCAAATAATTCACCCTGGCGCATTTAAAGTAGGAATATAAATTATTGGCAACTACCCAACAAACCAAACATAATAATATTATTGGAGAAATAAGGATAAACTATCATATTCTAAAAGTACTTAGGAGCGAAAGTATTGTACTGTATATCACTAGCTATTAATAAATAAATAGTAAAAAAAAGATATATAGTAGTAATACAAGGCCCAAACATACATATATGACATGAAAAGATAAGTAAAAGGAGGGATATATAGTGATACCGTGCATATATATATATATATAAGACTAAACTCAAAGGTAACAACTTGAGCACAAAGCTAATAACTTGAAGGAGCCAACCTAACCTCTCGAGGAATCCTATCCAAGTAGGAGAACTAAAGTTAGCATACTCAAGCTTCTAAACAAAGTGTGATTAATCAAGAGGTAATATCATAACAAAGCATCTTATCGTAATAGAAAAAGGAAAATTAGAAGTGTTCCGATAATCTCTGTACCATTCTGTAATAATCCTTCCATGAACTAACCATAATAACCTACAATAACGTAACTGGCTAGTTCAAATAAACAATAACCTAACTAGGACCCCATAATCCCAGAAGGTTCAACAAAGCACTTAAAACAACAACCTTATACCTATACAACCCCTTATAAGGATGATAGATATAAGCACCAAATAATCATAATAGTGATAGGAGAGAATATGAATGAATGAATGCAACATAAACCAATAATACCATATCCAATCAGAATACTATAATGTACCAAATACATATGCCTCCTCTAACTATGTTGCTCATATTGGTAGAACTTGCAGAAACCATTCTTCTCAGACACTGCAGCTAACAAAAGAAGATACCTGTAGAAGACTGGAAATGCATACACATTGCTCGGTCCTAAACCAGGACATTAAGTAACCATGATAATCAATCTAATCCCCCAATGACAAGAGAGAAATATGAGTATAATAAGTGCTCAAACTGGAATAAAGACTAAAAGAGTATATCTATAAATCCATTGACAAAGATTGATTTTGGGACTAAATTGGCATAATAGTGTAAAATGAGATCAGCATCCCCCTTTGCTAAAGTAAATAATAATGGTAAAAGAGAGTCGATCAATAATGGACTAAAATTACCCTTGGCCAAATTTCTAAAATAACATGTTTAATTTAAGAAGTCGTAAATATATATAGGGGTGGTAAGACTTTCATTTTCAAAGAATCAATTTTGAAGTTAAGAAAGGTGCCATTGGCGTGCGCTGCACAACCCCCAGGTGTGCTATTGGCATGCACCGCACACCCTCAGGTGTGCTATTGGTGTGCACTGCATAACCAAAGTACAGTGCCATTAGTTGCTCCATTTTGACTTAAATTAAGGGCATTGATGTCTTTTCACACTCCTAAATAGTCTCTAGTCATCCTTAAATGAATTAAGGGGTCTTTAAACACATTATTTCCACTCTTTTTACCCCAATCATTCAGTACGCACTTAAAAACCCTTTCCCTCTTCCCAAGAACAAAACTCAAACTTATTCTCTCAAGAACACAAGGATTTAAGTTTAGATTTCAAGGTTTCATCAAGAATTCATTCAATTAAGGTATGTGGAATATTCATCAATGGGTTTCTTTCACTTATTGAACCCAAAAAATCTCTCTTTGAATAAAGTATGAGTTTTTCCTTCACTATAGAATTTTCACATGTTCAACATGAATTCAATCCATGCTTTTCCTTCATAAATCGACTCAATCCATGTCCTCATATGACCTCAGGAAAAATTAGGTTATTTTATGCTTTAAATTTCAAGTTCCCATGTCATATTCAAATGATTTCATGTTACAATATCAATTATGTATTAAACTGTGTAAATATGTTTCCCTCTCTTGTTTAACACATTCTCATGTTCAAAATTTATGTTTTTCACCTATTTGTTAAAATGTCTTATGTTTTTGGGTCTTTGAATTATGATTCTATAGCACTACTTTAAGCATTGTTATCATATTTTTGTAATCATTCTGCATTGGTGGGTTATGAACACCCGATACCTATGTGTTTTACATGTCTATGTTTTCAAATAATAAGTCAGTCCCATGGTTTTACATTCAGAATATCAATTTCATGCTGAGCACTTACAAGTAAAGTACCATGTTATGTTAAACGACTAATAACACCGCTTTCATTTAGTTGGTAGTAACACTTAGCACAAAGTGAACTCAGGGATGATGACTCCCCTTTTAGTAGAGGCATAAGTCATTAGTAACAGTCCCTAAGTTCCAGACCTACGGTGCCATCATATATTATGAGGGATCCCCCGTCAGTAGAGGTATAACACCCTTATCCTTAGGGACATCAGCCTTATGGATCCATATTGTCATTCAAGTATTGATACCCCTGGCAAGGTGCCGCCACCCTTCCAACTAGGGTTACAGGTTGGACCCTGATAGCTCAGATTAGGGAATTTCGGTTATAGCTAGCTCTCATAATCTCAGTGTAGCATTCAAACTAGATCAGTTCAGGCCTTCTTGACCAAGTATATAGACTTTAGTTATCCATTCATGTTACTATAGTGATTCAGTCACTCAAATTTGTAGGTTATTTTAGTACATGTTTATGCTTCTTCTTGCATCTTCAGTTTTACTTGTTTATGCATCCATGTTCAGTTACTAAATGTATTTTAGTTGGTCCATATCTCACATACCAGTACATTCAAAGTACTGATAGCTTACCTTTCTCTTGCACTATGTTGTCTTATAATATAGGTTTGAATGCATAATTTCCCAACCATCCTTAGATGACTCAGTAGTTCCCCGCAGCAGTAGTGGTCAGTCCTCGAATCTATCATGGATGAGATATGTTATTTATTTCATTTAAGAATTTCAATATGATTCAGTTAGTTGGGGTTTGTCCCATCAACTCTATATAATTCTTAAAGGCTTTGAGTTAGTTAGACAGTCATTCAATTTTTAGTTATTATCAGTTATTTCAAATAAATAGTTTAGTTTCTAGTGTTTATCAGATAATTCAGACGTGTCTTTTATATATTTCCATATTCAAATTGATAGTACCTTATTGGTTTATCTTTCACCCATATTATGTTACTATTATTTCATTCATTCCTCACAACATGTATTAGTTCATGGGTTAGCTTGGAGTCACTTGTGTCTTTAAGCACCGTGTCGTGACTAGGGGTAGTCTCTGATCATGACACTCCCAAACCCTTTAGGGGCCCCACCATTTATGAGCCATCATGCCAAAGAAGAGAGGCCATTGTAGTCTGGCCTTTGCAAGCCGCTGAGCTGGAGTAGGTGTACATTGGGTTATGTTATGAGGCTTTGATCGGTTATGTGTCATAGCCCAATAACCAAGGGTCGTGATGGAACTTGTTGCAGCAGGCCTTAACAAGTAAGTCTATTACCTAAACTGATAAGAAATGAGAAATCAATACAAAAACCAAGGCAAGACCCCTAAAATAGAGTCAACCCCCCCTCCCCCCCACATATATATATAGTAAAAGCAAAAATAAAATCAAGGATACCAAACCAAATTCCAAAACCTGGTGTCACAGTGTAATAAGATAACTAGTACAACTTCAAATCAAATACATAAGATATCCAAAATTAGAATAACTTTGTCTATGAATACAAATAAGGACATAGTCTAAAATAAGGAAAGGTAGTAGTCAACTTCGGATGCCTGAAATCAATTGCTACCTTGAAAAGCTCCAAATGTCACTAGGATTTGCCATCATGAGGTGCACTCAAACCTGTATCTGCACTAAAAGGGAGTAGTACGGGTGAGTACAGTTGTCATGACCGGAGACTACCCCCTAGTCTTAATACAATGCTTAGAATCACAAGTGATCCCAAGCTAACCCATGAACTAGTATACTCCTTGAGCAACTGATTTAAAATATATAAAATAGCTAAGTTTGTTATGCGAAAACATAATAATAAGGAAATCATGAATAAGCATAATACTAATAAAGTTTACAACCTGGTAAAACTAAAGAGAGAACTAGAATTTACATTTTATGACTATGACTGACTGTCTATGAAGCCACTACTATACAGACTATGAAAAGCTAGGACATGCCTCAAACTACCAAAAATCAATACATATGAATAATACAATGAAGTACATGAACTACAACTGACTGGATTCCCCGAAATAGGAGAACTCATCACCTGCTGGCTAGAAGCTATAACTGTCTGATTATGATGTATAGGCTACAACTAGTACCTAAATTATAAGACAATGTGGCACATAGACATATATGTGGATCAGTACTTCTAAAATGTACTGAGTAAGTGGGGGTGAATGCAATAAGTAAAATTGATTAAGTACATAATCTTAATAAATGCATACTAAGTGCAAGTAGACTCACCAAAAATAGAAATAAACTAAAAGCTGAAGTATTTTTAAAAAATAAGTAACAAAAATAATATCATAAAGTGGTGAATCACTACACTTAGTTTCTTAAATCTTTACTTTTGTAGAATAAGCAGAATTGAAGTTGGGAAGCGGTAAAACATGAATATTGTATGTAAATCTCAGGTAAAGATAATATGTTGTAAAACTGCACTAGGATCATGTATGGATACTGATCATAAAAACATGAACATGTAAAACTGAGAATGTAATACCAAGCATAATCATGTTTCTAAGATAATCTATAATCTGAAAAACTAAAGTCTGTATAACTTAATAACTTAAAATTTGTGCACTTGGTCAAGCACATCTGAACTAAAATACACTGAATATTGTACTGAGACTATGGAAGCTAACTATAACCGACATGCTCTAAATTTTATATCGGGGTTAAACTTGTAACACTAGTAGGAAGGGTGTTGTACCTTGCCAAGGGTACAAATACTGACTAACAATGTGGATCCACAAGGCTAATGTCCCAAAGGATAAGGGTTTCAAGACTAACTGATGGGGGACCCCTCAAAATCTATAATAGAACCATATGTCTGGAACCTCGGGATCGCTACTAACGTCTTATGCCTAACTAACGGGGGAGACGCTATCCCTATGTTCACTCGGTGCTAAGTGTTACTCCCAACTGAATGTCATTGATACTGGACTGAACTAAATTAAATTCAACTGAACATACAACTGACATTGCTCATCATGGTTAGATCATACCAATTGACTAAATGATAATACTCATGGTTTAAATAAAATCATTTTTGAGATACTGAAATTATGTAAAATAACTAGGTATTGGGTGTTCAAAACCCACCGACACTGAAAGATCACAAACAAGATGATAAAGCTTTGAAACTATAGTATGAGATTATGGTTCAAAGACACAAAATCATAGGAATTTCATCAAATACGTGAGAATCATGAACTTTATCATGGGAATGTCTTAGACATGACAAAACAACATGATTACATAGCTAATTTCATAATTCAGGGATTCAACATAAAATCGAAAGGCTACAACATGAAAGTAAGTGAACTTGAAAAGGGGATCATATTTACAGGGCTAAACACATGATTTTAATAATTGACTTGGTATTGCCCAACCATGACATGTAAGTTTGGGATTTGAATCACATAAAACCATAATTTACATGATAAAGCTAATAACATAGCTTGAATATAAAACTAGTGGGGAAACATGGATAAAAGTAAATATTACCAATTAATCTCATGGAAATATCATAATTAAAGAATATGACTAATTGGGTATGAACCTTAATCATAAATCATGAACTTTAATTTTTAAAGTAAGTTTTGGGCGCAAGGATGAGAGAGGATCCTTGTTCATAAACCCCACATACCTTAATTGATAGATTCTTTAAAAAAATTGAAATTGAAGCTTGAATACTTATGTTCTTGAGAGTAAAAGCTTTAAATTTATTCATGGGGGAAAGGGAAGGGTTTTTACGTGAGTTGATTTGAAGAAGATGGGCAAATAATGCCCTTTTGGGTGCTTTAATTCGTACCTTAAATATTTGGGGCTAAGGGGAAAGGACCAAAGTGCCACTTCACCCATAAGAAGCTGAAAAAGATAGGGAATAAGCTCCACTTTGTGTCCCTTATCACATTGAGAGAGTAACGCGTCACCCCCTTATCTCGTTGAGAGAGCGACGAGCTGCGGCCAAATCATGAACCCTTACTGTCTCACACGAAAATGGTTATAATGTTTTGCCAGAGTATTGGATTAAGTATAAATTGGTATAGTTGGAAAACAAACTCAATTATATATAATTTGGTGGGTGTTGAGCCAAAAAATTGCACATATATAAAAAGTTATACATGATCAAAGTTGACCCTTGTAGAATTGAATACAAAAATTTTGCCTAATCAAAGGCTCTTAGCTCAACTTTGCTCTAAGTGATTTCTTTGGAATTTTTTCATATCCTAAGCACTTCACACGCTAGGATAAAGATAATGACACATGTATTCCCATACAAATCCTAGGATTAGAGCTTACACACGTAGGAACAACGGTTCAAAGTCTAGCCTAAGAATGCAGGATGTTATATTATCTCTCCCATGGAATCATTCATCTTCGAATAATGGATAGGAAATTATTGAAGTCTTATGAGTATGGAATGATGCACATATGACATGTCTGGTAATGAAGGATATAGCCGAGCTAAAACATTATAACTTTCATCATGAAATTGATTTCTGGGCTGACTTAACTCTATTGATTGTAAGGAGCTGAATCATGCTGAGAGTTTAGAACTTACTTACAATGTTCATGATATGAACTTACATGTAGAATGGCGAGGTAATAACTTATGCAAGAACAAATCATGAGACAATGAGACTGATATCGTGTAAGAGATACTACATTATTTGAGCTGAAATACATGAAAAATTGAGGTCATTCATTGAATACTTATGAACTGAATCATGACTATATAGCTAAATCTGAAACATGATGCATGAACTGAACTAAATTTATAACTTTCATGGACATGAATGAATTACCTCATTGGATATCCATATTCATGAAACTCTAGATGGTAAAACTAGGTAGAACGATGGAAAGCCATAAGAACTTGTTTGTCTAGCTACAAAACTAAGTTGTTGGATATACGAACTAAATTATACTGGAAGCTTATACTCAACTAGAATATTATAAATAAGATATATGAGTAACGAATCATAATATGGCAATAACTCTATAACATGGAATGTAGGTCTATGACATATAAGCTGGGATACCACCACTATGCCTAAAGTAAGGAAACTTCCACCGCTCAAGCTTAGCCCTAAGTCTGAGTTGAACTACATACCCTTACTAGTTCAAGCCTAACTCAAAATCACCAGGTATTGCACATAACACCATAATACTAACCTAAGCCATGAATTCTATACCCCATGCATTTTCATAACTTTTCATCTCAAGAATAATTCTTCTTATCACTTCAACAATAAAATTTAACCTCTTACTAGAAATTTACTAGTGCATAATGCACCCATCCACTTATATACCATCATGACATTCAAGCCTATCATTATACCCACATATATACTTTTGGTCAATCTACCCACTTTGAAATTTTTCCATATTCTCTAGCACCTCTTTTCAAAAACAACTACCATACACTATTCTTAAGAAGACATGCATAGAATTCTCAACTAACCATGACATATACAAAAATCATTTGCCTCAATCATCCTTCATACTTACAACCTTGTATAAAATAAGCACACAACAACCTTTCCCCAACATAAAACATTTACTCTCTCCTATCAAACTAATTACTCATTAATTTTCATCACCACTATTATTTCATATGTAGAGGTCACTTGAAAGGTTAGAACATAAGATCTTGAAGCATGGAAGAATGCTATGCATAACTTGAACACTTAACTGAGGCCTGAGGAAAAGAGTATTAAAAGCTTGAATTTATTTGAGACATAAAAACTAAGGACATACATGACATAATCTAAATTTCTCTGGTCATTAAGAGGGCACCATGAGTTATGGGAACTGAGCATACTGTAAAGCATGAGAACATAAGTCATGATTTCCATGACCTAAGTTTGGAGTTCATAAATTCATGGAATATGATTCGTACTGCTGAGTAAACTATAACTCCTTATACAAAGATCTGGAAGCGTAAATGATTCTATGGAATGTGCATGAATATGAACTATGATCATAGGGCTGACTTTCAAGCCATGAGTAGATATCATGATGACTAAAGTACAAAACCTTGCATTTAGATAAGAATGAGTCGGGTATATTTCTCCCTAGTATCATTCTACAACACACTGATGTCACTACTAGAATCTGAAAGCCTGGGTTGGTTTCTTATTCTATCATCTCCCCCTTAGCTTTAAGCCATCATTCTAAGTCTGTAGATGCCTTCAATAAAATCTAAACTGAACTGCAATAACTACACTCTCGAGCTCGAGATATAATAATACACATCAATACTAAACTCACCCTGAAAGATTGTACCTTAAAGTGCACAACCCTCAGCTAGTACTTTCTTCTGAGATAAAACTCTTATCTTTCCATGGCCTCAATAGTAATAATACAATAACTTAAACACTTACTAACTAGAATTTTTAGGATTATCACCATACCATGAGTTCACACCATCTATAATTTTACACTCTTCTTTTAATTTTCAAAATCATCAAAGATTCAACTTAGATTCTAACACGTAAAATGGATATTCACAAACTCATAATGAACCATACAAACTTCCATCATAGCCTACTAATATCACATCTCTAAACTTATATTTTTCCCTAAATCATGAGAATTACCATTACACCAACATACCTAACATCAACAACATATAATTTTGAATCAACAAACTTAAATTCTGGCATACGCTTTTTCAAGCCTATTGGTTCACCTTTCAAACTAGATCCACGGATACATAATCTACTAAATTCATATGACACTATCCCCACTTTACTACTGCTAAACTTCTGGGTGCATACTTTTAACTCTAGATCATATGCCATCATAGGATTATGAGAAATAATCTGATAGCATATCTGACTTTGGCTTAATGCATGATTGATAAATAAGAATAAACACTTTCGAGGTTTAGAACATTAGGGTACTGATGGGATACTTTTGAGACAATATACAAGTCCATAAATATCTATAGGGACTTTTTGAGAAGGCTCTATCTGTGGGAATTTGAGCTTGAATGTTTTAGTTACCTTGAAAACAAGGTAGAACTGGCATGAATACAGCAACGTAGGAATCTGAATAAGTTTCTTAGAGAACACTTTCACTGCACGATCTGAGACATGAAAGAAGGGTAATATTTCTTAAATGCCCTGCATCTTCTCTAATAAAAGTACAGACATCTCTATACTATTCTGCAAGACTCTACTAGACATAACTTCATAGACACCCAAGGACACTTAAAACTTGTGCTCCGATACCAAGTTTGTCACGACCAGAGACAAACCCCTAGTTGTAACATGGTGCTTAGAACCACAAGTGATCCAAATCTAACCCATGAACTGGCATACTGCTTGAGCAACTGATTTAAAATATATAAAATAGCTAAGTTCACTATGCAAAAGCATAATCATAAGGAAATATCAATAAGCATAATACTAATAAAGTTTACAACCAGGTAAAACTGAAAAAATAACTGGAATTTATAATTCATGACTCTGACTATCTATAAAACCTTTACTACACTGACTATGGATAGTTGGTACATGCCTCCAACTACTACAAATCAATACATATGAATAAATACAATACAATATCTGAACTACAACTTACTGGAGTACCTAAAAGTGGAGACCTCATCACCTACTGGAAGGAAGCTACAACTGTCTGATTATGATGTGTAAGATATAACTGGTACCTACATTATAAGACAATATAGAACATAGACATATATATGGATTAGTACTTCTAGAATATATTAAGTAAGTGGGGGTGAATGCAAGTAAGTAAAACTTATTAGGTATATAATCATAAAACATGCATGATAAGTGCAAGTAGACTCACCAAGAAATCAAAATAAACTAAAAGCTGAAGTATTTTTAAAACATAAGTAACCAAAATAATCTGACAAGCTAGTGAATCACTACACTTAGTTTCTTAAATCTTTACTTTTGTAGAATAAGTTGAACTAAAGCTGGGAAGTGGTAAAACATGAATATTGTATGTAAATCTCAAGTAAAGATGAACCTGCTATAAAACTGCACTAGGATCATGTATGGATACTGATCATGAAAACACAAACATGTAAAACTAAGAATGCATGACCAAGCATAATCATGTTTCTAAGATAATCTGTAATCTAAAAGACTGAAGCCTGTATAACTAAATAACTAAAAATCTGTACACTTGTCCAAGCATACCTAAACTAAAATAAATTAAATACTATACTGATACTATGGGAGCTATCTATAAATTTCATACCCCAAATTTTCTATCGGGATCCAACCTATAAACCTAGTTAGAAGGGTATTGATACCTTGCCAAGGGTAATAACACTGACTGACAATGTGGATCCATAACACTAATATCCCAAAGGACAAGGGTGTCATGCTTAACTGATGGGGGATCCTTTAAAATCTATGGTGGTACTGTAGGTCTAGAATATAGGGATTCCTACTAACATATTTGTAACGCCCCAAATCTGGTACCTAGAACTCCACATGGTGCTCATGACCCCAAAAAAAAACAAGCTAACCCATGACTGATATATGTAACTGGGCACTACATAACATACTATATAAATGCAAAATAAAAGATTGAAAGGCTAAAAGGTTCAAATATCTAATAAAACATAACATCTAAAAAATAAGGTATATCAATACCAAAACGACTGAAAAAATATCTAAACATGCTATAGTCTAGAAGCCTCTAAAATGACTGGATAAGGAGTTGATAGGATATGTCCCCAACTAACTCAATCTACTAAAATAATCTAAGTACTGAAAGAATAAAAAAACCAAATAATAACATCCTCGAATGATGAAGACTCACTGCTAGTGTGACTGCTATAACTGGAATGCTACTGATACTCTGGAGCTTTTGCTTTTGAACCTACGGTATAAAACACTATAGAACAAAAAAAAGTATGCGTCAGTATGATTGAATGTACTGGTATGCAAGTGAGGTAGGCTGAATGCAATGGTTCATATGCATGAACAATACTGACTGACTGAGTAAACTGAATTTGGGAATATATGCATGAATACATAACTGTCAATGACATTATGACAACATTGATTATTGAGTCTGAATTTTGATAACATGGATTTCTGATAACTGATATAACTGATAGTGAGTGACTGTGTCTGACAGTCTAGGTTCTAATGGAACTAGCCGAGTTCTATAATGAGCTGAGTGATTGTATCTGATAGTCCTAAATTTTGTAGAACTATATGAGTTCTATTACTGAGACTTAGACTGAGACTGTAACTGTGGAAAGTAGTCATCTAACCGTCATACCCCAAATGAGATAATATAATTGACTTGGAGTCCAATAACCCTAATTAGAAGGGTTTCAATACTGCGCCACTAGTAAGGATGAGTTGTGAGTAATCCCTTATCTAACAAGTACTTTAAGGAGAATGGTAGGACCCTTATATAATAGATTAAGACACCTTATCTAACCTTAACTAGCAGGTTTGCTGTCTCAACCTATGCTAGCTACGTAGTTTTAGAGTACAAGAATTACTTCTAAGAATCACACCTTCTAGTAACTGGTGAGTTCCCATCCTTGGGTTCACTAGGTGCTGAATCCTACTCCCATCTGAATAGAAATTGAACATGATTAACTGAACTAAACTGGACTATATTCTTTGAGTTCCATTGACTGACAAAATACTACTGAGATTACTAAATTTCTAAAATTACTGTGTTTATTGAGTTTTTCTGAGTTATATGACTGACTGAGTTCTATGAATCATGGATTGACTAGGAGTATCTGGAAAATATGACACTAGCTCTAGGCACACAGCTAAATTGTTAGGTACAAGTACCCCCAGGACTCGATAGCATGAAACTAACAAGACATGATACTTCTTGACACATGACCATAGTCAGCAATTCATAGTACAATTATTGGGGATTTTTATGAAGTATTCACATGCGATAATCTTACAAATGAATAGGAATTCATGTAAACATATCATAATTTCATAAGCCTAATATCATGAGCATGACATCAATCCATTACAAAGCATAACAATAACGTGGGAGTCATATCGAACATAAGGAAGAAATATGGATTCATCAATTTGGGTTACCAATGAGTCATAAGGCACAATTCCTATTCTCTTAGAGATTTTATCAAACACCTTGCATGTATATCTTTAGGCTTAAGCATGAATATTGAAATAATACATCATGGCAATATTTTACACTTCCAATGCAAGAACTTCAACCACATGCTAACATATTTTCATGATAGTCATTAAAGACTTCAACTTAGAAATCAAAAAACAACATTAACATGGATATAATTCAATTAATACCATGGAATACAAAGTTTATATTTCAAATAGGATTTCTTGAGCTTCATGGGTGAAAAGAACCCATAAATCAACACTTTTGTATGACCCTGTACTTTTTCTTAGCTTGAAACCATCTCAAGAATGTTAGAAGATTGCTTTAAAATATGAATCCACTTTTGTACATATGGTATTTTTAAGATTTAAAATTTTTATCATATGGGAAATGGAATTATCTTTCCAATGATTCTAATTTCGACAAAATCCGACATCGGAGGAGAAAGTTATGGCAAAAAATACAGAAGGCAGTAAAACCACCCTGATGCGATGATGAAGCCAACGGACTGTCGGACTAGCGATGGAC